>JASBNA010000005.1:0-1200000 GCA_038087015.1 Cerrena zonata
TTGAGAGCAAGGGATTTACGATATATGCGTCTCGGACGCACACTGGCTGTAGGGTAACATATTGATTTTGATATCATGAATATTTGATGCGTGTGGTCCAAATGCGCGGTGCACGGACAGATTATTAGCCTTAAGAGTTAAGTGATGCTCCCATATGCGTCCCGGACGCACATTGGGGCGCGGGGTGGTCATGATTTAGCCGAATTGAGGTGAGCGTGGCGTGCGTCCTGGACGCACACTGGCGCCACGCAACCATAATTCAGCCGCCTGTTGCAGATTGTATGTGAGTGTGCGTCCAAGACGCACACAGGTGCCGCGCACACGTAACTAACATGACAAAGACATATTTTTTTGAATGTTTTCACATGTTAATTACATGCGCTCGACAGTCGCACAGTGTAATCCCCGCTGTGGCAATCTAATTCAACCGTGTTGATGATTAAGTGTGAGTGTGCGTCATGAGAGTGATTATCGTCATCCTAGACGGCAGAAGAAAATCATGATTAACCTTGGATAATATGACGATGTCCAGCTGTAGCTATGCAGCATGCATGCACATTGCAGACCCACAAATGATTCTCTCTGTGAGGTGGATATGGAGGACTACGCTTGCCCCTCTCGTCTAAATAGCACGGTGCATATCATATCATTTTCATACATCATAAGAAAAACATATTACATAGGGGGGCATATAAATCAAAAGAGTCAATGTTAGACGTCTCTAATGGGCAGCACTCAGCGCTTCCTTCCTAGTCTCTTCCTGTGTGAGTCCGGAGCCAGCTTCAACATCGTGGGTCCTTTGGCTTTCTCTTGACTGAGAATGGCAGTAAGCGCGTCTCTCCTCTTGTCCCTCGGTCGAGAACGACCGCGTTCATCTTCATCACTGGACAATGTGTCTGATGGGGCTTTCCGCTTGGGCCCAGTAGGTGTATGCACTATAAGAAAGTCAGTGTACATATTTGAATAATAGGCTTAGAGACACACCTCCTATGGTACTAGGGCTGCCACTACGAATGGGGCTGTGATTAGGAGTAGGGCTGTCAAACCGGTACTCATCATCAAAGATTGGCGGAGTGGGATCCGCGATGGTCATCAAGAGACATAGCTACGTTATCAGCTATCGGGTCATCCGGAAGGTGTGATGGTCGGCTTGTGGTTGTGGCATCCTCCATTCGAGGAATTCTTGCTTGCAGCCCCGACAGAGAATCCAGTGATTGCTCGATGAGTATAGCAGGTGAGGTGAAAGAAGGCCCCGCGGGGAGCGTGGGGGATGTGTTCACCAGAGCAGTATTCGTACCCCTAGGACGAGGGGTGTAACTGTGGTTTGTTCTTCCAAAGGACGCTGGATAGCAGGATATTGTGACAGCACAGCTAGCGGTGCAGCGGGTGTTGTGGTAAATTCCGAATGTGGGGGATTTAAGGCAGGAGAAGGGGCAGAAGGCGTTGTGGTAGGTCCTTCAGCTGATGTAGGAGCAGCTAGACCTGCAGCAGCAACTATTGCAATTGTTGCAGATGGACTGGTTGGAGATATTGTGGCAGGAAGCAGGGATGGAGTGTCTAAGGTAGATCCATGGAGAGGCGTCGGAATAGTGGGAACCAGTAATGGATCAGCTGTAACAGGAGCAGCCGGAGACAATGCGGTCACAGTATCAGCAGTAGCTGCAGCAGCGAGAGCTTTCTTGGTGATTTTCTTGCGTGGCGCTGGTGTGGTCGCTTACCCTTATTTTTGGACTGGGAAGGATCAGCTGTCGCTGTTTGGGCCTCAGTCGACACATTTGTTGAAGACTCGGCTGTCTCAGTTGATGTGGGACTAGCCTTCGCTTTGGTTTTCTTCTTGCTCTTTGAAGCCTGAGTGTTGTCTTGATCCTCGCATATTTGAGCTGCTTTCTTCGCTTTGGCCTTCCTCTTTCCCTTGGTCTTTGGGGTCTCATCTTCATCCTCGTCCTTATCGTTATCCTTGGCTAGCGCGTAATCAAAGTCGTCTTTCTGCAGGTTGTCCTCAATGTAATCTGGATGGAACCACTTCTGAAGCCCTTTGGGGGCTGATACAAAAGCTTTGAGCATCACGCCTTTGCCGAAGGCAATGTTGTTGAGAAAGACATCGGAGGTACCGCGGGCAACGAGTTGGTAAAAGACTACAGTCTTGGGCTGGTTCTGGCGCCACAAACGACCGCGCAGCTGGTTCTCATCTTGTTCAGACCAGTTGACGTCCTGCCGATCAATGTCAGCGCGCGATCACAAGAGGAAAGGAATGCATACCAAAGACACGAGGATATTGGCGAATGGTAAATTTAGTCCTGTAGTGCCAACGATGGAAACGAGGAGCACGCGAGGACCGTCCACCCCGCTAGTACGGAACTGGTGAATAACCTTGGTGCGTCTCGCAACAGTCATTCCACCGTCGATCGAGAAGATACTGGATCTCGTGGACATTTAAGACCTACACCGGGATGAGGACTGCTCGATAGACCGGTGAGACTACGAAGCAGCACTTACTTGCTTGATATACCTTGTGTTAATGACAAAGGCTGAGTAGACCACAATCTTGTCACACGGTAGGTTTATCCTCTGTAGTGAGAGGCTCATCCGGTCCATCTACGAGTTCGCCGTCAACTGTGGTCATGGGGCTGCGAGCGTCAGATTTGAGATGATAGTGAGGACGCGCACAAGGGCGGCGAGTTTGGTGGAAGGGTTTAGCCTCCCAATCTCCTAGCGTATTGAAGGCGAGGGTTGTCTCACGCCCGGTGTGCAAGTCGGGATGCAGGCACCGTCTGCGGAAAGCGAGGTAGAAGTGCTGTTGATTAGGAGATGAGCAGAAGCAAGAGAATAAGAATACCGTGCGTCCTGGACGCACACCGGGCGCAGAGGCCTGACGGACACGAGCGATGTATTGTGGGGGGCAGCAGCAGGTGTGCGTCCAGGACGCACACCGAGTGCAGAGAGCACAGAGAAGTTGCTGTCTCTTTCGTATCACGGGGGCAGCAGCAGGTGTGCGTCCTGGACGCATACCTGCTCCTGCACACCGATGCTCGACTCAGATATGGAGATGACAAATCATAACATACCTGGCCTTCGGTTCGTTTGTTGCTGCTCTTCTTCTCAAATGCTGTCGTGATTTCGTCCAGCCCGTCTTGCTCAGTGGGCGTCAACGCTAGCTCCAGAGCAACATACTTGTAGGTTTGATGTCGATAATCGACTTGCCGTTGTACGTCACTGAGTTGGAGTCCCTGCGAATAATGTGGCCTTCGAACATCGCTCGCATCTTGTTCATCCAATGCATACTGTACTGGGCGACGTGATCCGGGATGTTGGCTTCCTCCTGCCCACGGAAGAAGTCCACGTTCCAGACGCCACGTTCATCCCGCTCGTTACGATCCAACCGACTCGCTTTGGTCATGTCACGGATCATCGTCTGGTAGTCCAATGCGTTATCGAATCCCTTGATCTCCATGAAGCGACCAATATGATAAAGATCCTGTCATCAGCGTTATCAGCATATCAGCATATATACAGTCAACGATGGTCAAGTAAAGGGTGCTTACGTGGGGACGGGTGAGGACAGGAGTTGCCGACATGCCCACAAAGCCGCGGCTACATTGTCGCAAGCCCCAGACTGCCCAGTAGCTCTGACCAACGTTGCGTGCATTATGCACCTCGTCCACGGCCGTAAAGAGCCATTTCCGCGTCAAGAGAGTTGGACTACAGTTCTCAATGACCTTGGGAGCATTATTTGGGCTTGTGGATGCATACTGCAGGCAATTAATTGCGTCGCTGGTCAGTGCCTTGGGTTCACATGGTCAGATGGATGATATCTGTGGAGATCTGGCCAAAAAAGCTTACCGTCATAGTGGCCAACACGATACGGTGGCCGGGTGCATGCTTTGACATGTGGAAGGTCGTGTGCCAGTAATCTGGCATCTTCAGCGCCCCTCGGTCATACAGCAACACATCGAAGCTTCCGCGTTTCAGATACCGATGAAGTTCAACTTCGACCTGCGCCCTCAATGACAGGGGGACCACCAGCAAACAGGCCTCATCAGGAATGTTGTCATGTTCCTGGAACTTTTTACCCTCTATTGAACAAGATAGCTCCATCAGCTTAGGCACAGTAACTGAACAAAAAAAACACACTGAATATGCCGGGAAATTGACCGGTATCCTGTTTAGTTTTGGCGGTAGTATGCCAGAAGTGCAATTACGCCGATGACTTGCAACGTCTTGCCAAGACCCACACCATCCATCAGGAGGATGGGTCCTCCGGCAAAAGCACTGTCCAGCATCTTAAGCATGCCTACGAGCTGGTGCCAATGTGGACGGAGAAGCTTCCGATCGGGGTCATCGAGTGCTTCATTGTGAAGGGAATCATCAATCCAGGGATCGCGGATACCGACAGCATCAATGTAGTTGTTAAAGTGAGGGAGAGTCCCATCGGGAGAGATACCTAAAAGGGCACAGATCGCCTCCGAATTCATGGTCTGATATTTCTCCACTCCACTTTCCCAGTCCTTCAAGTCGATGCTGTCGAGTGTCAAGACGGGAATGTCAACCGAGTCTTTGGAGAGATTGATAATCTCCTCCGCGATCTCAGCATCCATACGATCGACATCTTCTTGTTTGCTTAACAACATCAGAGATTGCCGAAGTGCGGGCTTATCTCTGTTACAACGACAACTGTCAGATGTGAGAAAGATGATGTGATAAACATGTACGTACTGTGGATTGTTTTGCCTTGCATATCAATCGAGAGGGCGAGGCGTATGTCTGTGAGCTTATCGCGATACTCATGAATCTGCGCCTGAGATTCAATATCACCGAATTGCCGATAATACTGCATCAATCTGCCACTTTTCTGCAGAAAGAGACGCAATGTTGCCATGTTGCGATCCGTGGTTTCGAATTCTACAGAACCAGATGATCAATAACAAATACAACATAACAAGGAGATGTGTAGGATTGTATACACTACTATGCAGAGTCTCGGCGACCTCAATCGCAAGCTTGTCCATATTGACGCCATCACGACGGTATTTTGGAGGTCATGGCATGCCATAAGTTCGATACCCAATAATCAATAGCTTTCCTGACCTCGGGGGTAGATTTAGACGATCCGGGCTTCTTGCCGCTCTCCCCAAATATGCTGTCCGCGATCAGGTCCTTGACCTCACCAAGGTCTTCTTCGAATATCTCAGGTAGCTGATGAGGGTATGAGTGTGCATCCGATGATGATGCAGGATTCGAACGTACGTTGCGACTACCGTGATCTGCAAGTATAGACTCGAAGGTTTTTTTGGAGTCCCGAAAACAGCGATGCATAGCGTCCACGAGTTTCCATTTCCCGTTGAAGGAGAGGTTGATCGCTTGGTTGTAAGTTTTCTCTGCCTTCGGCGGTGTTATCACCTTTAGCTCTGCTGAACTCCAGGCGTTCTGAACGTGTACGGATCTTGCAGAATGAGTCAACGTAACATTTGACCAGACTGCATTCTCGCTCTGTCCAGCCAAAGGGATGTTTCTGGGTAGGAGGGACAGCTTCCCAAGGGGGTTCAGCAAACCCTGTACGTTTTTGCCAGGTGGGCCATGACCAGGGTGCGTTAGGATCAACGGGAGTATTTACAGAGACAGTGCGTTGCCTGAATTCAGCAGTGATATTAAGCAAGCTTGATCCATAGCTGAAGGTAGGCATAGCAGACACGTTGACAGCGTCGGAAAGGATGTGTGGAGAATATTTGTATGGTCATGATTTACACGAGCTTTTAAGGGATTGCCTAGGATCGGACAAGCGAGTGCCAAATTGTTTGCACCACTTAGCGGATGCCCAATGACTTGCTTCTCAAAGAAGAGATATTGTTTTGCCACCTTCGCGTCCTGAACTAGCATCAGGGACAGGATATCCTGAATATTTCCCCGTCCTGCGTGGTTGCAGATAATGTTATGATATTACCAAGATGTGCGTGATGTGCGTCCAAGACGCACACCGGTGTATGGTGCCATCTGCATATCGAGCACATGGATGGAGAACAACGGGTGCACCTAATATGGGGTATTGGCTGTTCCATGCGACTTAAGCTGCTGAACCCTAGCAACCGTACCTTGTACACATCAGTTTCAATATCGGACCACAATGTTCCTGATGGAAGATCGTATGTTCCTAAACAGAGTGCATTGATATGTCGGCGTGATCTCTTAGGCTTAGCAGCATAACACTCGGTCTATATATCTCAGACAACGGCTACAATTATATTGAGAAAGTCTCGTAAGAGAGACATACGGCAAGACATAGTTACAGGACTACCAAACTAGTTGTGAGCGAGGACATGTGCCTTGCACTGATCGCGCAAATCAAGGAGATCGTCCTTCGTTGAGACGAGGCGAGTGGCCAACTCAGTGAGGTCGGCGAGCACCGAGGCCAGCCCACTGTATTTTGGGTTCCATTTGTCCTCTTGCTTGAAGAGGAACTCGCTATATGCCTCTGCGGTGACTAGGCTTGCGTCAAACAGGAGGTAGGCCCTGTTTTTCTCCTGCCTCCGAACCCCGGCGAAGTCGGCTGCTTCCCACTGGTTCCAGATCTCCTTCCACTTGAGTACACGCTCGAGCATATTTGTCCCCGCCTCATGCATGAGCTTGAAATAAGCTGCATGTGCAACTGGAGCAAAGTCACCTCCCGGCAAAGGAGATAGTTACAAAAACATACCTCGTCCCGGGGTACGCGGATCGTCAGAACTTACGGCTTCTCTATCGGTGTATCGTTGCCTCGCTAAGCGTAGTATAAGTACATGAGACTTGATTATTGAGTAAACAGGACTCGCCTGTGGCATGGTCGATGCGCCTCCAAAGAGTAAAGGTGCCTTCCAACCTAGACCAGGCACCATCTTCTGTGAGAGATCATCGATCAACCGTTAGCCTGAATAGGTAAATCAGATGCAATTGAAACATACTCATAATACATATACTTTCCTCGAATTCGATAACTCGATCACAAGGCCTGTCAGACACATGGCGATAGCGCACCATAAAGCCAGTGTGGTAGTCCCCAAGCACTGCTTCATCTGGTGCCTGATAGCTGTTCAGTAGGATGCACGTCTGAGAATGATGGGTGCTGCTTACCGGGTAATAGGACAAAAGCGGGCAGCTGTAACACTCGTCGATTGTTGAGGGAGGCTCCATGAGTTGAAGCCGACACACTGCTCACTGTCTCAAATATATCTCTGGTGGTTGTAAACTTTCCATTGCGCTGGTTAGGGGCTGATCTCGACTAGCCTGCGGACAAGACTAAGGAGCCCTTAGTGCGTGGGCCTCGATGCGCGTTGGTAGGCCACGACTGGATTATAATCAATGAGTTATGAAACCTAAGCTCTCCGTGAGTCAGGAAACGTACGGTCATCAGGGTATTTGGGTCGAAGAATCCCGCTCGGGAGCCAAGTGGGGCTTCTAACTCTCGGGACCGTGCTAATTAGACTTTTGAGTGACTCCAATATGAAATGATGTTTGGCATAATCGAATACGTTCGGGAAGAAGTGTGATTGGATAAGGCCGAGACCGCGGGCTAGACAGAGGTCCGCATTTAGCCGAACGTCCGCCCTGGGGCAGGTGTGCGTCCTGGACGCACACCGCTCCCTGGTCCACCTGAATTTCTCGCAGATCGGGATCTGTGTGCCGCTGTGCGTCCTGGACGCACAGCGGGGTGCAGATCAGCTGGCCAGGAGGTATCGGTACATAGTACTGTGCAGGCGGGTATCCGTCCAGGACGCACAGCGGCACACAGATCCCTATCTGCGAGAAATTCAAGTGGACCAGGGAGCGGTGTGCGTCCAGGACGCAAAGCGGCACACAGATCCCGATCTGCGAGAAATTCAAGTGGACCAGGGAGCGGTGTGCGTCCAGGACGCACACCTGCCCCAGGGCGGACGTTCGGCTAAATGCGGACCTCTGTCTAGCCCGCGGTCTCGGCCTTATCCAATCACACTTCTTCCCGAACGTATTCAATTATGCCAAACATCATTTCATATTGGAGTCACTCAAAAGTCTAATTAGCACGGTCCCGAGAGTTAGAAGCCCCACTTGGCTCCCGAGCGGGATTCTTCGACCCAAATATCCTGATGACCGTACGTTTCCTGACTCACGGAGAGCTTAGAACTCATAACTCATTGATCATAGGCTTACCAACACGCATCGAGGCCTGCGCAATAACGAAATGAGCTCTTGACCAGCTCAATGGTAAGTTTACAACCACAAAAGATATATTTGAGAGACGGTGGGTGGGATCCCTAATACCGTATTTTACCTCCTCCACATCTCACCTCTCATCATATCCCTGCTTCAAGTATGCAACACCCAACCACCGTCGAGGAATGCAGGGCTCTGCCCTTGGTCACCAACTACACTGTAAGTCGCACCTGCGTATTGTCGACGATCGTCTGATTCATATATACCAGACTCCGGCCCGGGTTCAATGGGGCCCGGCATTGGTGTACAACGTATGCCTCGCCCGAGATCATGGCGATTTCCTCCTCATCGTGGAGGAAGGCGCCACTCTCCAACGTAAGTGCCTCATGATAAACTCGCCCTATACAATTATTCATTTGTGCAGACAATGGAAGGATCCAACGCCTCGAAGAGGCCTTTGCTTTCAGGAGGGTAATGCCCAACCTCATAGGTATGTTCTTACCCTTACGTATTAGTTTACACACTAACAGTACTTCAGGAAACGTCTATTACACTCAGGAAGCCAGACATTTGGGCGACTTGCGCCCTCCAGCACTTAGTATATCTCCATCTTCTATCGCAATTGACATTCTAACTGCCTCATCATAATAGTGGCTCACGCTAGTTTCCTGCGGCTCTGCATCGAAGCAGCCCAGCACGTCGTAGAACGAGTAGAGCGATGGAGACGGTACTGGGTAGCATTGCGAGAGCGGAACTTTGGCGGCATCCAGACCGCTGAGCGTAACAGGTCTCTTGCCCTGTACTACGCTGCAGTTCTCGCGACTGCCAAATTCGCCTCAGCTCTCGAGCTTGAGGCCACACGGATGATGCGCGAGGTGTCTGGAGTGGACTCACTATTGGCTGAGGTGCTGAGTAGCAGCGCTCACTTGAGGTGGGTATATGACAGGCTGCGCCCTGATATCGTCGAGCTGCTGGTCTGGATCTGGGCTCAAGACATTGACAATAATGTAGTTTTGTATACGTAAACCTTCTGTACATCTATGCTTTCAATATCGCAAGTCCCTCTGCTTCTTTTTGCGTGACTCTGAGATTGCAGAATATGCATGTGGTTGGTTGCCGAGTGGTCAGTCTTGGAAATTATACTCACAAATATACTTGCAAATGATACACAGACGATAACGACACCTGTGCGTCTTGGACGCATACCCACCCCACACCACGTATCATCTGCAACTCTCAGAAAACCTCCGCTACAAATGAAGACTTAGTGACATCGTAAATTTATATGATCTCAATCCTATCCTGTCTACAGGTGTGCGTCCTGGACGCACACCGCTCACCGCACTTATCTGGTGTATGGTAGCCATTATAATTTGATTATTGTATTGAACTGTAGTCCTCGCTGTATCTCTCTCATGTACCTCTTCATCAGCGACAGCAACTCTACACATCTTGAAGGCATATAACTAATCATCAATTTGTACTTTTTGTACTTGCATATGTAACGTCCTAAGACCAGCTTGAACAACATGAAAGTAACAACGTCTGAATCTTATGAAAATGTGAGACCGGCGAAAGAGAATTGTGCGCAAAGCATAGGAAGTAACAAAAAGATAAGCATAGAAAGGGATCGCATAGTGAGCAGAAAGTAAAGACGTCCGAAAGTCGTGAATAAGCAGAGATGTCCGAAAATCATCAAAAACGTCTGGAAGCCGTGAATACGCAGAGATGTCCGAAAGTAAACAAAAACGTCCGAAAGCCGTCAATAAAGCAAAAGCAAAAACGTCCGAAAGTCGTCAATAAAGCAGAGATGTCCGAAAATCATCAACAACGTCCGAGTAGATACGAGTAGACTACGTAGTGTAGCTACTTACAAATGATATGGAAACTATGCATGATGCACAATTTCCGACGAGTGTCCTGGTTCCAACAATGTACGAAAAAAAGGCGGAGGAGTTCAACGGCGGCCCCGACCCTTTGGTCCAGCGCGGCCCCTACCCTGACCTCGGCTACGCTCTGTTGCTTTTATATTAATAAATACATACCGTTGACATATACACACACTTACTGCGAGCCATAGGGACGTCGGACTCACTGCTCTCGTGATATCTGACGTTCTTGCTAGTAGCCCTGGCCACACGCCCATTGCTCCGAGCTAAAACATTGTTTGTTAGTGGTAAATGACATAAATGTTAAGCCACTACTTACTGCTTGACGTTGATAAGGGAGCACGAGGTGCTGGTGGCGGAGACGGGGATTGCATATTGACGTCCTCTGAAGAAGGGGAGGAAGAAAGAGGTTCAGAAGGGGAAGGGGCAGGTTCATCCTCACGCTCAGAACGAGACGCTGCTTGTCCAGGTTGTTCAGCCTGAGGCACACCCCCATCCTGATCCTCCTCTCGCTGAGACTGCTCCTGTTGATGCTGAGGGGACGCTTGTCCAGCCTGCACCTCCGATCCAGTGTGAGTCGCCGCTGGGGGCTGGTCCTCTTCTTCATCCTCCTCATCCTCCTCGTCCTCCTCAGTCTCGCGCGCTTTCTCTTTGCCCTTCCCTTTGGCAGACAGAGAGGGAACCGGTGCTTGCTCTGTAGTCGATGCTTCAGCCAGAGTGGAGGCTTGAGCTGTAGCCGATCCCTCTGGTTTGTTGACGACAGTGGTCTTCTTCCTGGGGCGGGGGACCGGTGCTTTCGTCATGGCCGACGATCCTTCTCCTTTGTCAACGCTGGACACTACTGAAGAGCCCTTCTTCGTCCTCGTCGCCTTCTTTGGCTGGCTCTTACCCTTGCCTTTCTTCTTCACCGTAGAAGTATCCTCGACGTCGTCTTCCGAATCGTCGTCTTCGTTCCCGAGCGGTTCTTGATCCTCGCCGCCCAGCAATGCCAGGAGCTTGGGACTCGCTTTTTGGAATGCCTCCAACATCCGGCCTTTGCCAAATGAGTTATCGCTGAGGAAGACATCCGCCGTACCAAGAGCGACGAGCTGGTACACGATCACCTCTTTCTTCTGCGGCAATCGCCACAGACGACCGATCATCTGTCCCAGTTCCTGCCACGACCAGGGAACATCCTAAAGATATGGACACTTTAGCTCCGCATCCATGTAGACAGGGGAATATACTTACGATACAAAGCAAGATATTTGCCCAAGCCAAGTTGAGCCCCGTTGTTCCTACCGACGAGATGATGAGCACACGTGGACCGTTTTCGTCACTCGCTTTAAATTGCTCGATCAGAGCAGTCCGCTTTGCGAGAGAGAGAGACCCATGGATAGAAACATGCTTGATACCATGCACGTTGAGGACCTGACCGATATCAGCAAGGAGCTAGTAATTTGAGAGCAAACTTACTTGAGATATTATCCGCGTGTTGACCACCATCATCGAGAAGACGACGATTTTGTCTCGAGGGAGACCGTCAGGGTTGTCAAGCAGAGTAGCATCCCCATCGACGAGCACACCATCGACGGTCTTCATTGGGGAACGTTTGTCCATGGTGAGGTGCCACTGCACCACTTTAGCCATGACATCGAGCTTGGTCGACGAGTTGCTCTGCCAGTCCTCGAGCGTGTCAAATCGAAGCTGGTTTTCGCGAGTGGTGAAGAAATCTGGATGGACAACAGCTCGCCTGATACCAAGGTAGAAGGCCTACAAAATAATTAGCATACACCCCACTGCGATTGATTATGTGCGTCCTGGACGCACACCGGGCACACGGCCATATTGACCAAGGCAACGTGACCGTGTCAGGAGGGTGTGCGTCCAGGACGCACACCGGGCACACGGTCATATTGACCAAGGCATAGTAGCCATGTCAGGAAGGCATGCGTCCTGGACGCACACCACACCCCCACCTACGCGCGCCTTCCACGAGTAGGTGGGTGCCCAGCGTGCGTCCAGGACGCATGCCTTTGATCGCATCGCCCAATAGACATTTCACTTACCTCCCCATCTGCTCGTGCAGTGTGCAGATCACCTAGCCCAGCAAGTCGAGCCTCAACCTCCTCCTTCTCCCGACCTGAGAGCTCAAGCTCCAGGATTACAAGCTGGTATTGCTTCAAGTCCATGAGTGGCTTCCCGTCGCAGTTTCGTGACTCCTCGCTCCGTCGCACGATGTATCCCTGGAACAACCTCCGCATCTTCCTCATCCACTTCAGATTCACCTCGTCGACATTTCCAACCGCATTGCCATCAGCTTCTCCATGCACAAAGGCCTCGATGTTCACCTCCCGCACTCGTCGATCGGCACGTAATGCACGACTCGATTCCTTGTTCATCTCCACATACTCATCTTGCTCGTCAAACCCATCGATACCCAACATTCGGCCAATGTGCCACAGATCCTAAATATCCCCTATCAGTCAATCCATACTCTCGCTACAACATCACTTTGACTTACCCGGATTTTCGACATCACTGGTGTCGCTGTCATTCCAATCACTCCCCGACTCTGGATCTGCAGACCCCAAACAGACCAGAAAGTACGACTCATGTTCCGCGCACAGTGCATCTCGTCAACAACCGCCAGCAGCCAATCCTTCTGGTAGATAGTGTCCATCAACATACCAGTCCTAGTCGGGGGAATGTGGGGGCTTAATGTGTTGTAAACCAAGGCATTGGAGCCATCGCTGGTGATAGCCTGCATTATTCTGTCAGTCCACCACCCATAATCTCACAGTCGGTCCCAACACTCACCGGTGCAGTAGCAAGGAGAATTCGGTGACATTCGTTCAGAACGGACCGATCCCATGTATGCTCCCAGTACCCACTCCTGCTCACTACCGTGCCCTCATAGAGCATGATATCGAACACTCCCCGAGTAAGATACCGATGCAGCTCGGTCTCAACCTGCTGACGCAGGGACGGTGGCACCACAATCATCGATGGCAGCTCCGGGATATTATCCCCCTCTTGGAACAATCGCTCTGCTATGAAAAGTACCTATGTCAGTAGGTTCTCAATACAAAGTCATTTTAACTTACCAAATGCCCCAGGGAATACCCCCTTCTCCTTCTTCACCGTCCGATAATACGCAAGGATCGCAATCACCCCGACGACTTGTAACGTCTTACCCAACCCCACCCCATCCATTAGAAGCACCGGTTTCCCATCGAACAGACAGTCCAACATCTTACACATACCCACCAATTGATGCCAGTGAGGACGCAATAGAATTCGGTTAGGGTTCCCTTCATCCGCCTCCACAAGTGCAGGATGGGCCCATGCATCCCGGCTATCCGCCAAGTCAATGTACTTGTTGAAGAACGGGAGAGGCTTCTCCTCATCCAGGCCCAAGTAACGATACAGCTCCGACACCTGCAACTTCTCCCATGCCTCGACGCCGCTTTCCCATTCATTCAGGCTCACCGATGCCAGGTCAAGTGCAGGCAACTCGAACTCGTCGTTCGCCAGCGAGTGAATCTGCTCGCAGACCTCATCCGAGATTGAATCATGTTGAGCCTGGGTGCTCAACCACACCAAAGACGCTCGCAAAGCACTACTCAGTTCTAAGCATATGTTACATTAGGTGTGTTCTCTCATTCTGACAACACTACTCACTAATGTCCTCCTCGGCCGTCCCGTCCTCCTTCATTGCCAACGCCTTCCGAATGTTGTCCAATTTCGTGCGGTGCTCCTCGATCGCCTCAATGCTGGGTTTGTCGCCAAAGTCCTGATAGTACCTCATCAACATTTTAGACTTCTTGAGGTACGCCCTGAATGTCGCTGGGTTACGACCCTCCCCTTCAAACTCTGTATACCATGTCATTAGTAGCCTAATTAATGTATTTAACACATTACTTACTTTTAAGCAATGCCGCTGTCTCTACCTCCAGCTTTTCCATGGCAGCCCGGTCCCGCTTGACCTTCATCGTAATTCCACGCCAGATCTGATAGAACCAATTATTCATAAGCTCCAGGACCTGGATTATCGGTTTGTTGCGAGAATTCTTCTTCATACCCTCAGCCCCGAAGAGCTCAAAGGCGATGTGCTCTTTGACCGCCATCAAATCGGCCATTTCGATCGGAGGCAGCTACATACAAGCTATCAGCGCCTCACCTGTACATTGACCTTGTTTCGACACTTACTTGTCGATCTCCATGCTCAGACAAGAGGGCTGTCCGGCCCTTCCCCATCGCCGTCAAAGTTGTCCGGATCAAATGAGGCAGTCCCCACGTCTCGTCCCACGCCTTGACCAATGACCTTTGAAGGAGGTCCCTCGCCTCGTGATAGTCGTCCCCCTTCGTGCGCGCAAACGTGAGACGTTGGCTCACCGGCTTTTTGCAGAACTCGTCCACATACGCCTTGGCATCGCGAATCTGATTCTGAGTCCAGCCAAAAATGTGAGTCGCGCCTTCAGCCGGTTCTACCCAAGGTGCCGTTAGGGACTTCACACGGCTCTGCCACGTAGGCCAGCACCAAGGCGCATCCTCAACGCCCACGATGCGGCGCATATCTGCGGTGAACATCAGAAAAGCGACGGCGATAGGAGGAGAAGGCATTTTGTTGTTGTTGTTGTTGATGTTGTTGTTGCTGCTGTTGCTGTTGTTAAGTGATGAGAGTTGAGAGAAGGAGAGATCTGCCCTTCCCCGCATTGTCTCTGCTTTATGAGCGAATTTCTTCCCGCTCCGATCACTCGCTTATAATCTTAGAGGCGGGCCTGACATCAATCATAACCAATTAGAACCCTAATAGACCCACCTAGCCATCGCTTGAACTTCGTGCCATCAGCTAATCCCGTACTAAGCAGTCTTAGCCATCTTCACAGTGATCCGCATGTCAAATGCCGTAGAAGTCTCTTAGACATGCGTCCTGGACGCACACCGGCGCACGCCCCTCATGATAGTGAGCGTCTCTACTTCCAAACTAAGCCATATTTCAGTCCATCACTTCTAGTCAACATGTATCACCACCCGTGCGTCCAGGACGCATCCCCCCCCCATAGTCACCCTAAGCTAGCCCTAACCCTAAGATATCGAGTAAGTGTGCAGGTGTGCGTCTAAGACGCACGCCCGCTACCAATGTGCACGTTGCATCACAACCGAACCATTTTGCCGCAGGTGTGAGCATTCGAGGGAGCTTGTGACCTGACCATACATCTTCTCCCAGTCCCAAACATTGCACGAACGTGCAAAGTTTGGGGAGAAGATGTATGGCCAGGTCACAAGCTCCCTCGAATGCTCACACCTGCGGCAAAATGGTTCGGTTGTGATGCAATGTAAGCACATGCTGCCGGCATGCGTCTTGGACGCACACCTGCACACTTCCCTACAACACGATCTGTTCCTCTCTGTAAGCCTATGCTGCAAGTGTGCGTCTAGGACGCATACTTGCGCACTTCCGTACAACGCTCTCTTTTCCCGAAGAGGTATCTTTTTCACGTGCCATTTTCACATGCCATATACTGTTTAACATACCTCTGTACACGCACATTTCGGTGTCTACACACATTGTCTACAGCACACTTTGCACCTGCACCTCTTCCGCCCTTCGTACCACTTATTTCCCCCTTCACAATGTTCGTCCAAGACGCATACTATTCTTACACACTGTCCGTCAAAGCACACTATTTTTCACACCCTTTGAACCACCTACTTTCTACCACCCCGCCTTGCCCCTTCCACGCCCTGCCCTACCCACTAGGCGCCCAACCCTAGGGTCTCCCTAGGATCTCCCTGGGAGAGAAAGAACAACACTCATAACCCTAAGAGGGGCACATGACAGGAGGGGCTGGATACGCAACCCTAACTCATCCCAGAAAACCCTAAGTATGACAAATAATGATGACAGATGACAGATGAGAAAAAAAAAGTGAGTCAGGAGTGATTTGAATAGAGACACAGCATTCAAAATGGCAAGGGGATAACTCCAGATAATCCCCATCAATCCCCTTGCCAAAATGAGAACCCCCATCAATCCCCATGACCAAAAAGGAAACTGCCAAGAATTCCCACTGCAATATATGTCATGATGGGGATTTGATGGGGATTGGGGGGGATTTGGGGGGATTGCGACATATGCAGGCAGGGGACATACCAGAACTGCCGTGTATGGGTTGGCTGTGTTGGCGCCTACTCAGGACCTGAGTAGGACCGGTAATAGTGTTAGGTCGTTCATCATGTGTTGGAATGTAGCAGGGGAATTACATAGTCCAGAAAACATGACCGTGGGTTCGAATAGTCCTCTGTTAGTTTTGAATGCCGCTTTCCATTGATCTCCATCTTTGATGCGAACATTGTTGTATCCGCTTCGAAGGTCTAGTTTTGAAAAGATGGTAGCCCCTGTCAACTTGTCCAATAATTCACTGATTAGTGGTAAGGGATACGCATCCTTGATAGTTCCTTCATTGAGATACTGGTAGTCTTGGCAAGGACATAATGAACCATCCTTTTTTCCTACGAAAAAGAAGGGACTTGCCATCGGCGATTGAGAGGGACGAATATATCCTTTCCGAAGGTTTTCATCTAAGAACTCGTCTAGCTTGGTTTGTTCGAGAGGGGATAGCGGGTAAATTTTGAAATTCCTTGGCTGGAAGTCAGGCTTCAAGTTGATGGCATGATCATAAGGACGTGACTCTGGAAACCTTTCCACTTTCTTTTTCTCAAAGACATCTAAGAACTCGTGATAGTCTTTAGGAATCATTTCTTCGAGCGGTTTTGCCATCTCCTTCTTGGAAGCTTTCTGTGCCATTGCCATTGCTGGGTTGACCTTTGCACGGATCCAAGCATCACATCCATAGGTATATCTCATCCCATGCATGGTGCGCGTGATGTGTCCTATCCGTGGTCCGTAGTGCCGAGGTGTTTCAGACTCGGTTTCTATGGTTAATGGGTCATCTTCTTTTATCCAGGCATGACAAGTAGATTCCCCTTGGATGTATGAGATAAGAAGTTCTTGAGGTTGTAACACCTTTAGTCTTTCTTCCACCGTTGGTTCCTGAAATTGTTCTTCGTTCTCCTGTGGTACTTCTTCTTCTACCACCATGGATTCTGAGTCAGGCTGTGCTTCATCAATCTCCTGGGATACTTCTTCTATTATCCCCGAGGATTCCTTGGGGGGAACGTCGGACCTTCCTTCTTCATCGTCATCCACCGTTTCACATGTAACCTTCTGTACTTGACCACAGCTAGGGAGCAGTTGCGATTCCAGTTGGAAGATTCGTCGGAGACGACTGGTGAGAGTATAGAGCCTTGTCTTGCTGAATTCAACAGTTCCTTTGATCCAGTCAATCTTCGGATTGTACTGCCGAAGCCATGAGAGTCCCAGAATTACGTCTTGGTCCCCAAGGGAGGTGACTAGGTACTTAATTAGGTGATTGTTGTCTCCTAACTTTGTACTGGCCCATACACATTCGGTAATATATCCTCTGACATTAGGGGTTCCATCGACATTGAAGACTGGTATTGGAGTTAGCAGTTTTGTGGTCTGAAGTTGATGCTTTGCGACGTAATTGGCATCGATAAAGACTCCTCCAGCTCCACTGTCAATGAGGGCTTTTGGTTCAACGGTTTTCGCTCGCTGCATAATAGATAACGGGATATTCATTGACTGTCCGTTTAATTCTGCTACAAGTACATGCGAGATCGTTATTCCTAGCAAGACTGATGTTGAGACAGTTCGCCGGTTCAAAAACCCTGGTTCTCCAAAGACTCTATGGCTTCCTTCTTTGCCTCATCGTCCAGGCCATTGATGATGGCTCTGACTTTGTCAGCAGGAGTGTTGGTATCTACTTGTCGTACGTAGGAGTGGTTTGAGTCTCCATTAGGACATTCCCTAGCCATGTGCCCTACCTGTCGGCACCTGAAACATCTTCCTTCTTTCATCATCTTCTCTCGTTCGTTATCGGTAAGTCGGCGAATTGTCTTGAATCGACCAAAAGATCTCCCTCCACGGCTTTGGTATCTCACCGGGGGTCGATAAGTGGTCTTCGAGGGTTGCTCCTTCTTGGGTCGGGATTGGTATACTTCGTCCAACCTTTCTGCTGCTCCATAAAGATCTTCGAAGGTCTTGATCGTCGCAGGGTCAATTGAGATGATCTTGTAAGCCAATCCATCTTTGAGCCCATCCAAGAAATAATCTCGGAGAACTGCAACTTCCGTGATGTTTGACTGCTCTCGAAGTGGTCGAAAGGCTGCAATGTACTCCTTTACTGTTCCCGTCTGCTTCAGTATTCTCATTGCAGAGATTGCGGAAGAGACTTGGGAAACGGGTGAGAAGTAGTCGATGAATGCTTTCTTGACTTTGTTCCAGTCAAACACATCTTCCACCTTGGCTCCTGTGGCCATGCTTGCTTTGTCCAAGGTGTCACTGTATTCGACTGCCCAGGGTCCTGCCGTTCCTCCTTCACAACATGAAAGGAGGTAGATGGACTTTTTGAAGTTGGTGTCGAATGTTGTGGGGTCGAGGGCAAACTTCCAGTCACAGTGTTTTGTGATTTCTCGGACACGATTGGCATTCCCATCAAACTTGGTTTTGAGTTTGATTTTGGCGTTAGTCGACATATTGGTTTGGGTGGTAGGGATAGATGAAGAGGGTTGGGATTGGGGGTTCGGCGGTGGAATGCTTTGAGTTGGGGTATTCTGGACTGGAGTTCGGCTGCGTGGTGGTGGAGTCTTCAGTCTGGGAGGCGTTGTCAGGTGTAAATACAGATTCACACCTAGACATTGATTCTATACAACATTCTTGAAGCATAGTATGAACTAGCCAAATGACTACGTATTGCTTACTGCAAAGTGCCAGCCTGCGAGAACCTATTGATCATCTGATTGGTCGCAGACTGGAAGTGCGAGAACAACTATGTGATGAACTATTTCCCACTCACTGGATGAGTCATTTTGTTTCCTATTACGGACATTTTCTCTCGCATTCGAGTGTTGGCTTGCACAGCAACTCTCGAGGCATTTATGCTACTGGATAACGGACTATTTAGATTACTCAGCATGTAGTGAGCCTTTTATGCTATTGGCCACTGTCCCTTGTAAGTTGTCTCAGCACTTACGCAGGACACTGAGCTATTAATGCTATTGGCCAGCAGGACATTCAGGATTTGTAAGCACGCACAAGGCGTGGGAAGAAGTATTATGATTGGCTAGCACGTAGATAGCACAGCCACAGCCTCAGTAGTATATATAGACCCCCGATTCTGAACTAAGGATAAGGACTCTCCCCTAGGAAGACTCCCCACAAAGGACTCTCCCCCCAAGTAGTGTGAGAGGAAACCCATCTAAAGATCATTATCTAAGTCTATATCTATTGTGACTAAGCCGTAGCCTTAGTACAAGTAGTATACTTACCTGTCAATTACATATGAGAATATCAGTAACCTTTACACCTTAACTCTTAACTAGTGACTAACCTTTGAGCCGAACTCATTGACGTTAAGTCCATCCTTCATGGTCAGTGCCCCATGAAGTCCTGAAAGTCTATATCAAGTGTTCCCCAAGTTTAAGTATAACAGTACAACGGTACTCGGACAATGGTCCATATCATTCAGGTATCTAAGAAGGATAAGCCTACATCAAGTGTTCCCAAGTATAGTACAACGGTACTCGGACAATGGTCCACATCAGTCAAGTATTACGAAGCGTCCCCTGCACCATAAAAGGTATTTCATTCTAAGTCAAGTCTAACTAACCTCTATACTACATCTCTAGGTATCCAATACTTAGGACAACAACTTACTTATACCCAAACCTCAGTTGGTAGAAAGTCATACACTTGTTACCTGTCAGAGAACTTCAACCACCAAACGAACGACAGGGAATATTCGGTATAACGACTTACCCAAGATTTCTCTGGATCGACACCCTTGACTAAAGTCTAGTATTTTGGTCAAACACCTGATCGTATCGACAGTGTCTGTGGTCTGGGTAGCGGAGTTGTTGGTCTGGGTTGTGACGAGGGTATGGGTGGTGTCGATGTGGAGGAAGTACCTGAGCTGGATGCCTGTGCACCTGAATCTGCCCACTCACTGTCAAGAACGGCATCACGGTTTTCGAGAGGTTGCCCGGAGGAATTACTAGTATATTCCCAGGTACCGTTCTGACTGTTGAATTCAATGAGTCGCTTGTGAAGGAAGCGGTGTCCAGTTGATGTTGCAACTTGTGACCACGGTGGTGGGACTGTTTCGGAGACGTTGTGGGTGAGGCTGGGATCGTGGAATCTGTTTGTGGGAACAGACTCTTGGGAACCGTCGGCGAATCGCCAGACACGTTCAAAGGTGAGAGTTCGGTCGTCTAGCCAGTAAAGACCGTTGGCAAAGACAGACCCGTGTGGAGGATTGCTAAAATTTCTATTGGCCACTATGTACTAAAAGTGTCCCAACTGCAAGCAGTTGTGCGAGACAGCTGAGGTTTTCTGCTCAGTGCTGCGAGGAAGACACTTCTCCAAAGAAGACTCGAGCACCTGGGATCGCCAAGCGTTATTAACTTCCTGGGAACTATCCGCGTTTGTCTCTCGACTGGCTAACACGTGTACAACTATCCGTGTTTGCCTTTTGGGCTGACTAACACGTTTATAGGAATTTAGTGTCGGCGACGAGAGGGTCCTGGGGTGGGGTTTCGTTCTTGCTTGACTTGTGGACGGGTTGGTTCTGGGTTCTGTCGAAGGCGTTGGGCGAAGTTGTTAAGCTGTCGGTCAATGTTCTGGAGGTCTTCTACTCGCTGGAGAAGTTCGTCTTGTTCGTAGTCCCAGTAGTGGTGGTGTTCTCGGATTTCGGTGCTGATGGCGTAGACGTTCTGGTAGGTAACAGTGACAATGTTTTCGATGTGCTGGA
Source organism: Cerrena zonata (assembly GCA_038087015.1). NCBI lineage: Eukaryota > Fungi > Basidiomycota > Agaricomycetes > Polyporales > Cerrenaceae > Cerrena > Cerrena zonata. The sequence continues at coordinate 20,927 of JASBNA010000005.1, forward strand.
AGTATCGGTATACGATGTAGGCAAGGGTAACTTGGGCAAGGAAGAGAAGTGTTACAAGGAGTTCGAGGAGAGGTGTCATAGACAGAGTTTCAGGGTTCAGGTTTCAAGGTTTCTGGGTTCAGAGTTCTGTCGCTAATGTGTGGGACGATAGCGATGGTAAGAGCAACCTGACCTTTTGTTACGGGCAAAGCCCTTTCATGCAGGTGCAAGTTAAACAGGGTAAGAAAGGGTAGATTGCCTAGGTCAGGTTAAGGAATACAAGCTAGAGCTACTGGGTTTATATACTAGGGACCGTGGCTGTACTACGCGAGAGAATAGAATGGTCTAGACTAGGATGATGTCATGTGGGAGAATTGATAGGTAAGCTAGTCTGGTGATCGTTCATGTGCTACCGGGCCATGTGGTTACTGAGTCACAAGTACAAGTAAGAGAAAGGAAAAGGAAAAGAAAAGAAAAAGTGTACGTTCGTTGTAACAATGTCAGGTGGTGGGTTGGTGGAGTTAGGACCATGAGCTTCTGTTTCTCAATATGGTGTTAGAATGGAGGCATGAAATACATTGTGGATCTTCCATTTCTTCGGTAACTTTAGCCAATAGGTCAGTGGTCCCAGAACTTTGGTGATTTCGAAGGGTCCTTCTCTGAGGGGTTTCAGTTTGCAGTTTTCATATCCCAAGTTCAAGTTCTTTCCTTCTAGCCACACCTTTTCTCCTTTTCCAAATGGTTTGAAGTTCTTTCCAATTCTTCCTGCCATCTTTCTTCGAGCTAGTTCATGTGCAGCACATGCTTCATCCCAGATTCGTTGTAAGCTTTGTAGCTGATCCTGGGCAGCAGGCACATTGGTTCTCGGGTAAACAGTGGGAATTGCTCTCGGATTGTATCCCATTATGATGTAGAATGGAGACATGCCTCATGCTTTGTGGGTTCTTTGGTTATGTACAAACTCAGCATCGCTTAGTGCTTCTGGCCAGTTGTCGGGGTTATCTACACAGAACATTCTGAGATAGGCTTCCATTTCCTGGTTCATGCATTCAGTTTCTCCATCAGTCTGTGGGTGCACTGGGTATAATACCGAATTTTATATATTAAAAGACCAAGGAAAGATTTTAGAAAAAGTCCCAGCTTTTTTACTAGACTTTGCACTCTAGAAAATCAAAAAGGATTCAGAATAGTTGTAAAATCTTCTGCAGCTAAAGAAGATGAAAGAAGTCTGAATTTCTGGTCTCATAAAATTCTCTATCACTAAACAAACCAGTCTATTAGCCTATAAATCAACTTGTTAACTTGTCAACTTACTTACTAACAGTCTAATATGGCTAGAAGTCAACTAGTAAGTAGGTCAATAGGCTTGTAGATTAAGCGATAGAAGTTTTTATGAGACCAAAGATTGTGAATCTTTTTATCTTTTTTAACTGTAGAAGATTTTACAACTATTCTGAATCTTTTTTGATTTTTTAGAGTGCAAAGTCTAGTAAAAAAGCCGGGACTTTTTCTAAAATCTTTCCTTGCTTTTTTATGCTATAAAATTCGGTATTATACCCAGTGACATATTCTAGGGGGGTGTCTAATTTAAGTGATAGTGTCTAATTGACCAATTGAAGACAGTATATTATAGACGCTGGGCCAGAAACCAAATTCTAGGCCCAATAAAAAAGTGAAAAATCAGTCATGAAATGTAATGATTTTCAAGTGACTTTCTAGTCAAAAAAATAAAATAACATTCAAAGTTCTGATAGCATTTTGTAAATACAAAAATTAAATAAGATCTTTATAGAATATAGAGCTTAAAACTGTAAATTACTACTAAAGACACATTTTTTTTGTAATAAAAAGTTAAAGTTTTAGATTTATTTTTTGCATCTACAGAATGCTATCAGAACTTTGAATTTTATTGCATTTTTTTGACTAGAAAGTTACTTGAAAATCATTACATTTTATGACTGATTTTTCACTTTTTTATTGGGCCTAGAATTTGGTTTCTGGCCTAGTGAGAGATATATAGTATATGATTAGAACTAGCTTTTTGAAGAGACTTTTAAAATGATATCATAATGACAAATACTATAAATAGGAAGAGGAACATGTAAGGTTTGCAGAACTATAATTTAAAGATAAGGTTTGTTTGCAAAAAAGGACATAATATGATATGTTATAGAGGGTAGTTTGTGTCAGACACGGCAATGTCAGAGTGTGTGCTAGAGTATGGTAGACGGGAAGAAATTACCATATATGGCAAGAGGATATGAAAAGGTAGGCAGAAGAGAGGAGATTCCAAATATAGTAAAATGGTATGCGTGGGAGAAAAATTGAGGTCGGAAATTACAAAATACATTTTGAAACGCGACGAAAAAAATGAAAAGGCAAGTTTTGATTGGCTGGTCTTAGGTTAAGCACAGGTCTTAAGCTAAGAACAGTTCTTAAGTGAGCATAGGTGTTATAATAAGCACAGATTTTTGCTAAGCACAGGTTTTAGATATAGATTCTAGCTAAGCACATATATTAAGCACAGATTTTAGCTAAATTCCATGCTTGACTAAGATCTGTGCTTAAGATCTGTGCTTTCTGTGCTTAAGATCTGTGCTTAGCAAAAATCTGTGCTTATTATAACACCTATGCTCACTTAAGAACTGTTCTTAGCTTAAGACCTGTGCTTAACCTAAGACCAGCCAATCAAAACTTGCCTTTTCATTTTTTTCGTCGCGTTTCAAAATGTATTTTGTAATTTCCGACCTCAATTTTTCTCCCACGCATACCATTTTACTATATTTGGAATCTCCTCTCTTCTGCCTACCTTTTCATATCCTCTTGCCATATATGGTAATTTCTTCCCGTCTACCATACTCTAGCACACACTCTGACATTGCCGTGTCTGACACAAACTACCCTCTATAACATATCATATTATGTCCTTTTTTGCAAACAAACCTTATCTTTAAATTATAGTTCTGCAAACCTTACATGTCCCTCTCTCTATTTCCATCTTTGCCAACATCCTACACCCCTCACTGGATCGTGGCCTGAATTTTAGGCTTTATAAAAGTAAGGTCAAATTTTATAAAAAGTCTCTTACAAAATATGATTTTAAGCACCTAAAAATTGTCAAAAAATGCAGAATGTCAGCAAAATTTGATGAATCATAAAATCCTTGGCTAATTCAGACTTTTGTATCTAATTTTTAGACTTTAGAAATATTGAATTTTTGTTTGTTTTTTATTGGAGAAAAGTTTACTATACAAAATTTCAAATTTTGATGCACTTTTGCTTCTCCAAAAGTGATATAAAATTTAAACTGCTAATTTGGAAAGGTCAGTGATATTGCATACTTAAATATCTCTATCAGATAGTATAATTGACAGAGACTATGATTTACCAACAATAGTAGTCTATATCTTCTCTCTAGGCTCTCTATTTATAACACTTTATTTTGATATATACAATTATATTATGATTTCTAGAGAAATAAAAGTGTATCAAAATTTGGAATTTTGCCTAGTAAACTTTTCTTCAATAAAAAATAAACAAAAATTCAATATTTCTAAAGTCTAAAAATTAGATACAGAAGTCTGAATTAGCCAAGGATTTTATGATTCATCAAATTTTGCTGACATTCTGCATTTTTTGACAATTTTTAGGTGCTTAAAATCATATTTTGTAAGAGACTTTTTATAAAATTTGACCTTACTTTTATGAAGCCTAAAATTCAGGCCACGATCCAGTGCCTGGGAAAGTGTCCAAAACCTCCGGACACAACTGCCTAATCTCAGACGCAAACATGGACGCAAAACCCCATCTTGGTATTCAACTTTCTCAACAAGTACTGGGTCTCTCATGCTCAACCAAGTGGTTCTGGGGTCCTCTAGCCTTCCTCTATCCATCCCACCTATCACTTTCTCATACCATGACAAAAGACGCAGGAATATACCTATAGTCTGCCAGATTCTATAACTAGGTGTCGTACTATGCTTGTATTCTAACAAAATGTCCTCTTACTGAAGTACTGTTGTCACTGTTACTGTTTAAAGCATTACTATCTACTATCACTAGGTTTGCAGGTCTGATACTTGTAGCACTCACTTGCACTCTAAAAAATTAATATATCTTTAACTTTACTCCCAACTCTAAACTAAGTCTTACATTTACCAAACGGGTAAGCCTAAGCATGTGAGAAGAACATTAAGTCATACATAACCACAAACGAACATTGCGCTCAACCTCTGACCTTGCGTCTGGTCTAGGAAGTGTAGAAGTAAGATAGTCTCTCTGAGATTTGTTTGTTTTTATTTGTTTGTTTTGTTTGTTTTTCATTGAGATCTATTGAATGATTGTCAACAATATATTTTAATAATTTGGCAAATAGTATGAAAAGTAAAAATAGTAGTCTACTAGTAAATTTAGTCAATCTATAGAGAGAATAGTGTTGATAGTGAAAACACAGAATCATAGTAGTAGAAATAATAGTAATATAGTACAAAAAAGTAGTTTGGATTTTTTCTGATATGTGAGCATACATATACAGTATTTTCAAGCTTGACCATCCTATACTATATACTAGTAATATCAGCACCCTATTTCATACTATATATTTGTCACATATTGACTAAAGGGGTTGAACAGACAGTAAGGATATTCTACAACTGAATCCAGTATATTGTAGACCACAACTACAAATATAAACTCTCTTAAAACTGTAAATACTGATTATTTTTGCAGTGTAGCAAATGCACTGTTAGCAACTGTGAAAAGAGTAGCACACTTTTCAGAAGGTGAAAACTAAAGAATAAATATTATTAAATTTCAAATCAGCATTATATAGCCAAAAACATACCCATTCATTCATTAACACTAGAAGCTTAGAGATCTCAACAATGCCTCCCAACTTTGATAGTAGAAATCTTTCAGACTGATAAGTGGTATAGACACCAGACTCCTCCTTGACAAGACTGCAAAACATCCATGATACACCATCTACAAGGATGAAACGCATTCGAGCAATCCTAGGTAGCTACATGGTTAGTACTAGTATCAGGTTGACTCAAAAGGAATCCAACAACAAGAAAGAGACATACTGGATGAACTGACTCAATGCTAAAGCTTGACCAACTGCTTCGGGAAGGTAGGAGTTCAAAGGTTTTTCATCCACATGCTTTGCCCGCAAGATGAACATCTGATTCTGTGTCCGCCCAAGAATGTCCCGTAATATTGACTCTTCCGTGTAAGCATTCAACCCAAGCACCCCATCTATAAACAAAAGTGTCTCAGTACAAATTTCAGGAGCCAAGAAAGAAAGAAAGGCAACTTCACTTCTGTTAGGTGATGTTCTCAAGTCGCAGGTAAGGTGGTAATCAACACTCCCTCTCAGCCACAGTTCCCCTCCTGTGCGTGGGTGTGTAATCTTTATCCCTTCTGGTGGTAGATTGAGTTCCGATACAACAGACACGATACTATCAGTCTGCGGGTGTTTAAACGTCCTGCAGAGGGCCTTTAAAGTAGCTTCGAGGATCATCCTCGAGCCAGTTTCATACTACAACTCAAAGGTGTGAGCTAAGAATATCAAACATAAACCTATTCTCACCGCCATATTGACATGGGCATAGATATCAACAATCTCCTGCGACAAGACCCGACACACATCCGCAAAATGCTTGTCCTCCATTCTCTCAACAGCAAGAGCAGCTATCGTATTATGATTCCAATCCAGCATGCCATGGCCAATCCTAAGGTCTGTCAGGTGTTTCGAAGTAACACTAGAGCAGCTCAATTTCTAATCATAACAGCGGACAATTTACAAAGTCAACCAGCCAAAAACATTGAAATATGCACACATACCGGTATGTCAGCAGCATTAAGTACCCTAGCCACAGACTGCAGATGTCTGATAGCCTCATCGAGGTCGGTTTGTACCTCAGTACTAGTAATGCCACTCAAATCCTCTCTCAACACCTTCACAGCATCGAGCGCCATCCGCATCTTGCTCAAATCAACAGGAGTGTCCTGGATGCTCCTCTTGTGAGACTTGGACATGATCACAGGTAAGCTTTGGGATGATGAATACTATGGCGCTGTAATGAGGCTATAGATGATAGTCGAGTACCAGTGTCGAGGTTGAACGTTTGAATGTACGTATATAGGCCATGGACTACATGAGGTAGTCAGCTCTCGTCAATATTGCACATGCAGTTTTGGAAAACTATATACCAGCGCTCGTCTTCAGCTCATCCTTGAGAAGAATGAACTCCCGAACGATGATGATCTTGCGGCTGCTCAGGAATCGCTAGCGATTATCGCTGATCGTAGCACAAGATATGAGGACCATCTCTTCGGCGGAGCCGACTCAACATCAATAAACGTATTGCTGCTCTTCTCAAGTCTTTTCAAAACTCTCACCCCCGAGACGTGTTCAACACCAAACTTGTGTCGTACAGACCGGATACTCTGGCTAAGGAGTTTCCAGAAGAGACCGTACTGCCTGCCTTGTATGGGGAGGCGGAGACGTTCCCCCCATTCCCCATCATATGGAACGACTTTTTGGACGAACCTATCAAGTGTTCACAACATACCTTACCAGAAGACTATGTCCAAGATGTACGTATGGTTTTCACAAAAATATACTTCTTTACGACGGCTATCATACACTCCCCGTTTCACAAGCGATGTATCGCAGCCCGAGCGGGATATGTTCGAGCAGCTCAAGCATCGTGGAAACAAAATCATTCAATATCCCGATGGTATCATCAAGCTCAGCGACAGAGGTGAAATGCTACCTCCGCTTGATTGTCACTGGGTCTCTGACACCTTCATCGGTTCAGAAGAGGGATCCTACTATCTCTCTGTTGATGATCCTTGCATATTAATCTGTGCTCGACCTTGGACCTATCTTTACAGGATGCTAGGGCTACGATAGACAAGAGGTTCCCTCCTCTACGCGAGAATTGGAGGAACCAGCGCCGTCTTGATGCTAGACTGCACACCAAACTTTGTATCATCCTAGACCTCTGTTCGACACCATCTCCCGTGCTTTTTGGTGCGAAAGTCCCGAGTCCCTATCCCATCGGGCCATCGGGGTCAGTAAACGGAGCTGTATGGCCTGTAACTTATGGATCCGTACGCACAACGAGATCTATGACACGAGTTGGATGACGAGTGGGTCTCGTAGAAAACCCTATGCGAACTGGGCCTTTCCTGGCATTGCACGGCCATACCTGAAACGGGGTAACACACTAGATCCTCATACTATGGGTGACAGCAGAGTATTGGACACTGTGACGACTTGCGTTGATGACACACTGGAATGCCTCTTTCCTGGTCATCGGAGAAGATCTGATGAGCATAATAGTGACGAGAATGATGATGACCTTCATGAGGTCAAAGATACTCTTGCTAGGATCAGGCGAATGAAGGTTAGATGAGAGGTTGGAAGACATCGGTAGATTGGGAAAGATGTTATGACCCTTCTGTTGCGAATGCAACACGTCTATTTCTAGGGATGCAGTACTGCGTCCCTAGTTCGCAAAGTCTTTATAAAGAAACCATACTAGGATGCTGTACGTTTCATAGAGTCGTTATCGATCACCTAAAAGCTACAACAAACACAGATTCGCCACGGTCGGAGTGAGTGGGTACAACGGCGCCTAGGGTACAGCTCGTCTCTCTTCTTACCGTCGTCACTGACCACCACCGTCCAAAGAGCTTGACCCGTTATACATATGATGGTCGATCGTTACTCGATATCATGATTCTCTGCTTGATACTGTTTCTGGAGTCCTTGTGTGGTCGCATCGATGATAGGTTTGCCGTCCATTGTCGGGGAATTGCCACTGAAGCTGGAAGTGGATGTTAGTTTATGAATGAGAGTCTAGGACCCGCCTCGAGAAGGAAGAGGGTAGTGTTTGGTATGTGAGATTTGGTGCATACCTGGTGTTTTATTTGTACGATAGCATGCTGATTATATTCGTTAGAGTACAGTGTCACGACCGATTGAGAGACGTGATTTTAATTGTCGACTCACACCACAGACGGTGATGATCTGTCGAGTCACTATTCATATCTGATAGAATACAAGCTCACTTGCCGATTGTATTCCGAACATGCTGTTTCGTACCGATCGACGATTGGCGTGGAATTCGTCCTGGATTCAACATACAGTTTGAATCATCAGGGTGACACTTGCTATGAGCTGAATTTGTTCAGGCCCATAACTCTATCTCCACAGTCTTACCTGTGCTAGGTCGAGATCAGTGATAGACGGTCTATACTTATCTGCTCACCAACATTGAGCGTACTCCGATCATGGTCTTCACAGCATCGATTATCGTTCTTCAGTCATTTGAGTCCTCTGGACTCTGGGTCGCACCAAAGCACTCTACGTTAATCTTTCGATTTTCTTTCCCCGTAGTGGCGATGGAACCTACAGTTACTCTGTTGCAGCTTTATCGCATTCGTAATCGAATAAAATGGATGCATTTCTACAAGATTCGCGATTTTCTGGTATGCTACAACAAAATTCCACATGTGTATCTGTGTACTCATCATCTTGGTACCTCGTTCGCCGTTTTCTGCACAGCATCAAGTAGCTTTACGATTTCGGAGACATACTATAGGTACTCCTCGGATAGTAATCCATCCCGAGTCCTAAAGAATCACCCCCGGTATCTCAAACTCGTTCGTAGATGAGCCGTAAAGCCAAGACAAGGTGCCTAACATCAAGCTTTGATCGTTAGCTGATCGAAATGGTACGGACGGGTTGTTCGATAATTGCAACTGCCTATGATCTTGGCTGTCATCGACTCATCAATGAAGTAAAGGGCCTGACGTGATGAACAAGCAGTTTATACCGTGGGTTCTACTGTAAAGCCTTCCCGCTTCTTTCGAGTGGACTTGGATCGCGGCTTGGAAATTTGTCGTTCATTTCTTGCTCGTTTCTTGATTCTTTCGGTTACTCTATATCGATCTGGCTGACAGGACGCACTTTGGACGGCGTACGGCGTGGGCCTAGTTGGGAAAAGAAGCATCAGGAACGGTTCTAGGCTCCGCCGGATTAGTAGTGATACAGATGCACAAATGTCACGGACATGCTTCACGAACCAGAGATGGGAGCTGAGAAGGTTCTCTGTTGATTGTTTGACTTTATTATAGGTGATGGTCATGATCCTTGACGTTCGTGTGTGCAGCCTAGGGGACGATGGGATGCGTTCAAAGCGGCGAAAACCCCATGACAATGTGTTCGAAACAATTGTGGAGAGGGTAGAAGGGAGGGAGAATGGATGAAGGCGTTCGGGAGGGGCACATGGTGAGACTGCCGACTTGAAAATTGCCATTCAGGGGAAGATGTTAACCCGAAAGGGAAGGTGGACCGAGCATCTTACACTGTGACCTCGATCGTGGCGGCGGCGGCAAGATGGCTACAGGGCGCCTCCCACGATGGACCTTCCCCAGATTCGAGGTATATAAATCCCGCCTCGACCCCACATCTCGTTTCCCCCAGGTTCTTTACGTCCCACCGCCTGTAAAACATGTTCAACAAAGTCGCCGCCATCGTTCTTGTCGCCGCTGTTCTCGGCGCCAACGCCCAATCCTCCGCTTCCAGTGCCCCTACTAGTATTCCCAGTGGTATCACCACTTGCTCGTTGGGCTGTATTGCACAGTCATTGTCCGCTGGAGGCTGCACAGCTATGTAAGTCCGCTTCATGTGTGTATAATCATCTCACATATTCACGACCACTCCCCATAGTACCGATTTGCAATGTCTGTGTACTTCTTCGGCATTCCAGCAAGCCACTGCTGCGTGCTTGCAAAGCCAATGCCCCGGTGATTTAGCGGCCGCTACAGCGGTCCAACAAGCTCAGTGTGCCGGTAGTACGTTTTTGTTTTTGTTTATTAAATCTCGAGTTTTACTCACAATCTTACTTTTCTATACTAGTTGGCAGCGCATCTTCAGGAGCAGCCTCCTCTACTGCCCCACCTTCTGCTTCCTCCAACGGTGCATCCGCTTCCTCTGCAAGCGGCTCCGCTTCTTCCGGCGTATCTGTTACCTCTGGTGGATCTAGCGTATTGTCGAGCGCGACGACTAGCCCCTCTGCGACTGGCAACAACAACGGTGCCGCTCCTATCAACATAGGCGGTCTCGCCGGCCTCGCAGTTGCAGCACTTGGTGTCGTCGCTGGAGCAGGTTTCATCCTTTAAACGGGTCTGGACGTGATGCAGGGAGAAAGGTGATGGGCGTGATTCAGTTTGATTTCGGTGGGGTCTCTGCATGGACAGTTGATATATTATATTACAAAAGTAACTATCACGAGCCTTTCATAGCGTCTTTTCTAGTGACGGCCTGAATTATACCAATATTCACGAGACCTTACACCGTTCTCCGAGCGTGATCCATTGAGTGTGTTTGCTTGAGCGCTTGAATGCTGTTTATGAATCATAAAGCAACCAACGACGTCATTGGTATGTATTTTGCCTTTAACCATGCTCTCTCTATAATGTTTTCAAACTTGAACGCATGTTTTCAGGTTGTTCCTTGCAACCGTCCGTATGTCGAACTCATTTTGAAAAAAAACCATGAACGCGCGGACGGTCATCTGACCCTGGAGACTTGCGGCACTTGCCAGTCTCTGATCTTCTGCAACATCTTCCCCGCCGTTCTGCCATGCTCACAAGACCCTCCGCTCCTCGCCAGAAGCGTCCATCCTCAATCATCTGAATAGTCTCCACCAGCAGAGACATTTGTCCTCTCGTTGGCATAGCGTGTTTCTCAACTCTCAGAGCATGTGCTCTGTTCAATCAGTTGACAAAAGTCACTCTCTGACTCACTAGGGTCATCGTTAGGTATTTGATCGCCACCAGTCCGTTGACAAACTTCGAAGAAGGCTGAAGGGATTGATGATGGAAGAATGTTGAATGTGGGTTCCGTGCTGCATGTTTGCACATGCCGGAACCTGTTGGACCCTTGGACCCCCTTGCGAATTGGGACCCGTTAGAACCGTGGACGCTCCCCTCTTTAGGCCGCTTGGGGATCCGGAACCTGTTGGCCAGATGTGAATATCTGAGTTCGCTGGACGTGCGGACGGTATTTAGCTCCATTGACTCTTCGTTACGATCCCCTGGAGAACGTGTCGTCTTCCTCCTCCTCCTGCTCCCCCACTTGTCTCCACTCACTCGTGTGGTGTGCTCCTCCTCACTTACCCCTCCTCTGAGTCTTTTGTCGATTTGGTGGCTGAAGCTTTTGACGTTTGAGAAACTGAGGCTTTGAGGCTGTGTAGGATCTTGTACGGACAACGTGAGTTGCGCGTGTTACCTTGCTGTGATGCGTGCATTAGATTTGTTGGACTGACGGGGTGGTATTTTCGGATTTTAGGGCATCAATATATCCTTGGATACGTTCTTGATATTGGAAACGACAAGGAATTCACGACATACACGCTGACTATAACGTTTTCGTCTCTAGGCCTTTTGACGACCTCTACTCCCCTTTTTTTCTTATATCTTCGCCTTTCACGAACATTCTGTGATCCACTAACGTTTACTTGGAAATCTGGCTACTGACGACCACAAACCCGATACCAATACCAAACCTTCTGAATCTCATCATACTCAACAACGTACTGAACGCGCAATGAGCTCATTCTCATTTGCTTCTCGCCCTTCTTGGCTCCTTCTTCTCCTTTGGCTCTTCGTATGGAGCTGGAGCGCATCCAAGGATCGATCCTCTTCGATGTTGGTCGGTGCTCAGCAGAATGGACTCCCGCCTTGTGTTGCGACGTGTGCGCAGGGGGCTGCGTCTACGGTTGGGTGTAGAGGATTGTGAGTGTTTCGTTTTCGAGGGTCGAGGTGTTGATGGTGTGAGGTGGGGTATCGAAATCAAGAGTGTTTGTTGAGGTGGGAATAGAGTTGGATGGGTTGGAGACGAACCATCGAGGATGTTCCGCGCGGAGAAATGACCGAGATGAAATTTTCGAAACGGGGACCTGGGAACGGAGGTACTGCCTATCCCTCGCCACGAACATTTGTCGTTTCCTAAGTTGGGTCCCTGATCCCCAACATCCACAATTATTTCCGAATCATAATCATTTCTCTACAAATTGGCAATCTTTGAATTTGGATGCTAATCGTGTTTTTTGTTGTTCAGGGACCTTGTTTGTATTTGCAACTCTGCGTCGTTCTTTGACGTCGCAGAGGGATGCATGGCTAGTAACTGTACACTTGCGGACGAAGCGAAGGGTGTTCAGTTCTTTGACGGAGTCTGTCAAGCTGCTGGTGAGTCCGACTTGTATTTGATTTCTCAGATTCGTTGGTGGGATCTGGATGTGATTCCCTATGCAACGAATACGAAAATCGCCTCAATCTCGTGCATTCATGTTACGGGCGGTCGTTACGATCCAAAACGACATCCCGCTATGGAGACTTGATCTCGATGATTTCGCCACTGCGTCATCAGATAGAGGTTGCTTGGTTTCATGGCTTCTTCTTCTCCTGTAGCCAATCTCGGAACCGAGGTTGCCTAGCTCCTGGATTTGATCCTGTTGAGGGGGTGGGGGTGAAACGGGTGGGTTGGAATGGTGGGACGGGGTTTGAGATTGGGATGTTTAGAGGTTGATTGGATCGAACGTTATGGTCGAGTTCGAGAGCGGCTGTTAATCGAGAGTGAGATTGGTATGCTGACCTTTTTTGCTTGTTACAGTGAGTACGACATTCCCGCCAATTAGCTTACCATCCGGTACGTCCTCTACCCCTCCAATCATAATTTGCAATACTGACGAGGTCATCAAACAGGATCAACGACGACGGCAACACGAAGTACGCAACCTTCCTCTTCAACCCCTATCTCCCCAAGCTCCACCAAGAGTCAGACCGGAAGTGAAACTGAGACTGAAATTTCAACTACTATAGCTGTCCCTACCACCGTGACTGCCACTTCAACCGCTACGACGACAAGAATTAATTCTCAGCCGCCGCCACCTCCAGCATCGAATACGAATACGCCTGCGACATCACCTCAACAACCTTCGCCATCAGCTACTCCCCAGCCTTCCCCTTCCAATGATAACAATAATAATCCTACAACACCTTCGGCTTCTGCGAATCCAGATACGACACCAGGATTCGTACAAACGAGTGCCGAAGCGACTCGGTTGCCAGCTTCGATCAGTGCGACTGCAACTGCACCTGGGGTTAGTGAGAGTGTAACGGTCGTGCCTGGAGCGACGAGTACGAGCACGTTTACGCAGGCGCTGCCACCTGCTCAGCCGACGACGACGGATTCGGGTGCTGGGAGGATGGTGGGTGGGATTGGAGCGGTTTGGATGTTGGTGGTTATTGCGGTTGGTGTGGTTGTGTAGATGCTGGTTCGTACAATGTGGAATATGTTTACCTTTGGGACTTTTTTACGATGGACAAATTTTGTTTGGGGAATGTATTTTGTGTTGTTTTATTGGTGTACCGTTCTTGGCGGATTCTCTTATTTGAATTTCGGGGGTATCAAATCATAATGGGAATATCAGAAGTACTTATGTTAGTAGAGGGGATATATCGACGGAGATAACAGGTCGAGTGAGAATGGCATTTTAATGAAAAAAAGAAGAAAAGCGAGTAACGTCGGTGGTCACCCTAGCAGCCAGCGAACGTCGGGCAGGTGGAGTGAAACGCAGAGACGTCATTGTTACGAGGATGCAAAAGTGGATGCGAATTATAATGAAGAGACGTGTGGTGGCGTGTTTAGGCCATCGATAGATTATATTTATTGGACCTAAGTGAGTGAGCGACGGGGAGGGAAGGGCGTAGTGGGGAAGAAAAGGGAAAGGCTGTTGTGGAATGATTGAGCTGTGTTGTTAATTGAGGGAGAGCTGTCAAAGCAGGGATGGTGTTAATGAAATACGAATACAGGGGAGAGAGAAAAAGAGAGTGAGAGTTCGGAGGATGGATACCGCAGATGCCGCGGCAGGAGATGTACCGCCACGAGTGATTACGGGTGAGGAGTATATGACCATAAGAGGATACATGGGGAACGGCAGAGGGCGTTCGTGCGGATTGAAGAGGATATATTGCGAACAGCAGCCTCGAGGTCCGGCGGAGGAGATAGGCGATGCTCAGGGAGGGAGTGTCACAACCTAGGAATACAGAGAGAGCAGGAGAGCGAGATGTTGTATTTCGAGCAAGCAACCTTGTATTCCAGGCAGAGAGCAGCTCCCGGCCAACCCGGAAATTGGAGTTGTGTGACTGTGACAGACGACAGAGGTGGGGAGAGAGGGTGACATGGGCTGTGACAGACGGTGCAGGGATGTGACAGGATGATCTCCGCCGAAAGCAAGAGCAGGAGAGAGAGAGAGAGTCGAGTGTTTTCTGTTTCTGTTGCTCGTCCTCGTCCTCTCCTCCTGCTCGACGTTCTCCACGACCCTCACGTCCCCCTCTCTGCTTTCTCCGACCTCGTCGCCCCATCATCTCTGCGCGCCCGCTCGGTCAGCCTCCCTCTCATCGTCCCGCCCAGCCTCACTCCGCTCCCACCCTTGACATCTCTCTCCATCTCCCGCTTGTTACCACACTCTTCTCCTGCCGTCTCTATTACTGCACACCCTACTCTTGCTGCCCCGCTAGGCCCCTCCAACCATGGGCAATTGTATGTCCACCCAGGACAGAGAAGCCCAACAGCGCTCTGCAGAGATCGACAAACAGATCGAAGAGGACTCGCGAAAGTTCAAGAAGGAATGCAAAATCCTTCTCCTTGGTATGTTTCACTTCTTTCCATGCACCATGTTCTCGCTTTTCCACCACAATCCACTGTGGATGACCGCCCCCAAGCGATTCAAGCAACCCATTGTTCTGCTCTCGGAACGCGATCGCGCGGCGTAACCGACCTTTGCTTGCTTCACCTTTGCTTGACCATGCCCTCCGTTCCCTATTCTCTCGCATGCTCATCGCTTCCCCCTCAGGCTCTGGCGAATCCGGCAAGTCCACCATCGTCAAGCAAATGAAGATCATCCACCAAGACGGCTTCACAAGAGAAGAACTCATGTCCTACCGCATCACCATCTACCGCAACCTCCTCGAGTCTGCAAAGAACATCCTCCTAGCCATGCGCAAAATAAACGTAGACTGCATAAACCCCTCAAATCGGGTGCGTTACCCCACCTTGGCTCCCTTTTGCGAATCCGGCAATTGACTTTCTTTCCAGGCAAACGCAGATCGAATACTCGATTACGAAGTCCTCGCGAGCACAACGTATTATTTCCCAGAGGATATGGCACAGGCCGTACATCAGCTCTGGCAAGATCCTATCATCCCTGTCATCATGGACCACAGTTCCGAGTTTTACCTCATGGATAGTGCGAGCTAGTACGTTTGCTTACATTAACTTGTGAACTCTGTCTGACATCTGGTTGTAGTTTCTTTACAGAAGCATTACGAATAGGAACACCGGACTATCTTCCGACAGAAACCGACGTCTTGCGTGCGAGACAGAAGAGTACGGGCATCACAGAGACTCGATTTGCCCTCGGTCCGTTATCGTAAGTGTCTATTTGTCCTCAACAAGGACGCTGCTGACCCTCTTGCAGAATACACATGTTTGATGTCGGTGGTCAACGGTCGGAACGGAAAAAGTGGATTCACTGTTTCGAGAGCGTAACGAGCATCATCTTTTGCACCGCGCTCAGTGAATACGACCAAGTACTACTAGAAGAGCGGAATCAGGTGCGCATCCTCCTTCCTTGTTTCCGTCGCTCAACTCATGTCCCCGATAGAACCGAATGGCGGAATCGCTACTGCTTTTTGATTCGGTCATCAACTCGAGATGGTTTCTACGGACGTCCATCATCCTCTTCCTCAACAAGATCGACGTCTTCAAATTCAAGCTACCCAAGGTCCCGCTGGAGAGATACTTTCCAGAGTACACGGGCGGAGCAGACATCAACAAGGCGGCAAAGTACATCTTGTGGAGATTCATGCAGGCAAACCGCGCGCGGCTGAGCGTGTATCCCCAGTCCGTACCTTTATCTTAATTCGATCAAAGCGTAATGATGGCTGACTGTACCATAGTCTAACGCAGGCGACAGACACGAGTAACATTAGACTCGTCTTTGCTGCGGTCAAGGAGACGATATTGCAGAACGCGCTGAAGGATTCAGGTATTCTGTAGTTTTCGTATGGCTGGGGTTTGCCTTGTGTGTGTGTTTGATTAGGGTCCCGTCGCATCTTTTCGTAAGTTGAACAATCTCCCTGCGTACATCAAAGATTGACTCCCGTTCGTCTTCCTTGGCAGTTTATTTGCCTCCATCTCCTTCCCTCCTCTCGTGTCTTGGTCTACATTTACTGTATGCTGCATCGTCGTCTCTCTTCCTCTCGCCTCTCCTCTCGATCTTGTCTCTTTCCTCATCATTTTGCATCATCGCCCCTCATCACTAGTTCTTATCACGTTCGTTTCAATTCTTCCCATCGTCAAGTTCCCCCCTCCACCCACGTTTCATCTCTCCCTCCGTCTCCCCCGTTGTTCGTCAAGTTGGATTGGAGATTATCATCATCGTCCGATACGCAGGATGCCGCCCCGGTCGTTGCCGTCTCCTCCTCTGATGGTCGTGACGCCGCTTTTGTCGGATTTGCGAATCCTGACTTTGCGATTTGTCCGATTTGCTGCAGCTAGGCAATAGGAGATTTGGTCAGCTGGGATTTGATTGGGGTAAGCACGAGTGGGCTCTAGGAGGGTCCGAGAACTGTTTATAGGACATCATCATCAGCGCGCTCGCGTTCCTGCGCTCATCGACTCTTCTCGTCTTCTCGTGCCTTTTGCCTCTTCCCCACCAGGTCAACCATGCCCCGGTCTTCAACGGTATATCGTCTTCTCTCCTCTTGATCAACTCCGAGTCGGTTCCGCCCGTTTCGTACTTTCCATAATCCCATAACTATGTCTTACTTATGAAATCCATCCCTCTCCCATGTAGCTAGCATTTCCCCCCTTCCCTTTCCCCTTTTTTTCATTCAAGTTATGGTACTCCATCTTCGCGTACTCTCTACCCCATCCCCATCCCCATCCCCATTCTCCAACATGGTCCAGTTCCATTTCGAGCATCTCTAGTTCCTACGACCCCCATCCCAGATTGTTCTAGCTAGACCTGCCCTTCCTCTGCCTGGTGCCAATGGGCTGCATAGTCCATTCTGAATGTTCCCTCCCATCACGCAGGTCGAAAATAATGACATGGCAACCCCGTTGGCTTTTTGTGTACATAGCTTTCTCTTTCTCTCTGGATCGAGTCGTTCCATCCTCTTCTCATATCTTGCTTGGATGTTCCATTGTTTATATTCTCTTTTTTTTTGCTTTGTCTCATAT
The DNA here is from genome assembly GCA_038087015.1 of Cerrena zonata. Classification (NCBI taxonomy): domain Eukaryota; kingdom Fungi; phylum Basidiomycota; class Agaricomycetes; order Polyporales; family Cerrenaceae; genus Cerrena; species Cerrena zonata. Next base: position 38,232 of record JASBNA010000005.1, read on the forward strand.
CTCTTTGTCGATATTATTTCTCTTTCTCTTTTTTTGAACGAGTTTTTTTTTTGAAACCTCTGGACATGGTTCATGGGATGTAACATTACAATAGATAGTTTTCCTTCCTAGTTGTGCTTCCGGAATATAACTTTCCAAAACTCTCTGTCTATCTGTTTGTTCGTTGGTCATAGATGTGCAAGTAACACAAGACGACATCACGCAAGTTATAAACAAACCAAGGACCGTACTAACGTGAAGTTTGCGGCTAATGCTAAGCGCCCTTGCAGCTTCTCTGTTAAGAACCACGACTATCATGATCATTGGTATACTGTTTGCTGACGATATACCTTCCGGATAACCGTCGATCCAAATCCTGAATTCCAGTGGAGAGTTATGATGACTAGCAAATGGTCAAGCCGAGATCTTGAGCTATATCATTGACGTCGCTGGTTTTTCGGTATGAGTGTAGTGGCACGGTCAGTTCTTAGTTTTTGTTGGCTTGAATCCGAATTGCTTACTGGGTTGTTTAGGTTGTTTTTTTTTCGTTTTAGAAATTTTAAACTGAAATGAAAAATCAGTTCCAAAAACGAGCTTTTGGTTGTTGACACCCACAGTTCTTCATTGACGTATGGGACTATAAACAAAATATAAATCACGACGTGAACGATCACCGTATTAACATTGGGCGTGTAGCATAATATCCGACTCCCTTCGAGAGCATTATCACGATCCACTCTTAACATGAGTTTGTCTCCTGCACTACGTCCAGTAGGTCTATCTAAGCACTCATAATCCTGATCATACTTCACGCAGACGTACTTCTTCTAGCCTCACACGAACGCCCTTAATTGAAGCTCTTCTAGAAACCCGCCACCCTCAACAGTAACGCCTTGGCTGACTCAACCGGTACTTGGTATACTCCGTTCTAATTGTACGTACCAAACCACTCGCGTTCGCGCTCCAATACTTCTCAGATGAACGAGGTCTGGTCACTTGCCCCTAGTCCACCCAAATTCGACCATCCTATATCTATCTCGGCACCACTCATAGACTTTCTCCTCGTTGGAGACGCTTGGCGTTTCTATCTAGACCTGACGCGCCGTTTTCCCTTTCGATTCTGGGTTCATCACGAGGGGTTGTTCTGATCCTCGAGTGGGGACGAATATACACAATAGAAGACTTTGGTATGACGAAATGAACGCGCACGAGGACGTTCTTTCATACTTACATTGAGTACGAAGACATTCACCCCAAACCATCACCCCAAACCTTCAACGACACACTGATAGCCCTTACGTTTGTAGCTGCCATGGCCGACGAGTTCCATTCATCCGTCCTATTGCAAGGGGGATAAATAGACCATTCATTCTGCCTCCTAAACCCCAGTTTCTGTGGTTGCGTCTTTCCCTCTACAACATGACTGACATTCACTCTTCATTACAGAATGCATGTCATGCACGAGCGTGTATCCCTCTTATACGTGATCCTAAGCTAGTACATACCCTCAGGATGGCGGTAGAGGAAGAACCGCTCCCTGACCCCGCTAACGTTCAAGGCGACATCTACCTCCTCTTCCCCAAAGTAAATATCGTCGTTCGCTACCAATGAGAGCTAATAATCGTATTTCTCAGGTAGCAGAATGTTTCCTATTCTTCTGGATCAGCGACGCCGACAAGTTCAAAGCTGCTCTCAAGGACTACAAGCCAACCTCCGCCGCAGACGTGATCAGCAACTTACAGACCATCTCTGCTGCCAAAGCCAAAGGTCAACTCGCTGACATCATTCAAAACCAAGTTGCTTTCAGTCGCGCCGGTTTGAACCAGCTGGGTCAGACTGAGGATTTGGGTGATGTCCGATTTGATGGTGGATCCATGCGCCGAGACAAGGAAGCCCTTGGTGACCAACGAGAATGGAGTGATATTTTCGATCCTGGTACCGTTCATGGCGTATTCATCTTAGCAGCTTCAGGTAAGACATTTCTTCCAGATTTCTATCTCGGTTTATTTACAGCGTATTATCGTAGATGCTCAGAGTCGGGATACCGCTCGCGCTAAGCTAGAAGCCCAATTCCAACCTGGCGTCGGACGATTTGCCTTCCTTAATGGAGACCGGCGTCCAGGAGAATTCAAAGGGCACGAACACTTCGGTTATCTCGATGGTATCTCTCAACCAGCTATACGGTACGTAGGGTTTCACGATCGGTCTCTGAGTTTGTGTCATATTAACTACCTCGAATTAGAGGTCTTGTCGTACCTCGTCCAGGCCAAATTCAAGTAGATCCCGGTGTTATTATCATGGGATACAAGGGTGATCCTGTATTCGATAATCAAGACCCTAACGCTCCCAAACGACCGGCATGGACCAAAGATGGCGCTTTCATGGTATTCCGCAAGCTTGAACAAGACGTTGGTGGGTTTGAGGATTATCTCACACGTAACCGTCAACGTTGGAAGGATTTCTGGCCTACGGGAACCGTACAACCACCCCTTACTGATGATGAGGGTGCTGAATTATGGGGTGCTAGAATGATTGGAAGGTTCCGTTCGGTGAGTGACGAGTACGGTTTGTTTCGCCACATTACTCGTACTGACAGTCTCAACGTACAGGGATGTCCGGTCGACCTTTCGCCGTATCGCGACAACAAAGCCATCGCGGCTGATCCCGACGAGAACAACAACTTTGATTACGTCGTTCCTTTCCAAACAAGACCAAGTGACATACGCTGTCCGTTTACTGCACATACTCGCAAGACAGCTCCGAGAAACCTCGATCCATTCTTTGCAAAGGAATTCCTTGAATCGACTGCTATCGTTCGAGCTGGCTTGCCTTACGGAAAGGAGGTGAGCAGGTCCTATTTGGATATCCTCATTTACTAAGGTTTTATTTCAGTATACGGAGGCACCAACCGATCCCGACCGAGGTCTTCTTTTCGTTTGTTACAACTCTAGTATTACCAACGGCTTCTATCTTCAAACCACTGCTTTTGCGAACAACAACTACTTCCCGGTCACAGACGTCGCCCCGAACCACCAAGGTAACCGATTCTTATTATATGATATAACCTAATCTCTCACTTTCGGTCGAACAGGACAAGACCCTATTCTCGGTGGACCTGGTCCCATTGCTGATGCGAACATTACCAACTTCCAAAACCCTCTTCCTCTTAAGGGCGAAGTAACAATCCACCTACAAGGACTCGTTGCTGAGCCTATTGAAGTCAATGGGTTCGCGAAGCCGTATGTTCCTAGCATCTACTCGCAAGATTTCTTCGTAACTTCGAGAGGCGGAGAGTATCTATTTGTTCCATCTATTGAGATGGTCAAGCAGCTTGCCACTTGAACTTGAACGATTGTATCACCTTCACCAACAAGAAACATGTATAATCTCGCTCAATACTATCTAAACAAAAATTTGATTTGGGTCCAGACTATCCAGACCGAGATCGCGCTCAGACTGTTGCGGTGACAATATCGTGAGAGACGGGCCGTATACTCCGGAGCCTTTTTGAATTGACCTACGAACGTCGACGTCATTCGAATAGCAACTCAGCTTTCATATATCGTTACAAGACTGTTCTAACAATTTGAAGAAATGCTATTGACGATCATCTCTGTTTACAAACCAGCGGCGGTAGCTCGCATTGAGCTCGAATGCGTCATAACAGAGATCAGAAGTATCACGTTGACAGGCAACTTTCGCAGGATAAGCAGCATCTGGTGTATTTCTGATAGCATTGTTAGCTCGCGGAGAAACTTCCCATAAACTACAAGGACCACATGGCCGACATGGATCACACTGGCTCACACCGGACGAGATAGAGGGGCGATACATTCACCGCAGGGAGAACAGAACCGAGATTGAGGTGAGTCACGCAGACAGAGAAATCAACCATATGCCGTCAACCCAATTATAGCACCACGTTGCGAGACAATATGTGCCAGGCCTCCAATTCCGAGATATATCTTCTATGCCATGCCCAACAGAATGTTCAGTGCACATCCCCACCTTGAGCTCTCACAATGCTCTCCAGCACTTCAAAACTGCTCGTGGCTCTTCTGCTACTAACCGTAGTAGTTAACGCCAGAGAGTTCACCAAAGCGCATCTACGAGCAAGACAAGCAGAGGCAGCAAAGCGTTGGGGGATTGGTCCTGGCCTCGAACGACGAGCTGTCTCGAAAAACATTACATTCCATAACCCCAAGGCCTCTCGTACGTCGAACTTCATTATACACATGTTCAATCTGACCTGTTGCAGAATTCTGGGTGGACGGAACCTCTATTCCTGAGGTTGACTTCGACGTGGGTCCTAGCTGGTCAGGTTTGCTGCCTATTAGCAGTGCCGCCAATGAGACACGCAAGGTCAATAATGTTGGAAATACGTGTCGGATTTATGTTCTTACGTTTAGTCGCCTTTAGCTGTTCTTCTGGTTCTTCCCACCCGGTCCGCAAGGCAGCTTGGATGATCTCGTCTTTTGGTAAGATCTCCTTGATCATCTCCTGTACGATACTAAGCGTCTTACAGGACGAATGGTGGCCCTGGATGCTCCTCTTTAGAAGGTCTATTGCAGGAAAACGGGGTACGACGACCGACATATTGTTGAATCGATTTTCCCGCTGACAGAAATGTGTTCCAGCCCTTCAGTTGGTCATGGGGACAAGCGAAACCTACACCCAATGAATTCAGTTGGACGAATCTCTCCAGTGTGTTATGGGTCGAACAGCCAGTTGGTACCGGTTTCTCTCAGGGAGTTCCTAATGCTAGGGTATGCGCTTCGTATTGATGTGATATTTGCGATTCTAATCAGTATGTGGCAGGATGAAAATGACGTTGCCGCTCAACTCGTCGGCTTCTTCCAACAGTTCCTCGAGGTATTCTCGGAACTGAAAGGAAAGAACTTTTATTTGACTGGCGAAAGTGTGAGTAGCGAGATCTCCTCTCGAGTGACGGAGAAAGACCTAATGAATCGGAATCTCAGTACGCTGGAACTTACGTTCCATATATTGCCAATTACATTTACGAGCACCCCACATTGCTCGATCTGAAACTCAAAGGGTTCTGGATCTCCGATCGTAAGTTTCCATTCCAGACTGACAGGTTAATACTGACAACGGCCATCTTCGAATCACAGCATCACTATCATGGGATGTCGTCCAAGAACAGATCCCCGCTGTAAACTTTGTCCACAAGTACGAAAATGTCTTCTCTCTCAAGTAAGTTATCTTCCCAAACGAAAGCACCGACTCTCGGATCTAACTAACATCACACAGCCAAACATTCATGGCTCACTTGGACGCGCGTAATGAAGCTTGTGGTTACGCAAACTACTCCGACATCCACGTCACCTATCCTCCGAAAGGCTTGCTGCCCGTTACCTGGAAACAACCCGGAGGGTCCTCGTGGATGTGACCTTTGGGACGAGATCTTTGACGCAGCACTCCTTGTCAACCCGGCTTTCAACATCTATCGTATCTTCGATACCGTACGTACTTTACCTTCCATGCTCCGTCGGTTCTCCTCACATTTGCTTCATAGTTCCCCATTCTCTGGGACGTGCTTGGTTTCCCGTAAGTCATCAGTCAACATGACGTCTATTTAGATCACTGACTGAGCCATGTACACAGTGGATCATTCGAACAAATTCAAGTTTCACCACTTTACTTCGACCGTGAAGACGTTAAACGTGCTATTCACGCTCCGACCAGTGTCAAATGGACCGAATGTTCCGAACAGCGAGTCTTCCCTCGCGGCGATGGTAGTTTACCTCCGGCATTGACCGTCTTGCCAAACGTTATCGAGAAGAGCGAGAGGTCTGTGATCGTCCACGGTTTGGCTGACTACATCCTCATCGCCGAAGGGTAAGTCGTCATCGATAATTTAATAAAACAAAATTCCTAACTTCGATTTATGTAGAACGAGAATCGTTATCCAAAAGTAAGTATCGTCTCTACGTGGTTTGAGAGTTGGTATTGATAATTTCTGCTTCATTTTAGTATGACCTGTAAGTTGTTCTCGTAAGATAAACCTCGTTTGACATACTAAATTAATATCACAGGGAACGGTATGCAAGGATTCCAAACACCTATCAAGCCCGATAGCTTCCTCGTCGACGGAGTCGGTGCTCTCGGTACTACCCATACCGAGCGTGGACTAACCTACTTCGAGGTCGAGCTCAGTGGACACATGTACGTTACTTCTATAAATATCGAAAACAAGTGCTATACTAACGTGCGATTTGTTTAAGGATCCCTCAATTCTCGCCTAAGGTTCGTACATATTCTTCTCAAGACTGCAGTCATTATTCACTGATCGCACCACTTCTAGGCTGCATTCCAGATCATGCAGTACTTGATGGGATTCAGAGATACGCCATAGCATGCTTCAGTATACTATATAGGTTACAACTGTGCTGAATAGACCGAGACTATCTGCATATATAGTAAATGATAAAGGCAATACATCTGAAGTCAAGTGATTCCTAGTCGTCTTCCTCATCTTCTTCGTCTTTATCGCTCTCGTCGTCGTCGTCGTCGTCGTCGTCATCAGATTTATGTTCTACATGCTTCCCGGGGGTCGTGTCGTTATCGTCGAAGAAATCATCTGCAGGGTAGCGATCTTCAACAAAATACTGAAATGCATCTAGATGGGACCAAGCAATGTCATGTAGACGTGCCTTTCCAGAGGAAAACCTCTGGCGTTCAAGTGCCTCAAAATGTTGGAGCGATATTTGGCGCTTTCGGAGAGAATCAGTATGCTCGCTTGACACGAATAACCGTCTGCACGAGACAGCGCACGCCTGGATCGGCATGTAATCAAGTGCAATAGCGTATATGAGAGGATACTCTTCTTTAAAATCCTAATGTGATATGAGTATGAGACGTGACATTCACGCCACAACAGAACAAGCTTCGAGTAGCTTTACGGACCTTCCAGAATGTAAGGAGATTGAAATCTGGGGTGCGCTCATGGAGACCCGCCTTCAAATATCTAGCTAACTCAGCTTTGGCTACCTCCTTGTCTTCGTTCATTGACGCCACCGACTGGCCTGCGGGTTTCCTGCAGTCCTATAATGAAGAAGACATTTTCAATTCGCATATTCCGGACGTGCAAGTGCAAGGAATGAGACCTTACAACGGCATGTCTTGATCGCCGGTGTTTCGATGACATCTGTTCATTCTGCGTGTTAGCACAACCAGGCTCCAATGTAGAGAGGAAATATTGACGGCTCACTAAGTTGACAAAGTGTCTTCGAATTTGATTCCTAGAACAGCCATCTTTTGTGGCAAATTCTGAGAACTTGATCGTTGGATTAACAACTGGTTAGTATGAGTTAGTATCGACTATGCCGACAGTCTGGTCAACATACTCATTGCAATTAAATACGTATCATCTCTCTTCCAATTTGTTTTCCACTTCCTCATCATGTCCTCGAGAAGGGATGCCGTCTCCTCAATGACAGGACTAATGTACAATATTCCCTTCATCGCACGAAGCTTTCGTGGAAAATGTGAGAGTAACACATAATCCAGAAAGATCAGCGAAGATAGGACTTCCCGGATAAGATCGAAAAAAGCTCGAAATTCGCATATCAACGACCAAGAAGCATCGCTTGGTTGATACTTCTCAACATCGGGGTAGTTTTTAGCTAAGTCGGATATGGCCTGATATTTTTGTTGAACATTCTTTGATCAGAAATGACAAGCTTTGGGACATACCGTACGCATATCAAGAAAAGGTCCAGCCAGAAATGGTATATTCAAAGGGGAATAAAGCGCAGGCATTACCATAGCCAGTTGCTGGATAGATTTGTCTTGCGAGACAGACTGGCAAGCTTTTATGAGTTTGTAACAACTCACGGGTGTGGCTCCTTGTCACGGAGAATATCAGCTGCTAAGTCGATAACGGCGTCTACAATATCCCTCTTGAAACAGCTGCATAACATTATTGGAATTTTTATTTAGTATTTAACGAAACGCATCATACCTCATGTGACGACCGTCCAATTTGTGGTTGCCTAAGCAACATTCACCAGTGATTTTACCAATCTACAAGTTGAATGAACTTCAGATTTGGATTAGAGATCGGTAATCACAAACCTTTGTGATGCCCAATCGACCGAGGTTCTCTAGCCTTTCCTTTAGTACGTCCTCAATACCTTTATGACTTATGTATTGAAGAGCTGCGAGCTCAGACCGTATAACTAGATCACCGTGTAGTGATTCTGCACACCAATGTGCAGTCAGAGCTACAAAACCATGTCCAAAACGTGTCCATGTGTTATAAGTGAAGGAAATATCCCCGAGCGAGGCCTAGATTGCGATGAGGATTCATCCAAACGTAAAATCGTGCGAGGGATACATACTGCAAGATCTTGAACAAGATTGTCGAAAGATTGGAATATCATGATTTTCTCCAGTTTGGTGGGGGAAGGAATATCTTCATCTGCCAACCGGCCTTGTGCAAGGTACAATAGCAGCCTCTGGAACTCGGGGCACTCGAAGTTATGAATAGCCTAGGACAGGATTAACATGTCGACGATAACTGTAGATATAAATTCGTGCATACCTGCTTGTCGACCGCAAGCCATTCTGCAAGCCGACGTTCGAAACCTGCTTTCATGGAAGGATCCTTAGGAAGAGGATCAGTAGTGTTTCTGACTACTCTCTCCGGGCTTGAAGAAACAACTGTATAGATTTTCTTTAAATTGTGTTCTTCTGTCTGAGCCCGATATTCCTCGGCGTGATACCTGGTCAAATGATTACGAATGTGTTTGTTACACCCGTTTGCATTTTTCCATATCGTGTGCTTCCCGTCATCCCTGTTTTAATAACAACATAAGTCAAACAACAAATCAGTCAATGAGATACGGTTACCTACAAACAGGCCCTACATCCAAGATAAGAATACTTTGTGGTGCTCGGCTTGACGGAAAACTTTTCTGTACGACTAATAGTAGCCCGATCCGCCGGTTTATCTTTATCAGAAGTTCCAAAGACGAAATACCACAAATCGGTCGCGGCTGTAGTTTGACGAGGGCCGCCCGAGCTTCTATTGGGAGGATGAGATGCAGTCGATGTCGGTGGCGGTAAGGATAAAGGCCTAGAACCGTCGGTACGACGATCGACGGTTGTACTGCTGTGAGTCGTCGGGGTTGCAGCGCGGACATCAACAAGCTCAGCTTGAGTAGTATTTGTTAAGGCTGGCGGTAATAAACGAGCGGTGCTAAGTGAAATGGGCGGCGGACTTTCTTGTCTCTGCCGGTTTGTAGGTCCTGAACAGGCGGGCTCGTCGCTAGCTCTACGTTTACGAGACACATCGGGATCATCGTCGTGAGGGGGTCCACCTCTCATGTAGGAAAGACGTGACGATGGAAGAAGGTGTATGTCGGAAGGTTGAGCGGGTGTCTCCATCAGGAATGAAGATGGAGGGGGATGACTTAATGATTGTTGTTCATAGTGAGTCGATGCGTATCCGAGCTGGGATGAAGACTCATGAATTGTCAGGCTAAACGTAGTCTTTCAAGTGATTTCTGAAGCTTACCGTATGCTGACCTGCGGAAGAAATGTCCCCGAATCCGAATGGCACAGGATAGGGTGGTATGTTAGAAGAGTCCAGTGAGATGGGTGGGTGATGAGAGTCTGTGTAGGGCCATTGTGGGGACGATGAGCCCTGTGAAGAGAACATCGTCGAGTAGAGGATATGAGCAAGACGAGTACGTGGGGAGTCAATCTATCAAGAAGAAGCTGGGGCTTGAAGTATCCGAGGAGCAGATAGAGACGAGGAGAAGGGAGCTGGTCCAGCATCTTATATCTTCTTATTAGCCGCGATCTAGTATTGCCTTGCGCTGAGGTTGCCGGACCTTGCCTTGAATGCCTTGGACTGGGTCAAGCCTTGAAGCCTTGCCTTCTGGCATGGACAAGTCAATTACCTAATCGACTTCATGTCACTTCGGTGGCATCCTGTCATGATAATATGCAACCGGAATGCGTAAAATCTCACGCCGCAAGGACGTTGTAATGCTTACCATTTAACAAATACACATCTCATACCGAAGCTGAGATGGTGCGGGGTTAGCTGCATGACACCGCATGAGTGCAGCAAGATGCATTCAAAGCAAGTCAGGTAAACAATACATGGTTTTCCTGCATTTGCCGAACAGCCTCAGTGCTATTAATAGCCCACTGCCTCCGAGCCAAAGGAACGAGAACTCACTTCACATAATGTTCGTTCGGACGCGTATTTCAAGTATGTAGACGCGATTATAAATCAACTCCGGACGCACCCCAAAGAGTCGTTGGGCTTGTAGGGCAGAAGATCTTATGTCACAGTATCTGAGGGACGTTCCCTGAACCAGTTGATAAATATCAGTGAATTACCGTGACGAGAACCGAGTATTGTACATCCCAAGGCCAGAAGTTAGAGTTCCGAGTATCTGATGAAATCAATAGGACCTGGGATGAAATGAGGCATTGGTATCCAGGTGCTTACTGTAGGTTTTGTCAGTACCGAGGCATTGGTAGGTTAGTTTCTATAGGCTAAGATTTCCGAGAAGCACCAGCGCGCATCTAGTATCATTATGATGAAAGATGCCTTGCCTTGCTCTTGCTTACCTCAAGGTCGTGATACCACAAGCCAAGTATCTCGAATTGCCTTGTTTCGCACCCTCTCGCACCACGATGACGCTGAGCATGAGCAGCCTGAGCAAGCCAAGGCGGGACCCTGAGGCCTGAGGCCTGAACGTTGAACGTTAACGTTGAAAGTTGAAATTTGAAAGTTGCCTGAAGCAGGTGACGATATTCGTGGCTGTGCACGTCTTCCCCAACGTGTTCCCAAGTCCCCGCCGAACCTTTGACAGTTTAACTCGCTTCTGTTTCGATCCACCAAGCTTAAGTTTAAGGTCGAAGCATTACCGCAGTACCTGTTTTCACTACCAATAACCATCACCTACTGTAAGTCGATCAATTACAATGTCTCTTAGTACTACATCTGAATAATTCTTGATCCTTCTGTAGCATCTCCATGAGTAGCGTCTTCCCGCTTGAACTCGTCGACATCGTCTTAGATTTTCTCCATGATGATAGACGTGTTCTTGGTCGGATATCTCTTGTCTCCTCTACATGGGCAATCTCAGCCCGTCACCATCTCTTCTACAGACTCGAGATCAAGAACCTTTCAGAACTTTATGACTTCATTTTGAAGGATGGCCGTCTCCACCTAACTCCATATGTACAAATCCTAGCTATAAGGCCATCGAGAACCGAATCTATGACATCCTTTCCGTTGGACAAGTTCGTTAGCCTGATAGGGGGGTTTCCTAATCTACAACAGCTGGATATGCCATCTGTGCGTATACGGCATACACCTATAGTCCATTCACACATCCCGACACTTAAAACGCTCCATATGTCCTATAACTGGATCGGAAACCAGGAGATAGTAGGAGATGTGAAGGAGGCGCATAGCCTGTGGCGTGTACTGAGCCTCTTCCCTCGTGTCGAGAACTTACACCTTTGTCTCACGAAGTCGATTCTTGACAATAATCCCCCCGAGTCTCCCTCGTATTTCACACCAAGGTCTTCTGTGGATAACTTAATATTAGATGACAGAATATCCGGGAGCATCACGAGATTACTTCAGGCCACTATCGATCTACCCAATGTTCGAACGTTATCCGTAGTCTCCCCATTCCAAATATACATACCTCCTCTAGCGCAGTTTCTTCGTCTGGTACCTCAAGTCCGGGATCTGACTATTCATCTACCCGCGAAGGGCTCACCCGATAATCCAGAACCAGGTGATTAATGTCTCAGTCTTCCTAAGTAAATGATATGCTCACTTAATATCACTGGTATTAGAATGGAAGTTACTGCAACTGGATACCACTCTTCCCCTTCTTTCGTCGTTCACGTTACAATTCGCTCCTGATGGATGGGAAAACGATGACCGGATTCTCATTCCGGTTTTGATTCTATCCACCGCACGCGAAATCCCGTGCTTCAAAGTTATCAACATCGAACCAATCCTTTCCCAGCGAGTATGGTTGAACAAGTCTACTTCTGCGCTCACCGATATCGACTGGGCGCACGCTGCACATTATCTCTCGCAATTCAAAGAGCTGCAGATGATCACTATACGAGTGAGATATCGATCTCAGATGTCCACGTATCGTACTCGAGTGGTTAAAATCCCTCCTCATATAAAGGACCTAATTCAAAAAGGGTTTTCCGCTCTACCTTCACGTGTACAGCTGGTAATTAGTGATGTTTGAGTCCGAGTATGATATACCTAACGGATGCGTTCGAAAGTTTACCTCAAATGTAATTTATACCACCTTCGCTTGAACTGGTTGTGAAGCCATGAGAAATTCTGGTCCCCTAGGCTAGTAGTAAGCGCAACGAGACCAAAGCCTTCATGTGGCTATACTAGTTCCGTATTGACTGAAGGGGTTGAAATCCTTATGAAGTTATAATAGCCCCTCAATTGTAAACATCTCCCAAGAAGGAGTCGGGAACTGGCATCGCCATGATGCCGCTACCGACGTGATACAGCATCAGTCGAACGTAGTCCGAGTCGGTGGCTGTACCACAATCTCATCTCTTCCACAAACGGAAACCACATGTTCACCCAGAACCTCACGCACCTTGATAATTTATCATTTTTCTACAGTCAAAGACCGAAGAACATGCCAAACATCCCTAACACGCGGTAAGATTATCACTGTATTAGGTTCTCAGGACAGACACACACCGCCTCATAATGAACACTATAAAACGAAGCGTGATATCTTCCCAACCATATAGCCTTTCAGCGTAGTCTCCGACTGTCATCGGGACGGAAATCGTAGCAATATGGTGACCGTAAAGGAATCCAACGAAAGCACTACTTCGAGTCAAGAAACCCCTCGTGCTCTGTAGGTTGTTCGTTCCATCATCGGGAAGACATCTAACCGAGTACACTACACTTATAGCGATCTCGTCTTCCTACAAGACGCAACAGGAAGCCAAGCTCCCTACATCAACGCCGCCAGAGACGGTATATCCACAATCTGTGAAAAGATCATCCAATCCCAACGTATCGACGGAGACAAACTCCGGTTCGGGCTTGTCGCATTCCGAGACTATGAACCTCAGGACTATTCGATGCTCGCCGAGGATTACGGATTCACAAATGACGTTTCAGTCATTCAGGGCCATTTGACCAAGTTGAGAGCTATGGGTGGTGGGGATGGCCCTGAAGCCCAGGCTGCTGCTATGGGCAAGGCGTTGAGTATGCCTTGGAGAGAGGATGCGATGAAGGTTGTTGTTCTGATTACTGACGCTCCGCCTCATGGGATTGGAGAGAGGTCGGATTATTTCCCTCAGGGATCGCCTGATGGTTCGCATATTATTTATTTATTGTGTTTATGTGAAGTTGTCTGACGGGATTGGATGGTAGGCCAAGACCCTCTGAATATTACGAGACAGATGGCGAAACGTGGGATTGTTCTGGTAAGCTTCACATTGACCTGTCGTCAGAAAGTATTATGACTTCTGGTATTTGCAGCATGTTGTCGCTTGTGAACCTACTCTTAGCCAACAATACAGTGTATGTAGACGATTTTGTCTTTCCTATCATTTGTGTACTAACACTAACTTGCTCTCCAGTACGCTTCCGAGTTCTATCAAGCTTTAGTAGACCTTACAGGGTAAGCCACTTCCTCACAGATATCCCCTAAAATCCTAATCCAAACCAACTCATAGCGGTCGAATGCTCCCACTCCTCTCAGCCCACAAACTACCCGATTACATCCTCGGCGCATCTATCGAAACAGCAGCGCTCGAGAACCTCCTAAACATCCACGCCCAAAACATCAATACCGACTTGAACTCTAGCTCTGTCTCTATCGAAGAATACGCCGACAGTTTGTACGAACGTCTGAACGAGCAAGGCGTTCAGGTGGATTCCTTACAGGGCGCTGCTGGTTATACCAATTCGGAAAAGAACATGAAGAATATAAGCACTTGGATGGGAGCGATGTCGGTTGGCGAGGCAAGGGAAAAGATTGCTCCAGTGGGTGTTCTTTCTGGATTAATATTATTAGAGCTGTTTATGCTTGAATACGGCTACTTTGTATCAGGAAACCAGCACTCGTATCCTGCGAGCCATGATGAGCCCTTCACATCCTGCAGTCGAATCGTCTTATGATCCACTCACAGAAGGTCCAAGAGGGAGAGACAGAGAAAGAGAAAGAGAACGAGACGACTCTCTTATGGAAATGCCCGATGAAGGACCAATGTGGGAACCGCCCGAGTCATGGTCTATGGACACCCGGGCATTTGATGATGACCTAGAGGACCTTGAGCCATCATTCGACGGACCTAAACCTGCAGGATCCACTTTACGAGCAACAATGGCTTCAATGGCAATGCCTAGTCGTGCATACCAGATCGCGACTGAGGAAACACCTTCTGTGGCTCCTATGGCGATTCAGAGGGAACAGGTGCGTGTTCAAGTTCCTGTCTTTGAGGTGGAGATCGTTAGTGACAGCGTTGGTTTGTTAGGTCTTGAGGATGGTGCGACAGGCTCATGCTCGGTCGACTATCCCGGAGAAATAAGATATGAGATGGAAAGTATTGCCTTCTAACGTCGTGATATGTTTCAAGTAATTGGGGGTTCATTTCTGATATTCACGTTGTACGATAGTTAGTGTAAGAATACCGCTCACTGACACCGTCGAAGAGGCATTTCAAACTATAATTTCAGAGCGACGAGCTTTGTACAAATACAGGTACAACACGTAAAAATGGCATGACGACGTAAAGTATCGATATCGAAGCAATAACAGACCCTAAGAAGAAAAATGGAATAACGGAGGTAGGGGAGTGGAAGATTTAAACCTTCTCATCATAATGCTCATCATGGTCACTTCCACTATCCGACTTTCCACCCTTGACAACATCATGAAGCGTCTTCTTGCCGACATTCCTATCGATCTTCCAAGCAGTGAAGAGATGTCCTTGAGCAAAGATGTCTTCGACTTCTTCGAGCGTGCGTTGAGAGGTCTCGGGGAAGCAGAAGAAGATATGGATACAGGCGGCAAAGTTGAAGGTACCGAAGATGAAGTAGGTCTTGTAGGCGATGGTGGAGAGACCGGGGGGAACGGCCCATGCGAGTGCGAAGTTGAAGAGCCAGTTGGTCGCGGTGGAGACTGAGACAGCTTTGGCTCGGACACGCATAGGGAAGATTTCGGCAGGGTACGTCCATGATACCTAGGAAATATTATAATGAGATTGTGAAGAAGGGATCAAGATAGAATAGCACGTACGGGACCCATGGTGACGGCGAACGAGCAGACAAAGAAGTAGGAGCAAACAATGATGGCCTTGGTGGCGGCATCGTGATCGGTAATGACCCAAATACCTAGTATATAGCATGATATTAGTTTGAATGGAGAGAATCGGAAGATCATTGATACTGACGTGAATCATCGACGATACCCCAGTGTCCAAAGCGACCTTGAAGACCACCGACGAGGAAGAGCCAGAAGCCCATCAACGCAGTACCAACAATCAGCATAGGACGACGGCCCCATCGGTCAATGTAAATGATAGCGGGGACTGCAATTAATCCATTGTCAGACAAAACAATCAACAGTGATCAAGACGAGAAAACATACTAGTGAAGGCGACATTGAGGACGTATTGAACGGAATCAGCAATGAGGTTACCACGACGACCTGTAAGACCGGCACCCTGGAAGACATAGACAATATAGTACATCATGATGTTCATTCCAGAAAGCTGACTCCACATCTGGAGAGAAGCACCGAGACCAACACGACGGAAAACACCGGGCTTGAGCAGATCGAGGTAGGACTTGGCACCTTCGGTCTTTTCGAAATGGACCTGTTGTTGAATCTCGGCGTATTCGAGTTGGACGAGGTCGTTATTTTTGTCTCCTCCTCCGTGCAGATCGGCAAGGATTTGCAATGCTTCCTCATTACTAGATGGGATCGAAAATTGAGAAATGATGGAAATAAAACACAACCTGAAAACTTACCGGTCGTTGTCAATCAACCAACGAGGAGACTGTCGTAAATATCCAGTTAGTAAACAGAGTAGTCACGAATAAGCCCGGGGAATTTACCTCAGGGAAGAATAACATGCCGAGGGAAAGGACAATGGCAGGAATCATTTGGAGACCCCATGGAATACGGAATGACGCGGTACCATCGATGTAGGAGCAACCGAATTGAACGAAGTACTGAAGTAAAATACCCCAAGTGATAGACCTATCGAAAACAGAAATGAAGATTAATCCGAGCGCCTGAGAAGAAAGCGAGAAGAGTTCTAGACACACCATTGTTGCAGCGAGACCAAACGGCCACGGATAGCGGGGGGAGTGATTTCCGACTGATAGATGGGGACAGTGGCAGAGGCGAGACCGACGGAAATACCAGAGATGATTCGACCAACCACGAGCATACCGCGGTTCTACATATTCTCTTGGTTCAAAACTCAATCAACAAATCAGGAAAGTGAGAACTTACGACGGAGGCGCATTGGAGAATACTGCCGATAACCCAAATCCAGCCAGATAGCATAATTGTCTTTTTACGGCCGATTATGTCGGCGAGCAACGTGACAGCAAGTGCGCCAACGAGAGAGCCAGCGGGCATAGAGGCCACAATCGCTCCTTCCGCATTAGGTCCTGGGTTGCCAAACGTTCTTTTGTAGGCGTCATTCTATTTTAAGAGATGAGGCCAATGTATCTCGGTGGAGATACCGTAAGTGCGACGTACGTTCAAGACACCGGACATGGACGAGATGTCCAGACCGAACAGTCCACCACCGATACATGCGAACGACCCGACAATGTACTGCACAGCGATGCGGGATTAGTTTTCAGTCTTAGGTGAGGGATCGTCCTGCTAAATCTAAATGGATCTTACCGGGTTGGAGGCAATCGCGGCACTATACTATTAGCCAAGGGGAAAGGCCAAGAGTCAGACAAGGCACACAAAGGCATCACAAAATACTACATACTCCTTTAGCCATGGCTGTTGACTAGTTTACGTCGCTTCCTTCGCGCGACAGAGTCGACGATTGGAGCAAGTGAAAAGAAGGACGAAGAGTCGGGAAAACTGGAATTCATGAGGCTTCTGAGCTTTATAGGGAAGATGAGGATGCCCCGGAGCGATCGGTGAAGGCTCCATGTGAGCGTGGGCCCATGGGGAAGGCCAGGGACAGAACTCTGTCGTGCAAACGGGAAACAGATGACGATGGGATGCGGGGTCGACTGGCTTCTGGGGCGGTAGACCGTTTTCGCCAAATGAGATCCTTTGATACGCTCGTGAAGAGATCTTGATGGCCAACTGGCGGGTCCGTCCTCTCTTTGGCCAGATGACCTTCCTACATCTCCTCTTTCGGTCATGGTGTGTTAATGCCTGATAGACGCACATCCATCTGCGGGAATTACAGGCCCGGACGAGGTCCGTTCATTCCAACATCTGAAAAATGTTGTGCAAAACATACTAGAATGCGGCCGGTGTGCCCTAGAGAGGAAAGTTTCGTATGCGATGAATTGGCTCTAGGCGACTCACGAGTCATGATCGATAAATCGTAGTTCAGGAACCGTTGGAGACATTGGAGAGACACATGCAAAGCAACAACCTTCCGAGTCGCACTCGCTAGAGACTACCAATCGGGCCCCGACTGTGTTAGACAGGTTACGAAGAGAAAGATAGATTGCATCGTTCACAAACATGCTCCATCGAGAATTTCATAAGCCTAGAAACATTGTTCGCGGCATTTCTATATCCGATAATTGACACCGAAGCACAAGCTGCAATTCCTCGTGACTAGGTAGCGTGACCTCTATCGTTGACTTGTACCGTTGTCGTTGGGCAGCATAAACTCAAGTTCCAGCGGGAGAGTTGTTTGTTAAAAAACACGAGGAAATTATGTTTCGAGGGAGAAGGATGGGCCAGAGATGTGAAATGGAGAAGCAACATCAACGCTCTCTATTCTTAGCGCCCGATCGGAGAGTCCGAGTCTGAACTTTGTTTTCGCCGCCGTATATGGTTTCCTCATCTAGCTACGTATGTTCCCATGAACACTACGAATTGGAATAGTCTTACTGACGAAGATTCCCTTCTCTTCCCTAGAACGTGTAACTTCAACCTGCCTCGAGTCTAGAAGCTATGCAGCAGTATATATAGAATGACCTCAGCTGCCAACCAACCTCGCGTTCTCCCTGTTCTATCTGTCAAACCAAAAATAGCCCTCCTCATTCAATGAATCATAATAAGCAGAAAGACGTAAGCCCTATCATTATATCAAACTCTCTGGCGCGTCACTTCATTGTAGAAGGGGAATTGCCGTGAACTACATACCCCCAAATACCTTCATTTGTCCTGACATCAAATTCTCTCCTCTGCAATTTCACCAGTGAGTTGGACAATCAGTAACACGCATGCGACCACGAGTAACACCCATTTCCCCTGGCCCTGAAACAAAGGTTATTCAACGGTTAAATACAGAATTTAAAAATCAGGTGGGATCCATCTTAGTATGATGGTTCCTCAGGCTCTTGAATGCCGTCGCGGTTGCGTCTCATTCATGTGAAGGGTTGGTCTGAGTTCCTTCTAGTCGGCGGAACGAGAACCTGACCGACTAGATATTAGAGTAGAGATGGAACCATCATCGAAACGTTCGAAGACATTCGATGATTGTACCTACGGGACTTGGATAATTGACCGAGATGACAGGACATCCCCACTGGTCCGTCTGGGGTTCAACGTTCAACAGTGGTTCGGCCAATTAGGTGCCGCTTCCTATCGAGCTACGATATTCTCTTTGGCGACTCCGACCAATGTCTAGAATCATTTCCCGTTTGTCGGAGATGTTTCGCTGACGTGAGATATTCGAGGGTTCCAGTTTATAGAAATCAAGATACCTACGGACATTGTGGAGCTGAAGGGCACTTGACTAGATGAAGGAATCGGTCCGAGAGCTAGCATTCTCAAATACATTACATTCCCAAAGAGAGCGATATATAGAAATGGTCAATGGCTGGATAGATTCCAGTTCCAATCGATGCAGATGGAGAGTATGATAGGAACATATCTGAAACATGCGAAGATGTTGGTAGAATGTGCGAAAATGTGCGAATGTGGGGGTGTGTATAGGTTCCGAGTCCGCAAAGAAGCGTTGATGCATTACACCCAATTATCTTAAGCTTCGTCCCCATAAAGTGACGCGATTTCCTATCCAAGTCCAGGGACGACAGTATGGAGCCGTTGAACGTCCAGAATGAACTTAGCAGCGGGTGAACTTCACCGGAATTAGCAGAACCTTTTTAGAGTCTCCGACGATCTGACCGAGCGGGTAGACACGAGAGCTCGTAGTCCCTACGACCTCAATAGAGCGCAGCTCGCTAAAACAAACGATATTAAAGAGCGATTTGAGAACTAGTCCTCGAGCCGCCGAAGCTTCCAACTTGAGTGATTTTATCCTCTGACGCAGGTGCTTATGCGGGAAAGTGATCGGGTATTCGTCCAACGAAGGTGAACTATGAAGAGATAGATCCAACTCCGTCACATTGGGAAAGTGTAACAAGAGAGCTGCAAGAAGAGCGACTTGTAGTCGTATGGGCCTTCTTGGAAAGTGGTCTTGAATCTGAAAGCTTCCAACGAAGAGTATTTTACCAAGTCTTCGACGTCAGTACCCTCGCTGAAGAACTTGGCATGATCTAGAGTTAGAAGTTTCAACCTTGGGAGCTGATCCAGTAGTACGGCAAAGAGATCTCCCGAGGATATAATCGTGGACGAGATAGTCAGACGTTGCGTAGCCATCTATAACGAGAGACCGAATGTAGTAGTAGACTGTGTCATCAGAGCGTTGGTGAATTTCGAGAGATGATAGAACAATTCTGGAGCGTAGGACTGTGAGCTTGCAGTAAACGCCAAATAAACGCCGGGGTACGCAGTCGCACGCGTTCAAATCTCTTGGCCCAGCGACGTCCAATTACCACTACATGTCCTCGAACTCGTCAAAGATATTCTCTGCACCACATAAACTGCTTCAAGTCTATGAAATCTTATCACATCGATTTTTCCGTACAAGTTACATCGATTTTTCAATTCCTAAACCATGACCACCAATCCTAGTCTATTGCATCAATACGTCGTCAAAAAGCGAAGGAATTTGGTACGGCGGGCCTGCACATCATCAGTGCCAACAATGCCAAAGTCTTCATTATAGAATAGCATATATGAAGTAATTTGTTTCCTTGTGAGGTCATAGATTTCAAAGTCGGGTAGCACACTACCAACAGGATGTGCGTTTGCAGGTTGAACGAGGCCGGATCGGTCATCTGCGGTTGTGATGTCATCGAGGAGGGCAAGATCATGTCCTGGGACCTGGAGGAGAAGGCGGTGAGACAAGAATTAGTAAACAATTGAAGGAGACTTACCGTTTTCCTGAGGGGCGCATACATTGGGTTATTACGCTGATTCAAAGTAATAGTCCGCTGGTTGTGGATCATGGCATTATTGAGTCTAACTTCATCCTTGACTAGCTGCATATCGTCCTTGACTAGCTGCATATCGTCCTTGACTAGCTGCATATCGTCCTTGACTAGCTGCAGATCGTCCTTGACTAGCTGCAGATCGTTCTTGACGAGCTGCATATCGGCTTCAATAGCGTTCAGGCGCTGAAGAATAGCAGCAATGCCCTCCGTCATCCCAGGAGTGTCTGCTGCAGCCATGGTGGAAGTTCAGTTCAACGAGGATCACGTGTGACGCATTGATGAACTGATGCTTTATATATAGTCACGTCATGTCACAATTGTTTACTCGTTCCAGGGAGGGCGCTTCGTGACTGCGGCTACGGGCGAGGGACAACGGTGAGGGTGAATTCGATGGTGGTCAAATATGTAGGGCACATCAATGTAAACTAGTGGCTTATATACAGTATACTACCAGGAACAGAGGGGTACAGGGAAAAAGTAGAAACATGAAAGAATGGATCTACCGAACCATGTGCGCGTGGATTTCAACAGGAACTTCCCGGGTCCTCAAAATCCGCTTCTGCCTAGGGGTACTAGCAATGATAATTCTGGGCTTCATTTGTCCTGACATCAAATTCTCTCCTCTCACCTTTCACCGGTGAATTGGACAATCAGCAACACGCATGCGGCTATTCCCCCCTGAACCTGAGAAAAAGGTTATTCAACAGTTGAATACAGAATTTAAGAATCAGGCGGAATCCACCTGGATATGATCGTTCCTCACGCTCTTGAATGCCGTCGCGATTGCGTCTCGTTCATGTGAAGGGTTGTTCTGAGTTCCTTCCAGCCGGCGGAACGAGAACCTGACCAACTAGATATTAGAGTAGAGATGGAACTATAATCGAAACGTTCGATGATTGTACCTACGGGACTTGGATAATTGACCGAGATGACAGGCCTCATTGTTGTGGAAGGACTTCCCTACTGGTCCGTCTGGGGTTCAACAGTGGTTCATCCAATTAGATGCTGCTTTTCATCGAGCCATGTCGTTTTTAGCATTCTCGACAGATGTCTGCGATCTTTTCCCGTTGTCGGAGATGGTTCGTTGACGTGAGACACAAGAGATCTTCGGCTTATAGTAGTCACTATACCTAGATATTGTGGGGCCTAAGGATGACAGAGTATGATTATGTGTAGGAATCGGTCCGAGAGCTAGCATTCTCAAGTGCTGTGTTTGAGTTAGAACATTACATTCCCAAAGAGAGCGGTAATAGAAATGGTCAATAGCTGGATAGATTCCAATTCCTATCGATGCGGATGGAGTGTATGATAGGTGCATATCTGAAACATTTGTAATATGTGCGAATGTGGGGGTGTATATGGTTCCGAGTCCGCAAAGAAGCGTTGATGCACTACTCCCAATTAAGCTTCGTCCACCTTAGGTTACGCGATTTCCTCCCCAAGTCTAGGGACGACAGTATGCAACCTTTGTTCGTCCGGAATGAACTTAGCAGCGGGCGAACTTCCCCGGAATCAGCATTCATTGAGATCTACGACGAAGAAAGGTTCAACTCACTAATTCACACTTAGCCGATCCTTCTCATCCAACTCTGGGAACCCCATCTTCAAAGCCAACTGACAAACTTTAACCACATCCGCGGGTATATCATCCACCAACGGATAATTCGGCGTCGTGATGATAAACTCCAGCTTGAATAATAGATTCAACTTATTCAGCTTGTTCATGATTTCGCGAGCTGAGCTCCAGGAGAGGTAGCCGAAAGTTGGTGTGAATGCTTCAAGGATGTCCCAGTATTGATGGGTTTCGACCATAAAAATGATCTCGATAGATAAGGGGTGAGTGGCAGTGATTAGGAGAGTAGAGAGGACGGAGACGGCCGCGTTCCATCGGTCTTGGGTCGCGTGGGCGCTGTAGGTGAGGGGGACAGTGAGGGATACGGAGGTCAAAGATTTGCAGGTTGATAGATTGAGGATTGACCAGCTCGAGACTACAAGTAACAATTAGAAACACGGAGAAGGAAACGCAAAGAGGGCGTTAGAGGATGTTGTCAAGATTTCAGACATACTTGCGACATCATGCATTTGGTAAGAGAATTTCTCCAGAGTTTCTGATGCTGCGCTGACGATTTGACCGAGCGGATAAACAAGAGAGCTCGTAGTTCCCACGACCTCGATAGAACGTAATTCGCTGAAACAAACGATATTGAAGAGCGATTTGAGAACAGGCCCCTGAGCCGCCGAAGCTTCCAACTTGAGTGACTTGATCTTCTGACGCAGGTGCTTATGCGGAAAAGTTATCGGGTATTCATCCAATGAAGGTGAGCTATGAAGAGATAGATCCAAGTCCGTCACGTTGGGAAAGTGTAACAAGAGCTGCAAGAAGAGCGACTTGTAGTCGTACGGGCCTTCTTGGAAAGTGGTCTTGAATCTGAAAGCTTCCAGTGACGAGTATTTTACCAAGTCTGTGACGTCGGGACCCCCACTGTAGAACTTGGCATGATCTAGAGTTAGGAGGTTTAACCTTGGAAGCTGATCTAGTATGGCGAAGAGGTCTCCCAAGGGAAGGGAGGAATACAATCTTGGACGGGAAAGTCTGCCAGATATCGCATAGCCTTCTATAACGAGAGACCGAATGTAGTAAGCAAACTCAGTAGACTGCGTCATCAGAGCATTGGTGAATTTGACGATATCCTTGGGGTCACTAGAGTCACCGATAGAGATAGCAATTTCCCTGAGAAGGTGGATTCTGGACGGGTGAAGCCATGGTCGAGAGATGATAGAACAATTCTGGAGCGTTGGACGGTGGACCTGCAATTCGTCTATGACGAGGTTGCAGATATCTTGTGGGTAGGTTGGTGATGCTGGAGGACTATCGCGGGACATAGCTGAGAGATGTGGTTGACTACCTAGATATCGCCAACGACAAAGGAATATATACAAGTGCGGAAGGGTTTATCCGTACCCGCACCCCTTCCGAGGTGGTGCAGGTCGACCCCAGTTTATAAAATGGAGAGAGCCCGAGGTAGTGAATTAGCTGCATGGAGGTATTAGATGATTCGAAGAGACAACTGTTGATGAAAAGATGTTGGGATGATTAGAGAACTGAGGCACGTTGCGCTTGCACAGGATGAATCAATGATACATCTCGCCGCACCTGCATGACCAAGCCTATTTCCTATCACAAATCCTTTGCACATCAGTATCGACGTGATAGTGACGGTTCAATCCGCGGTGTCATTTTGCAGTGATGAAGGTGGAATACAGGGATGAGTGTTAGATTGAAAGCAGACGACTTTGGCAAGTAGAGGTCCAGGTCACGCAGACGAACATGGTAGCGGTGAACCGGCACGAAGGTATCACAGAGGTGCAGCATATCAGAGTTGTGTATGAGATCTGTGATGTTTTAAGGGTTTGCGCGGATAGATCCATGTACATGAGGCCATGAGGAGTCGGAGAGGAAGATTCAACTTGACCGTTTTCGGAGATAGGGGAGTTGCAGATCACTTATGTAATCGATCGAGAATTGCTTGATTTGGGACGTGATTTTGGGCTTAACCAGTGGCAGTGGGCTGTACCGTACTGAGCTCACCACTCCATACAACGACCTCTTCCTCTTTTCCCTCCACGGCCCTCTTACTGTAATGGAGTCTGTCGTTCCCCCAGAGATCATTGCAGAACTTACACAAATATTATCAAACCTCGTTCTAGGCGATAATGAGATCAGATCAAAGTAGGCGTGTTATGGTGCCTCTTCATTTCACGTACTCATTCTGCTTGTGATCATTTTAGAGCAGAAAAGGCTGTCAATGAGGCCCTTGAGAACAAACCAGAGCCATACCTGCTCGCTTTGGCTCAGTTTGCTACCTCTGCAGACACCGAAGTGGTTTGTATTATTACTTGTGTGAAATGAGGCGCCACTTACATGGTCACAGATGCGTTCCTTCTCTCTAATTCTCCTACGTCGACTGCTCTTTCGGTCTCCAGTGAACCAGAGAGTACCACTATACGACCGCCTCTCTACAGCCTCTTTGCAAACTTTGGAACGAGTACTCCTTCATTCCCTCGCCCATGAACCTGTGTCGTCGGTCAGACATAGGGCCGTTGACACAGTATGCGATCTCGCGAATAATTCCATGTCCAGGGGACGTCCCTGGCATACTCTACAAGCTCAATCATTCCATATGACCGAAGAGAGTGATACACTCTCGCGAGAATCAGCATATAGGGTCTTCGCAGGCAGTCCAAACCTTATCGTGGATCTCCAAACGGAAAATGTACTCGCCGTACTTCAGAAAGGTCTTGAAGATCCCCAAAGTGTCGAGGTAAGAAAGTAATATCCTTGGGACTCCTCTCGCTTAGACCCTTGCTACATAACACCTGCATCATCCTTTAGGTCCGACATGCGGCACTACGAGCTTCGGTTTCTTTCCTCACGGCCACCGAGAACAATCAACTCGCTCAAGTCATGTCCATTATGTACCCTATGCTCAACACTCTACCGTACCTTTCACACTCTCAATTACCCACCTTCCTCTCCACCCTCACTCCACTCGCATCCTCCCACTCACAACTGTTCGCACACCACTTGCATAATCTATTGAAATTCCTGCCAGGTCTCATCATACCATCATCAGATCCTGGTCCTACGCCTACTGTCGCACGGCCAAACCCTGCAGGAGGATCCAGCTTTGTCTTCCCTCCTCCCTCTGCTGACAAAGGCAAGGGTCCTGCCACAGGAGACCTTGGTGATGACGAAGAAGCCGAGGAAGTTCGCAAGGCGGCTCTGGAATTCATGATCAGTCTAAGTGAAGCTCGTCCCATGATGGTCAAGCGCGTCGATGGTTGGACTTCTGCAATCGTTAGAGGATGTCTTGCTGGTATGGGAGAAATCCCCGAAGATGAAACCGAAACCTGGTTGGATGCTGACGTAGGTCCTTGGAAACACTCTCACTTTTCTTTCGGTATTTTTACTCAACCCTTATTCAGCCGGCTGAAGATCCTACGGACGATACATATCCCCATGTGTATGAGCAAGCACTCGATCGGATAGCGTGTGCTCTAGGTGGAAAAGCAGTCCTCCCTCCGGCCTTCCAGGACATTCCAGGCATGTTGGCAAGCCATGATTGGAGGATGCGGCATGCTGGTCTGGCCGCTATCGCCTCAATCGCTGAAGGTACAAGCCGGATGATGCAAAATGAATTGGGCAAAATTGTCGAGTACGCGTCTCCAAACCTTCTTGTCAAAACATCGCTCATTACATGGAGTTTAGCTTAGTAACGCCGATGTTTGGCGACCCGCACCCCCGCGTTCGCTACGCCGCCTGTCAATGCGTGTAAGTGGCATTTCTTTCTCCTTTTGGTGTTATAGGTAACCCTCATATCCGACAAAATGTATCAGCGGACAACTTTGCACAGATCTTGAAGTATGTCGTCTCCCGATCTGTCAGACGTTTAAAGGAAGTTGTTCACTACCGTGATCTACACAGGAAATTATCCAAGAACAGTACCACCAACAGCTTCTGAACGTTCTGATAGGAACCTTGGAAGCGCCGGAACCGCGGTATGTTTGTGTCGAGCATATACAGCCTTTGAATCAGGCTTTGACTTTTTGGCAGGGTACATGCACATGCAGCGGCGGCTCTCATCAATTTCTGTGAAGGCGTCGAGCGCGATATCTTGCTCCCGTATCTGGACCCTATTGTGGAACGTCTACTCAAGCTATTACATCCTGGTGCAAGTGGTGAGGGTAAACAGCCTAAACGATATGTACAGGAACAAGTGATCACTACGTTGGCAATGGTCGCCGATGCTAGTGAGGCTACCTTCGCGAAGGTAGGTTATTTGGTTTTGAGATTTTCAAATTCCGTCATTGTATAAAACTCAAAACCGCATATAATAGCATTATGCGTCAATCATGCCACTGTTGCTGAATGTATTGCAAAATGCCAATAGCTTGGAATATAGGAAACTAAGAGTCAAGGCTATGGAGTGTGCGGGTCTCATTGGTACGCCCCAAATGTGCTCCCAGTTGCATCACGTTTATTCACATGCGGAAAGCCATTGCTGTTGGACGAGATGTTTTCAGACCAGATTCAGCCCGTTTCGTAGAATTGCTCATGCATATACAAAGTACGTTTTCTCACGCTAGAATTTCTATTTCGTTTTGTTTCTTATCGACATTCATTCGTTGTAGACAGTCCGGTGGACCCTAGCGATACCATGTTAGGACACTACCTCATCGCCACATGGGCGAAGGTTTGTCAAGCCATGGGACCCGAGTTCGAACCGTATTTACCAGTCGTAATGCCACCATTACTCGTCGCAGCCAGCGCAAAGGCGGATGTGTCGGTATATGGTACGTGTTTCCCATATTCATATTATGCGTGGGATTGAAACTCAACAATGTACTATCAATAGATGAGGATGAGTCTGCTGAAGATAAGGATGGTTGGGAAACCATTTCTATGGACGGACACCAAATTGGTATCAAGACGTCAGCCATCGAGGAGAAGTGTCAAGCGTTCGAGACTTTGGTTATTTATTGCTCTACTTTGGGCGCACGGTTCGCCCCGTACCTCAGTCAGAGTCTGGAACTCGTTCTTCCATCATTACGATTCTATCTTCACGAAGGTGTTCGGGAAGCTTGTGCTCTGTCCGTAACCCCTTATTCATGTTATGACTAGTTACTAACTTCCCATTTCTAGTTTGGTTCCCATGCTGCTCGCCTCTGGCAAGGAAAGCGGGACTCTGACTCACCAGATGGTGAACGCATCATTTACCCAAGTCATCAATTGCATAACGCTCGAAACCGACATCTCGTTCCTCGCATCTCTCTACAAATGCGTCGCCGACTCACTACGCGTAATCGGTGGTGTATCCTCTCTTCCTCAAGAAATCCGTGACAGCGCCATCGAAGCTACGAAAAGACAACTACAGTCAATCGCAGATAGGCGAAAGGTCCGAGCGAACATCCCCGCAGCTGATATCCAAGAAGACAAAGAGGAGATCTCATTGCTCGAGGAGATGGAGGACTTTGCGTTGGAGGATATGGCAAAGATGCTTCAAGCGTTCGAGTCTAATCATCCATTGCTCATCGCGATTTCGAGTGTGAGGGAGTTGGGGCTTCATCTAGGGAATTGGGAAGGTAATGATGAAGCGGGTAATGAAGGCTAGATATTGTAACTATATTATTTATGTCGCTAGATTGTTGTTGTTGGAGAATCATGAGTCTTATAGTAATCCGAAAGTTCGACCAAACAAGGTGGATAAATGTATTATAGTAATTTGCAGTTGGCAGGAAAACAATGTGACATTCCGGTCAATACACCGTATCCATGTCGTTTTCCAGGGAATGGAAGCAGGTCATATCTACAATAACACAGTCAGAGCTTACCGAATATGGTGAATTATGTATCATATTTGCCGAAGTCCGACATTCACTACAGTAGTTACTTACTGTACAGCCACCATCGCAGTCACCGAGAATTTCATGGAACACTTGAGGAAGATAGTCGTTAGATCAAGTGTAGCGTTCCTCAATTCTCGAGGATATCAAACTAGTTTGAGTGATGAACACATTTCGAATTACTTTCCAATGATCCTGAATCAGAAATATTACAACTATTATACAAAAAAAGCTTCCAGAAACAGCAGTCACGACAAAACACAAATAGAACAAAGTAGCTTAGATATCCTGTCAGGCTTTAGGTCCAAAATTCGCAGGGCTCGACCGAGCTTGGACCTGCCTCACCATTCTCAATACCTAGACAAATTTTAATCAGTAAAGATCACATACTCAAACCATAGACGAGTTCCAGTATGTACCTGTTCCTGTTGTATACCCGTAGATGTCACAGATGAAGCAGGAAGGGGAACTGCGGGAGTAGCGTGCGCTATGGGCATGCTTGGTGCAGTCAGGACAGCTGGTGGAGGCATTCCTCCAAACATAGGTCCCGTCCTCATCCTCTTGGATCCAAATGGCAATGAACCAATGGAAGAAGCAAATAGACCTGGTGATGAGCTTGATGGACCTGGCATGCTAACTTGTTGGAGACGAGATGTGGTACTCTGAGATAATATCCATGAAGTCAGACGTAGACGTTCAACTAATTCAATGACTTTACTCACCGGCGCAATCTTGCCTTTCGCCTCTTGGAGAGACGTAGCACCCATCCATGTGGTGATATTCTTTGTATTCTCTCGCGAATCAACATAACTATCAGGAACTTCCAGAGAATCGACCTTGACTCCTTGTTGATTGAACTGTTTGTATAGCTTCTCGGCGTATTCCTCAGCGGAGACGGAACGTGAGCTGAGTTCAGCATCGATGTCACTTGCGTGCGATTTTAGGAGACCTTCTAGAGCTGCTGTTTCAATTGACGCTCCTAGAATATAGTCCGGCAAACTATCCGCCGAAAGTAGGGGAAGCATTCGACCACTGAAGGTTCGATTAGACGTTGAATGGGAATGAGTGAAATAATAGAGTTCACTTACCCAGTCAAGTCTACTATGGCCTGATAGAACTCGGATGCGTACTAGAAAGACAAGTGAGAATTGTATCACAAATGCAAAGACATATTCGTTGACGTACACTATACTGTTGACTTAGTGTGGGCTCGCAAGCGATGACATGCTAGAACATGATCGTTATTTCACTTCTTAAGCATTGGATAGGGCGATTGTAAGACTTACTAGGACGATTCCACGCTGAGCCATCTGTCTCGTAATGTTTAAAGGGTCTTGACCTATAACGCAGGTTCATCAGAGACATCGTTCCTTTGCGAGGACATCAGAAATGCATACGATCGGGAGATCCTTGGGGAAAGAAATCCCCAGCCTCTCCAATTCCGTGAGGTGGAGCATCCGTAATAAGGACAACGACCTTCATGGCGTCCTCCCTCCAAGGCATGTTCAGCGCCTTACTCATAGCGGCAGCTTGAGCTTCGGGACCATCCCCACCACCCATTGCTCTCAGTGCACTCAAGTGGTTTCGGATGGTCTCGATGTTATCTGTGAATCCATAGTCTTTGGCAACCATGGTATAGTCCTGTGGCTCATAGTCTCGGAAAGCAATGAGACCGAAACGTAGTTTATCTGCATCGATCCGCTGTGACTGTATAATCTTCTGACATATTTTAGCTATCCCGTCTCGAGCAGCGTTGATATATGGACTCTGGCTGCCTGTCGCATCTTGCAAGAAAACGAGATCGCTGTGGATGTATGGGTATGATCAGACATCGGAACATGAGTATTTCACAATAAGATAAGCAAACCTACAGAGCGCGAGGGGTCTCTGGGGTACTACTAGTAGGTTCGCCAGTAGTGGGCTTCGTCGTAGCTTCATTGACAGTGACCATGTTAGAAGGCTTGCTCGGGAGGGGTAGACAGTTGGGATGAAGGGATTGTGGGATGAAAGAAAGCGCATATCTCGCTCATGTTATATAGTCCATTCCGAGGCAGTGTCGGGACCGAAAGCATATACACATGTCCTGTAATCCTAGTCACCAGTGTGATCCTGCCACCAGGGGTTAGCGAGGTAATAAAGGGGCTCCTTGAGCTGTCAGTGGGCGCAAGTGTAATTAAAGCACAGCTTCGAGGTTGCAGCAGAAGTTAACTCGGAATGTAAAATAGCTATCGTAATTGTAAAGGTGATATTAATGCTTTCCTGTTAGTTCTGGAAGGCTGCACTAGAGTATTCAGAGTTTTTGGGAGAAATTGAATGCAGCGTCAGTTAAGATGTCCGGTGTAGACACAAGTAAGTACAACTTGCTAGGAACGATATTTCGTGACCAGCATTTTCGAGTAAGTCTAAGAGGCGCCGAAGTAGAAATTCTTCGGGGAATGCCGCTTAGACTTCAGCGAGTCACTTGCGAACTTGAAAGTTTACACATACATCTGCCAGACACTTAACCTGCTGTTGCTTGATCCAAATGAAAATCTTCCATGTTTTTCCACACACGATGACTTCTCAACTAAGCGTGTTTCCGTAGGAAAGGTTTGCTGATGCAAGCTAACTCGGAGAAGCGTGTATCGTCCGAGTCGGGTCTGTAGGTTCACATCTACCCTTGTATCATGTCGAACTATAACGGCTAATTACCAAGTGAGACTAAGAAGTTACTCACGGAGATCTCCACAAAACCCGAGCTGGACTAGTAATGGCGTGGCACACTGGTCATTCCTAATCTTGGGCACCGACCCTTTCGGACAACACTTTCGAATGGGTGGATCATATATGTTATAGTATGTCGCGTCGATTCGTACGCGGATATGAACGGCTATATCTGTCTGTGTATAAAATCCTGCAGAATGCTGCTTCTTCCGTACCAGCTTTCAAATGGCCCACTCCTTCCTTCAACTCGATGAGCTTGTTTCCATTATTTCCACCTCTGTGGAGAATATTAAAGCTGAATATAGTCTTTTTGGTGATGGTATACCTACACTAGATGACGTGCAGCTTCACTCTTTAGACACAAAACACACTTCTGAGAATTTGCAGAGGGCTACTCTCTCCATTCAGAGAGCATGTGCCCAACTCTTGACTCTCGTTGCACCACCCCAGCGTACATTAACAATGGTACGTATTCCCTTTACCTTACATTCGGCAAGACCTGAAAATGTACAGAGAGCAATGGACATAGATGATAATTCTTCGCCCGCAGCGCAGTCATTTACGTGTGACCTTCGCAGCTATACCATGGCGGCTGCCTTGATCGTAGTTCAGACAAATGTTTGAGTTAGACGGGTATGCTCGAACCTTGCGAATTCCCAACAACCTACCAGTAAGTGCTAGTCCAACAGCCATCTCTCCAA
The DNA here is from genome assembly GCA_038087015.1 of Cerrena zonata. Lineage (NCBI taxonomy): Eukaryota > Fungi > Basidiomycota > Agaricomycetes > Polyporales > Cerrenaceae > Cerrena > Cerrena zonata. The sequence continues at coordinate 69,531 of JASBNA010000005.1, forward strand.
TGGCTCATTGAGTCATATACTATGAGTGGAGTCGAGTTAGGTATCTGATCACACATAATAGTATACGTAACAAATTTAGGTTCTCCATATCATTGAACAGGTCGAGCACGGGACAGTACAAATTGCGGTACGGGATAAGGAGAATCACTGGGTGCACGGAGGAAGAACAACATCTTGTCAAGTCATCTAAGAGCTGGCATCACCTTGAACAACCTTGCCGTATTGTGCGAGAATGTCACGAAGGGCCAACGCGAGGCTAGATGCATCGTCGATCCCCGCTTTGAATGTCTGAAGGTAAATAAATCAGAATATGCCTCTGTACTTATACTTGGGCTTGAACACACCTCGTCGTCGACTTTCTTGGCGGTGAGATCCTTCAATTTACCACTCGCGGTACTTGCATCATCGCGGAAACCTTCTAAGGCTGTCTTGAATGTGTTCACCTAGATCAAAAGAGGCATGCCAAGTTACTTCGTATCATATGGCTCTATCGTTCCTATAATGCGCTTACATCTTGTGTAATGCTGATAGAAAAAGATGGACATTTAGCGTCTCGATGCTGAGCAATGATAAGAGCACACTTAACTTGTCGAAAATGTGTCCAAAATCATCCCCCAACTGAGAGAGATTATACTTATTGAATACATCATGGGCTTTCCCGACGTGATCTTGAACTTGTCCTGGAAAGTCGGGACCAAAGAGAGCAGACGCTTGGCTGAGACGGGAGATGATTTGAGTGAAAATCTGCAACTCCGTGATTAGTTGGATGTGCAAGCTAAGCAAAAGCACAAATACCAACAGGAAGGACCTTGTCCGATAGAAGGCTCTTTCTATCCTCAAGAGGGGTTCTATCGTCGTCCAAGCGCTGAACATAATTGGACACAAAGTCTGACATATAATCTATTCATACAGATACCCATAGCACCAAAGTATTAGTGGGCATACCGTCCGCGCACTGCCTGAGCCCAAGCAGTGTGTTCAAAAGGAACCCTCGAGCAGAGTGCTCTTGAAGGACTGTCGGTAAATGGGTTGGGTGTCAGGGCTAAATAAATTAAAAAAAGGAACACGAACGGCCAAGAGTGCGTCACAGGCAGACTGCGAGGAAGCAACATCATTCCTCATGTCTGCAGGATTATTGTCGTTGTTAGTAATGGTACCGTATACATCATGGGCTAACTTGAAGACGATCGTAATGTTGTTACGAGCCCTCTCGACATTGTCAATGATATGCTCTGGGCAAGACATAGCGTTCTGAAAATGAGATGCACTGCTAGTAAGAGAGATTGAAGTGAAGTGTGATGCTCTCAGATACGATCGAGACACCGTTTATATACTGCAAAGAATCACATTTTGCATGAAATATCGAGGTTACATTTCACGCCCATGGAGTATGGCGTAACAAAGAACCTCTCCAAAGACGTCGCCAAGAAGAGATCCCCGAGACATATGTCGCATGAATGAACGTTATTCGTAAGCTTTATGTATGGTGAACGCAGATGTGCTATGCAATCCCAGCACGAAATGACAGACCTTATTATCAAGATAGGTTACACAAGTGACTTCATAACTGGAGCTGGGTACTCGTGATAATCCGAGGATGACGATGGCAAATACACATGAAGCAAAAAGCGTAGTTGAGTGACTGGACGAATGTGCAAAGGTTTGGACGATTCCGAGTCCTTCTTGTGGCCTCCTGACGTCAAAAGTAAGCGTTTAATGTAGAACGGAGGACAAACAAAAACACACATTCCAATCTTGTTTATGGCATTCGTCCGACAAGAGAGCTTTGGAGATCCAGTCGATACCATAATAAGAAACGGCAATGCTGTTGAAGCATAGACGTACACACGTGCGAGAAGTCGGATGGTATTGCGAGAGCTTCTCATCGGAACCCAAAGTGCGCATCAAGTCATACAGACTCAGAGAAGATGGGAAACTCCGTGTCATTGGAAGTTCGTTCACTTGGTCACCTAGCGCTAGGAAATCATGGTATAAATGCTGCAGGAGGGGACCTGGGCATAGGTAGAAGTTCCCCACTTGAGATGAGCCGCACTCTAGAAAGAAAAAAAATAAAAGATATTTAACAGTGGTAGAACGGTAAGTAATGCGGCTAGTGTAAAGAGAAGAAAGATTCCATACGGTTTCGACGGAAAACATCTCTACAGTCTAGGTGAGCCCATAATCAAATATTGTGCGTGAAGATACTTTGTTATCAAGGGTCCTTCCTGTCGAGGGCCCTCATGACGGTCTTTGACTCAACGGCAAGCAAGCCGGTAAAGTAAGCGATGACGGCGAATGACCTCAAGAAATCCCCTGATTGATATTTTATTGTAGTCATAAGCTCCCTGGATCGTTGTATGCGGTGAATGCAACTTGCTAAAATGTAGGAAGGTGGAGACTCACTGACAGTGGTGACGAGTATTCCAAGGAAAAGAAACCCCAGCGTGGAACATCAGTATTTCAATACTTAGGTATCAGAATGGCCTAATCTCGTTGAGAACCCCGCTCGGTGGATATAAACTGCCAACCTTCTAATTCTCAGCTCGATACCTCACCTGGTCGCTTGTCAAACTACCTTACCTGACACGACATGCTTACCATCCCAACTCAAATGAACTCCAATGGAGGAAAGTTTGGCGAATGAACAAGCGACCATCGTGAGTAAATTCAGAGCCACGTTATTCACGTCACATACGTGTATGCATCCACGTTTGTGACGAGCGCGACATCATGCTCTCGCATTGCCTGAAAGACTATTGATTAGTACGGTGTGGTTGTTGGAATCCACGCGTGCCCGATTAGATAAGATCGGTAAAATGGTCTTTCATGTTTTTACCGTTTTCCCCTCTGCCCTCGTTCCTGGTAGTGTACCATATATAAGGCCGTAGTTTACATTGATGTACACTACGCGTTTGACTCGCTACCACCCCGTTTTACCCCCGCTGTTGTCCCTTGACCATAGCAGACAAACGCGACCCGAAGCGCCCGCCGTCGATCTTTACAGTGGTTCACCTAGAATCGGGAGCTCGAGCCTATGGCAAGTTATCCTGGGCCATAGAACATCCACTTCACATTACTTCAGATTGAGTACGCGTCTAAGAGAATGCAAGATAACATTGCGAACAATCATTATAGTACACCGAGAAATAAAAAACAGCACGAACTGATATCCACTCCATGCCGACAATGAAAACAAATTGAAAAATGCTCATTGAACCGTCGTGGGCCGCTGCCACCACATATTCCACAAAGCAGACATAGTTCGTCCAGGTACCCATCTGAATGTGGCCCGACATAAACACTTGTGAATCGTACACGAAAAAGGTCCAAACATACCTAATTGATGGGGCTCTCAGAGAGAATAGAGGGGTAGATATAGTATCACCTACAACAGCTCAAACTTCAAATTATAGCTTGAAGCCGGGAGAGCCAGATTTATCCTAATCGTGGATAGCTTATTGCTTGAACATGTTAGGAAGGGAATGGGATCCCGGGGACGAATGACTTTTGCATCTTAGACTTCTCCAGGTACATATTACTGACCTTCGCAGCTATGTCATGGCTGCCTTGATCGTAGTTCAGACAGATGTTTGAGTCAGACGGATGTTTCCGAACCGTGCGAATCTCCAACAATCTGGCAGTTAGTGCTAGTCAGAGTCCTCCAATGGCTTATTGAGTCATATACCCGCAGTGAAGTCGAGTTAGGTATCTGATCACACATACTAGTATACGTAACAAATTTAAGTTCTCCATATTATTGAACAGGTCGAGCACGAGACAGTACAAGTCGTGGTACGGGACAAGGAGAGTCACTGGGTGCGCGGGGAAAGGACACATCCTGGCGCAACATCTAAGAGCTGGCGTTAGCTTCAAGCTCCAACAATACGGCTGAGGTATTGCGCAAGGCGGTCACGAAGGTCCGATGTGAGGCGAGCTGCCTCCAAAATTCCCGCTCGGAATTTCTGAAGGTAAACAGATCAGGGTATGCCTTACTACTTATACTTGGGCTTGAACACACCTGATTGTCGACATCCTCAGTGACGGGATCCTCCAATTTGCGATTCACGGCACTGGCATCATTGCTGAAACATTCCATGGCTGTCTTGAATGCGTTTATCTGAGTTAAAATATATCAGGTTACTCCGTATCGTATGACTCTATCATGCTTATGACGCGCTTACATTCTGTGGGATGCTGATAGAAGAAGATGGCCGTTTAGCATATTTATACTCAATGATAATAAGAGCACACTTAACTTGCTGAAAATGAGTCCAATATCATCGCCCAACTGACCGAGGTCATACTTATTGAATACGTCTTGGGCATCCTTGACGTGAGCAGCAACTTTGTCCGGAAAGTTGGGACCAAAGAGACCGGCCGCCTGGCCAAGACGAGTGATCATTGGACCGAATGTATTCTACTCCGTAGTTAGTTGAGTATGCAAGCTCAGAGAAATCATAAATACTAACAGGAAGGACCTCGTCCAATATAATATTCTTCCTATCCTCAAGAGGAGTCCCCTCATTGATCAGGCGTGAGACATCAGTTCCCACAAAGCCTGATATGTTCTTGTTCAAAGAGACATTCATGAAATTAAAGTAGCAGTGGACATACTGTTCGCCGCTGCCTCAGCCCAAGTAATATGCTCAGAGGAACCCCCGAGCAGATCGCTCTTGAAGTACTGTCGGCAAAGGGATTTAATGTCAGGGCTATTTCATAAATCAAAGAAAGGAACACGTACGGCCAAGAGAGCGTCGCAGGAAGTGTTGTTGTGCACGCAATAGGTAGGGTAGTTAGAGGCAACAAAGACGATAAAATCGATAAGTAGACTAGACGAATACATGGCTTTTTATACTAAATCCGGATGGATTTTACGGCCGAAACAAGTAGCAAATAGGACGACGCGGAAAGTGTAAGAAACGCGTCGGAAGACAGACGGGAAAATGGGAGCGAATGGGAATAGAGCAAACCAGAGAAAATGGGACAAGAAGATATGAGGAAAGGATTAAGAGAGTCCGAAAGAAAAGGCAGAAGGTATAAGAGGATAAGACGGAAGCAAACCTGAGCACCTTCCTAATCCGGAATGATCAGGTCCGGATGAGGTCAGCGCTGGCTGCAGCCGGATTCTCAGTGCGGGCGGATGCACCACATCCGGATGCGGGTCATGCCCGGACGCACATTGTGTCCGGATGTGGATCGTGTGCGGATGCACTACGATACCGGATGGTGCATGCGTCCGGATGCCTCGGACGGTGTATTACAACACTCCCCCTCAACTAGCAGACATGCCAATCGAAGAGGTGAGGAAGAGATGGGTTGGACGAGGAAGTCCTTTGGTGAACATGTCGGCGCAGTTGTTTTTCGTCGAGACGTAAGTGACCTTGATATCCCCTTGAGCAACATGATCCCGGACGAAGTGATATCGCATCGAGATGTGTTTTGCGCGAGCATGGAATTGGTTATCGTGTACATAAGCAATTGCAGCCTGGTTGTCGCAGAGGATGAGAGTAGGATCCGGTGACGGAAAACCTAAGTCGGACAGAAGAGCTCGGAACCAAATAGCGTCCTTGGTAGCATGAGTGAGCGCGACATATTCAGCTTCCATAGTAGAAAGCGCAACGGATGATTGTTTCTTGGAGGACCAAGAGACGGCTCCCCCTGAGATAAGGAAAACGTATCCGGAGATGGATTTGCGATCGTTGACGTCTTGTCCCCAGTCCGCATCGGTGTAACCGTATAGGGTGGTGTCATTGCTGAGACCATAAGTGATGCCAAGTGAGCGGGTGCCATTGAGGTATCGGAGTACACGCTTCGCAGCAGTAATGTGCTCGTGCGTGAAGCAGGAAGTGTACTGAGATAAATTCTGAACAGCGTGGGAGATGTCCGGACGGGTGGCAATGGCAGCATACATGAGGGAACCAATGACAGCAGCGTAGGGAAAATTCGAGGCGGCTACTGGTGGGGAAGCGTCGGATGATAGCTTGACATGTGAATCGACAGGGGTGGAAACCGGTGAGGAAGTGAGCATGCCAAAACGTTCCAAGACCTTCATAATGTATGAAGTCTGGTGGATAGTGATAGTCTTCCGGATGCGGTCGCGTTCAATTTGAAGACCAAGGAAAGTCTTCGCCGGACCGAGATCAGAAATGGTAAGGTGTTTCGCGATTTCATCTTTTGCTGCAGGTAGGATAGATGGAGGTGATGCGAGGATGGTAGAGTCGTCGACATGGATGATGACAATGATGAGACCGTCAGAATTTCGGCGTATGTAGACACAAAAATCTGACTGAAGCCGGGTGTATTGGAGAGTGGTGACGAAAATGTCGTTGAACTTGACATTCCAGACACGGCCCGCTTGCTTAAGTCCGTAGAGGGCTTTGTGGAGAAGACATGTGCGACCGGATCCGTCTTCGTAACCGGGAGGTTGCCGCATGTAGATAGTTTCATCAAGATCGCCATTGAGGTATGCACCTACAACGTCAATCTGATGGATTTCCCAATCGTTTGGAGCAGCGATTGCAAGTAGGGCACGGTAGGATTCGAGTCGCATGACAGGAGCGTAAGTTTCAAGGAAATCTTGACCGGGTATCTGAGAGAAACCTTGTGCAACAAGACGAGCCTTGTACTTGAGGATAGCGCCATCCGGATCACGTTTGATGTGGAAAACCCAGCGACATCCGATAGGTTTGCGATCCGGGGGCAGATCCGAAAGCGAGTAGGTACCAAGCTGGTGGAGCTGTGCGATTTCAGAGTCCATCGCCGCCTTCCATTCAGGCCAATCCGGACGAGACTGAACTTCTTTAAGAGTACTGGGATCGTCAGTGAGAGGTGTTGAGGAGTCGCTAGCAGCAATGAATAAAGAAGTGTCCGGTGATGTTGATGGGCCGTCTCTGGGAGGGGGCAGTTGAGCTATTGGGGCGTTACTTGATACGACTTGCCTTCTGCTTGAATGCAGCTTGCTGTAGTCATGCTTGGTGGTTTGTCGGGAAGAACGTCGAGGAGCCGGAGGTGGAACAGGAGGAACAGGGATAACCGGAGCATTGTCTAGATTTGGAAAAAATACTTCTTGTGATCCGCGAGTTGCGTCCGCAGAGTGTGGGACATCCGCGTCCGCAGAAGTTTCCGCAGTTGAAGCAGAAGAAGATGTTTCGGGCTTGGGTAGAAGATCAGAATCCTCCCCCTCAAGACCGGAAACATTTGGAGCAGGAAGGGATGTGGAAGGGTGGGGCGCATATGATGATGGGAAGATAACGTTCCGTGAGGTTAAGACTTGCTTGATCCGGGGGACGTAGTAGCGGTAGCCTGACATGTGTTCAGAAATGCCAGTGAAAACATAGCGTTCAGATTGTGGTTCGATTTTCGATCGCCGGTTTTCAGGTACAAGGACCCAGCAGTGCTGACCAAATTTGTGGACATGTGAGACGTCCGGTACCTTACCCCAGAAGGCTTGGTACGGGGTAATACCATCAAGAGCACGAGTCGGAGACAAGTTCTTGAGGTAGCAAGCATAGTCAACAGCCTCTTCCCATAGTGAAACCGGAACAGTTGCATCCGCAAGCATTGCGCGGCCGCGTTCAACCAGAGTACGGTTGAGACGTTCCGCAACACCATTTTGCGAAGAAGAGTAGGGCGCGGTTGTTTCAAGGATGATGCCGTGCTTATCGAGGTAGTGTTTGAAGTCACCTTCGATGAGTTCCTTTGCATTGTCAACACGAAGGACCTTGAAGGAGCGACCCTTCTGAGTGACGAAGAAGTTGTGATATTTTTCGAGTGAGGGGAAAGCTTGATTTCGAGTGAGAAGAAAATAGAGTCGAGAATAGCGAGAGCCGAGATCGGTGAAGGAAATATAGTAGCGATGTCGGTGAATAGATTGAGTGGTAGCAGGTCCCCATATGTCGCAGACAACAATGTCGCCAACGTCAAGGGTTTTGGAAATGGAAGTGGAAGGGAAAGGTGCTTTGTGGTGCTTTCCGATGATGCACGACTCGCATTCGAAATCGATAGGGCTAGTGGTGTCGACTTCGAGTCCAGTAACCATTCCCTTCCGGACGAGTTCCTGGAGTTGGCCCTTATTCAGGTGCCCTAGAGATACATGCCAGTCGTACCAGGTCCGGCTGACACGGACAGAAAAGACTGAACTGGAATAACAGGTATGACATCGAATTCGTACAAGTTATTGTTCTTGACTCCTTGAGTAATCATCTTGTCGCGGTGGTCATCAATAATCTCGATGATATCATCGTGACCATAGTATGCGAGACCAGTACCATTGGTGAGGCATCCGAGCGAAATCAAGTGGTGTGAGATGGAGGGAACATGAAGGACGTCGGTGAGGGTGAAAAGACCAGTGCGATGTCCATCACGGCGGAAGTGAAGCAGGATGGTACCAACACCAAGGACAGCGGCAGATCCTACACCAGAGATAACACGTCCGGGAGTAGGAGTGTACTCATGAAAGAGAGAGCGATCAGACACAATGTGAGCTTGAGTACCCGTGTCTCCGATCCACTTCTTTTCACTGTGAGGAGGAAGGTCACTCGCAGGAGTGTAGATATTTGCCATAAAGGTATAAGACACCTGTTGACCTTGGTCCGGAGGAGGCCGGCAAGCGTTGGAAGATGGAAAACGTGAAGAAGGAGGACGACAACCATTTCCGCGGTTCGGACGAAAGTTTCCGCGGGAGGGTTGGAAACCCTGTCGCTGAGGCGGACGGTTTCCGTTAAAACCTTGCGATCGGTTTTGGAAATGAGGTGGACCAGGTGGACCAGGTGGACCTTGCGGACCATGGTTACGACTTCCGTGAACTGCAGGAAAGGAAGTAGCGGATCCGGATCGTGAACGACGTCGGGCATCTTCCTGAAGAAGGCGTCCGATGAGGGTGGTACTGTTGGAGGACATGGTAGAGAGGTCGATGGAAGAGACGAAGGAATCCCAGGACTCAGGTAGAGCAGTGAGGAGGACTAAGTTGAAGTCCCTCTCAGAGATAGGATCCTGAAGCAAAGTAAGCTTCTCCTTGCAAGTACGAAGGATACGGATGTGTTCCTCGACTTCAGTACCATCCGGGATCGCGTACCGGAAGAATTTGCGACGTTCCAGGATGATAGCGATTGGACCTTGGATGTCGAAGACAGTCTTCAAAGAAGACCATGCTTGATGAGCAAACTCGGCACCAATGACATAAGTCATCATGGACTGAGAAATCCGAGTCCGGATGGCAGTGAGAGCTTTCGCATCCCTAGACTTCCAAGCAGTAATGGCAGCGACATTCGCGGTGAGGTCAGCCGCAGCCGCAGTCGCATCAAGGGGAATAGGACAAAGAGTAGTCCCATCCGCATGACCAAAGAGACCAGCTTCGGTAAGGATGTCCTTGATCTGGACACTCCAAGTCAGATAGTTATCCGGAGACTTTAGGTGTTCGATACGATAGGAAGGGGATGAAGATGTGTCGATCATGTTGGAATAGTGATGAAGGACTAGACCGTAGAGAAGGAGTTCATCGAGGGATAGACCGAAAGGACGATGAGGAAGTATAATGATGAGAACGTTTGGCCAAACGATGAAGAGATACTATCGTCAAGAGGGAGACGAAAGATCGAGAGGGTGATCACAATGAAGTAAAAGACGTCTGCTATAGCGAGCGTAGAGACGGTAGAGTATCAAGATGCTGTAGGCAGCGGCGCGCGAGTGTAGAAAGTTTTAAGTCAACTACAGAGGAGTTAGTAAGGGAACTTTTATAAACGAGAGGCGGGGCCCATAACCTGTTGTTGTGCACGCAATAGGTAGGGTAGTTAGAGGCAACAAAGACGATAAAATCGATAAGTAGACTAGACGAATACATGGCTTTTTATACTAAATCCGGATGGATTTTACGGCCGAAACAAGTAGCAAATAGGACGACGCGGAAAGTGTAAGAAACGCGTCGGAAGACAGACGGGAAAATGGGAGCGAATGGGAATAGAGCAAACCAGAGAAAATGGGACAAGAAGATATGAGGAAAGGATTAAGAGAGTCCGAAAGAAAAGGCAGAAGGTATAAGAGGATAAGACGGAAGCAAACCTGAGCACCTTCCTAATCCGGAATGATCAGGTCCGGATGAGGTCAGCGCTGGCTGCAGCCGGATTCTCAGTGCGGGCGGATGCACCACATCCGGATGCGGGTCATGCCCGGACGGTGTATTACAACAGGAAGCACTGGATCGTAGCCCAAATTTTAGGCTTCATAAAAGTAAGGTCAAATTTTATTAAAAGTCTCTTACAAAATATGATTTTAAGCACCTAACAATTGTCAAAAAATGCAGAATTTCAGCAAAATTTGATGAATCATAAAATCCTTAGCTAATTCAGACTTTTATATCTAATTTTTAGACTTTAGAAATATTGAATTGTTGCTTATTTTTTATTGGAGAAAAGTTTACTATGCAAAATTCCAAATTTTGATACACTTTTGTTTTTCCAAAAGTGATATAAAATTTAAACTGCTAATTTAGAATGGTCAGTGTTATTGCATACTTAAATATCTCTATCAGATAGTATAATTGACAGAGACTATGATTTATCAACAATAGTAGTCTATATCTTCTCTCTAGGCTCTCTATTTATAACACTTTATTTGGATATATACAATTATATTATGATTTCTAGAGAAATAAAAGTGTATCAAAATTTGAAATTTTGCATAGTAAACTTTTCTCCAATAAAAAATAAACAAAAATTTAATATTTCTAAAGTCTAAAAATTAGATACAAAAGTCTGAATTAGCTAAGGATTTTATGATTCATCAAATTTCGCTAAAATTCTGCATTTTTTGACAATTGTTAGGTGCTTAAAATCATATTTTGTAAGAGACTTTTTATAAAATTTGACCTTACTTTTATGAAGCCTAAAATTCGGGCCACGATCCAGTGAAGCTTGCAATGCAGCGACGTCCTTGTTCAGGTCGGGATTGCCGCCGATGTGGATAATGGTATCGTAAAAATCATGGGCCAGCTTGAAGGCGGTCGTAATGGCGTCAAGAGCCTTCTCGACATCGTCAATGATATGGTCTGGGCAAGACATAGTGTTCTGAAAATGAGATGCACTGCTAGTAAGAAAGATAGAAGTGAAGTGCGATGCTTTCAGATACCATCGAGACACCGTTTATATACAGCAAAAAATCACATTTTGCATAGAATATCGAGGTAACATTTCACGCCCATGGAGCGTGGCGTAACAAAGAACCTATCCAAGGATGCAGGAATATACGACATCCACCACAAAAGAAGTCGCCAAGAAGAGATCCCCGAGACATATGTCGCATGAATGAACGTTATTCGTAAGCTTTGCATATGGTGAACGCAGATGTGTTATGCAATACCAGCACGAAGTGACAGACCTTATTATAAAGACAGGTTACGAAAGTGACTTCATAACTGGAACTGGGTACTCGTGATGATTAGATAGTGACGGTGGCAAACACACATGAAGCGAAATGCGTAGTTTAAGTGACTGTACGAAGGTGCAAAGGCTTGGATGATTACGAGAAGTTACAAAGATTCTTTCTTGTGGCCTAACGACGTCAGAAGTAAGCGTTTAATATAGAACGGAGAGGACAAACAAAAACACACATTATAATCTTCTTTATGAAGTTCGCTCGACAAGAGAGCTCGCATAATTCGGTCGATATCATGGTAAGAAACAGCAACGCTGTTGAGGCATATAGACGTGTGCACGTGCGGGAGGTCGGATGGGATTGCGAGAGCATCTTGCCAGCTGAAGCGCACGTCAAGTCATATAGAGAAGATGGGAAGCCCACCGAAAGTTCGTTCACTTGATCACCTAGCGCTAGGAGGTAATGGTATAAAGGTAGAAGCTCCCCACTTGAAATGAGCCGCAAGCTAAGAGGGAAAAAAGGATATTTAACGGTGTTGGAACGGTTAGTGAAGCGGCTAGTGAAGGAAGATTACATATCGTAAGCGTTCTTTGCCCAACATCATCCCTCACGCTGCCTGAAAGACCATTGATCATAACGGATGATAATGTTGAAACGAAGACGACCCGTTTCACATCACTTCAGATTGAGTACGCGTCTAAGCGAATGCAAGATAACATTGCTAACAATCATTATAGTACACCGAAAAACAGAAAACATCACGAACTAAAATACACTCCATGCTGACAACGAAAAAAACGCTCACTGAACCGTCCATTCCAGCGCATTGACAAGGATAACAAAACAAAACAAAACACACCGGTCGAATCTACCTCGTCTCTCCTCCCTGCCTCAAAAGTGACGAAAAAGGAAGGTGCACACTGGCTGGTTCCGAGACTACATGCTACTGACCTTCGCAGCTATGTCATGGCGGCTCCCTTGATCGTAGTTCAGACAAATGTTTGAGTCAGACGGATATACTCTCGGAACCGTGCGAATCCCCAACAATCTACTAGTTGATGCTAGTTAAACAACCAAACCTCCAATGGCTCATTGAGTCATATACTATGAGTGAAGTCGAGTTAAGTATCTGATCACACATACCAGTATACGTAATAAATTTAAGTTCTCCATATTATTGAACAGGTCGAGCACGAGACAGTACAAATCGCGGTACGGGATAAGGAGAATTACTGGGTGCGGAGGATGGACACATCCTGTCAGGACATCTAAGAGCTGGAAGCACTTGGGACAACAGTGGCATATCTTGCAAGAATGTCACGAAGGTCTGACGCGAGGGAAGATGCCTCTATGATTCCCGCATCGAATTCCTAAAAAGAGATAAATCAAGATATGCCTTGCTACTTATACTCGGGCTTGAACATACCTTAGTATCGACTTTCTCGGCCGTGAGATCCATCAATTGATTATTCACCTTAGTTGCCTCCTTGCGGAAATAATTGAAGGTTTCCTTGAATGTGGCCACCTAAATTAAACACATGTCAAGTTATTCTGTCTCATACCCTATCATTCCTATAATGCGCTTACATCCTGTGGGATACTGATAGAAAAAAAATAGATGTTTAGTATATCGATACTGAACAATGATAGGAGGTCACTTAACTTGTCAAAAATGAGTCCAATAGCATCCCCCAGTTGTCCGAGGTCATACTTATTAAATATACTTTGGGCCACCCCGACGTGGTCAGCAACCTCGTCCGGCAAGCTCGGACTATTGAAAGAACCAATCACTAGGTCAAGATGAGCGACGATTTGACCGAATTTCTACAACCCAGTAATAAGTTGAGAATGCAAGCAAAGAAAGGGTATAAATACTTACATTGGGCAGAACATCTTCTAAGAGAAATCTCTTCCTTTCCTCGAGAGGAGTGTTATCGTTTGTCAGGGTCCGAACATCATTAGTCACAAATTCTGAAACGTATCTGTTCAGCAGACATCCATGGCACAAAAGTAGCTACTGAACATACCGTTCGCCACTGAGCTAGCCCAATAAGCTTCGACAGAGGAAGCATGGAGCTGAGTGCTCTTGAAGGACTGTCAGTGAAGCGATTGAGTATGAAACCCATGTATGCTATAAATCAAGGGAGGAATACCGACAGCCAGAATCTTGTCGCAGGTAGTTTGCAAGGGAGCAACGTCCCTCCTCAAATCGTCAGGATTATAGTCATTGTTGACAATGGTACTGTATACAGCCTGGGCCACCTTGAAGGCGGTCGTAATGTTGTTACGAGCCCTCTCGACATCGTCAATGATATGGTCTGGGCAAGACATAGTGTTCTGAAAATGAGTTGCACTAATAGCAAGAGAGATAGAAATGAAGTGCGATGCTTTCAGATACCATCGAGACACCGTTTATATGCCGCAAAAAAAATCACATTTTGCGTGGAATATCAGGTTACATTTCACGCCCATGGAGCGTGGCGTTACAAAGAACCTCTCCAAGGATGCAGGAATACACAACATCCACCAGAAAAGAAGTCGCCAAGAGACATATGATGCAGAAATGAACGTTATTCCTAAGCTTTGCATATGGTCAGCGCAGATATGTTATGCAATCGCGGCACGAAATGACAGACCTTATTATAAAGATAGGTTACGCAAGTGACTTTATAACTGGAGCTGGGTACTCGTGATGATCGGATGGTGACGGTGGCAAACACAAAGCGTAGTTTAAGTGACTGTATGACGGTGCAAAGGCTTGAACGATTACGAGAAGTTACAAAGATTCTTTCTTGTGGCCTAACGACGTCAGAAGTAAGCATTTAATGTAGAACGGAGAGGGGGGGGAACACACACTCTCTACTCTTGTTTGTCCGACAAGAGAGCTTGTGCAACCCAGACGATACTATGGTAAGAGTTAAGGCGTAGATGTGCGCACGTACGAAAAGTCGGATGGAATTGCGCTTGAATGGGAAGCTCACCGAAAGTTCGTTCACTTGATCACCTAGCGTTAGGAGGCGATATTATAAAGGTAGAGCTTCCCCACCTGAGGTGGGCCGCAAGCCAAGAAGAATATTTGACGGTGTTAGAACGGTAAGTGAAGCGGCCAGTGTAAAGCAAAGGAAGATTGCATACTCATATTCACAGTCAAGGTGAACCCATAATCAAATGTTGTGAGTGAGGATACTTTGCTGTCGAGGCTCCTTTCTGTCGAGAGCTTCGACCCGACGCAGGCTAGTAAAGTAGTAAGCGACGACGGCGAATTACTTCAAGAAACCTCCTGATTGAAGTTTCCTCGTAGGCATAATATCCCTGTATCGTAAGAGCTCTTCACGCAACATCATCGCTCACACTGCTCGAAAGACCATTGATCATAACAGATGGTAGTGTTGAAACAAAGACAACCCACTTCGCATCACTTCAGATTGAGTACGCGTCTAAGCGAATGCAAGATAACATTACGAACAATCATTATAGTACACCGAGAAACAAAAAACATCATGAACCAATATACACTCCATGCCGACAATGAAAAGAAACCTAAAAATGCACATTGAACCGTCGTGGGCCGCTGCCGCCACATATTCCACAAAGCGGACTTAGTGACGTAGATTTAGGGCTTGAGGTGTGAGATTTAGAGAGTTCGGGGCTCAAAGTGTGAATAACTTACAGTTGGCGTGAGAAAAAAAATTATATAATCATGGTCGTACATATGGCATGATTGCTGGCTCAATTGCTGAGCAATCCTATGAGTTCCGTGTGTGGGCGTGTTGACATCAACAACACCAATCTCTCTGACCGTGTCCAAAGTCTGTGTCAAACTTCACTTCTGTCACAATTCAAGAAACTCTGTGCTTCTCTGTTTCCCAAAGCAACATGTCCAGCTCTAACAAGCGTCCTGCACCCTCAACTGACCGCCCAGAGCCTGAGAATATGTCTATAGCCGAAGCGACCGCTGCTATCACTAAATTCACAAAAACCAAGAAAACACTTAGGAAGAAACTTGGAGGAGATGGTATGTAACTCTTATTAATATGTGTGCTATATGAGTTCATATTCTTTCCATATTATAGCCTATCTTGCCAGACTGAAGGAAAGAGTTGGTATACCAACCGGTGATAACACTACACCTGTCAATCCAGGTATGCCTAATCATCTACTTGAGATGATCCATGAGGTTTCTGACATTTTCATTATAGATACAGCTGCTTCTACAACTCAGAATCCTGAAGTGAGTCTAGAAATGATTCTCTGTAAAAATTTGAACAAGGTTTTTTTCACATCTGGACTACATTACCTTGGTGTTGAAGATTTACATTTCAATGTGTATAGTGTTTATTCTTTACAGTCTAGTTTTCACATTTGCAGAGTCTGTGTATATTTCACATTCTACTGTTACATATGTGAATTTTTAACATCCTTTACTTTCATTGTCTGTGATATTTTAACACATCCCATCTATAACCATATTGTGAAGTCTTAACTCTTCTGATATATCTTCACACATGTGTAAAATTAACATACCATCTCCTTCTTAGGTATGTTATTTTTACACACCTCTGTTGTAGCTCCACATATGTGTAAATTTAACATATCATCTCCTTGTAGGTGTTGTTTTTACACATCCTATCATAACCCACTGTGAAATCTTCACTCTTCTGATACATTTTCACATATGTGTAAAAATAACATACCATCTCCTTGCAGGTGTTGTTTTTACACACTATGAAACCTTCACTCTTTCCATATACCCCCACACATGTGTAAATTTAACATTTCTACTCTTTGTGGGTGTGAGAAATTAACTGTTAGATTTCTACATAATCTTTAGAGCTCATATCTGTGTAAAAATTACAGTTTGGTATACCAAACTGTTAGTTTTTAACACCTTACTTTGGGCATTTGACTTTTTTATTCTGAAGGCTGATCTCAAGTGTGAGAATCCAACTGTTATATTTTGACACCTAAGATATACTAGATGTCAGAATGTCACAGTTATCAGGGGTACACAACTGTTATTGTTTCACAATACTGAGGCCTTACTATCTATGTGAACTTTTAACACATAGATAGCACAATTGTTGAAACATCACTATAGCTGATGTTGCTGTAATATTTTCACAGTAGCTTAGCTGGAATCTGTATTTCTGACAGTTAATCCTTCACAGTAACAATTTAACACTGACTACTGATTAAATTTTACAGGTCATTGATTCATCTATCTCTGAAGTTCCAACTCAGGAGAAAACTATTTCACCTGATGAAGGTACTGTTTCACTCTTTAAAAATACTAGACTGCTGCTGAGTATCTCATCTTAGCTAAAGATATAATAGCTGCATCTATCCCAGCACTTCCTCTCAACAAGTTTGAGAAAGCTTATGTTGCTCTTATAACTGAGCAAGCTAAAGGCAAGCCCAATGACTTCCTTCTCATTGAGAGGAAGAAAGAGGTAGAAACCACCTGGGCAGTTCTTGACACAGTTGTCAAGAAGATCTGCATCCAAGAGAAGCTAGACCCTAGCCTAGTTTGGATTGTAGACACTCAGGACTATGCTGCTGGTGTT
The DNA here is from genome assembly GCA_038087015.1 of Cerrena zonata. NCBI lineage: Eukaryota > Fungi > Basidiomycota > Agaricomycetes > Polyporales > Cerrenaceae > Cerrena > Cerrena zonata. The sequence continues at coordinate 86,462 of JASBNA010000005.1, forward strand.
GAGTGGCTGAAAGAGAAGCTCGGTGTTGTCTTTGAACCATCCACAACTATCAGCAAGACAATATCCCCAGAGGTATGTAGATATCAATTTGATCTTATGTTTATTCTCATAACTTACATCTATATCTAGTCTCGGGCTGAGAAGAGTAAGACCATCCTTATTTAATTATATCAGTTCTGATTATAATTTTTAGAGATCTATTTGAAGAATGACTTGGGCAAGAAAGTTCATTTTGATAGTCAAGCACGATTGGATGCTAGAAGCGATCCTAAGGCCTGGAAAGCTGTTCTTGAGAGCGGAAAGGACATAGCATTGTATACCTTTGCTAATAGGGTATGTTTTTCTTGTTTACAAATGTATTTTATTTCTAATGTGTTATTGTATAGACGGGTGAGATGAAATGTCTCACATGTCATATTGGTGGAAGAGGTGGCAACCAATCTACCAAAGGTGCTGATATGAGAGGTAGAGGTCCTGGATACCTGACAGGTTGCCAGTGTCCTGAGCACACTGCACTTACAGAGCTCTTCCTAACCAAGATTGTTGCTGGAGATTCTGATGTCCCTCAGAGGCTGATTAAGCACAACTCACCTACTGAATTTAACAACCAATCTTTTAGTACAGGTACTTTTGCTATGAACCCTGTTAATCTTGCAAGGGTTGAGGGTATGATTTATCAGATTTCTGGATTAACAGTAGATACTATGTTTCTTCCTGAGCTACAGAGGACAAAGGTGTCAGCTATATGGCTTTTGGAAAAGTTGGAGGGGTTGTTGATAGAATCAGAGGCTGAGGCCAAGGTAGTAGAGGAGATGGTCAAGAAGCTGAAAGCTTCTATCTAGAGGTTGTAGTTTAAATTTGTTTCTCTTTCAATACTTTACCAAAATGGTACATACATCTTTTGATTCTCAAGGCTGCATAAACTACCTAAATTACAAGTGATACATCAACTTTCAGATCTTCTACCATCCAATCTCCAGCTTGTGGTACAGAAACTTTAGCATGACCCTCAGGTTTCTTTACTCTGAAAACCTCATTACACTTTTGACCTCTATCCCCTACTATGCCCTGACATCTTGCTTCTAAATATCCTTGCTTCCATGATGTTTTTGACCAGCTCCATACTGAGAAGCACTTGGGACATTGGATAGGAAGAAATTTGCCATAGGGACGAGTATGCTGCTCCTGCCAGTAATAAATCTTGATACTTTCTGGATTGATGTAAACCAGAGAGGTGTAGGAACCTATTTCATTAGCAGGGCCTAGAATAGACCCAGCATCCTGTATCTTGTCCCATTGCCGCTCCCCTATAACTGTTCCAATAACATAGGCATTGACAAATGGGATCAAGTTGATAGTATACAGCTTCAAAGCTGTAAAGGCAAATAACTTGCTGATATGATATCTGATAGATTATATAAGTTATGAGATACTAAGAATAATTATTTACTCACTGTCTGGTTATATTTTGCAGTTCACTTAGAGGTTGTTGATACCTTGTGAGAGCACCACATGCACAAAAAAAAATGGTTGTTGTGATCTTTTGCAGGATAGTCAATAGACCAGGTGTTATCACTAACATAGAAAACTAGATAAAATAAGACAATGGTAAATGTTGTAGGCAATTTCTCACTTACCTCTGTGACAGACAGAGAATTAGCCTCACAGTGAAATAAATTACCACTGTTTTTGTCTGAATGAGTGGTAATAAAGAGTAAAATATGTTGAGGCATATTACTATCAAGTAACTTAGTGACAAATATATTAAATTACAAATGCACTTACCTCTCTATCTCCAAAGCTAGGTTTTTCATAGCTTCACTATGGCTCCTTTCTGCCCTCTTAGTATTCAGGTCAAAAATGAACCTGTGATACTTTAGCTTTTCTGGACAGTTTTCATAAATTGGTACCAGTTGACTATAGAGTAGTTCTGCTGGTTGACCAGCTTGGGGGATTGATATCAACTGAAGTTCAATGATGTACAATGACCTTTTAATCCAAGAATTTGCCCTTCCAGTGTATTCCTGGCAAGCAAATTCTATAGGTTTGTCAAGAAAGGGCTTGTTATCCTGTGTGTACAGGCCCTTCAAATAGATATATCAATAAGATTAGCAATATTAACAAAAGAGTTTACATTATATGAAACATACAATATAAGGCATGATCTTGTGTAGTTCTCTTTTTTGACAATTCCAGCACTGAAACCTGAGAGATTCCATGACTTCAGGATTTATCTCCTGGAACTCTGGGATACAGTCATCACAGATAGCCCGAAAACACTCTTGACACTGAATCAGATTTCCACCCTCTGAGCAAAGGGCACAATACTAATAATCTGTGTTATTTTATACTTCAAAGAACAGAAAGTACACTTACATCTGATCCTTCTATCTCAGAAGTTTCTAGACTTGAAGTAGAGGAAGGAATTCTGGGCCTTTTCACAGACTGATCTGTGTCAGAATCTTTGGCAACTAATATAAGGTTAATAGTATATCATCTTAAACAAAACCCATCATACCTCTCTTCAAAACAGTTTGGTGTTGTTCCTGATTCATGGACATCCTTGCTAGTGATGGTAGTATGAAGAGAGCAGATAATGATGGTCTACTCCTATCAGATTATATCAAATACAATAATTTCAAATACATATACTATCTCAATCTATTTATTTTATGTTATTTCCTGTTAATGCCATACACGACCAAGCTGTACAATCCACTTGCGACTCGAACACTAGACCGATATGCATAGGGTAGAACTGTGTTGGGTTGTACCATTAGCTTCTCAGCGGTAAGGAGAGAGATAAACCCAGACGAAGGGAAAGTGCTCGGGCCTGTGAAAGCAAACCACGTATCCAACGAGACACACTAGAGTGATACAAGTAATAGTATTCAAATGAAGCTCAAGATGTAGCCTGCCAGCGTTCAAATTTCAAATATCAGGATAAGCGAGTACCGCCCGCTAGTTATCCACAGGTATTCATTACGCAGATCATTACACCGAATTTCACACCAGTAACGATAGCAGACAAGCGACATCACAGAAATATAATTAATCGCATACACGATGATCCAATCCAAAGTAGTACACAACGAACAAAGCAAAGAACAGCAACAGAAAAGAGAATTAATGAAGATATTTCTTGTTCAACACATGTACCTCCCTAGCCAAGTACGGCCAATTCAAACACCTCGACAACTCGTACCTCAGTCTCTCTTCATTGTCCCCCGCACATTCCTTTGCAAGCTTCACTTCCCACCCGAGTAGGTTGTACAACAACCTCATGTTCGGTTGAATGAGAACTGAGAGACGTCGAGAGCGAACGATGAGGTATGCATCGACGAGAGGAAGGCTCAGATGTTTCATGACGTATGCAATCTAGCAAAGCAAATGAACATCAGTAATGTCCAAGAAGAGAGCAAACGATCAACTCACAGTAACAGTAGCACTCCTCGACATGCCCACTCGACAATGAACAAGTACCTTGCCACCTTCCGCCCTCGCACGATCGATCCAATTGCATATCGGTTCGAGCTGAGGCTCGAGAGTATCGATACCGTCATCGCATACACCCTTGATATCGAGAACCTTGATTCGGCCCTCACGTTCCTCAATCCACAACGAACCTTGCCCGCCTGGTCCCTTCCCCGGAACGAACTGGCACGCCGAAGAGGTATTGAACGTATGTGAGTGTTCGGCGGATGTTTGAGCATGCAAAGGAGGTGGTACGAGAGCACATTCGCCAACGGAGACGACATGCGTGATCCCGAGGGCATGAAGCATGTAGACGTTCGACGCATGGTTCCTAACGCCAACTATCAGCAGATGAAAGACACAATGATAAAGAAAAGCACATACAAGTTGCCCAGGTACAGGAACGGCAAGACCCTACTAGGGAAACTACCGTCGAACCTTGGATCGTTGAACCAAGCCTGATGATCAGCAAACGAAGGCAAGACACTCATTGTGCTCGCCCTCGGCCGTCTATTTGCCATCTCCATTCCCGAGTTCATCCTAGTCATGTTGCTCTCGGTCGGGATAGAGGTACTAAGAGGTGTCGGTCGATCGTCATTGTCGTTCGACGTCCGTCCAAAGAACGCTGAAGGAGGGGGTATGGCAAACGAAACGCTCTGCGCAGGAGGTCGCCCAATAGGTCTTTCACCGTTCGATGCAGCCATCACAGCTCCAAAGCTCGATCGTCCCCAACTGCCCCCAAAGCCATGATGCCGTTCCTTTTCCATCCGGCTTTCGACTCGCTTCAACGACGCAACTTCGTTCTGGTACACGAAGAAACTCCATTTCTTCTCGATTTGAAGCTCTAGATAAGACTCGGGGAGACTAAGCCGCCTGTACGCCATGAGCAAGCACAAAGCAAGCGACGACGACTCGGTGTAGCCATCAGCGGAATAGATGAGGATCTTGAGAGGTCGTGTACGAAGGGGTTGAACCGCGGGTGTCGATTGACGTTGATGAAGGTATGGAGGAATCAGATGTCTCGCAGTGAGAGACGGGACCTGAGAAAACTGCAACGACATCAATGGTGGCTGGGAATTCCAACTCGATGTCGAAGCAGGGTACGTCACTGAAGTCGACCGAGTACGTTGATACGAGGGAGCAGAGACGGGCACGGATGACGATGAGGGTAAGAACGAAGATTGGAATGCACTAGGAGGGGGGAGTGAACTAGGACCAAAGCCAGCAGACGACGCACGATGACGAGGCATCGATTGACGTTGAGACCCATTCTCGGTGGTATGTGTGACATGAGTGATCTCAAATGCAAGCAATTCAGAGACGGGTTTAATAAGTGTCTCTAACCAGGTGATGAAAGGAAGTAGACTCGGTGTATAGCTGACGGACGAGGGGAATGACAAGTGTACGACGGAAGCGGCATTCGGTGGCGGACGTGGAGGAATAGTGACAGTCTCACCATGAGGAGTCGTCTCTTCGACGCCGTCCATAGGAACATCTGAACTCGAGCCTGACGCCGCTGAAGGATCACCATGGTGGTAATCCTGTTCAGTCTTTCTCAGACATCGCTCTACCCATAGCCTCTCGAGCATCGCGAGATGATCCTCTACGGCCCTCATCTGAGCACTAGTCGGAAACGGAGCCAGATCGTCGCATTCGATGCATAGATCATAGCCCATCCCCTGAGTGGGGTCGTTTGACTTGAAGTCGAACGTCTCGTCTTCTTGCCCCATCTGGTCGTCGTAGGTATCCTCGTCCATCTGGTAATCTTCCTGGTAGGCGGAATACGACGATGACGAGGAGGTTGAAGTAGAGTAATGATGATGGGAGGCTTTCTTGACTCTCCTGAGTCTCTTCATCTCCCTCCTCGCAATCGCAGCGGTGTCTTCGTCACTGGGTAGAGGGACGTCGCTTGTGTTCCCCATGAAGATTTGGCCGAGGGACGGATCCCAGAGACTCTTGGTCGTGCTCGCGCTAATCTCATGTAGTCTCTCCTCAGAAGCAGCGGACGAAGGAGTATCGTTACGAGAAGGTGAATTGGCTGGGCGTCGGGGCGTCCGTACACAAGGGTCGAGAGGGTGATCAGGGGGGAATGCAGTGTAGAGTTCAGAAGCCCTCGTCAAATCCCTCATCTCTTCCTTTTCGCGTTGAGCAAAGTTGACGGTGTTGGCCCGGAAGAGCTTCTTCCGTGGTCGTCTCTCGTCGTTGTCGACAGGCGAATCACTAGAAGCAGACGCAGGAGAGGCGGGATCACCAACGGTATGTGCGTCGGTACCGTCGGTATGAGCATGCAGAGCGTTGATGTCCTCGACTCGGGCGACGAGATGTTCGAGATGTTGATAAATGTCTTCGGTTGAGGCATCAAGTACAAAGACGTTGTACTTTAGTAATAGGTCAACTTCGGCCTGTTCTTCGGGTGTGAGCGGGAGTGATGAAGAGGATCGTCGGTCTGCAAATAGAAATTAGTGGAACGGACTTTGAAAGAAACGACTGAAACATACGTTTTGGTCGAGGAGTGGCTCCATCAGCGACATCCTCCCAATCTTCTTCGCCCCTGAGTTGACTGCGGGTCCTTTCAACCCAGTCTTGGTACGTTTTCTCGACGGCATCCTTGAACTTCTGGGCGAGTTGCTTGGCGGCTTCGATGTTACCGGTTGGTGAATAGACTACGATATCTGAGAGGGTGGCGAATATCGGCTGTAGAGGGATGAATAGAGGACGGTAAAGATGAAAGACAGAGCAACTTACCACTTGGGTACCAAAATTCCTCAAGCTCATACCATCGGGAACCTTGAGATTTACAAATTCACCCTGCTCCCCGACACTCGAACTCGAGTCGGCTTCAAGATCCATCATATCATCCCTGATGGACCTTCCCATATATCTCCTGAGATGATTATATGCGGAAGACGACGGCTTGAGTAATTCATGCGGTCAGAAGCTGGAAGTGAGCAGGGGAAGGGGTAGAGGAGACTTGGGCGACCGAGCGTCGGTATTAATTCGAGGGGCATCGGTATTGGAAGGTACGAATAACGGAGGGGTTGAGAGCTCGGGCAAGGGTGGAATAGAAGTGTTGGGCGTTGTGGGAGAGGGGAGGGATGAAGCGTCCGAGTAGGTACTCGAGGTCGATACCGTAGAGGCATGAGAAGGGCGGCGATCGCGAGTATCGTGATGAGTACGCTCTGAAAATGTGTGAGTACAATTCGGGCACGAGAGAACGAGAGACGGAAATAAGCAAAGACAATACATACCAAAGATGGGATGCATACGGGTCTCGTTGCCACTCAGCTCTTTGACATTCCACAACCCCCTCAATGCCTGCTTGACCTTCTGTCCAAACACCTGTAATGGATCATAATCGCTCTTAGCAAGTGGCCGATCACCATCCGCATCTTCCAGCTGTTCACCACACTGCTTGAACACAAAAGCAAGTTCCTGACCCCACACAACGGCACTCAACTCCCTCGCGCTCGCACAAGCTTGGTCCTCCGATCACCGTCTCGTCAAGAATGCACAGATTTCTTGATGTGTGGATACGAGTTGATCCAGGTTTGTGAGGTTTAGTCGGGGAATATTTCGTCGAGGAGTCGGAGGCGGATTGAGTTTGACATGGGTTTCTGGGATGCTGATTTGATGGAGCAAGATCACAGTCGAGCGGCGATGACACCTAGATGATCGAGGGCCATCGTCTTCGTGGCGTTGTTGTTCGCAGCCTTAGTCGCAGACTCCAATCCAGAAATATAGAGCCGGATTTCCTCCATTTCGGTTTTATCGAGAAGAGGGGCGGAGGAGACATCTTTGGAACTGTCTTCGCAACGTAAAGTTGCAGCTTGTATGCGTGATTTCTGGATTTCCCGAGCATCAAGGCGAACACCGTGAGCCGAAGTTTGGACGAGTTGGAGTAGGAGGGCAGAGACTGTTCGGATAGAACGTCCGTCGCGAAGACGGAACTGGCCGACTTTCTGCTTGCTCTTGGAATGCTTGATGAGAGACGAGAGGATTTCGATGGGAAGGAGGGAACATCTGAGGCTCCACTTCCGGGATCATACAATGTGATCCACCTCCGAGTCTCGTCCTTTGATCGAGGCCGTATGCCATGGTGGCAGCTGAGGGTTTGCTAAAGATATGTTAAGTAGTACCTAGAGACGACAAGATCACCGTAGAGAAACGTACCGATCACACACTGTTATGGTCAGTCGGTACTATGAATCAAGCCCATTGGATGCACATTGTTTTAACGATGTAAAATGAGGGCAGACAAGTCTTGAGACACAAAGAAGTGTTGATCGAGGAGGGAAGAGAAGGGAGGTGAGAAAGCAAGCTGAGGTTGGGATATTAGCATCGGAATGTAGAGAGGAGCTATTGTCATGAGGAGGAGAAAAATAGCACTCGCGTAAAGCCAGAGTGCTCTCAGATCGACAGTTGAATGACTCGGAGATGGTTATGCTAGGCGCCCAAAAAAGACACTGAATCGAAGTGACAACCACAAGGTGTAAAGTCAAAACTAGGATTTGAAAAATGGTTTGGTGCATATCATAGTATCTCATCACCAGCTGTATCAAGTCTCAGGGCACTAAAATGCTGGGACTGGTGTGCAAATATTCACTCAAGTTACTTATACTCAGCCCGAAACCGTCCCAAAAGAAAGGTTAACCTGCCATGATGCAGGTTAAACACACGGTAGGGTACCAATTACATTTACCTTGAACTCATAGAAACTTGAATACTAGTTATTGGATTCTCCAAATGGGTCAAATGTAGTACATATACCTCTCATATATAAATACAGACTGGATACCAGTAGCTTGTCCCAAAATAGAGGTTTAAATGTGGAAAGTTGCAACATATGTCATCAAATCTTACTAATGATCGGACCGGCCGATCAATGTTCGTGTTGGTCCTTTGCCACGTAACACTCACACTTCCTACCAACCTCCATCTGTATGAGTTTACGGGGCTGCTTGACACAAGCAATGATCCATGAGACATGGATTATCTTGTGTACCCTCACCAGGGTTCCTATGACGTAGGGCATGGGTAGCTTCTATACAATCACAGAAGGCGGAAGTGAGGCTGCCTCATGTTCAGATCATGAGACGGCTATTGAGTCTATTTCTTTTTCTGAGTCCGTTTTTCTTCTTCATTATATGGTAGGTACTATATGATTTAGTGTTTATTTGTGATTCTATACCAGCATCAAAGTAAGGTCCCACAACCTCAAGTAGGGATAATGGGATCTTGCGTACTATGGAATATCAACTCGCATCTCCATGTTCCGTATTTTACGGACTTGAAGTAGCTTTTCCATGTGGAAAATAGCTCTGGAGATCCCGAGTTCCGAATCTTATAATATCACATGATCATTTTGTGTTTGAACTTGAGGAGTCGCACCAGAGCCCTATGGGTTTGGGAGGTCAGACGCTACCAGAAATACATTAGATCTCTCTTTACCAGCAAATAATAGGATTTCTGCTATTACAGAGATCCTAGTGTATTGCTGGTGGTTGACAGGTACCTGTTTCTTTTTGATACGTCAGAAAAGGCATTGGAGCGTGGTCAGATCTCCCTACCTACCTTATTGGATTATCACTGAGGCACATGCTTAAAGTCAAATTGCGTGATATCACATCACAATTCATGTTTGTTTCAAGAATGATAATGAGTATAGTAAGTAAAGTAACAGCTATCAGAACCCATACAACCGTCGAAACTCCCGCTTGTTAACACTGAAATGTTGTGGTATAAGAACCCCCGCCACTGAGGATAAGAGAATAAAATAATGACATACCAATATCCATCTAAGACCAACTCTCGACGTTGACGGGCATATTGAAAAGCATCTACACCTTGTTGCAAAAGATGAATTTCTTGATGCATGATAGCAGCAAGTCGCCGTTGACCATGGACCATATCGATGTACCGTACAGAGCCCGTTTTTTTGTATGTTTTAGCCCAATCACGTCCATAAAAAAGTGCCTTTTGAAGTTTCGGCTCAACCTTCATGATATATGGTTGAATCCAGTCGTTTGTAGTATCTCTATAGAACTCAGCTCGTATAGAGTATGCTTTCAAGTCCCCAAGTTCGTCTACCAGCCTTTTTTCATTGTCTTCCATTGACCACGTTCGTTTAGAATCTATTATACCGGACTTGCAGCAAATATGGTTTTCAATAATACTTCTGGTCTTTGAGTACAAGTAATAAACGGAGAGAGGAAGAAACACTCACGGTAGATTACCCTCTATCTCATCCCGCTTTTGTTTGCGTAAAATCTCTAGTGCTGCTTTTCCTAACTTACGACGAGTGGCACGGCGGACCTGGTTATATTGAATCTGGTATTCTTGACGTGCTTTTGTATTTCTGTATATAATCAGACTGGTAAATGACAGTTGACAAAGTGAGAATTCGGACGTACCGAGCATAGTAACTCTGAGTGATACATGTAGACTTCTCCTTACTTGATGGGTTCTCTGACATCCTATAAAGCTCATTCTGTAATTCAATGCATAACAGCAACAAGGAAAATAGGGTACTAACTGTAGATGAGATTTCGTTAGAAGAGGGAGTTACAGATACCAACAATGAGGCGCTCATCCCCAAATAGTCCCTAAGATGAGAAAAACACAATGAAAAATATATAATATATTCTACAGGAAGTCACATTCCCTCAGCTAGTCTTCAGAGGGGAGCTACATGCTGCCCAATATACCACTAGCTTTTGGGAGAACGGTTGAATTGAGACTTCCGATTAGGTTCTCAGAATACTGCATAACTGTGGTAAGAAGCATTTTGAACACTCATTCCTATATCCGTACTGAGATCTTGGTGTCAATGTGGTTAGTTTATGGTAAACTCAGCAAATACATTTATAGAAAAGTTGAGAACCTCCTCATTTCCTACCGTAGAGTATGGAAAGTGTATATCCAAGATGTCCAGCGCATTACAATTAACATGAGCTTTCTCTTCAATGTTTATGGCGAGCTAAATCTGAACTAAATTTTGCCTAAATCATATGGTGATATTTCCATAACCCCCTACATACCAGCCATATATTTGCCGTAGATTTAGCAACAAGTGTGAGAAATTAACTCTTGATAGTTTGGACTGTTCTTTTGCTTTTCCTCAGTCGTATAAGATACCAAGCCATGCGTACAAGATAGGTTTGAGAAAGAGAATATATTCATAAAATAAAAAGTGAATCCTAATACACTATCTCCGATTCCGACTCTTTGTATCACCCCTTGCTTTTCTGGCAGCTCGAATAGAATGCAGAAGCTTCGTATATTTTCCACGTAGCCCAGGATACTTCTCATCAAAGACCTGCATAGACCCTCCACAATGTACTGAAAACTCGTCGTAAACCTTCTGGATCATACTTAACTTCTGTGCTTCAGAACGATACTGGTCTGGTGCGAACTTGACTGCCCAAAGCTTTAATGGTACTTCAAGACCCCGTTTGGAATCACCGTGATCCCAATATCGTATGACATCTTCTAGGGTGCGGGTGGTGGGAATACGACCAGGACCTTGAGATTGAGATGCTTGAGTTAGAGAAAGTTGATTCTTCTCAACCATGGTAGCAAGGTTAGGAGATGATAGTGGGGAAGTTGAATCAGGTTGTAGAGATAATGACTCTAGAGGATTTGAGCGCGAAGGAGTTGGTCCATCCATTAACGTGACAGTTGAAGGGGTACCAAAAATATCAGTAGTATTTCCACCGAGATCATCAACTGGGTGGTTAAGAAAAATGCCTCGAGCTCCCTGACGGGGAGGGGATTCACGAGAGTGTAGAGAGAGGGCAGGAAGTGCAGGAAGATCTATCATTTGGTATTATATCAATATTTGCTTGACACGATGGTGAAATTGACTTACGGTTCAGTTCTGTGACTGTAGGATTCCCACTAGCCATCTTTTGCGGGGTACGCAGGACCAGATCCTCAATCTTGAGATAAAAGGACTCAAGATCCTGCTTCGTGACATTAGCTTCTGGGTCACCTTCACCCATAAAGGTCTCATGACGGTGGTAAGCTCGACCCCTCATCAGGATATCGCTAAAACCCTCTTCATAGGCCATCAGCTCATCAAGGAGATATCGCATAATAGTCCCTACCTGTTTCAGATAGACAATATAAAAAAAGAGATATACGATCAATCAACGAAGACTCACATTCTCATTAGATGACCATCCACCCTACCATTTAACCGCTTTCAAACTCCACTTCCGTGTGGCCCACATAAACTGATACTGGGCCCCACCACGTCGGAAGCAGTGAGTGGTAAACCTACCGTTCCGGCTACCAAGAACACCAGAGCCATCAACAACTGTATCGAGTAAGTTCTCAATGGCCGTTCTTGAGGTGGGATCACCTAGTTTGAGTTTACCAGTAGATGCAATCGCAGGAAAGATATAGTCATCAGCATGCAGAGGTCGCCTCATTTTTCCTTCAAGATAGTTGACCCAGGTGGAAATATAAGTAAAGCAGTCGATCTCGGGCATATCTGACTTCAGGGGGATTTGATATTTTTGACCTATGTCATACCGTAGACCTTAGTGGTTTTCATTAAGACAATTACAACGTATATACCTTTATTTGGGTCCTTATTTGTTTTCCGAAAGATTAGGGTGAATAGGTGATATTGTTCGCCATCACATGTCTTTTGGTCACGTAGAAAATGTTTCCCTTGTAGGTTAATCAATTCATCATTTCTACGCATCATTCAGAAAAAAACATAGAAAATCCATAAAACGAACTCCATACCGTGTCCAGAGTGTAAAAGCAGTTGCTGCAAAGGCCTTGAAATAGAGTATTCGGAGCTCCCCTAGCTGTTTTATGGCATCTGGAGAATCCAACCACAGAAAGATAACTTTGAGGTCGTTCGGGTGCATTGGCAATGCTTGTGTTGATGTCCCAGTACGTCCATCACGGTTCTTGAGTGACTCATGATATGCCTTGTATTCGATTTGATATACAGGGTTACCTTCCCACTTCTCAGTATGTTCATTGAGCCTCCAATGCTCTCCCTGGCAAAGATGCACGCTGTAAAACATTATTATTGAAGCATTAAAAAAACTTCGTATTCAAATATATACTTACAGCTCGAAATATTGCTTGAATGCAGACCGGATCCCATCTGCAGTAGGGAAACCTAAATTGTTATGCTCGCACTTATATGCTGTATAAAGCCGCAGAGCAGTAGGTGTATTGGTGCCAATGATATCAAATGCCTCACGAAATGCTATCCGCTCCTCACGATCACTCCCTGTTGCATTTCCATCATCACGAGCCTCTGTTACCCAATCCTCCAACCATTTTTTCCCAGCCTTGACATAATTGGCATAAGCTTTAGTCGTTCGTGCAGCTTTGTACCATTCATCGGTCGTGAGACGACTACTTTGGAGAAGCTGTGTTGTAGATGGTCCCCCATTCCCCATTTGAGAAGGATTACTTGAAGAATCATGCGACAAAGCTGGGTAAGGAGCATGACGGCGGCGAGATGTTACTTTCTTCGCTGGTGACGTGTCTGCAGGCATAGTGGTAGGCAGCTAGGATAAGAGTGGCAGTATTGTGAGGCACAAGTCCAGGAGGAACGCCATTGCGAACTGTCTGAGGCTAATGCCTGACGAACACCGCACATATCGGAAGTGTGAAGAATTGAAAGTTCAAGTTAACCGAGGCGGTTGGTATAAGCTTTAATAGGGCGTCTCTCAAGTGTCAAGTTTAGACAGTTCTCATGGGTCGAATCTAAATGTTCTAAATTAACGCAGCAGCTAACAGTAGGGTCTATACACTCAGGATCGGAGCTGTTTGTCATTCACAATTCGAAGTGCGTTAAATTCACAGCAGCGTCTAAATTAAATTTCGTATGACTATGACCTACTTAGTGCGTCCAGGTACCCATCTGAATGTGGCCCGAAATAAACATTTGTGAAAGGTCTAAGCATACTAGCAACTGATGGGGTTCTCATAGAGAATAGAGGAGTAGATATAGTATCACCTACAACAGCTCAAACTTCAAGTTATAGCTTGAAGCTGGGATAGCCGGAACGGGATCCCGGGAACGAATGTCCTTAGCATCTTAGACTTCTCCAGGTACATATAACTGACGTTCGCAGCTATGTCGCGGCCGCTGCCTTGATCCTAGTTCAGACAAATGTTTGAGTCAGGCGGATATACCCGAACCGTGTGGATCCCCAACAACCTACCAGTAAGTGCTAGTCCAACAGCCAACTCTCCGATGGCTCATTGAGTCATATACTATGAGTGGAGTCGAGTTAGGTATCTGATCACACATACTAGTATACGTAACAAATTTAAGGTCTCCATATCATTGAACAGGTCGAGCACGAGTCAGTACAAATCGCGGTACGGGATAAGGAGAATCACTGGGTGCACAGAGGGAAAACAACATCTTGTCAAGTCATCTAAGAGCTGGCAGCACCTTGGACGACCTTGCCGTATTGGATAAGAGTGTCACGAAGGGTCGACGCGAGGTTGGATGCCTCCGTAACCCCCGCTTTGAATGTCTGAAAGTAAATAGATCAGAATATTCCTCCCTAATTATGCTTGGGCTTGAACACACCTCGTTGTCGACTTCCTTGGCGGTGAGATCCTTCAATTTACCACTCACGGTACTTGCGTCAGCGCGGAAACTCTCCAAAGCGGTCTTGAATATGTTCACCTAAATCAAAACATGTTAAGTTACCCTGTCTCGCATGACTATCATTCCTATAATGACTCACACCCTGTGGGACACTAATAGAAATAGACGGACGTTTAGCGCATCAATACTGAACGATAATAAGAGAACACTCAGCTTGTTGTTGAAAATGCTTTCAACATCAACCCCCACCTGAGGGACGCTATACTTCTTGAATACGCTTTTGGCTGCTTCAGCGTGATCAGCAACTTGTTTTGGAAAGTCGGAGCCAAAGAGATTAGCGGCATCGTCAAGACGGGCGATGATTTGATCGAATCTCTGCAACTCCGTAATTAGCTGGGTATGTAAACTAAGAGAAGACGCAAATACTAACAGGAATATCGTCATCCACTATAATAGTCTTCCTAGCCTCAAGAGGAAGGTTCTCATCAAGCAGGATCTTGACATTTTCGGTCACAAAGCCTGATATGGATCTGGTCAAGCAGAATGCATGACATAAAAGTAGCAGTGATCATACCGTCCGCTGCTTTTTGGGCCAAGTCGGTGAGCTCAACGGACTCTTGGAGTTGAGTGCTCTTGAAGGACTGTCGGTAAAGGATTGAGGCGGTGTCAGAGCTAAATCATAAATTAGAAAAGGGATACAGACGGCTAGGATAGCATCGAGGGAAGATTGCAAGGTAGCAACGTCCTCTTTCATGCCGGCAGGAAAGTTATTGCCGATGGTGATAATGGCATCGTACAAATCATGGACCGTTTTGAAGGCGGTCGTAATGTTGATACGAGCCCTCTCGACATCGGCTACGATCTGGGAAGACATATTGTTATGATCTTGGAGATAAAATGCACTGGTAGTCAGAAAGAAGAGGCGAGGTGCTATGTTCTCAGATACTATAGAGACACCCTTTATATACTGCAAAAAAGCCCATTTTTCATGGAATATTGAGGACACATTTCACACCCATGGACTGTGGCGCAACAAAGAACCCCTCGAGAAATGTTGAGATACACGACGTCCACCAGAGAAGACGTTTCCAAGAAGGGATGCCTGAGACATATGGGGCATGAATGAGTGTTATTCGTAAGCTCTGCATATGGTGAACGCAGATGTGTTATGCAATCCCAGCACGGAGACATACCTCATGACAATATGACAAAGAGAGGTTATGACTGTGGCTCCATATCTTGAGCTGAGCACTCGTGGATGATGGGAGTGTGACGGTGGCAAACACACAAGAAGCGAAAGGCGTTGTTTGAGTGATTGTACGAAGGTGCAAAGGTTCGGACGAAGCACTGTGTTACGAGAGATTACAAAGATTCTCTGCTGTGGCCTAACGACGTCAGAAGTAAGCGTTTAGTGTAGAATGAAGAGGACAAACCCAAGCACACCTTCTACTCATGGTTTATGGTGTTCGTCCGAAAGAATAGTAAGAAATAGAAACAAAATCAAGACATCGACGTGCACGCGCACAGGAAGTCGGGTGGGGTCGCAAGGGTATGTTCAAGTTGTCAGAACCTACAGCGCACATCAAGTCTTGTAGAGAAGATGGAAAGTTCACCAAGAGTTCGGCTTGTCTCGCCTAATAGCGCTGGGAAATCATGAGGAAAATGACCCCAGGCATAAACAGATCACCGCTCAAGATTATCAGCAACTGTAGAATAAAAAGGGTTCAACGGTGTGACGTGACGGTATGTGAGGTGGTCAGTGTAAACATGAGAAAATTAGATATTGAATGGAGATACTTTCCTGTCGAAGTTCCTTTCTATCAAGAGCCCAGGTGACGCTGGGCCACTACTTCAAGAGGTCGTCTGATTGATGTTTCCTTCTAGCCATAACATCCTTGTATTATTGTATGCGGTGAATGTAACTGATTTTCTAGAATGTAGAAAGAGACTCACTAACGAGAGGATAGACTCGAGTACTTAAAGCGTCAATCCCCACCCCAGCACGGCAGGTTAATCCTATGCATAGTCCTCAGAATGGTCCAATCCAGTTGATAAAGTTCGATGTCGTGGGAGCACGTCATTGACGTTGCATATGTGCATGCGTCTACGTCTATACGACGAAGGGGACCAAGAACCTGAGTGAGTTCGAAGAAAAGGACACCCGCTTCACATCACTTCAGATTGAGTACGCGTCTAAGCGAATGCAAGATAACATTGCGAACAATCATTATAGTACACCGAAAAACAGAAAACATCACGAACTAAAATACACTCCATGCCGACAACGAAAAAAATAATGCTCATTGAACCGTCCATTCCAGCGCATTGACAAGGATAACAAAAACAAAACACACCACGTCGAATCTAAGGGTAAAAAGAAACGACAAGCCGACCAAATCACACACTTAGTGAGTGGTAGCATTGTTGAAGACCAACAAGTTGGGTGTCTCGTCAGGGAGCGATGTGAGGACATTCTTCGTCGACAACGCAAGAAGGGCCTTCTTCAACTGCAGGGGAGTCAAAGTGGGCTCATCAGGGATGGGAGCGACAACATCCTCAACCAATCGGGGAGGAGGGAGGAACGAGGACAACCAGCCGGGCAATGCGCTGTGAGCGACCTTGTACACATCACCGAAGGAGACATGAGATTGCAACGAGAGGAGGGACTCGGGAGTGAGGTCGGGAGTGAGTTCAGGGTTGAACACCTTGGATGGGTAGAGGGAAAGGAGGTAGGCAAGGAGACCAGCGACGTGAGGGGATGCCATTGAAGTGCCAGACATGGTGGTGGTAGCGGTGGTGCTGCCAATGTATGTCGACTTGATGTTGAGACCGGGTGCGAAGACATCAACACATTTGCCGAAGTTGGAGAAGTAGGCACGCTCATCTCCGAGGGTGGAGGCACCGACGGTGACAGCGTTCTCAGCAGCAGCGGGCGAGTAGTTGCAAGCGTCACGGTTGTCGTTACCTGTGATCAAATGTGTAAGTATGTGAAATAAACAAGGGCGTTAAAGCGGAAACTTACCAGCCGCAACAGCGAAGTGAAGACCGTTCTCAACGGCCTTGTCTACGGTGGTGTCGAGAGCTCTCGACTTACCGCCACCGAGGGACATGTTTGCAACGGAACCCTTGTGCTTGGTCTTTCCAGTAGCAGCGAGCTCCTCGCGGGCAGCTTGGAGTTTAGCCTGAGCGGCTTTCGAAGCGTAGTCAACACCAGCGACGACATCGCTCATGGTTCCACTTCCGTTGCTACCAAGGACCTTGACAGCAATGACGTTGGCGGCCTTAGCAACACCGTATTTGGCGGATGCGATGGTACCAGCACAGTGAGTACCATGACCGTTGCCATCCTCATCAACATCGTTCTGAGGAATGGTAGCGCCCCATGAAGCGCGGCCCTTGAACTCTTCGTGACCGACGTTGATACCGGTATCGATGACGTAAACGTCAACACCTTCACCACCCTTGTCATCGAAAAGGTACTTTGTGAATGTCGCGAACGAGAGCTTGTTGCGATGTGAGATACGGGCGAGACCCTATGATAGAGAAAGCACATGTGATGAGATGACGTTGCTTGAGATAGGAACATATGAATGTGAAGTGACTCACCCAAGGAGCACCGATTTGAGTGGCTGACTCGGTGGTACGGACGATCTGGTCCTTCTCGACGTAATCGACCTCGGGCATTTGCCTGATGCGCTCAATTGCGTTCTCGCTGAAGAGACCAGCGTAGCCCTTGACATGACCGTTGTATACATGTCGGAGACCGTCCGAGTCGCTGACAAGAGGGTTCTCTACTTGCGTGAGCTGCAGGAAGTTCATGTGGTTGTCCATCAGCTCTGGAGCGATATCTCGCTTGAGCATGACGATGTATGAATTGTTCACGGTGCCATGGGGGTGCTGGTCAGCCAGAAGTGGTGCGACAGCGAATGACGATCGTGCAGCAGTGTCATAAGGATGGGTAGAGAGCGGAGTAGCCTGTACACCCTGGACGAGGGCGACGGCGAGAAGAGAGAGGAAGACGGTAGATGAAGGCATGGTTATCGCTGGTTCGTCCGAGGGTATGCCAAGGTAGAACACAGTGGTAGGGAGCAAGAGGAGGACCTCGACCGCAGTTCATATCCCAACGCGCATCCTTATTTGGCTCTGTTGTCGTTGTGGCTGGCTTGCCCCGCGGAAGCACATGCCCCAAGCTGCTTGCTTTTGCTGTACACAGTCCAGCCACCGTCCTGCTTTCTCATTCAAATGCGCTACAAATGACGATGTGTACCCGTATCCCTCTGACAACAAATATGTTTTCTTCACAAAGCAAAGAGCACTGACCAGCCCCCAATGCGTTTCTCTAACCGCTCAGCCTGTCAAACCTAGCGCTCTTCGGAACATCCGCTGTATTGCCAGTGTATCAGGCCTCGGAATCAGTCGCCACGAGTGGGGTGGTAGGCTCAGGCTTATCTTCACCCCTTTGTAAGTTGTCGGAGGTTTCTTGACCAGCACCCGTGGTTACGTTGTTGGCTTGCCGTTTCGTGTGACCGGCATCCCAGAGTGCGACATTGCTTGACCTTCATTCGCAATCCTTCGTGCTGATCCCCGTCATTCAATACATTTTGTTGGGATTTTCATGATATTGGATATTGGATATTGGAATCTGGCCGGTACTCTAAGGTTATTCCTTACACCACCTCCTTTGCCACTGCGTATCGTTGCGTGTATACAGTACTTGCCTTATTCGAACCCTGTCATGCTCGATGTCAGTTCGCCTTCCTTCTCCAGCCTCCAGTACGTCAAAATATAACGTACGCGACTTGAATTTCCCGCCAACATCTCCAACTCCCTATCAAACCCAAAAAATTAGGTTTGGATCGGACTCGCGGGAACTCTCAGTATGCTGATGTCCGAAAGCTACGATGTACTTCTCTTCTATCAAAAGTACGCATGAAGATTAGGTATCTCCATTCCGTCTACATCCATTGATACTGACAACCTCAACCCCACCGAAAAGGAAACAGACCTATACCATCAGTGTTGAAATCGGCTTGATACTCAACCTTCGATACTCAGGTTTGGACATAGTCTGATGTCAATTGATGATCTTTGTGCGTTTGACTAACCATTCTAGGAACGCAATACATTCACTACTCCATGAGTTTGCGATACACTCCCCTAACCATCGTCTCTTAGGACATTACGGGTGCAATGCGGAGAGTCATGAGTGCCTCTTACTTTGCCACGGACGTTCACGATCAAGTTCTCCCGTGAACTCTATCTAACACTTGGTTATAGTATAAATCTACCATCTATGAGTGGGGCTAGCAGCAAACCCGATCAATCATGTCCCCCCTTCTAATTGGCATCCTAGGCATATGTGCTTTCGTGGTCATTGCTTCTTATTTCAAGAATATAGTGTCTTCTCTCCCTCCAGGCCCGAAGGGTCATTTTCTACTTGGGAATCTTCTCCAAATTCCTGCTGTCGAACCATGGATACTGTTCAAAGAATGGTCCAAGATATATGGTACGCCACATTTCATACGATGCATATACTCTCCGGTACGCTGATTCCATGAATGTTCTCTCTACAGGCGATATCATCTTCATTCGTTTACCAATCCGACCAACCATCATCCTATGCTCAGCAAAAGCCGCCTTCGACCTCCTAGACAAACGCTCCAACATCTATTCCGACAGACCTCGATCTGTCATGGACGAGCTGTAAGGGCAACTCCCATTAATTTACGTAACTTGCACTAACCAGCACTGTCTCTACTTTGAACAGATCCTCGTTGACATTCAACTTTGCAATGATGCGATACACCTCTCGCTGGAGGAGCCATCGACGAATGTTCCACCAATACTTCCACAAAGGGATGACTAAGAGCTACGAAAGCTTGCAACGACGAGAAGTCCACCGGTTCTTGAAACGAGTCCTAGACACTCCTGAGGGCCTAAACACTGGCCATGAAGTTCGAAAGTAAGTCCGCACCTCACACCCAACTTCGTCTTCTAACCACTGAGACTTATCGTAGGATATTCAGCGCAATCATCGTCAACACCATCTATGGCATCAACACCACCGGTGACGAATACGCTCACCTCGCCGAAGTATCTCTGCGGGGATTCAGTGAGTTCCACGTTCCTGGAGCATACTGGGTGGAATATTTCCCCATTCTGCGTCATGTCCCCAGTTGGATACCGGGGGTCAAATTCAAAAAGGCTGCAGAATATTATCGGCCTTACGTGGAACAGATGATCAACCAGCCTTTTGATTTAGTCAAAGGCGCGCTAGTGAGTAGTACTTGCTATTCTGGATTGTTGTCATCTAACTCTGAGGATATGCATAAGGAAAAAGGAACTGCTACACCATCGATTACCGAGTCTTTATTGAAGAAACTCGAGGCCAAGTATGGTGGTACACCAGAATATCTAGAACACGAAGAAATAGCCAGAAATGCCACCGCGATCGGTTACGGAGCAGGAGCAGACACCGTAAGCACATATCCTCCCAACCTCCACACTCAAACCCGCTTACTATCCACATACCACCCACAGTCAACCTGCGCAGTCCAAGTATTCCTCATCGCCATGGCCTTCAACCCCGAAGTCCAAAAAAGAGCACAAGCAGAGATCCACTCTGTTGTCGGTCCAGGGAGATTACCCAGCTCTGAAGATCGCGAGAACTTGCCTTACGTCCAAGCAGCGATTCTAGAGACTCTCAGATGGAAACCTGTCGTGCCATTGGATACCCCGCATGCACTTATTGAAGACGATGAGTATAACGGATTCTTTATACCGAAGGATACTGTAGTTCTTGCAGTGAGTGTTGTAAAACGAATAATTATGACTTATAAAATTCTGATTGTTTCTCATTGAATAGAATATATGGTAACCTCTGATTCTCTCTATAACTGTATCGAAGTTCACGATGAGGTCAACAGGGCGATGATGCACGACTCAGAAATGTACCCCGACCCAAGCGCTTTCAACCCCTCCCGATTCCTAAAAGACGGAAAATTGGACCCAAATATCCTCAGCCCTCTCTCGCTAGCTTTCGGATTCGGCCGACGGTAAGTCCCCTTCCATCCCCATGCTACTTTCTGACATCTAACATCTATCCCCACACCTCTGCCCCCAAACACAGCATCTGTCCGGGACGTCATTTCAGCGAAGCCTCAATTTACCTAACAATCTCATCCATTCTTCAAGTCTTTGACGTCACCTTAGACCCCGACTTCCAAGGTGAAGATGTCCAGATGACGACAGGACTGATTTCGTACGTGGGACTTTCTGAATTTCGGTTTGTGTTGTTGAATGATGGGTTGTAGAGTGCCTACTTCGGTACCTTGTGTCCTCAAGCCCCGATCTCAAACTGCTGAACGATTGATACAGGGGTTGTCAGTCTAAGGGTGTCGGGCTAATAGTGTTACCTCGTCTTCTATTGCGTCTAGTTTCTCAGAAACATAGTCAAAACTGTTTACCTCGAGTCGGAGTCAATATCATGCAGTCCCAGTTGAAAGCATATGGCTCAGGACGCGACATCTAGCCTCGTGTAGTGACACGACCGTACTATAGAACGTATATTCTCGTGTACAGTCTTGTCTTTGAACTACCGGAGTATATATGTACAAAGATCGTGGCAAAAGTCTAAAGCATAAACGTTCACCGCCCCTCAATATATGGGCGGCCCCATGCGCATGCGGTCATCATCTTTTTCTTGCACCGTCATGTTGGCCACCTTGTAACTCGCTCGTTGCACATCCTATTCGCATATACCTACCAAAATCATATCCCCACATCCATATACCTCTCTCTGGATATCTGCTCTCGAAAACTACCTGTCATTTCAGCGTTCTCGGCTAATTAACAAAAACTATGTCTAGCTCTATTCGAAAGAACCAACCGCGTTCGTCTACAGGACATGTTCTGCTGCCAGCAACAAACGCGACCTCTCACCCAGTAATGATACCAATGGTGCCTACCAAAACACTGCTCAGTTGGACGTTTGGTCGGGGGACCGTGGTACGTGTTTCTATATGCATCCATTCTGGCCTTTCGGTCAACGTTCAATTCTCTTTCAAGATTTGGCGTATTTGGCCAGCGGTGTTACTTCATACTGTTTTTGCTGCAGGTGTGTAATAGTATACAACGTTTCAAAGAGCCCAAACCTGAGTGTATATAGCTGTCATTTCTGTGTCATTAACAACGCGCTTCAAACTCGGAATTCCCAATGTCATGCTGACCCTTCTTGGTACGTCCTTCCAACTCACCCTTCTAAACTTATTGCCTTATACTATATCAGGTGTTGTCATTGGTTTCGTGATATCTTATCGAGCCATGTCTGGGTATGACCTCATTGCTTCTGTAATAGAAGACCCTCTTCAACTGAACTCTATATGACAGCTATGATCGTTACTGGCAGGGCCGATCATACTGGTCTGATGTGATGCGCACCTCAAGAACTTTTGCTCGTTTGATCTGGTTCCATGTTCCTATGAAGACGGGAACTGTACATGATGACCCTGCGACAACTGACGATGATCACAAAGTTAAGAGAGACAAGAAACGCGAGGTGAGGAGAATGATGGCAGAGAAAAGGATGGCATTGGATCTCGTCGAGGCGTGAGTTCATTTCATATTAGCTTCTTATGAACACCGAGGTGACACTTAATAGATTCTCTGTCGCATTAAAACATCACCTCCGTGGTATGTTCTATGTTTCACATTCCTTGCATATTCTCTGAGTTTCGTTTTAGGCGAGATTGGACTATATTACGAGGATCTTTACCATCTTGTCCGACCTTTACATGAGGTGCGTTTCCCTTATCCCAACCTGATTGCGCCTGACGTTAAGTTTTTTTCAACTCTTCTGAAGCATGATCATCAGCAACACAAACGGTCAAACCAGGATTCGGCCGAAAATACTCAACAAGATCCTTTCTCCACCGAAACTCCCTTCATGGACATTTACACTTCACCCACTGCCGGCCCCTCGACTCAAACACAATCTATACCAACAACAACGGAGCCTATGCCAAAAATGTCACTATCTGAAACCCCGGTTATACCACCTATTAATGCCTACGGAACATTCTCATCTACTTCTAATGCTAACCATCCCAGTAACTCGCATCACCTTGTCGCACACCGTTCACTCTCTACGTCATCCACAGACTCCTCCATAAGTACGGATAATGAGAGTAGATTATTACTCCCGAGCCACGTACCCAGGAAGGAAGGAGTCATGAGTAAGGTCTCGGGAGACTTGATACCGTTCGCAAACGTATTCGGGTCCTTCGTCAAGGGAATAACGAAGACGAAGAAAAAGGTCTTTGGGAGCGATTTAGAAAACGGACCGGATACCCCCGATGAAGGAAATACCTTTGTGGACGCAAATGATGTGATTGCGCAGAGGAGGTGGGCCGAGTCCGGTAGGTTCACAATTCTTACTCGATAAAAGATCATGTCTGATTCCTCTCCGCCTGTTAGGACGTATATCGACTGTCGGATTCACACATGCGAAACATCGACCCCGGATTGCTGGCGGAGGGGACAATACACCTCTTCTCATTACTCGTGCTCTCACACAGTGGCTTAGCGTTATGGAAGCCCGTGGAACTGTTCCTGGAAATACCCTTGGAGGAATGTTTGGATGTCTCAGGTAACTTTGAAGATAGTCTATCAGGTCTGGAAAGAATCTTAACTACACCTCTTCCCTTGTAAGTGTCCTCCGTTCGTATCTTTGAGCCAAGTACCT
The DNA here is from genome assembly GCA_038087015.1 of Cerrena zonata. Lineage (NCBI taxonomy): Eukaryota > Fungi > Basidiomycota > Agaricomycetes > Polyporales > Cerrenaceae > Cerrena > Cerrena zonata. Next base: position 110,275 of record JASBNA010000005.1, read on the forward strand.
AACCCTCGTCCATGCTAGCGTATTCTCGAACCATATTCGGTGAGTACTTCCACGTTTACAAAGATGATGACGACTCATGGGTACCGTTTTCGATATCATTTCAGCCAGTATGTACTTGTCTATCTAAGTTTGAGTTGTATACTAACCATGCGCGTAGCACTGTCTGGATTTACTTATTTTTCCTCCCCTTCCAGCTCGTAGACCTTTTCGAGTGGTACGCTATACCTGGAGTTGCTATCGCTGCCTTCATTTATCTCGGGTTCGTTGCATCTGGTGAAGAAATCGAACAACCATTCGGTACGTTTCCAATTTTCTCTAAACGACGTAATCATACTGACTGGATTTCAGGGTATGACGAGGTAATGCATTCCATATCACCACTCAGTGGTCATCCTCTTAACCCGAGCTACCTTAGAACGATTTGGATCTTGACATGTTCTGTCGCGAGGTAATTCATGCGGACTTCGAACACTTGAAACGGACGCCGTGCATGAATGTCTTCATTGGGTCTCATCATGATATTGATGAGACTCTTGTGGAACCTCCCGAAGCCGTAGCGAAGGGACGAGTCGAAGAGGTGTTTGGTTTGTGTTTATTTCTTCATTTTTGACAGAAACTGGCAGGCACTGATTATTTCGGTAGGTCATGACTAGAGCTGTACATCACGAGTATGGACCACAGAAAATATGAGTTGTATTAGGGAATACTATCGATCGTACTACTGGGTCTCTGAGATGTCAAAATTAAGCCAACCCGTGCCGCTGCTGTAAACGTTCAATCATGAATTCTGTAATCTGGATTATGAAGTTTAAATTGCAGCCAAAACCACTTAGTCTTATTACAGTAACTAGTACTTAGTAACTACCAAGTACTAAGCTTACGGCTGAAATGTCCTACGTACCTTAATACGGTTGTACTACCATATGGTAACATGGCCTGGTGGTCTAGTAGTATGATTCCTTCTTAGGGTTTGCAATCATTTGGAGGAGGTCCCGGGTTCAATTCCCGGCCAGGCCCGTATATTGACGCAGGGACTTTTTATAAGCTACAAGAGTGAGTACAGGTAAGTACCCGAGCTCTCTCATGATCAGGCCTCAGGCTCATAACCATTGCGGTCAGGACGACCATCTTAATTCCGTAGCAATTTTTAGCTTCATTCAGGGATCATACAGCCCGGCAATATTTGGCACAAACCACAACCATCTATTCAACGTCACTTTCGAGAATCTTCGTTGTTATCTCTGCAGTTGGCCAGATGGTCTCTGCGGTAATCGCAGCCTAGATGTTTCATATACATATATGCACATGAACTCTTTCTATGTGGAGAAACTAACAAAATCAAGACGGGTTTCCTCACCATCATCTGTGATAGGTTCGCGGTCCTCGTCGTGAAGGATGTCTCCTGCTCGAAGTACGAATGGTCACCTGAAAGCCCTTTCCGTCGGAACAGCTGCAATATACCATGAAACGAATCAAGGGGCTTTCGAGTACCGAGCCAATGGTCGGAAGGTTGACAGGTTCTTCTCATCAGGAGGTATTCTTGGTGAGGTCCCACCTTTTTTTATCCTCAGCCCATGCGAAGCTCATGTAGAGGTGAGGTGAACTCCCAACTTGGATTTTGACTTTCACAACGAATTTGAAATGCGATAACCTGATACTCGCTACCTTGTATACTTGATAACACAGGTACCGGCATGAACATTCCTTAGTTGGAGGACTAAACCGAGGACCAAATCCGGCTATGTGTTGCTTTTCAATCCAGCCCTGCAAGCACCTAGTATGAGAGTCGTTGTGTTCGGACCCGGACTTCCGTTGGAGCACGATATTTGTGGCAGCGTGTGACGCATGGATGTGTATTCTTATAATAACATGCTACCGCCTTCTGCTATGTTCGCACTTCGTCTATTCTGAGACACTCTCCTTTGCATCCACAACTTGGGAAGCATACTGTATCCTCTCGTTTTCTCTCGTCTTCGCAGCACACCGTGTCTTTCAGGACCTTGTTTTGTAATGTGAGGCTTATCAATCCTTCTTGCAGGGCCGAAACGTGTCTTCAAAGTTGCGGCTACTTATACAACACACGACGAGCCTCTGACAAGATGTTGATGAACCACTGCCACCATGTCCGAAGAATGGGTGATCGCGAGGCTCAATGCGTTGTTGTTAGTCATAAAACAATTACGGTATTCTTAGTAGCCCCCGGCCAACTTGGATGCTGCCTCAAACAACGAAGATATAGAAATTCTGTACGGATGCGATCGTTCTTGTAATAAGGCAATATACCGTTCGACTTGATGTTCTAGAGACAACTAATTGACAAAAAGTTGCAGTTTCCGGCCTTGGCCGCGGCTACCGCGTTTTGACAACATGGTCTTCACTCTCACGCCATCACGCTAACTATGACCTTATACTGATGGATGGGTCTATCTTCCTTGGAGGCGTACATCCCCTGAGAGAAAGTAGTTATACAAGTACTTTATCTCGACTACCCTTATGGCACGGGATTCCGGGTATGTTTTCTTAGAATCAATCGTCGGTGTCCCGGCGATGCTGAATCATAAACTACGTTGTAAGTCCCCGTTTATTTGTAAAGCTTCTTCCCCTCAACTCATCATAAATATCTGTGTTCTATATAAGCAAGTCTACAACCCCGCATCATCCATAGGCACAATACTGACATGAAGATGACGCCGTTTATTGCTATCCTAAACGCCCTCGCTCTACTACCGCTCGCTTTAGGACGTCGTCTTTGGAATGATACCGGTGTAGGCACGATAGTGTTTGAAGAAGCATGGACTATACCTTCCCTTGGTGGACCGTAAGTCATGATATCCGTTACATATTATGTTCAAGGCTGATTCGAGTCTTCCAGTGCTTCTGTGGGAGCACCGCCGTTTGGTTGGAGACTAATTCTCTATCTCTTAAACCAGAATTCCTAAAAACATCTCTATAGGGCAAACGAATGCAGACCTCTTAGCGAACTTACTTGATGTCCACAACCAACGGCTTACTAAAATGGACCAAAACGGTATCGATTTTGTTCGTAATCCACTCGTTTTATACATTCGACGTATTCCTCAGAATTACGATTTAGATGGTACTTTCATGCGCTAGCCCGTGCATTCAAGGTATTTCCGATCCTGACACTGCGAATGCTATGGCCGTAGAAGTGAACAATGAATTGGCCCGCCAAATTTCCAACAATACGCTCCGTTTCGGTGGCTTTGCAGCTCTGTCTATGCATAATGCCACCGTTGCAGCTCAGGAGTTGAAACGTACTGTTACAGAACTCGGTTTCCTAGGCGGACTAGTCAATGATTACCAGCAATCCGGCTCCAATAATGGTTGGCTCTATTCCTAACCATGCGAAAGCAGTCTATTTCGATCACTAATATGGGAAATTGACCAGATACTTTGATCTTCTTTGATCAACCCGAATTTGATATCTTTTGGGAAATGGTCACGGAACTGGACGTACCCATATACTTCCACCCTCGAGTGAACGTGGAACCGATTTCCACATTACTTTATGCGCATGCTCCCTGGTTAAAGGCAGCGAGTCAAGAGTTCGCTGTCACCCTCTCCTCACACATTCTTGGATTGTGTACCAATGGGGTATTTGAGTGAGTCCCTGTTTCGTTTCATGTTTCCTTATAATGAACATCTTTCCCTACGCAGCCGCTTCCCTAACGTGAAAGTCATTGTTGGACATCTTGGGGAGCGAATTCCTTCAGATCTCGTACGGATTAACGAGCGTAAGTCTTTTGTCTATTCATATTGTCGATGTCTGTTTACACTTTGCATGGTACAGAACTGAGACGCGAACTTGTCATTGGTATGCCAATGCTATTAAACGTAACAAGTTATCTGGGAACGAACCTGTTTGAGACGACATCTGGAAACTTTGCCACCGACTTGCTTCAATTCCACATGAAGGAAATCGGTCTCGACAGGATTACGTTCTCCATCGATTATCCTTTCGTTCCCATTGAGGAGGCCGCCGAGTGGGTCAATTCATTATCCGCCATCTTAACTCCAGAGGAGCACACTGCCCTCAAGAGAGGCAACGCCATCAAATTACTGAAGTTGAATAACTAAATCGCTGTAGAGCTCGTCACAGTGTTCTGTAATCACGAGCATCCGGCCGATATCACTTGATAACTACTAAGTATCTTGTACTCAAGCTCAATTTCGTTATTTCAAGTTGCATTAGGAAATACATGTCGTGCCCAGTGATACTGGCATATGGGTGATCAGACCGTTCATCTTCTGCCGAGGTTCGTTATCACATTCAAGCAATTGTGTATGCGTTGATCGTCGATAATCTTTCGTGATGAAATACCCCATCTGAATTAGGTAGCTCATTTTTTGTTCCCTCAAGCTGTCTCAAATTTACTGTTTCAAATCCATACGAGCAGGTACTGCGTGTCTACTTCTGTGCCACTACCGAAATACTTTCGTTCTGTTCCTGAGCTTGGATGCTATGTCGTTCAATTACTCGGAAATCGCATACATGCTCTAAAAGATTTTACATCCAATTACATGTGTTACAATATTGGAGCAGGTCATCTTAACATGTGGCCGCGAAGTCTGACTCGGAAAGTTTGGAGTTGGGATAAAAACGTATATTTTCGAGTAAGCCGTGGCAATGTGAGTTTCTTGAAATTAGTAGAAGGATAGGTACCGATTAAGCCCGTATTCTACACCCCGTGTATATGTATAGTTTGGTTGAACTCCTCAATCTTGTGCGCCTTTGCCCATTCCACCACCTTGTCGAAGTTCTTACAAGAATGCACCGTATCCATCCTAGGAACGGCAGTACTCTGAGCATCGCTCCACTGCCAAACAATCGAGCTGCCATATGGTGAGGTAGCATTAATGTAGATCCTAAGGCACCAATGATCGAGTTACTAACCTGATATCAGCAGAGCACATCAACGCTTGTCGTATGTTATCAACGCAATGGTCAATATGTTCGGGTAAATCCTCTGGAAGAACACCGCCAATAGCCCCCGTCGCAGGGTCCCTGTAGTAGCCAGCCCTCAGAGCTCGTCGAATCATATTCTAGGTGAATATGAGTCAGCATCAAACCACGATGGAAAGAGAAAATGACGAACCAGACAGTGGAGTTGATGAAATACCGATAATGCAACGATATAATTATCCTCATCACCAGGGATAGAAACTGTCTTATTAGGAAGTTGCAAAGCCTGCGCTTTGGGGATCTTGGATACTCCGAAATCTAGCATATCAAGCGCTTAGAGGTTGTCATTAGTTTCTAGACCCAGGGCTCACCGTTATACAAATCTTCCCAAGCCTTGTCGACAGTATCTGACGGCTCTCCCTGGTACATTGTGGTCTGACGACCGACACCCATGCTAAACCGCACAGGGGTGTATTCGATTACATTCTGAGCTGGTGCTGTGTTTCGTGGTATGAGACAGATGTCAAGATCAGGTTTGAATGTACATACAATAAATTTGCGGAGGATTCGTCTGAGTTTTACGACTCCACAGGATTAACATAAGGATTAGAATAACTAGAGACTGTGCTGTGACGATCGCCCAGTGGAGAGTATTGCGATACCGGTAACCTCTTCCGGTGGCAAGCTTACTCGACTTATTGTCGAGGTATTCAGGATCATCGGCGAGTAGGAGAGTGTACCGTTCGTCGAAAGACATGATAGTAGAGGATGAGGTTTCACGAGTATGCCGATACTTAATCAAAACAGGAGTTAGCATTCCACGATGTTGATAAATTGACCTCCATCTCGAGGGAATATTAGGGGCCTGTTGGCACGCGTACCCATTATAGGCAATGAGCAGGCGAGAGTCAACCAACTGTACTGTTAGAAGTTAATTGATCACCGTGGCGGCAAAAGTGAACGAATTGGGTGGAGGTTTTGTGCGATGGTCGTGTGCCGCAGTCTATTCTGAGTCGGGGGGCAAGAATACGATATGGGATGAGATCTAGATAGGGCAGGATACAGTATAAAGCTTGGCCCCCGGTTGGAGGCAATCACTCACCCCAACAGGCGTTCTTGAAGTCTCTATCCACAATCCTCCGCCCTCGCTCTCATCATGTTCAAGGCCACCTTATCCACGTTCATCTTTGCTGTTTCCTTCGTCGCTGTCACGGCTATTCCCGTTTCTGAGGTGAGCGTGGCTGCGTTGAACGTTATAACGGAGATATCTGAATGTGTTGTAGCGAGATGTTGGCATTGCGGACGGGGGAATCGTCACTCGTACCTCACAGGAAAACGTAATGGAGGTGAGCAGAGCTCAATTACGTACCTATAAACTTACTGATCGTATCCATCTACGACAGCGTGAGGCCAGCCCTCCGAGCACTGATGAAGTCTTCGGCACGAGGTACGGAATCCTCGAGCGCGAAGTAGCCGACACCCTTGAACGCAAGGACACCGACCTATTCTTTGCTCAAAAGTACAATCGCGCCCTTGAACGTAGGGATACAGACCTCTTCTTCGCTCAAAAGTACGACTGAACGTAAGGCCAATACCGTTGCGGTGTAGAAGGGCTATCAGGGGCGGAGAGGTGTGCTGGACAATGGGATATTAGCAGAAGTGGGTGTTAATGTAGATGAGATATAAATGTTTGAAGCTATCCGAAACTATGTTATCTGTGTAAGTACTGTCACCTACTGTGACGCACCAATTCGGAACAGCTAGGGTGTCAGTGAAACTTCAATACATCGGGCGCTTCCAAATACCGGGTTACTAAATTTGGCAAGGCCGTTGAAAGCTAACATGGACAAATATCGCTGGATACACTCGAGAGAGTGGGAAACCCGGCCAGTCACCGCTACCACCACGGCGATCTAGGCGACGAGTCTTTTTATACTACCCTAACCCACTCGAGAACTAATTGATGATCTATGATATCTTTAGGGACTCTTTCTCATGATAGATGAACAAACCTCCACGAATGCTACTGAGTCCGGGTCGTCTTCAACATCGAAACCGAATGGAGGTGATACTCCTACCAACTCCACAGTAAAAGTCGAAGATTTCATGGACCTTCATCACCAGTCTTCTCTCCTCGAAAGTTCCCGTCGTCATAATATGCTCCTTCCCATCTCAACTCTCCCTCCAGAGATTGTTTGCGACATCCTTCGTTACGTAGCCCAGCAGCGGGAGATCCAGCCATGGGAGTATCCTCCAACCCCCACATACATATGGATTCGTGTAACACACGTCTATCACTACTGGAGGGTAATTGCACTATCGGACCCCCAATTGTGGAACACCATTGGTCTATACGCAATCGATTTGATGGACGAATTACTGAAACGGGCTGGAAACACACCTCTGGACCTCACCATCACTAACTTGGAACCTAACTCTACCGCTCGTATTTCTTCGTCAGTTAATAAACTAATGGGGGCTTTGACCAAAGCTCGATGCTTGAGAATCATGTGCTTACGAAGGAACTCTCACAGTGTCCTGAACCTTCCCGGATGGTCCTTCCGAACCTCCGTGTCCTCTCGGTATTTGGTCAACTGGATAGTTTTTTTCTCACTTCGATGGTGTCCAAAGCAATATGCCCTTCCCTGACATCCCTTCGTCTCATCAATATGTCCATCCCATGGCATAATGTCGGATTATTTCTGACCTCCTTGACAGAGCTCGAGATTGTAAGCAACTTTGATCCTCCCTGCCGAGTAGAGAACGCTCTCTTGACCCTCGCAAGATTGCCAAACCTACGCGTCCTGGCCATCTCTGGTATTAATGACGAGAAACCCGATCGACCACAGCCACTTGTACAGCTACCTCATCTACGAGAACTATCTCTTATCGATCGATAACTGTACACGAAGCGCCTTATGGAAAGCATCGTATGTCCAGCCAACATCTCTCTCCGTCTCAGAGCCGATTCTTTCGAGCAAAAGTCGGATGACTTTCGTGATACGTTGAAGAGGATCTTAGCTTCTAGGTTGGTTATTCAACACTTGACTTTGAAATTCGCGAGCTCGAAACAAGCATGCGCCTTTTGACTGGATTGCCAGACCCACACCACACCCAGACCTATCATCACTTCGCAGTTCAATCTAACGATGCTATTAACACCATCCACGGCGTACTGAACCAGGCCTCTCTTTCGAGCATGATATCTCTCAGGTGGAATGTCGTGATCTATTCCCGATGGAGCAGCAACAGCCATTTCCCCCCTCACGTGGTCAGGTTCTATGACTCATTCAATAAATTAGAAGCTCTAGAATATTTAGAGCTCTTCGGCAGAGATTTGATTGCCATCCTCAGGCATAGGCTTATTAAGTCGCCCAGTGCTCCTGTCAACTTTCCCCAGCTTCAAACGCTCGAGCTTCATGATTTGGAGGAAGAGTGGTACTATCTTGCAAGGGACCTGGCACATGATTTCAAGCACCTTGGCCACTGTATCAGAAAGGGGACCTTGTTGTTTCCGAAACTAGGCAAAATTGTATTCGACAAGGTCGCGGGCTGTGGAGAATTTGAACGAAGGATACTGGTGGATGCGATATGTCTCAGACGATCTGTCAGCACTACCGCTGTCAGAATTGAAGTTAACAAGGATAAGACTAGGTACACCTACATCCTACCCGAATAAATAAACTGGCGAGTTCTACTGTATTATCTCAAAATTCAAATGGATACTAACAGTCCCTGTCAAACTAGGATGTTCATATCTTGCAGCTACCCCAACAATAGGCACGGATAGTATGTTGATGATTTCCACTGTCATCACGTCCGTAATAATGAACGTTAATGAACAGTTCTGAAGTTCGATCCAATTCTTTTAGTAGTAAATTCAGTATGGTATTATTAGAAACCCCGAGTTAATATTAGTAGTACATGTCTACATCTGCCCTATTTGATTTTCCTGCCACCATGTATGTGAACCCCATTTTTGTCGTAATAATCTACGTACCATGTGGCAGAGGTTTACAGTTGCCAACAGGCATTAACGTTCATAATTGGAGTTGGCTGGTCCAGTTGGTAACAGGTTATGATGGGTCAAGATCGTCCGAGTCAGGGTAGGTAACGTAACTTCGCCTCCCGCCCTATGTCGCATAGGTATACCGTGGCTCCGACCTGCGTGTGTCAGATTTCCCTTGCAATATCAACACAATCTACACTGGGTAGGGAGCAATGACATCCGAGTCGTAGTCGTAGTCGAGCCCATGCCGACATGTCCGAGATACGGCCCGAGAACATCAAATAATTAATACTTTGATTTGCGCTATTCCCACGATACACGTGGAGCAAACGCGTACATAGTAACATACAACGCGCGACGACGCGTCCAGAACCTAGTTCCCACTTACTTACCTAGCAGCAATCCAAATCGTAGTAAGTTATTGGATCCCTGGTCATATTAACCTGCATTGAATGCTGAATGTTTTATATCTAGCACAGGTGCACAATATGTCGCTCAGGCTGGAAACACCACATGCATTTTCTGCATTTCCCTTCCTCCCCTACGAGATACAGCTCAATCTCATGCAGCACCTATACACCTCTATTGAAGATAGAATGGTGTCCATAGTGGAGTCTCCCACTGGAACCGTGAGCTACGTGTTTCCAATACTATTCGTATTCTAATATGTCTTCAAATAGGGGAAAACCTTGAGTTTGTTATGTGCCTCATTGACATGGCTCCATGACGAGCAGGACCGTGTTAGAAGAGGAAGTATAAATGCGTCATCTAACAATAACGGTACGTGTTTGCATTCCGTACGCCCTAAAATTTGAATGTCAAATGTACAGCCTGTAGCGCCGGACTGGGTGCTCGCTCAAACTTTGGAACGTAAAAGAAGAGAACTTGAAGCTGAAGAGCTAGAACGAGTCAATAGACTTCTCAAGGCCAGACAGAAAGAAGCTTCATTGCGAAAAGCTGCACTGAATAAGGCTAAACGAGCGGTACATGACATCCACATGCGCTGAAACAGGCTGATCTGAACATCTGTAGAGAATTGCAGATATCAAATCGACTACAGAGTTAGATTTGGAAGACTCGGCATTTCTTCCAGAAGATGACAGCGCCGTTAACGACGAAGATGATAATATCTCCCCAGAAGTCCGCGCCTTAATGAAACAGTGAGTTCGCTGTCAAACCTATGGGAAAAGTCTAAAGTTCTCGCATTTGACTCAGACTTGAGAAACCCAAGAAGGTTGAAGAGACAGTCGAACCGACATGCACAAAGGTATACTACGCTTCCCGGACGCATTCTCAGCTCTCTCAGGTTCTTCACGAACTGAAGAAGTTGAAGATCGACCTCTCTGGTGTACCGGTGCTATCTCTCCACCCCGCGTCCCCTGAACCATCATTAGGTAGGGCAAAGAGGTCAATATCATGTATCGAAGACGATTCGGATTCCCCGGAGAATATTAGTGTCCGAGCAGTTTCCTTGGGGTCCCGAAAACAGCTCTGTATAAATGAGCAGCTTAAGACAAAAGCAGGGGATCTTGATGAAGCCTGTAGACAGAGGCTAAGCGGTGGGTCTTTATGGCATATGTGTAGAGGCGGTGAATCAATATTAATGTATTATTCAGAAAAAGGTGATAAGAGATGTCAGTTCTTGCCACCCGCCGACGATCCCGTCCAAATGCTCGATTTTCGAGATCAAGTATTAGTATGTCCCATTGCATTACTGGATGATTTCATATTGAGAAATATCAATCACAGGCCACACCAAAAGATATTGAAGATCTCGTAGTCTCTGGAAAGAGTGCACAGATCTGTCCATATTTCGGAACAAGACGTGGTGTACCCCAGGCTCAGGTAAGAACGCTGTTATGATGAATCTTTACCGCCTCATTCCAACTCACTATAGTTAGTCTTACTACCGTACAACCTGCTACTTCAACAAGCGGCCAGAGAATCTCTCGGTATTGACTTGAAGGATCAGGTTGTAGTCATCGACGAGGCACATAGTACGCGGCTGGTTCGCTTTTAGCTTGAACTCCGAATATAAATTGACACTACTACTTTAGACTTAATATCGACGTTACTTTCGTTGTCGACTGTCCAGCTGCCTTTACGGACCCTCTCAACGGCGCAGCAACAGCTCTCCATCTATCTCTCCAAATTCAAGCATCGACTGTCAACCCCAAATTCTTTGCATTTGAAACGACTTATTAGTCTCTTAGACGCCTTGTTCAAGTCCACAGAAGAGTGGAAAGCTGGTCATTCGAATCAACCTACGAAGAAACTCACCGACGAAGTCTTAACATCGAGTGAGCTTCTTCGCAGGCTCGGAAGAAAAGTCGAGGGCATCAACCTGCTCGAGATCGAGTCATATCTCAAGAAGAGCAAAATCGCACGCAAGGTCTCAGGATACTGTGTCAAGGAGCTTGAGAAGGCCGCCGGAGCAGGTATGTCATACTCATCTAAGCTCTGTTGACATAAATTAACTTTATTCAGACCCCGTGAAACGCGCGAAGCTGTCTCGGCTTTCCAACACGACACCCCCTTTGCACGCCGTAGAAGGTTTTATCGTAGCTCTGACGGCGACCAGCGACGGTACGTACAGTGTTCCTGATGCTCCATATTGCCTCTTCCAATTGAATACGCTGGACCCGGTCTAGATGGTCGAGTGACATTTTCATGCACGGAAGGACAAGTGGAGATCAAATATCAACACCTAAATCCGGCAACATACTTTCAAGATGTCGTTAAAACAGCCAGATCCGTCGTACTTGCCGGCGGTACGATGTCCCCCGTAAGTAATGTCTCGCCACACCATTTGATTTCCGTCTTAACAGCACACCACTCCAGATTTCAGACGTGACAAACCAGCTATTTTCATGGTTACCCTCGGACAGACTGAACACGTTCTCCTGCGGCCACATAATACCAGCGTCCAATTTGCAGACGCTAGTTGTCAAGAAAGGCCCTCGTGGCGGGGACCTGCAGTTCAAATTTGATCGGCGAAATGACCAGACTTTGGTATGTTCTACCCTGCAAGACTGTCGATAAAATACTAATACCCAACAAATATGATTTGTAGCTGGCTGAACTCGGACAGATCATCCTGAACTTTGGAAATGTCGTCCCGAACGGCATGGTAGTCTTCGTCCCGTCGTACAGTTTTCTCAACATGCTGACTACTGCTTGGGAAACCAGCGGCATGTTGGGATAAACTCCGGTCGAAAAAGAGGGTGCGACACCTATTTGTGTTTGATCTTTATCTATGTCTCCTGATTCTCATAATCGATCGTATAGGTCTTTATGGAACCTCAAGATTCCTCGGGGGTAGAACAGGTCCTGAGAGATTATGCCGCAGAGATTCAAGATCCCGTTAGTGTCCGTCCCTCGGAATCCGTCCTGACTGTACTAATCTTCCCATTGTCTAGACCTTTGACTCCGCTACCAGCAAGAAAAGGTCCGGTGCACTTCTTTTTGCAGTGATCGGTGCGAAGCTGTCAGAGGGTCTTAATTTCACCGACGACTTGGCTCGCGCTGTGGTCATCATAGGTCTCCCTTTTGCCAATCTAGCCTCCACAGAACTGCGAGAGCGGATGCAATATGTCAATCGTTTGGAGCAAAGTCGCGGAGTTAAACGAGCACCTGGGGTGAAAGATGCGGCGACTGAACTTTATGAGAATATGTGTATGAACGCAGTCAATCAGAGTATTGGTGCGTTAGCCCGAGACTATCTCCTGACCTTAAGATTTGAATTGAACTCATACCCCATTTGACAGGTCGTGCGATCCGGCACAAGGACGATTGGGCGTCCTTGGTCCTAATTGACGGTCGGTATTCCTCGCCGCGCATCCGCAGCAAGTTACCGAAGTGGATTGGTGAAAGTCTAACCGTAACGGAAACGTTTGGTGAGGTGATGAGGGAGATGGGCCGTTTCTATCGTGAAAAGAAGACGAAGCCATAGATAGCACACGACCCTAATTCTTCCATTGTGTCAAACGTTGTTAAAGACTCCGTTGGTTCTGCATGTTTCATAGTATAGTAATAGCATAAATATAGCGTTGCATCGATACAAGTACACATGCCCCAGTCTGAAATGCAAATATCATACTCCATTTGCAACGCTACCACCGCTCTTCGATCCCAAGACTTGCCCAGGCTGCCTTTTTGCAATCTTCGCAGCGATCTTGGATAAGATTGAGCACCTTTCTATCCTCCACATAGAGCTACATGGGTATATGAATACGTTTTCAAGCAGGGAATCAAGGGTACAAAGTATAGGGACGCACCTTTGGACATTGACACATCTTGTCTGTTGCAGCATGGCCATGGCAGGTGCTCACGCCGCATCTCTTCGATCCACAATCGTTGATGAATCCAGACTCATAGAGCTTCACGTAATGCTAAAGTGGAACCGACCGATTCAATAGTCAGCTTCCCAGCACAGTACATCGGATATAAGGGTCAGGGCAGCAGCGAAGAGCTTACTTGGCATTTGCGGTGGTAGTTTCCGAAGCTAAGAACAAGTCAGGGTGTATACAAACATAATGTTAAGTGCTAGACATACCATTCGATTCCACACATGATGTTAAGAAAGAGGAAAAGTTGGTGGTGGTGGTAGTAGTGGTGTAGGAAAGGTAGGCTAGTTTGAAGGATTTATGTCACAATGCAGGGAGAACTATGTGGAGGGATGTAGTCGAGGTTCGGAGTGGGTTTGAGGGCCACTTTCTCGGAGGTTCTTATATATCTTGGGGCCGACCATCATGTCAAAGGCGATTCATATACGCCCAAGCACAATAGATTGGTGATACCACGGATGTGTCTTGGTGAATTGGCGTTTGCCCGAGCGAAAACACTGGAAGACATGCATCTGGGATGACAAGATGCACCGGACACGCGCCTCGGAAGGGGGGTATGTTTGCAGGGAGGCAACTTTAGGGTCGTGTGATCTGAAAGATTTACGTATGAGCTAAGCGAGATTCGCTCGTGGCGATTGTATTGAGAAGAGATAGATTGCAGATACCGTATTCTAACTGAATTTCACGAATAGGGCGTGGATTTGAGGGATGGAGGAAATGTCTTGCCGATGTGAAAGCTAGACATGATGATCAGTGCTTCGGACTGACTACTTGGCCGGGGTTCCCTTCTTCCTTTGACACGTCCTAGTGAATGTAGAACGAGACACGGTCAGATTGACTTGACAAGCAATAGAACTGCCCTGTCACAAGGTTATGCCGATTTCAACGAGGGTATACACTATATCCAGGTTCCATTGCAAGCCATCGAACCGATCTGTAAGTTAAGTATATACGGCAGCCCCGTGTATCAGCACGCCTGCCTCATGTGAGCCTCAAGTCCGAACAAAGTCATTCCAAGCGCATTGGCGTAGGACGGAGAACAGAGATCGTTCCGTCTGCGCACGTTCGCATAGTCAGTGTTGTAAAAAAGTTGATCGTAGTGCCTCGATCGATACATCTGGTAGTGTAACCAATTGAGGTATCTCCGTAAAGGTAGTATAATCACCCGCAGCGCTCGATTTAGGGACACAGAGACAGCACGAATACGTACAAATTGTGATTAACCGTTGAAACTGCGAAAAGTCCCTAACCTCTCACCGAGACGAGCTGTCACAGTGCGGTTCGCGCCGTGGTTTGGTCTCTGGATATCTTCTCATCGACAAAAATCCCCGTGGCGTAAGAACCGACCCGAGATCATAATTCTAATCAGTGTAATCATAGAATCCTTTTCCACTCTTTTTGCCTAGCCACTGCGCATCCACCATACGTTCGAGAAGAACGCTTGGCCGGTACTTCGAGTCACCTGTCCCAGCATAAAGAGTTTGTTGGATGGCAAGACATGTATCCAAACCGATGCTAAGTTCAGGGGAGGCACGTAAAGGTATTTGAGTGATGTGTCTAGAAGGAAATAAACAACGGAAATGTACTCACAAATCAGCTGATCGAGGAGAATCGAAGGTAAAATTCGGAAAGAGACGTCCAAAGTCAGTAGGCGAGTGAAGGGAGAGATAACAACGGACCTAGCTGCAAAGGACCCATTGGATGGTTCATTCCTAGCCTGAGTGTTGTGTCGATATCGTCTCGCGTAGCCACGCCCTGAAGATGATATCATGTGTCATTGATTACAGCTCGAAAAGGCAACTGGGCACAGTAAGAGATCAGAAAATGGCTACACACCTTCTCCAGCCACATAATTGCCTGCAAGGTGCGTGTCAATGAAGATTTTATAGAAAACTTCTCTGAAGTAGTATCACACCTCGTTGATAAATGGCATCAAAAGCGCGTTCGACACGAAGCCAGGGACATCTTTGGAAGTTGTCACCTCTGAACGTATGAGAGCATTACCATTAGCGACATGAGCGTGTTCAGGTCAAATTTTCAACAGCATACCTTTTCCACACGCAATAGCGAAGGCTCGTGCACGGTCAAGCGTTTCTGTCGACGTTTGTAGAGCGGATATGAGTTCTACTAATTTCTGATGATGGTACCTCCAGTCAGTCCAGAGATGCAGCGTGTTCCGGAATGACCGCACGAACCATTACTGGGACAGGGTTGAAGTAATGCAAGCCTGGATCACGGAACGCTTAATGTGATGATCACTCGAGCCAACCAATAAAACTCACCGACCACACGACTGGCACTCTTTTTCCCTTTCTCTGAGGACGCAGTCTCGCCTTCAGGAATCGTTGCTGCCGCAATCTTGGTAATACTGATTGAAGATGTGTTTGATGCGAGAATGGGCTCTGGGCCGAGCTCGGCAGAAAGACTACGGAAGATAGTCTGCTTCAAAGCTAGGTTCTCAGATACCGCCTAAAGCAATGTATGTGAGTATATGTACATGTCAGGAATGACAGTTTGGCAGTATTTCACACCTCGATGACCATGTCGACTCCTTGGAAGCCAGATAGGCCCCTTTCGGGTGCTATGATAGTTACACGTTCCCTTGCTTCCTTTGCGTCAATGCTACTTATCTTGCCCTACACAACCACGGCGATAAATGTGAATGAACTAGAAGGCGGTAGAACGGAGTATACCTTGTTGACGTCCTTGTCAAGCAGTTTGTCCATGAATGCAAGGCCCTTCTGGAGCTGTACTTCTGATCTGTCATGAATAAGTACAGGAATGCGAGCTCTCAAAGCTGCAACATAAGCAATACCCAGTCCTGTTATTCAAAAGCTATTTAACAGGTTACCCCACACTTCATAGATTCGTATAAAGCCATACCCATTTGACCGGAGCCAAGGACTCCCAGCGTTCTGATCCCATGAGCCACAGACATTATTAAAGTGTTTTCAGGAGAAGAGACGAAACAACAACTCTACAGTCGTAGTCTATTTCGTCGTTGAAGTTACAGACTGACAGTTGTTTGCGTTTCGACTTTCAAACGCGCTTCGGCCCGGAGCATATGCTTAGGCAAGCACGTGAATACTTGCGATTTTGAAATATTACTGCATGATGGAACTTAGAATGATTTCAATTTCTGACCGCACTGTGACAGAATATGCAAAGGGAAGGAAAATTTAAAATACCTGCAACTAAAATTTTACCTTCCGTCTGCTAGAGATTAAAACAGTGAGGTCAATGACTCTCGAGTTTTCACCAAGTGTGACACTGGGTTAAGGCTTGAATCATGAATGACGTCATAGACGTTCATAAGTGAAATCGACCTGAGCACCTACAACTTGCCAAATACTACTACTAGTATATTCGAACCCGACAACAATACAAGGGCATGTCGCGGTCTTACGTTTACTCTGAGTACTAAGCTAATAACTATGTCGTTAGAACGTCTCAAGGTGCATGCGTCTTCCTCCACTGTCTCATGTAAAGAGCGAACACGAAGAGCTCGACTCTGCAGAGCATCAGAACGGTGAGAAGGTGGTATTCCCCGTTATATAAAATGCAGGCATACCTCGATTTCACCATCATAGCCAACCCTTGGTTAACAAATCCCTTGATGATCTGAGCTTCGAGACCTTGATAGAGTCCGGACCATCCGTGCTTCTCGTACGCCTTTCTCCATATCATGAATGTTGATCGCTTCTCTACCTCACTCTCTCCCCTGACCCCTTTGCCTCTTGACGCTGCATCTGTAGCAACGTTTTTGCAAGGAGGAGTGGATATAGAGCGGTGCCGGCGATAGCGTTTGAGATTGCTGCGCCGAAGAATGATTCAGTGGGACTAGGGGAACCTAACTTCGTCGCTTGTTCATTGCGTATATTTACTACGCGACGGAAGACTTGGAAAAGGAACATAGTCAACGCGGGGTTGAGCGACAGAGGAATTGCAGTTCCAAATCCTATGTGATTACGAAGTAATTGAGTATTTCATGCCATAGGTATTACTAGATAGCCACAGACCTTTCCAGAAGCCCACAATTCCTTCTTCGTTGTATATTTGCTTCACAGTGGAGGAGAAGGTAATTTCTTTATGTTTTTCTGTGGAGGGCTCTCCATACAAGTCCGCATCGTCGCCGTTACCGTCGTTTTCTCCCGCCGTTTGCAATCTAATTGTGATCACGTTGAGAGGCGATATGATCGACCGACTCGCAACACCAGCGAGGAAACCTATCCCGATCTCCTCTGGTGCACTGAGTAAAATTGTACCGGAGTTTCTCTTCTTTCCGTCTAATAGTGACAGACGTGCTTTCCGTTTGGTGACTAGGGCCCGTATGAATGTATAGAATAAGAAGTAAAAGAAGCTATCACATAGCATATCATGTCAAGATCTTCATTCAGTAAGGAGCGAGCATTTACCTGGAGAGAAAATTGGCGGTAGTATCGGATCCAAGGCCGTCATACAATCCGTTCCATCCCTCTGTGCGAAGGATATGTTGAACGGTTAGTAGCATTCCGCGTAGACCTGTTGACTTTGTAAGCACTGAAGCTGCGAATAAGATTTCATTATGTACCCTTTACTCGTCTTGAGTTCGTAGTACGTATACGGGTAGCAATAAGCTCTAGAGGATAAGATATTGTATTTGCAGCTGCACTTCCAATACCACCAGAAAAGGCTTGAACGAGAGGTGGAAGCGTGGAGGTCATTCTACGTCAAACTTATGGGTATGGTGGAGGAGATCTAGTAACACAGTAAGTGATCTGTGAGTAGAGAATTCGTATATCATTGACAGGAACTCAGTAAGAGCTGGGAAGAGGGGTATATGACGTCATTCCGTGTCAATGAGGAGCTGGAGATTAGATTAGATTATTTGAGCATGACAGTGGCTCGCGCAAGCTCGCGTTAGTAGTAGTACCAGTAGCAACATTGCAGTATGGCTTGCTTTAGTATTCGAGGATGCGTTTGAACGAAAAATTGTGACACCCTGTATTTCAAGAATCAAGATAACCAGTTGCGGACCTTCCGAAATACTCGCTAGTGACTAAGAGAGCGACATAGTGCTTGTGTTTGAGGTTTGGAATCAAGCTTCAGGGGATAGCGACACACTCAATCCAAATACCATCATATTATGCAATGTGTGGCACATACAACATAGATGGTCTATCCACATACGTAGTTCAAACACCTGAGCTCATGGGGAGACAACTAAGGAGAATATAGTACCTACTACTAAGATCCGTTTACGTAGTGATAAGATTAGTGGTGCGGAAACCACTCTCGTACACTTGACTGTTCAATTAAGGTCATTGCAGTGGAAACATCTCTGCAGAACGCATCTTCCCCAAGTATATCCACAATACCAGCACGTTCGAAGGAATGTCGCGGACCACCCTTGAGATGAGCTATATACAGTCCAACGTCACGGCCCTAGAAAAGAGAGACATTAGTGTGTGTACTCGAAAGAATGTCTGGAGCCACGAGTGTACTTTATAAGTTTCCACCAATTCTCGGAATATTTGTACCGCGCTAGACAAGATACATCAGTTTTATATGTGAGCATATCTAGAATGATGGTAACGTACGATGCATCAACACTATCAACATCAGACATATGGAACACCAAGACGTTCGCATGTTGTCTGTGAGGCTCTTCTGAAGGATGATGTTTATCATTGCCGTACAATTCGAGTCGGCGCAAACGTTCTACGCGTGATAGATTAGATATGGTATCGTCATAGTCATGAATCATGTATACCTTTCAGTTGAGCAGTATTGGCTAATAGTAGGATAAGTATTTATTATTACACTGTTCCCAGTCGAATATTTTGACGCACCAAAGTCTAGGTTCTCTCGAAGTCTCACGATCAAAACACCGGGAACCTCCTCTTCACCTTCTTCTGGATTTTCGCCAATAGAGATCCATTTGTTGGTCCCAGGTTTCCGCCCCTAGCGTGATATTGTTTATTCAACAATATCATAGACATCAATGATTGGGGAACTCACCAAGATTGTCATCCGAGTTTTAGATGACCGATGCACGACCAGGAGAAGCGAAATAACCAAGCTAACAAGTATACCAACTTCAACGTCCCAAAGAAGGGTGAAGATGAACGTTAGCGACATGAGCATGAGGTCAGTCCATGCTCGCATCCTTTGGATAAAATTTCAGTGATTAGGAGAAACTGATAAGTGACGCAACTCACTTCCAGTAGAATTTCACATCATGGGGCGCTTCTGCGAGTAAGCTATACACTACAAGACAGATGCTTTGAGAAAATTAGCACACGATATCAGGCAAAGTTGGATTATTTAGAACTTACACAGACGCGAGAACACAGCGAGGCAAGTAGTAGAGCCATGGTAGGAGGAAGAAAATAGCCAGAATCACCACAGTCGAACATACTAGTGATGCCATCTGGGTTCTCCCACCAACATCTCCGTTTACTTTAGACCTGTGGATAGATGTTTAAAGCGTAATGTTTTGATGGAAAGAAGGCAAACAAACCTGGTTATAGAGCCATACGCAGGGAGCGTACCGGGAATAAATGAACCAACAATATTACTAGCACCAAGCGCAACCAACTCCCTGTTGGGGCTAATACTGTAGCCGAAACGTCCGGCATTCTGTTTCGCAGCAACGATACTGTCGAGGAATCCAGCAATAGAGATTAAGCTGCAGTCAAATACGTTTTAGGATCGTGCACTTTATCCGACAAGGTTGAAAAAATACTGACACAGCAGTGGAAGTCGTCTTTCGCAGATATCGAAGAGTCATTCTGCGAAGAGGGAAGTCTATGAAGTGTTTTCCAGTATTGATGGGAACTGAGCCAAGAATATCGACACCATCGTCGTCCCAATCAAACTCATCGGAAAGGACTAAGCGGGGTGTAAGTCATGTTCGATGTCGCAGAAGAAACAAACTTACTTGTCGAGACAACTACCACGACAAGCACTTCAGGAATTCGATATATGAACCAATACTTCTTGAACGCATTCTTAAACGAACGCATGAGAACAAGCGTTAGCAATGCAGCAAAACTGATGATGGCAGTTGTTCTATGGGTATGAGTGAAGACATTATCGACCAAGAACACCATTTTCTCTAGAGTCGAGTGTGGATTCAGGGTATGCTGGAGTGCTGTAAGTCCGAACATGGGTATCAGTTGTTCTCTGTAACGATACAAATGAAATGAGTAGCATGACAATATATAACGTAATGACGTACACCATAATGACAATTGCAACTGCAGTCACAAAACCACGCAGAAGGGCACGGCTGAGGACAACGTCTAGGAAACCAAGTCTAAAGATGCCCAGCAGGAAGCTGATCAGGCCGACCTGATCATTTATTTTACTTAAGTTCATGCTCGATTGTCTCGATACAGGAGTCTCACCTGGAATGTAATGATGGTGGAAACGGCCAAACCGACAGCGGCTGGATCAGTAGGAATGTTATGGGGGTCAGAGTGTAGGATGTCATCAACGGCTTGGCCGACTAGCAGAGACAATGCGGCTTCTGGAGCTACGTTGAGTTGACGAGATGTTCCGAGAAGGGCGTAAATGATTCCTGGTATCGAAGCGGAAAACTATCCCAGATATTTCAGTGAGACGGGGACGATGAGACGAGAAGCACCTACCAGCCCGGTAACTGGACTTAACTTCGCAAGAGACGAAGCGTACGAAACTGATTGAGGTATCAGCATCGAGGCTACAGTCAATCCTGCTAGAACATCGCCTCCAAAACTGCACATTTGAGAATATTGTGAGAGTCAAAACTTGGGACGTGTAACATAGAACCCACAGCGACCAGGAGTACTCGGGAATCCATCGTGTAGAAGGAATGTAGTATCTGACTTTAGCCCAATTCGAGTTCTTGCGGACCATAGAGGGGCGGGAAGGCAAAGGAATACCTAAACAATCGAAACATAGAAGTCCAACGTCTCAGACCTTCTGAAGGATACATGTAGATGTACTTACCAGACCCGCCTTCTTGAGTTCCGTACTGTTCAACATCGTCCACTCGACCTAACAGTGCAGTATGCTCATCTGTTGCCATTGGAGTACGAGGGGTCCTTGCTCCAGTGTTGTGTCTCAGGGATACAGTAGAGCCATGAGTAGATAGTGTTCGTCCTGGCGTTGGAGGATGTGGTGATGTTCTACCAGAGCTGGGCCCGCCGTAAGGTTCCATGACTCGAGAAGTCAATAACAGTGCTTTGTTTCTTTACGCTTCACAATAGGATTGTTGGGGTTAGTGTACAAGATACTGAAGCCTTTAGGTCGTCAAGAACATGAGTGTCGTGAAGAAAGATAGGATTAACATTTACGGATTCGGAAACTTTGAAGCACCAATAAAAGCGCTCTAATAACAACATACCGTAACGATAACGCCGAACGGAACGGACTTCCGATACAACAACATATAATCCGTTGGATGTAGCGATAAGACAAATACAAGAAGAGCATATATATACTTGTGTCTCAGTTGGGTACTATGGATAGAGGTAGGGAGATGTATCCATAAGAATGTACGCTGATCAATGTCTGTAGCACTCGACTCGACAGTATCCCAATTGAAGGAGGAGAATCAAAATACTGGTCATGAACATACTAGTAAAGCCGAAGCCAGGACGATCTGTCGCAACTTTGTGCTTTTGAGTAGCAAATTCTCGAAGTCTGATGGGATAGATCCTAATCTATCAGAATAAAGGGTATCAATATTCCGATGTATATATTAAGGATTATACTCCAAGACCTTTTTAGCTTGTCAGCGTCCCATTGTCACCAGAATGCGTGGGCGATGATGGCGCGTCCTCATCCGGTAAGATGTAGGCGTACCTGGTCTCATCCTTGTTAACTTCAATGCTGACAGCGGTAGTGCTGACAGATCGTCCGAGACATATCGCATCCACCAATATCCTTCGTTCAAATTCTCCACAGCCCGCGACCTTGTTGAACACAATCTTGCATAGTTTTGGAAACAATAGCATCCCCTTTCTGATACATCGGCCAAGGTGTTTGAAATCATGTGCCAGGTCCCTTGCAAGATAGTACCACTCTTCCTCCAAATCACGAAGCTTGAGCGTTTGAAGTTGGGGAAAGTGGACAGGAGCACTGGATGACTTGAGTCTATGCCTGAGGACGGCAACTGAATCTCTGCCAGAGAGTTCTAAATATTCTAGAGCTTCTAATTTATCGAATGAGTCGTAGAACCTGACCACGTCGGGAGGGAAATGACAGCTGTTTGTCCACCGGGAATATAGTCTGACATTCCACCTGAGAGATGTCAGGTTCGAAAGGGGGGCCTGGTTCAGTATGCCGTGAATGATGTCAATCGTATTCTTAGACTGAAATACGAAGTTATGATAGGTCTGGGTGTGGTATAGGTCTGGCAATCCAGTGAAAAGGCACATGCTTGTTTCTACCTCGTGAATTTCCAGAAACAAGTGTTGAATAACCGGCCCAGAAGCTAAGATCATCTTCAACATATCACGAAGATCATCCGACTTTTGGTCGTAATAATGGGCTTGGAGAGAGAGAGAGGTACTAGCTGGACACACGATGCCTCCCAAAAGCGCGCTTATCGTTGTACAGTTGTCCGTAAGAGATAGTTCTCGAAGATAGGGTAGTTGTACAAGTGATTGTGTTCGGTAGGGTTTCTTGTCACCAATCCTAGAGATGATCAGGAAGCGGAGATTCGGCAATCTTGCGAGGATCGAGAGAGCGTTCTCTACTCGGCAGAGAGGATCAAAGATGCTTACAATCTCGAGCTCTGTCAAGGAGGTCGGAAATAATCCGACATTATTCCATGGGATGGGCATATTGATGAGACGAAGGGATGTCAGGGAAGGGCATATTGCTTTGGACATCATCGAAATGACAAAACCTTCCGGTTTACCAAATACCGAGAGGACACGGAGGTTCGGAAGGACCATCTGGGAAGGTTCAGGACACTGTGGGAGTTCCTTCCTAGGCACATAACCCCGTATGACTCTCAAGCATCGAGCTTTGGTCAAAGCTCCTATTATTTTGTTGACTGCCGAAGAAATATGAATGGTAGACTTAGGTTCACTGATGGTGAGGTCTAGATGTGTGTTTCCAGCCCGTTTCAGTAATTCGTCCATGAAATCGATTGCACAAAGACCAATGGTATTCCACAATTGGGGGTCCGATAGTGCAATTACCCTCCAGTAGTGATAGACATGTGTTACACGAATCCACTATGTATGTGGGGGTTGGAGGATGCTGCCATGGCTGGATCTCCGCTGCTTGGCCACGTAACGAAGGATGTCGCAAACGATCTCTGGAGGGAGAGTTGAGATGGGAAGGAGCATATTATGACGACGGGAACGTTCGAGAGAGAATTTCGGTGATGAGAGTCTATGGCATCTTCGACTTTTACTGTGAGTTGGTAGGAGCATCACCTTCATCCAACCTCGATGAGGAGGCTCAGTAGTGTACATGGAAGCACTGGGCTCGTCTAACATCCCACGAAAAAGACTCTGACGAAACACATATCAGATCAGGAGAGGCAGAGCGGTTAAAGGACTTGTTACCTGTATTTGCGCAGTGGTCGCACTTAACGCATAGGGACCGCTGGCTCCGGGTCCTTCCGGGTAACACTATATTATTTGCTCATGTTAGGCTTCAATGGCCTTGCCTAATTTGGCGGGGATATACTAGGGATATACGTGATTTCTTTTGCTGGCTTCAACTCGCCACAACTAGATTCTTCATCGAGATTAGATATTCTCAGGGTGTGATGCACTAATCTCCTTCATAGCTTCTCGACATCATCCCCTCACTCAAGTTTTCTTCGACTACACACCATTCTTTTGCTACTATATCATCTGGTACACCTTTCTTGTTAGTGAATACCGAGAATCTCTTGACCCCATATCAAGCAAGCGATATACGAAGAAGGCTCACTATTATGGTCCCGGTAGACTATCTGGAAAGATACCCGCAGTAGCGACCCGCATTTCAAAAGGAGACACATCACTTCATCGCAGTGGAAGATGGAGAGCGATACCAGATACAGAAGTTAGTGAAGAGTGAATCATGTAATCTTAGCCGGTGCTATATATTGTTGATTTAATGGACAGTCCCTACGAAGTAGTCGGACAACATGTGTGAATATTGCGAGCGTTTGTACGCCTACGACGGTCCAGTAGTGACGAAGGGACGTCTTGACTACTATGTGGACAACATACGACATATGTGCTCTGCTGATATCAGGTTAATGATTGTAATTATTTCACTGTTACCTTTTCCATATATATCAATACCAATAAGGAGAGCCATACTTTTGCGATGCTCGAGAAGGTCAGGAGGTATTTGGTTCCCTTTCCCGTGTTGATCACCTACTGGTTATGTACGATAGTTGCGGACAAGTCGACTGGTAGAGAAGGCGTAAGTAGTATCTTGCCAAACTCGACAAATACAAGATGGTGCCTAGCGTAATCCGCTCGGTAACAGTTCTGGAAAATCCCGAAGCGAGTCTTGATCCATCGTAAGCACGGTGGTATATTGGGCAAGTAAGGGCCAAAATTACCGCAAGGATGTCATCCGGAACTCTGGATAATGACTCTGACTCGGGGCTGGGTGGTTTAGAGGCAAGTAAAGCATTATGTATACGACACAAAGTACTATTAGCACGCTGAAGTTATGAGCTGAGTATTATAACCCACCATGTCCAAAACTTGAAAGAGCAATCACAGTCTATCGTCGGTCGTTGCAACTTCAAGTTCGTGCCAGAGTTAAGAGGACGTGCGCGATGACGATGCTGACCCTAACCCCACGCTATGGTTTGTTTACTGAATTACGTTTGGGTTGACGTGGAACAGTGATAGTACCGATGTTGCGTGACATTGCAGGTCTGGTGCTTTCTTCCTCCTACATTCCTTCATCCCGAAAGTTTGAATGCTAATATGCGAGTGCTGAACACTGTACTGCTATTAGTAGCAGTACCCACTGCTCTCGCAGTCAAAACACAAGACTTCAAGACATGTTCTCAAGCTGGCTTCTGTAGGCGGGGACGGGCACTTGCAGCTCGTGCACAAGAGAACCCGGCTTCGTGGACGTCGCCTTACAGCGTGGATGCAGGGTCTCTCGCCATATCTGCTGACCAGGCATCGTTTACCGCTGCAGTAAAATCTTCATTGTATCCCCAGATCAAGTTTGGGCTAGACGTACGGGTGCACGATGACGGTATTGTGCGTGTTCGGATGGATGAAGTCGATGGTCTTCGGAAACATTACGACGAGGCTGCATCTTGGGCCCTAATTGCTGATCCCACTGTCAGCAAAAACGTCAAGTGGACCATAGGCAAGAAAGAAGTTCGCGCAAAGTATGGTCCCAAGAAGGACGTTGAGATCGTTGTTGCCTTTGAACCGCTCAAGGTCACCCTATTCCGCGGCGGAAAGGAACAAATCGTCATCAACGGTCGTGGACTGCTACATATGGAACACTTCAGGACGAAAGCTGCTGAACAGGCTCAGACGACAGAGGAGGGCTTGAATACCGAGGATGCACAGACTGTTCTCAGCACAAACAACCCTCGTGCTTGGTTCGAGGGAGACACTGAGGATGCTTACTGGGAAGAACAATGGTCATCGTGGACAGATTCCAAGCCCAAAGGTCTGTACTTCTCTGGTCTACGGACATTTCCAATATTTATACCATCGCAGGGCCCGAGTCCTTGTCGCTCGATATCACCTTCCCCAACCACGGTCATGTCTATGGTATTCCTCAGCACGCCAGCACACTCTCTTTGCGCACAACCACAGGCGAATCGCCGTACTACACTGACCCTTACCGTCTCTATAACGCTGACACATTCGAATACCTCGCGGATTCTACCATGTCATTATATGGTTCCATCCCTCTGATGCATGCACACTCCGCAGACTCTACCGTCGCTGTCTTCAATGCTATTGGCTCAGAGACGTGGATCGACGTATCTCATCCTACCGACAAATCGACTGAGACACACTGGATCTCAGAGTCTGGTATTCTCGATATCTTCATTCTCCCCGGCCCTAAACCCGAGGATATATTTGAGCAGTGGGCCCGACTTACCGGTGCATCTGTTCTTCCCGCAGAGTGGTCGCTTGGGTATCACCAGTGCCGCTGGAACTACGTGAGCTCAGATGATGTTCGTCAGGTACAGAAGAGATTCGACGAGGAGGATATCCCTGTTGATGTCTTCTGGCTCGATATTGAGTATGCAGAGGAGCACAAGTACTTTATGTGGGATGAGAAGTCATTCCCTGATCCTGTTGAAATGGCTAACGATGTTTCGGCCAATGCTCGCAAGGTAAATGTCTTGAGTTTTGCGCTCCATCTTCCGTGCTAACATGTGCATCTAGACGGTTGCGATCATAGATCCTCACTTGAAACGTGTCTCGACGTTCCCCGTCTATCAGGAAGCCCACGAGAATGGCTACCTCGTCAAGACCAAAGACAGCAACGAATATGAAGGCTGGTGTTGGAGTGGTAACAGCGCCTGGCCAGATTTCTTCAACCCTGCTAGCTGGGAATGGTGGCACCAATTATTCAAGACTGAGAAAATTGAAGGCAAATTTACTTGGGTCGATAGCACCAAGGACGTTCATATTTGGAACGACATGAACGAGGTTAGTGGTGTTTGGACTATGTCATTCAATTGGATGCTGACTGGTATCTAGCCTGCCATTTTCAACGGTCCTGAGATCAGCATGCCAAGAGATAACATTCATCATGGCGGTTGGGAACATCGGGATTTACACAACATTAATGGCATGCTTTTCGTAAGTCTCATTATTTTTATGATGAATCATGATTGCAAACATTTTATCTTCTAGTCAAACCAAACGTACCAAGGTGTCTTGAAGCGTACTAACCCAGCCGAACGACCATTCGTCCTTACCCGTTCATTCTATGCCGGCTCTCAGCGTTTTGGTGCTATGTGGACTGGTGATAACCTCGGTACTTGGGAGCACATGGCTGTGGGTATCAAGATGGTTCTCACCAACAGCATCGCTGGTTTCGCTTTCAGTGGATGTAAGTTGTCTCTGCTATCTCCTCCTGGCAATCGTTAATCGCGGCCTGATAGCTGACGTTGGTGGTTTCTTTGGAAACCCTGAGCCAGAGATGCTCACCCGTTGGTATCAAGTTGGTATATTCAGCCCCTTCCTCCGTGCTCACGCACATATCGATACCAAGAGACGTGAACCGTACTTGCTTGACGAGCCGTACAAGAGTATCATCCGAGACACCCTTCGCTTGAGATACGCCATGTTACCTGTTTGGTACACGGCCTTCCGCGAGGCCTAGCGTCAGGGGTATCCCCGTGGTCAGGCCTCATTATGCTGTCTTCCCTGGCGATGAGAATGGCTTCGCCCTCGACGATCAATTCTTCGTTGGTGGCTCAGGGTCTTTTGGTTAAGCCTGTCACTGAGAAGGGCGCCACTGAGGTCTCTGTTTATCTTCCAGCTGAAGAACAAGTGCGTATTGAGCTTCTGTTCTTGTTGTTGTCTGACTGACAGTACTGGCAATAGCCATACTATGATTACTTTAATCATCGAGTCTATCGCTCGACCTCCAAGGGTAAGAACGTCGCCATCCCTGCTGCCTTGGATCAGATTCCTCTCCTCATCCGTGGTGGCTCCATTATCCCTACTCGCGAACGTCCCAGACGCTCATCTCCACTCATGAAGAACGACCCCTTCACCCTCCGTATTGCCCTTGACAAAACATCCAACGCCCGCGGAGAGCTTTACATCGACGACGGTGTTTCCTATAACCACGAACAGGGACAAATTGTCTGGCGGGAATTCAAAGCAGCGAAGGCTGGCAAGGGTATCAAGATCTCCAGCCACGATCTCGTCAAAGCCAAACCTTCTGATGCTGTTGACGGAGTCGCTTTAACCCAGTATAACTCTGCAAATGAGTTCGCCAAGAGTATTGCGCACGTTCGGGTGGAGAAGGTTGTTGTTCTCGGATTGGAGAAGAAGCCTTCGAGTGTGAAGGTTGCTGGTGGTCAGGAAGTCGAGTTTGACTTTATTCCTGGTGAAGCTGCTTCAGGGAAGAAGGAAGGTACTTCGAGCGTTTTGATCATCAAGGATCCCAAGGTTGCAGTTGTTACTGACTGGGAGATCATTGTGTCGTGAGGACATCTCGCGATATTGTATTCACAAATGCATTATTTATATAGACCATTTTCTGTTCAATCGCTCTCAGTTGATTATACCCAAGTATCATTCTAAGCACAAGTAGGTGTCTGTTCTATAGCTTTTTCCTTCTCCATTGCCCAAACTATTTAACTCACCTTCGAAGCCAATGGCACATAACTCGATGGACTTTGGGCGTACAGGCAAGTGCAATACTATCTACAAGTCAACCGTGAAACCATTTACTCTTTCCGATAAAGCATATTCGTGCAAAGTTCCGTATCCGAATAACCGAGTGGGAGGGCTCTTGGTTTCATTCGTATTGAAAGAAAAGCTCTGGCTCATTGTGTTTACCATCAAGATCAGTGTGTACGCTTCAATGGAGGATAACAATATGATTGGTTCGTATTCAAACTACGTTAGGGTCGTTGACTAAGCGAGATGTCAAAGAACCTAAGCGTTTGTTACTCTGTTGTCCTCTCAACCAAAACGTGTCTCGGGTTCTACGTAAGTGAACCGTCTTTGTCGTTTACTGGCTTGCATGATGCATTGACCTCCTCTCAAAGACGAAACCACCTAAGCACGTGGTGCATCGGACAATAACAATCGGTCGGGGGCCAAAGGACCGATCCATTATTTAAATATGCGACACAGTCGGTCTTTGCCTTGGTTCGTCTCTACTGCCACTCTCTCCCCCAACCTCCAAGGCCCATGCATGTTCATAATGGCTCTTCTATGGCTTCTACAGGAAACCGACTGTCAGCTGGGCGTACTCAGGCCAACGAGGTAGGCCACTTCGCTATCCATCCATGTTGACCTCCTGAAATTATTCTTATAGAGAGAATATGGTATATATGAGAATAACTGGGGTGTTGCTACGAGAACGATAGTGAATGAAGATGAGGAAGATCGATGCTCTGGCAGCACTTTTCTAGCCTCGACACCGTCGACAACTCTTAGCACAGAAGTACCCTTGGCACGGTCTGACAGCAACTGGTCTGTGACCAACTTCGTTGATCAGTATTACTCGGACTACGCTCCAGGTCATCTTGAACCTACACAAGACGCTACCAGACATGAGCTGGTAGAACTTGGAGGCCTGGACTCTGAGCCGACGTCGTCCTACCATGGTCAGGGCGGCAAACATGGCCCGTCTCTGGATAATGGACACAAGAAGTCCAAGAAGAGATACAATCCCAAACTTGTAATCGATCCCCATCTAGATGTCTATTCCAATACACCCGAGCCACGGCAAACGAAAGAGTTGACTCCTATACACCCCACCCGGCGACATGCATGGTATGTAAGTATCCCAGGCTGGCCGGGGGAACTATTAAATCAAGACGGGGACCAAGATGGGGACGACATGGCACATGGCACCAAGAAGAAAGGCGGACGCATGAGCCTCAAAAACGTTTTCCGTCGCGGTGGAGGAGATGGAGCTTGATGGTTCCTCCCTCTTTACTCTCATTTGCATGAAAACTACATTATTACATGTATTATTCCTTTTAATAGGTAAGTTCTCCATTTTTATATATTCGACTACCTTGAACAATCGACTTAACATTGACAGGCGGGACCTAATATTACTATAAAGCCTGCAGTGCTCTATGACCTGCTTGAATCCCGCTCTGTAAAAATATGCTTCATCTCTAGGGTATGCTTTAGTATGTGTAAGACGATTACCTCGTTTGATTGAGGAGGACTCGGAGGATGTATATTCCGGAAACAGTCTCAGAAGTACTAGATTTAGCAATGTCTTTCGAAAATAACATGTCCAAATACCGCCACGTGTTTCGAGTTATCATGATAGTGGTTTCTGCGTTTGAACTTTGGACACTCAGCATCTCTTAGGGACAGGCCCGCCACGATCCAGCGATCTTGAACTCTCCAACGAGTCAACAACTATCTACAGAAATTTGGGTAAGGGAATAGGCTATTTGACCAGTTTATTGAATTCCAATGTCGCTCCTAGATGTCTGATGAAATACATTCCATGATCATCGGTCTCAAAAACCTCAATCTATACACGGATGAAGGGAGTAGTACCAATGTCAACCTAGTGGACGGGGCTTCGGATCGCGACACCATTATCCAACACCAGCCTTCGCTAATTCCCTCTCTCCGTGATGACAACATGCACCTACCTATTTCTAAACTCCCTCCCGAGATCGTTTGCGTCATTCTACGTTACATATCGCAAGACCCTCGATACACTGCGTACCAATGGATACACATAACCCACATCTATCATTATTGGAGAATGATAGCGTTGTCAGACACTCGCTTATGGAGTACCATTTACTTATGCCATCCTAACCTCATGGATGAGGTATTGGAACGAGTTAAAGACACGCACTTACACGTCATTATTGATTGTTCTCAAGAGTGCTCTCGCCATAGCATTCTCACCATGCCCAAACCTCATCTTCCTACTTGGACTGCACTTGCAATGTCCAAAATCACGCGTATCTGGAACAAGGCATCTCACCTGACAATACATTGGGATAAGTCATGCGTTGTGCGAGAACTACTGCAGTGCCTAGGACCTTCTAAGGTTACATTTCCCGACCTCACTACCCTTTCTGTAGAGGGGGACTGTAGTCATATATTTTCCCCCAATGCAGTATGTGTCTCTACACTGCTGTCCATTGTCACATTCTCTTCCCTCCAATCCCTCCGTCTTCCACATTTACCGGCGC
Organism: Cerrena zonata; assembly: GCA_038087015.1. NCBI lineage: Eukaryota > Fungi > Basidiomycota > Agaricomycetes > Polyporales > Cerrenaceae > Cerrena > Cerrena zonata. The sequence goes on from JASBNA010000005.1 coordinate 141,402, forward strand.
CTTGTAAGGACCTCGCATTCCCTCCGATTTCATTGACGAGATTAGAGGTTGCGCCCGTCACCGGGCACCGAGGAGATGTCAAAGGTGCCCTGGTTATACTCGCAAAGCTACCCAACCTTCAATTTCTATCCTTACGACTCACCAAGGACGACTCGGAGTCAATCATACCACAAGCAGCTATAACACTACCGTACCTTCGTGAATTACACATCAACGCTCACACGAAGACCGCACACATTTTATTAGAAAGCATTACTCGTCCAATTGACACAGCACTCTTTCTAAACGTCTACGATGGTTGCAGAAGAGACATCTCAGAAAGTCAAGGATCCAAAGCCATGTGCGACACGCTTATGTTGTTATTTGCTTCAACTCCATCGTTCAAAAGCATATCTTTGCGAACGGAAATCACGAACTCGGACATGTATACTGTTAGTCCATCGGTCTCGAACCCAGAACACGCCGTTGTACGCTCCATCGCCTATCAGAGCCATCGTGCACTCGACGTCTTCCATAAGATATTGAATCGGACTCCGTTGGCGAGTTTGCAGCATCTACGTTGGGACGTCTGTCTAAGATTAGGTCCGGAGGGGTATCGCCAAGAATATTACCCCCCCAAGACTGTCGAGTTTTATACATCGTTCAACAATTTGGAGCACCTTACAAATTTGGATATATACAGTGCGGACACTGTAGCGGTCATTGAAAACCACATTTGGACATCTGGCACCCCTCTGGTTTTTCCGCAGCTCCAGAAGCTGTGTTTCTTCAAAAAGTACTGGTTGAGCAGTTGGTATTCGAGAACAACGAATCTTACCCAAGCCCTCAAAGAACTCGCCCGGAGTATCAGAGCCCAGATGTTGCTCGTCCCGAGCCTTCAGGTGGTAGCATTTTATGGCATCGATTTTTGTCAGGAGAATGAACATGAAATATTGACCGATGCACTATGCGACCAGCGATCCCTGAGCCATACTAATGTTAGAGTTTCCCAGCTCAATCAAGCCATCGAAATTGACATCCCACTAGCTGACGACCAGCACCTCATTCTAGCGGATTAGTTCTGACCAGTCAACACGATTAGCATAATCATTATCTGACATGTATTCCTGACCTTCTACCGTGTTGAGAGACCAAATGTAGATAGAGATATTCAAGGTTTCGAAATTTTAATATTCAGTCCGTAGCGTTCACAGTGACTGTGGGCAGAAACGTGCGATACCCTTCTGACGGAGGCACCATTTTTGGCGACACTCTGACCTGTATAAGGACGGACCGTTCATTCCGAACAATGTCGTATGGAGAGGATCTGCTGACCAACATCGGGACCGTCCGAGTAGATTAGAGTATTTGAGCACCCAAAACATATAAAGGTCCTACTTCCAATGACGTTCGCAAGCGAGTACATAACTACCACCCGTCACAGCGATACACCCCAAACCATGTCCAACCCAAAGATGAAGATCATCGACCTCACCCATCCGCTCGTTCCCTCTAACGTTTTCTCATGTCCCGGACACCCAGCATACACTGCCGACCGCACCATGAACCTTGCGAAAGGTGATTTAGCCAACGTACACACCCTGACCATCGGCACACACACGGGCACACACATTGACGCACCGTACCATTTCTTCGAGAACGGGATCAAAGTCGATGAGTTGGACTTATCGCTCCTTACGGCAGCTCCAGCTATTCTTGTAGACGTGAGGAGCAAGAGAGCGCACGAGGTCATCACATGGGAAGACCTCGCGCCATACGTTGGGAGGATGAAGTCCGGAGTAGCAGTCCTATTGTGCACAGGGTGGTCGAAATACTGGGGTCAATCGAATTACACGGACCATCCCTATCTCGACGGGGAGGCGTCGAAGAAAATGGTGGACCTCGGAGTGAAGGTTGTCGGTATAGATGCAATGAGTCCAGACGAGGTAGATCCGAAGAAGGGTGCTTGCATAGATGTGCACAATGTGGTCTTGGGAAATGGGGGTGTGATAGTGGAGAACCTGAATAGGCTGGAGGAGATCATCGAGAGTGGGATACAGTTGGAAGATTTGGTGGTCAGTTTACTGCCATTGAGGTTGACGAGCTTGGATGGGAGTCCGGTGAGAGCGGTAGCTTGGGAATCTAGCAGGTAGCATACCAGGAGTACATCAAGCACACGTAATGTTTCTCGAGGCAAAAGCACGTATAGGAGAACCATCACAATGTCCAAGCTTTAGCGGAACCAAATTGACAGACCAATCACCTTCTTGGATAGCGGCCAAGTTGGTAAGGTTCTCTGCGATGAGCCCGTCCGCTCCCAAGATGGCTCGGTGGACGCCAACATCACCTTCGACAGTACTATGTACATGTGTTTCGTCAGGACTGAGCGTATCGATTCCTATGACACGTATACCCGTTTCTAAAATTCGCTGGGCAGCCTGAGAGTCAAGAAACGGGTGATCGTAGTACTTCGGGGTCCCCCATTCCTTTGACCAGTCTGTCCTGAGAAGCACAATAGCACCTTCTCTCGCACCTTGCCGCATCTTTGCTTCGTATGAACGTATGACGTCCCATGTTATGCGCTCTCTTGGTCCTTTACCAGTCGCGTCGATAACAATGCAAGGCCCGATGAAACGAGAGAGAGGAACTTGATCAATAGTTTGACCATCCTCAAGGATGTGATAAGGTGCATCGATATGAGTCCCACTGTGAGAGCCAATTGAGATAGATTGGACATTCCAACCGTCCTTTTGGACAGTCAATGCTGGGCAACATGAATATTGGGGGTCGCCAGGATATATCGAGATATTTTCGTCCAGCGTATGTGAAAGGTCAACGAGGTCCATGACAGAAAGAATGATCCAGGTATATTATATGTACGCGCCGAGTGAGTGAGATGTGAGTAAGATGATGGCGTGCTGCAACAGCTTGCTGTTAACACCGCGTGAAATCGTAAGTGATAGAGGTTCCTCTTGAAAACAGCTAGTAAAATGATCGATAAGTATCGTCCAATCAGGCAGGTGTAATGGTTCGTGACATGCAGCACGCACTAGCAGAGCTAGCCCAGCAATACAACACATAGAGGATATATTCCAACTTACATGCATACATTTGTTATATCTTGAGAACACTCAAGCATAATATCAATGTCATCGTTTTATTATCGAGTTTCAGTTGTTGGAACTTGGTTTAAATTAGATGTTTGTTATAAGTGAGGGTGCTCTGGCTAGTAATTTGTCTAGCCTCTATAGTGTAGGCTCAATAATGGTGTCCGTATACTCTGTTATCTCTAGAAGGACTCAGAACGATCATTAAATATGTCTCCGAAGTGAGATTGCCTAATTCGTACATGATCACGTGCTGCGCCCACTATGCAGAGCAGTTGTTTCGGGCCCCAACGCTTGCTCAACGTTCACTATGCCTTTCAACGTCTCGGGCACCCTAGTATCTCTACATCTTCTCATAAACCCGCGGATACTAATCCCGTCAATAATCATCAAAGGTGAGAACCATACGATCTCGTTTCTGTTCTGCGGACCCAATATTTGTTGTAGAAAGACATTCGCCAATTGCAATTCCATGAGCTAAGAAAGGCAGGGTATAAGGGTGCAATATTTGATAAGGATAATTGCTTGGTGTGTATTTCCTTCTCAAAGTTTCAGTTGAGATATTTATGTCCTTGACGTTCTCCCTAGACAATACCACATCACGACCAACTTGTCCCAGAGTTAAACGTCTGTTTCTAAGCAAATAAGTTATACTACTGGATTCTGATTCTTTATGAATAGGATGCATGGAAGGAATGTCGCGAAACATTTGGAGATGCAAACGTTTTAATCGTGAGCAACTCTGCCGGGACGAAGTTAGACGCGGGCGACATACAGGTGTGCACCAGCTTGCATGTCCTTTTCGTCCGTGTTATGGTTTAACATTCATATAGGCTGAATCCGTATCGCATCACTTGTCGACACCCGTTCTCAGACACAAAAACCTCAAGCCCTCCTTCGCTTGTATATCCACGATTCGCAACTATTTCTCCTCGTTACCTACACCGATCAAAGATGACGAGCTCATCGTGGTCGGTGACCGCATCTTCACCGATATCGTCTTAGCGAATCGAATGTCTCGTAAAATTCCCTCCCAAACCAAGACATCTGAGAAGGACTCTGAAAACTCTGCACCCACCGAGGCAATCCCACACTCGCCGTCTGTACACGCACCACGGAGAACAGGCCCATTGTCTATATGGACTACAGGAGTATGGGAAAGAGAAAGTATGGCGTTTAGGTTTCTCGAGAAAAAGCTCTTGGATGGGGTGAAGAAATGGGTGGTAGACAGCAACAGCGTAGCGGTTCGTGGTGACGTCAATCATTTCGTTAAGGAGCTACCGCTTCCACCTCCACCTCCTCCGAAGAAGGATAATATCTTCCGTCGTATTAATAGGTTCTTCAGTACAATACAGCGAGATTGAAATGACCATAAGCTATATTCTACATCATCTACGTGTGTCTTGACTTGTGGCACCAGATATAGAATGGTTCTCCCCATTTCCGTTGATATACATCTTGGCGTGAGCTTCAAGTAATCTTTCGACTGTCCTAGGATTGACGGCTTGGGTTCGAGTGATGTTTCGCTAGAGAATCATTCAGACTCAATCATCAAACAAATGTGTGTCGACTTACCAATGCAAATTGTACGCCACGATAGGCAGACTGATAGAGTTCGTTAAAGTCCGGTTGACCCTTACGAATACCATGTCTACCTAGACAGGTCACGGCCGCTTGTTTAATGACCTACAACATCTGTTAGGGCCAAATACAGATACTAAAAAATACAAATAGTGAGACTCACAATCTTGTTTGCCTTTTCTAGTTCGTCAGATCCAGGTTTCTCTGCAGCCGAGGCACGACTCTTCCCTTTAGGGTCAGGAGGGGCAGTGATGTCACCGAACACATCTGAATCTCCAATACTCGATTCCGAGTATGATCGTCCGGGTGGTCGAGATGGCACCTCTGGGACCTTGAACAATGCATCACCATTGTTACCCATTCTGACCTCTTTACCCAGTGCACTAGGTTTTGGCATATTGAACATGACATCTCTCGCCATCCTAACTTGCTCATCCTCTTCTTCGCTCTTTCCTTTTGCTCGTTTCGCGCTGGATCCAAACTCTAGATTGACACCAGACAGTTCACGCTTGCGCTTCGAAGCAGAGAGTTGCGTCGGTGGTTTTCGGGGGGTGGGGTCATCGGGACGAGGAGGACGGACGACTGGCGGAGGTTGTTTGGTCAGGATACGCGCGGCAAGAATATGAAGGGATTGCGGAGGACTAGATGAAGTGGACGGTAGACTATCATCCGAAGTGTCTGGAAGTAGCTGGCCATAAATCAAAAAGTCGCCTGTCTCGGGGTCACCTGTAATAGTTCAAGTTAGTTGGACAGTGGGTATTAAGGGCGACAACATACCACTGTCACTAAGACTAACACGGATGCCCTGCTCTGTCCTACCATCTTTAGAGATGACGGGAGGGAGACAGAGAACGTTTTCAAAATATATTCTCGTAAGCACTGAGTAGTCATGAATACACCTATTTCCAGAGTTCAAGAAGTATAATTCCAATTAGCACGGATCGACTTACACGCGAATATTACTGTTAGTGTCAAGCCAGACATCGGTCAGTTTCTCTGTACCCAGGAGGTGCAGGCTTGGACGTCCTCTCATGCTTTCCAAAGCTAGTGTGAGTGGGTTCTCTAGCAACCTCTTCGAAGGTGTACTGGAAACATTCGAATCTGACACATTGGTCGTAAAGCTTAGTCCATCCAAAAGTAGGAGTGAGTCAGGTAGTGATAGTGCACCACGATATAACAGTCGGTGAGAACTAGAGACGGTTCTCTTGCGGGATGGCGTAGTAGGAATCTGAACGTCTAACATGATTAGTGAATTCTGCGGCATGCACTACGTTAACCTAGAGTAGAGCTTGGTAAATCTCAGTCATGACACCAATCTTTTTGTGTACTTACAGGATGCTCGCTTGCTTCAGGTAGGCCTCACCGGCAGCACTCCCACAATTAATAGTTGCCAGTGTACTCAGGTTGGTGCCAAGCACCAGCGCATTGTACGCGACTGTGACCAACGCGCTGTAACGTATCATGTGATCATGTGATGCGTGACTATCTTAAGTGCCCCTTTCAACCCCTTTCAAGTTCCGACTTTGAGAAATCCACCAAGGTTGATTATGATTGCAGTAATGTACCTAACTCTTTCACTCTGATATTATAGGATGTACATGGGAATGCAGGATCCACAATCCTGGCAAATAGCCAACGCTCTACGCAGAAATCTTGGCGAATCGCTTCAAGTTTGTGTGCCACTGGTGAGGGCCATTTCCTTTGACACTAGAACAAAAGGACCTCCGCGCTCGCTCAAGTATCCCTTCTCTCTTCTTCCAACTCATTACTGTATCCTACTAATAACCGTAAGTCTCCGGTCAAGTTATGTCACGATACACGGTTAGTTACTCGTTCACTTCGTTCGAGGTTCCCCACTCAACCAGCTAATAATATTATAACAGAAAGAATCTCGCTGGAGAATGCCACCCACAAGAGACTCTCAATCATCTGTACCGATACCTACTCCTTCCATAACGGATTCTGGCAACTCCAAGGCTGGTGCTGACGTTGAGGAAGACTATAGCGTGTCTGCCTTCGGTGATGTCTCTTTGACCGATGCATATGTCATCCCTGGGACTCCTTCAACAAAGAAACCTCGTCTAAAACTTAAACACAGGAAACCCCCTCTTCCTGCTAAATCCAAACCAGATGACAAAGATACAGAACAGGACGACGATCCTCAAACCGTGAGTTATTCTTGAAGATAGTCACTATTTGTATAATGGGCCACTAAATTCTCTCTTCCTATATGTATAGTACTCTCGTTCAAACTTTCTCGATTATTTACAGTCCACCTCAACCAAGGCTTCCGAGATGACACCTACGGAGGATTTCATCAATTTCTTTGATACTCTAAAAGCTAGCCGCAAATCTACCCAAAGGCAGAAACATGCGTCTTCGGTCGACGAAACTTTTACCAAGTCTCGTAATCTCGAAGGAATCTTCAGTTCTAGTGGCCTGACATACAGCGGTACGAAATCGAAAGCACGGGATCACCGCTCTTCCGCCGTAAAACGTCGACAACCTATTCCGGTCTGGGACCAATCCACGTCCAATGTCTGAGTATGCTACTCGTGACCCCAAATATGCACGAATGAATCAAATAATCACATTTCTCTGTAACCTCAGAGACGCCATATACACTAATATCCATCCTCTTTTTACCTCCAAATATTCATGATTTCCTGTGTGATCATTCCTGTCTCGAGTAGGGAATTGCATTTTCTTACTTTGAACACGCAGATAAATCTCTAGCTCTCACACAGGTTTCTTTCTGGTTGTCATAACTCCAACATCGTTAACTCTTGGCATCCAACAGGGCACTTCATTTGATACATTCAGCTCGGATGCGAAATGTTTTGTGGCATTACCGATTGGAACCAGAACATTCTTGGAACGATATCATCCGCAATCTCTAGAGCTGTTTTCGTTTATGAAGGATTATACTGTGCTTTGGAATAAATTCTCCTCGTTGCTGACGAGCTTTGCGATAATACCCCACAGCTTTTCGACGCTCGCGCTCTGCAGGCTGGATACAGGTTCACCTAATGCAACAGCGTGCCTCCGCCGGCAGAATCTCAATACCTCTTAAGTCCAGGCGTTCGAAATTCGAATCATAGTTCCGCGAAGCATGGACGCGCGGAGTTATCGTTCTTCCGGTTTAAGGTGTAGGCCACCTCCCCCTGTTCGGGACTAAACTGCATAAAAAGCCCAACTGGGTCACATACACTTCGCACACAGTGTCAACCATGAGCAAATGATTATGTTCTAGTGCCTTCGGATGTTGTTCTAGGTGGGCTATAATTAGCCTCCTTTCATTATAATTAACGTTTTGAATCTCCCCCGCCTAGAAGATTGACTTTCATTCGTAACAAAGCGGGCTCGATGTTGGGCTAGATTGTCCTTGAGCATTTCCCTCGGATTGTAATCCCGCAATGTCGAGTCTCAATGGCCTTGCCAAGATGATCACTGCCGGACTTAGGGCTCAGGGCTTACATCTAGTACGTCTATTCCTTGGCATATGACGGAACGCACTACGAATTCTAAAGTTAACCAAGGTACCACATTTGGGCCTCCCGAGACTAACTGTAATGCAAAGTACGGGGACCTCTTGCCCATACAGTTGACTCCAAGCTATGCCATTCAAAGCTCCGTTCTGATAAATTCACTGTCCCCATGCTCACATTAGCTGTTTTTACCCGGTCAGAACTTGACCCCGCTGTAAAATTCTACTACGTGTGTTTGACATGATCAGTTCCTAATCGTCATCCATGACGGCCTGTTCTTCTCCGCGGTATAATATAAGTACAGGATAGAACAACTCAACCTCAGCATAGTTGCGAAATCCACTCGCCACTACTTTCCCTATACATCACAATGATTGGCAAACTCATCCTCCAAGTCGCGCTCATTACTGCTTCCGCCTACACGGCCGTTGCTAGGCCCAGTGAGTAGGAATACCTTCGCAATAAATTGCTTTGGCTTACACAGTACCTACAGCTCTTCCTGTTCCTATCTCCGGCACCTATCGTATTCTGAACATCGGTTCTGGACTTTTCTTGGATGATCTCGAATCAGAGCAAAGTATGTAGCGATTTAGCTCTATTACATGTCGAATCTTTACTCAGACTATGTGACTAGCCATGGGTGCACCGGCAAGTCTCCGGATATGCTTTGAAACCGGTCCTATTCACTGACCTCTTCCACAGGTGGTTGTTCGAGCCCTCAACAGACCCCTTACCCTCAATCAGGAGGTACGTTTCATCGAGGATTGAGGCGTAAATACTTCTGACACTTTCTTCAGTGGAATTTAGTCGTTTTCAATGGCCAATTCTCCACCTTGCAATCTGTTAGCAGCTTTATAAATACCGATGTAAGTCGGTTCGGCTTCTTCCTCGTACCACAGGCCACTCATATCGAAATTTATAGGGAGCCACAGGTGTTATACTTAACCCTTCTGGGGCAGCCGCTCTTTCCCTCACGTCTGCTCCAAGCGGAATTTTGTAAGTGGTTATTTTGTTACATGTTAGGAAAAAAATAATGAGTACTCTGCTCTTTCAAGCATCTGTGCCCTTTCTTCCGCCGTTGGCTGCCTCACTTCACCTCTTACTTCTGCTGCCCCGGTGAGTACTATACTACTCACATGAGAAGGGCCTCAACTAACAGCTGGTCCTATGTTAAAGGTTACCTTTGCACCCCTTGCTGGAGGATTGGACCAGACATGGTCCTTTGAACTTGTAGGGTAGATGACCAGCATCAGGAGTCATACACTCATACCGCAAATATTTCGACTTCCAATTTAGTTTGAAGTTATCTGGAAGCTAGTAGGACCTTTTATCGAACTCGTGTTATGTCTATAACTTGAAAAAATGTAATCGATTTAGATTATTACATATATGATTGTCGTAACTTGAAGTTGCGGGAAGACAAAGCACTCGATCATAGTGTTGTGTTCACCAGTCCTATTTGGTGCTGTTAGTTTTTAAGGCGATTGCCTTTATTGGAAACGGTAAGCGAATACAACATGAGAACATAGGGTACATATAGAAACTACACGCTGATATCTACACTCTTCAAATCAGTTAGACTAAAGGCACAGGAATATAACGTTGGTCATCCAGGGTTTCACTTCGGCGGATTCCGAGTTTGTGGTCCTTCCTTCTGAAGTAAAGCCGTTTGGCGTACTTCCAAGCTTCGACTGAACCCATAAACAAGAAACCTGTGATGAAAACGATGCCCCATTCCCAGGAGATTGGTGCATGCTTGAATACCTTGTCATTGATGACAGGGATGTAGATCTGATCCGACCATCCTATTAGTTAAATCATCCTGATGGAAAACAAGTTATACGTACGACAGGGAACACTGTCACAAATCCGAAGATAACAGACCAAAACAAAAACTTGTTCCTCCAGACGTCACGTACCCATTGAGTATATGGGGTCTTGGACTTGGGGTGCATACGGAAGAATGACCGGCGTATGGAGATCACTAAAGCGAACAATAAGTAATACGATTACTCTGAACATTCTCTTTTACTTACTTTGCCAAGCAAGGAAGAGAGAGAACCAAGTCATGCAAACGAAAGTTGCACACCGGGCACGGAAGGCTTCACGGCATATCTCGTCCAATCGTTCGTTACAAGTTCCATCCCCAAGTTGTCCGTCACCAAAGCCGAACATTACCAAAGCAAAAGTGCCAAGGCAAAGTGCTGCCATGATAATACCATAGACGATCTATTTTAGAAGTGTTAGATCGTGGAGAACAAAAGAGTTACCTATGAGACTCACCATATCGAGGAAAACCTCTAACGTGAATATACCAACCTTGACATCGTGAGGGGGCCTAGACATGATATCGGGTGCGGGGGGTTCCATGCCCAACCCCATGGCGGGAAAACTACTTGTGATCATGATGACCCAGAGAATTTCTACTGGGCTCAGTGGAAAGATAGAAAGACCTGTCGAGTCCTTGAAAGCTAGACCAACAAGCAGTACAACAGCTTGTGCTACATTTTGCGCGAGTAGATGCTACAGTGAAGGAATCAATAAACAAGCATCGGTGGTATGGAGACTACACCTACCAAGACAAACTTCTTGATATTGTCAAAGATTCTGCGACCAGAAGCCACGGCGGATAGAATAGAGGCAAAGTTATCGTCCGTGAGCACAATGTCACTAGCCCCCTTTGCGACATCGCTTCCTGTACCCATTGCGATTCCTACGTCCGCTATCTTCAAACTTGGGCTGTCGTTAACACCATCGCCTGAATTGAAATACGTGAGTGAAAGGAAAATGTTGAAAAACACAAGTGTCTCACCAGTCATGGCGACAAATTTTCCACGGCGGTGAAGAGCCTCGATCATGCGAACTTTGGTTTGTGGTGCACAACGGGCGATAACAAGTGGCAACTCCGGCAAGGCGTCGATTTCGTCGTTCGTTAGGCTATCGAATTTAGATGCAGTCATGATCATAGAGTCGTATACATCTTTCGCCAAAAGTTGCCAATTGGATGGTACGATACCAACTTCTTTAGCCTGCAAATATTGGGTGATCAACGTGATGCGGATTTAAACTGAAAAAAGCTTACAATTGCAGTCGCAGTCCCTGGGTGGTCACCAGTAAGCATGTGAGTGCGAATGGAAGCCTTTTGGAATTGAGCCACCGAGGGAGCAGATTCATGACGCGGTGGATCATATATACTGCACAAATTAGTTACACGTAAGAGCGAAATGCGAATTGATGTACGTACCCGACAAGCCCCAAGAACATCAACCCTCGTTCGACCGCTTTGCGAGGGGGTTGATTGTCTTCACTTTCTTCGGCATCGCCATCTTTGGCTTCCTCATAATCGTCATCCAAAACGTCATCATCATGCCAGTCCTTCGTAGCGAGCGCGAGACACCGTAAGCCTTTGGAAGCCATTGCGTCGACATTAGCGAGAATCTTCTCCTTCCACGTCGCTCCTAGTTCTTCGGATGTAACATCTTCGGAGCCTCCTTCAGAGGTGTCTGGGCGTTTTGCTAGGACGGTCGAGCACGAATTGAGCACCATTTCCACAGCACCCTTCATGAAAACTGTTCGTTCCTTTCCTGAGGGGCTCTCCATGATGACAGCCATGCGCTTCAAGCTTGAATCAAAAGGGTATTCGTGAAGCTCCGACCATCGACCATCGCCAGACGTCAAAGTAGGTTTACCCCACTTGAACCTATGAGCAAAAACCTGGATGGCTATCTCAGTCGGATCGCCCGTAGCAGCGTACTTTCCTGTCAGATTTCCGGCTTTCTCATCATCACCCTCGCCAGGATCCTCTCGTTCCTCGAAGACACTAGCAAGATTACACAGAGCAGCGCAGTTGAGGAGGAGGCTGAGGGATGAAGATCGTTTAGCCCATTGGTGAGTATCAGGAATATCTTCTGTAACGAGCTGTGGACGAGAAGGTAATTGCTGACCCGGAACCATAGTTAGAGGATGTCTATCCAAGTCCTCCTCGGACGTCGCTGCGACGACATCTTGAGCAGTCATAGGATGGAAGGTTAATGTTCCGATAGTAGGATTGAAGGCATCGTCTGCGCCGTTGACCTGGTAAGTACCCTCCGCCGGGATCCATGACATACGAGTAATCATACGGCCTGAAATCCAAGGTCAATTTTTGAAGGAACCCATATCAAGCAGGAATATACCTTGTGTCAGGGTGCCAGTCTTATCAGAACACACATCCGTTACAGCACCGAGAGCTTCCTAATTGTGTAATCATAATGATCAGTTTAGGGCTATAGTTGGTACGGTTGGTCTATCTTCGTACCAAAGAGTCCAATCGACGAACGATGACATTTTCCTTCACCATGTTTTTTGCACCCTGATAAAATTGGCGTTAGTTTTTATGATCCGCATTCATGTACTGTAAAAAGCGACACGTACCATGGCCATTGTGATCGTCAAAACGACGACGAGACTTGCTGGAATGATGCACAACCCGGTGGCTACAGCGTATAGAACAACTTCTCTCGTCCCATTGAAGTTGTTTGCACCCTGTAAAAAAGTTAGCGTCGTTCCTATTCAAATAGATTGCGTTTTCAGTACCATGACCACAATTGCAAAGACAACCGCTATGGCAAAGAGAAGAACAGCCATCTGACTGAGTTTTCGTTGTAACGGACTGCCTTTATTGACACCTAGAAAGTATCCGATGTTGTCCGTGACCGTCAACGCTCCGGCCCTAGCCTTGGCCCGTGGTGTGATCTTCCCATGCTTGTTGACCTTCGGTTTTCTAACTCTCGAACTAGAACCCATCAGACTTTCGGCGATGGCTCCGATTTCGGTATGCATGCCAGTAGCTACAACAATGCCCCTAGCTCGTCCTCTGGTGATACAGCTAGAGGAGTAAGCCATATTGATTCGGTCACCTACACCTACATTACTCTTATCCGCAGAGAAGCAGGCATCGGCACTTTTCGCGACTGGCACGGCTTCACCGGTGAGCATGCTTTCGTCCGCTTCGCAATTCATTGCTTCGGTCAGTCGAAGATCGGCGGGAACTATATCTCCCGTAACAAGCAAGACGATATCGCCAGGTACGAGTTGAACGGAAGGGATCACTTTAGTTGTGGAGCCTCGGACGACGCGGGCAGTTGGAGAAGCGAGACTTCGGAGAGAAGCCATTGTCTTTTCTGCAGAGTACTCTTGAATGAAGCCGACTACGATGTTGATGATGACCTAGAATACAAAGTAAGATATCGTGCGCATAAGTATAGGTAAGAGTAAGGCGTACCACAGCGGTGACGACTCCGCCTTCGATCCACGATTTGATAGCGAATGAGACAACCTGAATATAATTAAATAAATAGTCAATCGCAGGGTCATGCGTTACACACCATTCCTATTACGAGAACTAGTACCATGGCGTTGGCAATTTGTCCTATATTCTTACCGTTAGGATGCGACTCATTACGACAAAAATAGTGTCCAGACCTAGCAAGATTTTAGACCATGATGAGTCCTCGTCTGAACTAACAACATTCTGGCCCCATCGTTCTTGTCGTTTCGTCACAGTGGTATCGGAGAGACCTTTAATTGATGTTGATATTAATTGATATGTGAAGGCAAGGTGATACTAAAAATCATCGCACCTTGTTGAACATCCACTCGTAACTTCTTCGCAACCTCTTCAAAAGATAGAGTGTAAGGTGGTGTATCGACCAAGGGTCGAGGTGTCGGCTCATGTTTTCCCATCGCTTATCGCACTGAGAAGAAACGAGTTGATTGAATACTCGTCGGCGGCTAGTATTAAGTCACTTACATGCTCTTTCGAAGTGGAAAGTCAGCTGGGTGAACCGTAAAAGAAATGGATGCAGCTACAACGGCGAGCGTCGTAAGTGACTGAAGATAAGGCTTTATATCAGCTATCTCAAGAAGGGATGAGTGAAGACCTACACTCCCCACTCCCCAAGACTGCGTTGTATATATATGTTCACACTTGGCCAGCCAAGCTTTGCCGTGACATATCCGCACGTCATAGGAGGTGCACCTATCTCTTGGGCTATGTCTTGGAGTTTGTGAAGTTTAGAAACATGTCTTTTTCATGCTCAAGACTTCAAGTTAGTTGTTTGAAGTTGTGGGTGGTGTTAACAACTTCATATGAGGGATTTTTGCCATTGAAGGACATCATGATTGAATATAATCATCTTCCCAAACCGGCGACGGGTTCTGAGTTTCCATCACGTGACGGGTTTAGGAAGAAAACGCCAAGCCATTGCGAAGTCTGCGATCTCTTGTCAAGATCCTCAAAAGTAACATACCGCGATACCGAGCCTTTCATTCTAGGCGTGCCTTATCAATATTTCGGTCAGCAAATGATAGGCTCGTAGAACCATCGCTTGCAAGCCAGACCCGCCTTCCTTTTTTGGTTTTCGGAGTTTGGAAAGGCACGAGCTTGCGAGCGATTCTAGGATAATGAGGTAGACTTAGACATTTAGACACACCAGATTACAATATGCAAGAGTAAAGACAATCGGGTTTGAAAGAAGTGTTGGCGTGCACATACATTCCAGCATAATTATGTTGGCTTCATTTCCTGTAATTTGCCGCTCGAGGTTGTTACACAAGTAACACAGCTACCGTCATTGTCTACTCATCGTCATTGTCGTTTCCAGCGACATCTATACTATACAAGTATTGACTACTTGTCGGAATCCACCGTGGTGCTCGAGAAAGCCTTAGAAAGGTCTCAGAAGACAAGAGGCTATATAGGGGCTTACCGGGTTCCGCCCGTCGTTCCCGCCGTCGCCAACGACATTCACGAGGTCTCTTGTTCGCAAGCACCGTGCTGGTGGTCAAAGACGTCAAAGCAGGTCAATACACGGTCAAAACGTGCCCAGTGTGATTGACCATCGTGACTCCGGCTGGCCTTTGTTCTGACTACCCCGCTCGTTGCTGGCTTGTTGACCACGAGGTGTCCATAATAAATGAACTCTGCCTACTCATTACCCTCCAAACTCTGACTTCTTCTTTCATTCGCTTCGAGCAGTCGATCTAGGTCGACCTGCTCGATTCTCTCACTTCTAACTCATGCAGACAGAACATCTCAACGATTGGGTCTTCATCTCTCCACACTGGTGGCAGCTCTCTTACAAGGACCTTTCATGGGCCTACCGAAGACGATACCAGTGGACCCAGTCGGGGGGAAAGGCTGCTATCCACCCACGCCCACCATGGCATCACGATCAACTCTATGTGGATAAGGATCGGTGGCAGGATGGTCTAGAGAGTATGGAACAGTTGGAGCTGAATCCAGATTTGGTTGGTGTGCGAGGTGCGTTGAGTACGTTGGGTCCGTACGAGGAGGATGTGGGCATATCGGGTGTAGGCATATCTTCCCACCTCGGCACTCAGGAGCACATACCGCTCTTAGCAGCAGAGTTGGATCAAGACGACTTTGTGGCGAGTCAGAAGACTTGGTATAATCTCGTACGCGATCTCATGGGCAGCACTCCCATACGAGCACCACATAACCTTCTAGATGATGTCGACCTCAGTGTGAAACTTTGGGATCTCGACCTTTCAGATGATGTCAAGTTCGATTCCTCCGAGTTCGTCGATCATACAGACTCCGAATTGTCGACAGACTCCGATCCTATGCCCACTACACCTCACGGAGACAAGAAGTCATACGCAGCGGTTGTGTTCGACGAGCATGTGCCGCAAACGGTGCTTGCACCATCACCATCGAAGCCACTGAATGCCACCGCCGTAGACTTTATTCCCGCCCGTACGCCACTTCCAGAGTCGACACCATCTCCTGATTCTTTAGGAACACCGTACGCTTCCCTTGGTTATGAGTTCCATTTCCCCTCTCTCAATGCTCAGCAAGCGACGTCTCGTTCAGGCGCAAAGTCCCTCCCTCCCAATCTACGGAAGGACGAATACGGTTTCTACTTGAACACTAGCGACATGACATCATCCCCTTCGTCTGTCATCCGTTCTCATACATCTACTAGGACAGCGACTCCGAAGAGGCAGTCCACAGCTTTGCTCCCCGCTTTCCTTACCGAACCCTCTACTCCTTCCAGGACAAGGCAGTCGAAGACGAGGGAAATCGTTGATCGTCTGAGATCCGCCACAGCTAGCGGGGAAGCATCGCGGCAAGCAAGGAAACCGGAGCCCGACCTCACTCCAACAGGTGATGAGCAGATGCAACCCAAACTGCGCGACATCGAACATTTGTCAGATAGGATGGCTGCAATCGATGGATGGATCACAAACGTCATTGAGACGGAGGAGGCGAAGGCTACAGAGGCCCGTGCGAACAAGGATGGGTGGATTGAGGGTACTGCAATCCCTAGTCAACCAATACGTGTGGTGAAGAACAAGAAGAGCCACAAACGGTCTTCGAGCAGTGTGAATAGCACTTATCCCATGACGCCTCCCTCCACTTCATCTCTATCAACCCACCCTTCTCCTGCCTCATCTCTGACAAGCTTCGGGCTTCCTGTCACCCCCACAAGCACATCGTTCCCATCCTCCTCATACTATCCTTACCCAACTCCCTATACAAATGCTCAGGCTGCTTACATGCAGACGCTCCAATTGCAAATGCAAGCTCATGCACAAGCTCAAGCGCAGTGGCAGATGCAGATGTCCGGCATGCTCGCTCCGTCGTTCACCATGTTTCAAGGTGGTGTCGTCCCCGCTTACTCGATGCCTCAACCTATCCCGGTATATGAGGGTGGAAAGATTACGGGGAGCTCGGGGATTCGACACGTTTAGCGGTGAAGTTGACAATCTGTCCGTTCCCATCCATTCTTTGTGCACGCTGCTGGGTTGTTAGAAGCTTTCTTCGCACTTGATCTTTTTATCATCACTCTTGACGACTCGGTGGACAATAGTAGTGTAGTGATATGCTTCCCCGTTTCTTGTTTTCACATCCCTCCTGCCTATGTATATTTTATTGCTTTCATGCTCGTAGCCTTTGATTACCAGACCACTCGCATTTCTGGGTTCCGTTGATATTTCCCCTCTCTTTTCAGGTTTTCTTTCTCGACTCACTTCACATCATCACCATATGTATATTTTTGACACATGATTCTGTCCTCTATATTTCATATCATCATCTCGACTGCTGTACAAAAGCATTTTGTGATAGACTGAACTGTTCGCCTAGGTCTTATCGCCAAGAGCGAGGTATCGGTGGGTCTGGAACTCGGTCATGTAGCGGAGCTCATTCGAAAACGCAAGTTCATGGTGGACTTCAATGGATATCTCGTTGAAGATAAAAGCCAAGATACCTTCTCTACCCCACTATCAAGGCTCCAATAGTAGAGGACCAGTCAGTACTGGTATATTTATATTTTGAATCATTAATCTGACTTGACTGGGGAAAACAACAGCCTACCCACCTTCTTGCAACCTCAATGTAGGTCATGTTTTTACTCTTGTACATGGTAATCTGGTGCGTCTAAATGTCTAAGTCTACCTCATTTTCCCGTCGAAACCAGGCACGCATGGAATGAACTCGGTATCGCGGCATGTTATTTTTGAGCGCAGTGGCAAGACGATTCACACTCAAAAAGAGATCTACTCAGGATTGATCTAAATTCATATTTCGTTGTTCGTTTACACTTCTTGACTTAGCTAAACGTTTATCGCATGATCATAAAGGATGGCATATTTGGGCATAATACACGTCGCAGGACATTACTAGTGCGAGGCAATCTGAAGATTGCAACAATAAAACGGAAGTCTTTTGTGAACTCCCGAGTGATCAAAATAAAAGAAGCAAACAGCAGAGCCAGGAGTCCACCAAAGATCAGGACTAGAGCAGTAGTTCATTGCAACCAGCTGAGCTAGTTAGTCTCTTCTTCCAAAAAGTCAGTGGAAACTTCAATGTCACAGGAAATCTCCAACTTTGGCAAGTCTTGACGGTCTTCCACGTATTCTTCGAGGCGGTAGTTCATATATTCTTCGAAGTTGAGCCTTTGGCAAACATAATCCAAGTCGAGCGAAGAAAAGGTGTTCTGTTGACCAACTGGAGTACCTGGCGGGCTCGGCGGCGCGCTGTCGTCGCTGAAGTAGCCATCATTCGTGCTGAAACGGCAGATAACCTTTTGTTCTTTGTCGTCCTCGATCCGGTCTGCGACAATGCCTGCCTTTTCGTAAACGTTCTCCCCTTCATCAGAAGTGTCTGAAGTGTTCCCATCGAGGCGGTCACTCAGGTCGTACACCGAGGACACATCGTTCTTTGTTGTCTAGCGAAGAGGCATCAGTCAGGACGAGCGGTGATATCAGCTACATCGAAAGCTTACTCCGAGCTTCCCAGAGAGACCATACTCCTCAGGGTTGCTGATAGAGACGACAAAAGAAGCCGTGTCGTTAAGTGACTTGGGTGTAACGGACCAGAGGCCCAGATCCTCAAATCCGGAGCCGCTCTGTTGATAGAATGGTTGTTGGCATGAGCCAATAATAACAAATGTGTAGAGCAGTAATATAACGAACCGTAACAAAGGTAAGTTGAACAGTTGCGCTAGTCATTTTGGAGTAGGGGCCGGCCTATACAGAGTCTGACAGGCAAAACTTCAAGGAGGGCTAAGGATACGAGCGGAGGAAAGTCGAGGAACAGGGAGAGAGTGGAGGAACCTGAGGAAATCTCGCCGGCGACTGGAGCGTTCTTATACATGTCACTGAAGCTTTGGCCCCATGGTCGCCACTCGGCTGTCGTGGGCCTTCCTGGGGCAGTTGACAAAGAACTACGTAAAATGAATGGTAAGGACAAAGCGAAGCTAGAGATAGTTTTAGCCCATTGCCCGACAGACAAAAGAGATTGCCAATACTGAAAGGGTAAACCGAGTCAATCTATTCGCTGAGAAACAGTTCTGCCGTTGGCCATTGCTCTCGGTCACCACGATGAAAGGTTAAGTCAATCAAGAATCTTCTCGATGACAAATCGTCTCGATAAGCCGAGTTAGCATCCATATGGCAAGCTAATTGGACCATACTTACTGTTCGTCGCAATGGGTGTAAGTACTTGGTCCTGAGAAGGCCTTCACTCGATTTGATACACCACTGGTTCCTTCGACTACGAATACCACCGCCGGTCCCTAGTAGCGTGGGTTCACGATAACGATAATGATTCGGCCAATTTGAAAGGAGCCTGAGCGATGTCAGTCTGTGTCATTCGCAGGGGCCTTAATATTCTGCGGCCACGCTGCATACTCGGGATGCTCGGTACCAGCGTGAGTACATACTGTGAAAAGCAAGCCCCCAGTCCACAGGCTACTAGTGACGTGCCCAATGGCAGTGTTAGTAGCAACGTCAGGATAAGACAGAACGAGATCATGGGTAAGCATGGGTTTATTGCCAAGTATTATCTTCTAGTTGTCCAGACCTTCCCTTCATCTCTGCGAGACTCGAACGAGTCCTAGGGGACTACCAGCGTCGTACACCTCGGTGATCGAACCACGTATCACAAACATTCGGGGGAACACTAAGACAAGACATCAGCAAGTAGCAGAGGCTGGGATAATTCCATAGGATTGAGACATAGTAACATTAGCTAAGTGGGAATTTGAATAAAGTTTACAACATGTCTACTGCGGGCCCGCCCGCTGAAAGAATGTTCACTTATCATTTTCTCACGGTGTTGTGACATAGTACATACTACAGTAATTCACTCGTCATGTTCATCTCTCAACCTATTTTGTACAAATACTAGATTTATGGGAGAAGAATAATGAGCTAACGTGTACACTGAGGGTATGCCCTTTGGCCGCAGACCCATAAATTTACAACGGATTTCCTGATTACAACCCAATGGTATACTTATCCCGTCAATTAATGATTGCTTCAAGGCGTTCCTCACCAGATTAATATGTAGAGCTCAGTGTACTTAAGGCCTTCTGAAGGATGCCTAGTATCATTTATCACGCGGCGTACTCATGAAAAAATGAAATGGCAAGGGCAGTGTGAAGACAAACAACTGAACTTGCCTTATCTGGACTTTCCAGATTTCCCACACTTCACATGCTTCACAGCTTTTCTGGGCGATTGGTAGAAACAAATCGCCGACCTTGCAACACATGAATCCCTTGTTTCCAGTAAGTTGACTTTGTTTCTGTCCTGAAAACTTTTTAGCTGATCCTGTCTGTTTGAAACTTTCATAGTCACGATTTATCTTCATATTGACCCGTTAGTTGACATTATGACAACGCCAGGTGTCGCACTGCCTCCAGCATTCTCCAGCTTATACAGACTGTTCATTCGCAACACTGCGACTGCCGTACTTGATGATGCTCGCAGTACCAAAGTTCTACGCATGCTCTATCGCCCATCTTTCAGGGAAGCTGCAGTAGTGATACGAAGGCTACAAATTTCTGATGAGTTGCCGGGACATGAACGGAGAGCTCTACAAGTGTGGCTATCCAACTGGCAAGATCGAGGTACGCGATTCTGTCGATTCTTTCATTAATTAGTACATGATGATGAAATACAGTCGACAATACACTGTCATTTCTGTCAAATTCCTCCTTGCGTAGGGGAATTCCTCATAAGGTTACACGCAATCTAGGGAAGGTCGTTCGGTCTCTAGAACAGTCAGAAAGAGTGGGACCAGTGAAGAAGATAGGAAGAACCTGGGATCCTAAAGATCCATATTCTGTTCGAGAGAGACTTACAGCACTGACGCCAGATCACTCAGTCACAAGGCAGAGACTATTTCAGGACGAGGCAATAGGGACCATGGTAGAAGCGATCAGAATGGCGGAAGGGAGGAATGGTGTTCACCTGGGTCGTATCAGCACGAAGTTGCCTCTCTGATCGAGAACAGTAAGCGGATAACATATCTCTCAAGTTTGTGTCTGATATCCGATGTTGTTGCACGGCTGCTTATATCTTGTTCTGTAGCATAGGTTTACCCTCCCTCGTCCATCGCGGCTGGGTATGTATAACGACTACGAACACAACTTGCGTCTCCCTGGTCTTCTGCATCACTTCATTCCACTCAAAGGCAGTGCTCTTTTCCCAGACAGTTATCGTTATCTTAGGTTTCCTAATATCCCATTTTGGTCCAGCGATATGTTCACGCTTTGTAGCAACGGTCTAGCTTCTGCCAACAGTCATCCCCCCGACATGATTGATATCCTGTCCATCATTCTCTCTGCTTCTCAATGAATGGTTACGAACTGAACATCGTGACAAGCACCTCGTGATCTGTGACTTTCCAAAATGTCTAAGGCACTGTGTGACAAATGAACACCCCTTCTCTGATCATACTCGGCTCACACTGCGGCACCTCCTCCCATCATACCAAGCATCCCAGATGGTTGGTCCATTTCCATAGTATGCGTTGCAAATCAGGAATCTTGCCCGCAGGCGTTTCGCAGGCTATATAACGGTAATATGACTTCAGGCGTACCTCCACACGTCGGGTGTACACCATTGTCCATCAACTGTCAATGTGTACGAAGGTACCTGTGCTTCTGTCGGTGCCCTAAAGCTTGGGTGCTCCAGCTCTGCGTCCTTGCCTTTTGCCACTTTCCTTCTTCTTCTCCGTTCGTTTTCTTTCTTTCTTTCGGTTTTTTCTCCCTCCTTTATTCCGCGAAGACATGGCACCTTCTGCAAAGATTCGCCACAGGTTCCAAAACTCGCTGGACATCGTCGCTGCGCGATCCTTTTCGTATGTTGACCTTACTCAACCGTCCGGCACGGACAATGCCTGGAGCATCGTAGACTCCCCTACCTTAGGACGGCTCAGCACAATCCACTCTCCTGCTCTTAGAGATGCTGATGTGATCGATTCCCCGATACTGGGCCGAATGTCCGGTATTGCGCGACGGTTAGAATGGCTTGCAGCAGAACCGTCGCCCATGCTGCCTACGATAGTGTGTATTTTTTGAACTGGCTATGCTGCATGTGACTAACATCATCGGCTCAGGCATTTGATGATATCTCATTAGAGGTCAAGAAAGTTAACATCGAGCCCTTGCATATCCACAAGAAATCTGGTGTTACTCCTCTGGATATCAAAAAGATCCGTCGAAGAGGATTGCCAACGGGTGTTCAGCTCATTCTTCCCCCATCCCCTCTTCCGCCACCACGTTCCCCTCTAGGATTACCTCCCCTTTCTGCTTCGACTCCACAAACCGCTCTCACGTTTACAGCTGAGTTTGATCTAGGACATGGAGGCTTTATCTTTACACCCTTCCAAACGTCATACCCTTCAACCGCTACCAGCCCCAACTTCATCGTCAGTCCCGTACCAGATGATGTCGGTCTAGAGACAATGTCGGTAGCTGATACCCATCATGTCGACATAGCTAATCCGCCTAGCCCTGCAAGCTCGACGGGTAGTAATTCACCGTGCTCAGAGATCTTTGACATCGATTCCATCTATCAGTCTCGAAAGATGTCATCATCGACAGCTCCTTCATCTGCTGAACCTTTGTCGGCCAGACCACAAACTTCCACATCATCGTTCACCAAGGAGTTAACTATCCACCTTTTTGAAGAGGAGCTCCACCGCAATGCCCCCAACGATATTGGGGAAAGCAAGCTCGACAAGGAATTCTATGATGAAATTGATGAGGATCTATTGGCGGCGCCTATGGATGTTTTTGAACGCATGTTATGGGAGTCGACCGTAGAGACGGAACTCAAGGATATCTCCGAGGCTGTAGACGTTAAGCCTTCTAGACTATCATATGGGGACAAGATCGATCCTGATGTTCCCCGCAACCAGAACGTCACAGCGCTTGATGAAGAGGTGAGAAATACTTTTCTCACAGATAACAGCCACTGACGTCCAAACTCGGTCTTTCCAGTCACCAACGCATGAACGGCGCACTTTTGTCCCAAGCCCTCGTGGGCCGCGGCCTCGTCGGAAACGCAACTTCAGCGAAGATTTTCTGGGTGGTGTATTCCATAAGCATTAGATTAATTGAGTTTGGTCAACGGACCAATAGTGACAGGAACACTTCTATTCAACGACCTTTACGATAATATCGTAATTTATCATTCATTGTTCATTACCATCTTTCCTCTTTTTGGGTTGTCGCAGTTCCCCTTATTCCTGTACTTTTATTTTGGATTTCACCTAGGGCAAGAGCATACGCGATGTCTTTGGGTACCACACATTTGTCGAGACCCATTTGCCAATCTGAAAACATCATTCACAGCTTCCAGGTCACCAGTTAAGTGAAATTGACATGCTATGATGATCTTCTATCTTGAAGTGTGGGAATACGCCGCAGCTGAAACGGCGGCCCATAGCAATTGTAGGATTCCAGGAAGTTCTCGCAACTCGAAAGGGCAGTCGAGAGCCCGCATTTGAACAGCAGTTCAATTTGAAGACGTCTCATGTCGGTTAGTTCATGCTGACTCTACAAACTGGCTTAGAGATATCGTTTGTCATCGGATTTGGGGAGCTTTTGTCACGGGTGCTGGCAGTTAGAGATCTGCTATAGACTAGAAAATAGCGGCAACACAGTCGCACTTTACCGATCCCACCACTACAGTAATCAACAGAATCTCTCAATAATAATAAAACAAAAAAACAACAATTTACATTGGACACACCTATTGTTCCTTCGCTTCCGTCTTCGACGGAAGCGCACTTATATAGGTAGAAAATAAACTTAAATAAGAAACATAACAAGTATATATGTCCACAGCAAAAGGGAAATTAAGTACAATAATGGTCATGCAAGTGCTGAAAAGGGGAGATGAAAGGTCACTGACCGGCACAAGCCGGAGAAGGCAGAAAAGGGAAGAAAGAGACGGGAGCAGGGGGAGAAGCAAACACTCCATCACGTGAGCAAGAAGAGACACCAGGTAGCCAGTCAGAGAGGCGCTGACAATCCTCGATAAGGCAAGAAAAGGGTGCGGACCAACTGTTGGTCAGGTGAAACGGAAAATGTTCCAATAGATAACCGATCCTTTGGGATCGGAATTAGGGATGCACAAGTACGATTATAGTACACGCGATACGCCTTATTAATATTATGTACTAGTAACTGACATTTATGATGCATAATTTAATATATTCTTATTGTACTCGTACTTTATCCCTGTTATACTAATATTTAATGTTATTTACTCAGAAAATATCATGTGTGTATTGAATGCCCATCAAGATAATGGATCTGTTCCCCAAGACCGAGTTTGAGCCATTCTTTCGTGAGGATTGTGCGTGATGCTGTTGTCGCAAGTAGTCGAGACCGGGTATCGGTCAATGTGTGCTTACTTTGCGAGAAGAACCGCTCGACCGAAATACTAACACCGGGAATCGCGAGAATATCACGAGCGATACGAGCGAGAACTGGGAAATGAACTGCATGCTTCTATATGTTCGGAGTTGTATGAGTTGCATATTCAAACAAACAAGTTAAACAGAAAATACCTTCCACCACTGAAGTACACTGTCTGGATCGTCACAGGGGTATGCTCCACTAAAGTAGAGCTCCAGTTCTGACAGGATAGGACTGGAGTGTGAGGTCTTGTTGGTAGGCCGTAGAGCGATAGCGCTAGCAAATCCAGACGATGACGAGGAAGGTAGTTTTCGTTGAACTTGCTTGCTCTTGTCGGGTGTTTGGGTGGGCAAGTTGACCTTATTGTATTCGTCATAGAGTTTATTGAGTTCGCTGCGAGCACGTTTTGGAATGCTTGCTTCCCACAGCTCTGTGTTTTCGAAGTAGGCTAGTCGGATCGAAGGATGAAGTACTGATGTGGTTAACGAGACGTGAGAAACTACACTTCCGGGTGATAATGAGAAATAACAATGACATACCAGATCCAAGAAGGGGATATTTCGAGATAAATGCCTTCTTAAAATGGACACCTAGTTTCTCAAGCCCCGCAGTGAGTCCTCGGTGAATGCTTGGGTGAGTCTCTTGATGTTTCTGGATGCTCTCTTTGAGATGCACCTCCATTGACTTGTAAAGCGGAAGTGTCATGCAGATGGTAGGGATCTGTTTGCGGGAAAAATCGAGGGTTGCCTGGTAGAAAGGCTGAATGCGAAATGTTAGATGACTGATAGAGCTTAGTAGATGTTGTAACACATACCCCAAGAACATCACGAAGAGCTTCGAGTTCTTCCCAATCCTGAGGACTCAGATAAAGTTTCCGCTTCTTATGTTGGGCAGCCGTCTTCGCTTTCCCTCGAAGACCACTATCGAGGTTCTCAATCCAATGGTTGACAGCCTAGAAAGTGCCTTCAGATAATACAAAACAGCATAAAAAGCCAATAATTGAACATACCACTCGTAAATCAATCCCACTGTCGATCTCTGCATATGTCGTATTCCACCGTATGGGCATACTCCGAATAAGGACTAATCGTTTTGCTTTACCAGTGCAAACTCGACGAGTGATCCGACGCATGCGAGCACGTCGTACTTCAGAGCGGAGAATGTCAACAACAATTTGATGAAGCTATGAGGATTCTCAGCGTTTGTATATGACAGCGAGAGAAAACTAAGGTACCTTGTCAACGGGGGTATTGGCCTTCTTGGTCCTTCGTGTTGAGGTAGTTGTATCCCCATCCTCATCGAGGTCTTCCCACGCAGTGTCATCGTCTTCATCGCTGTCCTCTGAGTCAATGTCACCTGGGATGTCTGCTTCTTTGGCTTGGCCATCAGGATCCGTCTCAGCTTCTTTCATTGCCTGCTCTGTCTCCTCAACAACCTCTGGATCCTCACTGACATTGTACGCCATTGGGAAACAGTGTGCATCCTCATACTGATCAGTCGTCTTGGGATCAGGGGCAAGACCCAAACCGAAAAGAATTGATCTATGAGTGGGTCAAAGGGAGATTGAGCGAAGAGAACAGATGAATGCTGAGCGGAGTACATACTGGCAAATGAGGTGTGTAACATGTCCTCCACAACTGACTTGCATGTCCTTTGGTTCAATCCTAATTTTGTCTGACTTACATATACGGTTCGAGAGTCCACGGTTCATAGGACCATTGCATGAGGCATTATCGGCCCCACTTCCCACTGTAAGAAATCATGAGATAAATGTCAGGAATCAGATTTGAAAAGGGTTTCTTACTGAGAAGGTGAGTAATACCACGTTGCTTTAGTGCTTTGAAGATCAAACTGGCAACATGATCACCAGAATGGTCTCCATTGAGTGCAAGAAGCTCGAGTGGGACCTCAACAAGGTCCCACTCTTCGTTGATCCAGAAACCAATTAACCCCGCAAAGGCATAGACGGAGTTTTTGGCAGTCCATACATCGCTCGCAATCGAGAGCTTCGAAGTTAATCCCTGACAGTGAATCAGTATCAAGCAAATCATAGTGATCATGGTATGTGATATTGTACCTTAAGGACTCCATTAAGGACATCGTTGATGCTCTCATACAACAATGTCAGATCACGGCCCACTGTAGAGCGGCTAGAAATCTTGTAGCCCTCGGGAAGAATGTACAATAAGCACTTCTCCATTCCCCCCTTCTCGGCGAAGTTGAAAGGAAGGTCATCTTCAATAATACCCTTTACAAAATGCTCACGGAACCCCTTCTTTGAAACACTAGGTTTCTCTGGGTTGGCAATACCACAAGCGACGAAATCATTCATGATTGCACGCTGTCCACTAATACCTGAACGAGGTACCATCATCGAAGGAAGAGTCTCCCCGCCAGTAGCAGCGTTTGCCACCTTTGCTGCTAACCATGTATCGAAGCAGGCATGTTTTGGGACACACCTTTCAGTCAATATATTACTATAATACCATATTAGATGAAGCGCCGACGTGTCTGCGCAATCACTTCAGATGACCCAGCTGGGAATCACCGAGAATGCGGAGAGAGACGGATAGATGGCTCACCTGGGGTGCAGTGTATCAGAGTGCGGGATGGATCATCCAGAGGTTCAGAGGGGCGGGCGGAGACTGATGAGATGAGCCGTCTTGCTCTAGGAGTAGAGGAGTATTGAGATGATCTATCTCATGCGGGCGACGTTGAACGACTAGTTAGTAAGAACGGTCGGTCTGGGACAAACATATAGGGACATATACCGCGGGGATGATTCATCTCCAATGTACGTGATAGGTTCATTGCGGATAAGCCGTCTGGGTTAGCTGTGAGTGAGATGAGAACACTACGGATGGGTTATCTGGGGAGCGGTAGGTGCGGTATGCCCACTGCGGATGGGGTGTCTGGGGTAGCTGCGGGTGTGGTGGCATCGCTGTGGATAGGACAGCTGAGGTGTCGGATGCAGTGGGCTTACAGGGGGGGATAGGACATCTCAACAGAGGGAGGGTGGTTCTGGTTTTTTGGGGGGAGGAAGAGTCGAATTATCTGAACCACTGTAGTCATAGTAGGACGACGCAAATGAGGTATAAAGGAAGGCAGTAGATAATTATAAACAGAATTCGTAAGAAAACATCTATACAGTGATGTTTTATTGCTACAGAGTTAAAACTAATCGATTTATGTCTGAGGGTGTCGGGGAGTAGGTCAGCTACTTACGGCTAGAGAGGGCTTGATGCCATAAATACTATACCTACATGACTCATCAGCAAAATAAAACATAGGGAAAGCCATTTATAGGTCAGAGGGCACCAATTACGGCGTCCGCATTTTCCTGAAACCGCGGACTCCGCATCAACATTAACAAACCGGAACTAGCACAATCGTACCAGGCAGGGTGGCTTAACACAGGTATAGGCAGAGCCTTACGGTATAGAGGTGGGAAATATCATCATGCAAATGTTTATGCATCAGGTGTCGAGTGGCCGCAGTTTCAAGTGCTCCATACAACGCGCTAGCAAGGTGTCGGAAAACAAAGAGCTCAACCACTAGGTACAATATGTAGCACGTAAAGAAAGAAAGTCATAGGAACGAAGCGAGAGAGATGATAACTCCTCTACGTGTTCCGGATCTTGTCACCATCACATCGGGAAGACCGCGCGCGCAGAGAGACATCTTAGTGAAAGAAAAGGAGCGTCGCTCTCGAGTCACAAAGTAATTGGCTCTGATTAATATTATCGTCAAAAATGAGAGACAAACTGCTCTCAACTATCCAGAATACATCAAAAACACATCGGCGCATCTCAGTCCATAGAATAGCAGCTAGATCACTTGGATACGGTGCGAGCAAATGGTTGGGACACTAAGCGTTGCAGCGTTCTCAAGACATCATTGGACTCCTGGAGTAGACGTTTTTGTTCATCTACTATGGACACAGGGAGTGTACATAGAGGAAGGAAATCCTGTTAAACAATTAGACTGCGCACGCAATTGGAGATCGAGGAGTCGTACCGCCACTTCAGCTTCAGTAGCATTCCACCAGACTGGGGGCGTGCCCTCTTGTTGAGGGTCATAGGTCCACCAATCATTTACGGTGACGAGGTAGGGGGTCATCCACATCTGCAGTGGAAAGTGCGGGAGAGGTGTCACCTTGGACCAATCAATAATGAAGAGGTCCGGATTCACTTCGTTCAACCAGGGGAATGTGCACCGTGCGAAGAATGGGCCGCCGGTGCATCCCGAGATCATAAGTGCGGAAATTGCTTGTTTTAAAGCAACCTGCGAGAAATGAAGCTAGTACATATATACGATGGGATATGCTCACCACTTCAGTGTGCAGACCAATTCTCCACCGACGCCGCACTGTATCAGAGGTTGCCTCGGGATGGTGTACGAAGCGATAAAGCGCATGTCCAATACGGTAGTACCTACATACCACCGGACCTGCGAGGTCAAGTTTGATGGTTCCAGTGAAGAGATCAGCTGGCTGCGGCCAGGTCGGCGGGGGTAATGTTGCAGTCGTTCCGGCCATAGTGCTTATGGAAGAGAGAAAAGATGCGGGAACATAGTAGGTTAGGGCATTATTGATATTAACACAAATATGTACAAACAAAGGCTACGACATGAGGCTACTGTACTCCGATCGAAGTCAGCGCTTTCTGCGCAAGGTAACTGAGTCGATCCCAGGTGACGGCTTGTTTGAGAGCATAACATTGAACACCGGCAGTGGTATCTTTGGCTCTGTCAATCCAGAGTATCTTCCTATTCGAAAAGAAATTCTTTGTCCAAATAAGTTCTGACTTCAAAAGAATTTTCTCCTCCTGCCAGCGATCGCGCCTTGACTTTGCGCGAAGCCAGTTGACACGAAGCACTGCATACATCAGTATTGCTTATACGGATCAATATATATAAGAGTGAGTTAAGACTCACTTTCATTCAGGAACTCGGGGTTATTTGACTGCGATCTCATATGCCAAATCCAAGATAACTTCACACGACTCTGCCCACGCGCATTGGGCTCAGCCACAGCAGTGCTGGAGGCAAGGTCTTCTCTGAGCAAGACCTGATACTTCGACAGGAGGATTTCATCGGCTCCAAGGAGGATCATTGCCTTCCTAGCAGTGCGATAGACCTTCGCAGCTTGATCGATGGTCATTTGGACTGCGTGCGCATCGCCGTAGCTTCTGAGTCGCATTGAATAACCGGTGGTGGGTGCATTTTTTCGAATACGAGAGCGAAAGACAAATGATTTATGTGCAATTGCGACCCTCAAATTATGGAGAGAGTCGTTCGCTTGCCCTTCTCGAAGTTGAAGCTTGCACTTTGAAAGATGGCGCAAGCGATCAAGCCGTCGACTTCGTGTGAATGAGGATGGTAGAGGTAGTGATATGAGCTCTGGGAGAACATTCTCGCAGACGGGTATGTCATCGAATGAGTGAACACCCATACCAATGCGATCGTCATCTTCTTGGTCTTCGTTTGACCAGTCAGAATCAATGACCGTCTGAGGAACCTCATCCATATCTCCTATAAAGCCTGAGGACTGTGAGATGAAAGAGTCTATCTTTGATTGTAGTCGGCGACGCTTTGTTGAGAGGGAGATCTGCCGATCATAGGTGGCGCCCGCGCCCATCTTGCGCACTTGGTTGAGGAGTTCAAGTCTACCGTACACATAAGCAACATCGGGATACCTAAGTGATGGGAGACCTACTGCTCCTCCTCTAGTTTCAGTCCCAACGCAATCCATGCGGAGGATCCAAGTGGGATGTTGAACTGATCCTCCTCTTCCGCAAGAGTGCGCTGAACTGTTGCCTTCCCTGGGGCTGGCGGGTAATGCATATGTAAGTGCGATTAGTGGAAAAAATCGAAGTGTTTAAAGATTAATGACCTTTGTCATCTTCAACATCGAACTCATCCATTACTTCGACCTTTTCGTCGCGCTGAGTCTGCATGCGCTCTTCATCCTGTGTCCATTGTGCAACACATGTGGGACCAACGTGAGACGAGAGCTGATCAAAATACTCCTGGCTGTCTTGAACCTGCTCCGTGCAAGCGGCCCACTTTCTAAGGAGTGTGGGTACTACGTGAAGATAATCCAAGATGTCAATTAGTATCATGCGCACTCAAACCGTAAAGAAAAGTCAATACCCATGCGAATCAGTTTCTTCCAGTTCGAGTCGGCCATGTGACAGTCAATATATTCTTGCCGATGAAACCAAGACATGGATCTCGCACTACTTGCGGTATCGTTGAGAATGTGCCAAAGAGTTTCAATGATTTCGCCATCCACAATCCCCGCACCACGAATAAAGGTTGAAGCATACCGCGGGTAGCATTCCTTGACATGGCCGTGGACGTGAAATAGACCTATGGCGCGCTTGAGAACAAGGCCATCGCGAAGCTCGATAAGGTGCTTAACGAAGTGAATGCGATGTAGAAAGTTTGGAAACCACTGGCACATGATATCGTACATAATCATGAAGATAAGGAGGAAGGATATATAGTTGAGCGCATTCATAAACGCGTAGTCCATGTAGCGGTATCTGTTTCATTCCCTCAGCAAGGTGTAAAAACAGAGGAACACCATACTGACCCTTCCCCTTTGTCGAAATTAACGACTGAGTGCGGATAAAAGCAACCGTGACGTCCGCAGGCCATTGCGCCTATCCCAGTAGCATCTAAGTGCGCGCGGGTAGTATTTTGGCTTTTCACAGCATCGTGCTCGTGGCAGGTAGGAGTCTGCGTGACTTGGTAATGTTAACTTATATTGTGACATAAACAACACGTACCTCCTTCCCAGGTTTCGGAGCTGCCTTCATGTACTCATCAAACCCAGTCTTGCCAACCATATACGCATGGCCGTCACTTAAGGCAATATCTTGGTCGGGATATTTCATCTTGAGGTGTTCCTGCTTGAAGTTTCCGTCGCCAAGAACGGTACCCATATACTTCCATGCACTACAAATGGTCAGCGCAGGATCAAGACATCCACACACGAACTCACTCTTCTTGATCGGTTTCCCAATTTGCAGGTAGGTTGACACCGGGCTGAGGGCATGTTGGGCAAAACATTGCTAGTCCTCCGGGCTCGACAGTCTTTCCCAAGTCTTTGCCAATGAAGCCCGCGCGACGCCTCATCTGAAGATTGCGCCACTCACGCATGATGCGCAGCATCTCTCGGTATCGATCAGGAACCGTTTGTGGAAATGCATTACGGGTCAATCTACACAGCTTAGCATAGTATCTTTGAGTAGATGCCTTCGTCTCAAGGTTCTCAAGATCAAAGTCATCAAGAACCCGGAATGTGAAGGCAGTCTGCGGACGATCGTAGGTGACAGGATACAATCCCTGACGAATGAGCTGTATGTCACGAGAAGATGCTGAAGGACAGTCGCAGAAATGAACAGACAAATGATGTACGCCGGTGATGTCGACTATGGTCATCCATGGATTCCCGTGCTTGTCAAGGCCCTTAGGATAACGCAAGGATGATGTGTTGATCCCCGCGGTTTCGAATTCCATCATCTCGTCTTCTGTATCATCGTAGTCAAGAAGATCAAAAACCTCTTCATCGCTTAACTGAGAAGCATTAAGTGGGTTCTGATGAAAGCTACTGCTGCTGCAGCTGCTTTGCTCTGGGGATGCGCGCATAGAAGGTGGCGATGAGTGCGGGGGTGAAGATGGGATAGGGGATGCCGCGGAAGTAGAGCCAAACGTTGACAAGTCAAATTGATCGAACGTATGATCATTAGAGTCATCAAGTAGCTCCATATACTCGTCCATCCGCTCCTGATTTGGGCCAGCATGCGGGGCAAGATGACGGTCCGCGTTAGGTGGAAGATCTGTTGGAAGATGAACGGGACTTGTGGAGGGTGATGATTCCACACTCGTAGAAGGAGTTGTACCCGTAGAGGAAGGGTACATTGTGAGCGCGGAGGGACAAGGAAGACCTCCATGGCCCATGAATAGCATCAGGCCTGTCTTGCGCAGTGATGAAGTATAGAACGCATTACCGTTCCAGCGAGATACTCGATGGAAAGGAGCACGTGAATGGAGTGAGTGACAGCAGTTGCTACAGTACGTGGGCTCTCCAAAGCAATCATGGCACCTCCACTTCATCGGGCTGTCGCAGTTCATGCATAATGCGGGCGTGGGCGGTGCTTCGCGCTCGACCATTTCTGCCAGAAAGAGGTCCCGTTTGGGCATCCAGGCATTGAGATACGTTGTGGCAGACTGTCCATCAGAGTGAGCTGAGTTACATTCATTACGGGAGAGATACATACATGTCTCTGCCTCTCGTCAGTAACCAACTGCTCGAAGACAATGCCTTCAAACAAGGGTGCGGGGCCATCATTCTCATCTTGTGGATTAGTGATTCCCGACGTAAGATCGTGTGAGGAGGCTGTTGAAGAATGATTGAGATCTTGCAGATTTTTAGAACGTGGATTGGAGCTGGATGCGACATCCTCCTGAAACAGATGTCCGACGGGAACCTGTTTCTTCTTTTTGCGCAGGTTTAAGTCTTCAATGATGATTGGGGTCTTAGGTAGCTTTGAAGGACCTGTCGCATGTCGTGGTCGCTTTTGTTGCGGAGTGTACAGTGCATCATGGACATCTTTCTTAGCACGTCGCTTCATTGCAAGGACAAGGTTATATTTCCACCGCATCCTCGCGTTATATATTATCTATGTCAAGTTTCCAATGAAAGCGACTCCTACCTATTGACTCCCCAATCCATCTGCGGTAGACATCCTGCGTCATCCAGCTGCATGGAACAACCCCCGTGAATATTTGCAATTCCCTCCTCATGTAAAATGCATGACAGATGCGCGCACCATCAGCACCCGCAACTCCGTGTCGAAAGCCAAAGCCACTAAAACCACACATTGACCCCGGACCGTTGGGAAATTGAATACCTACGGGAAGAATGGAGATGGGGGCGTTACTGTAGTCTCCGGTTGATATCAAGATGTCGAACAAAGGGAACGACCCTTTGTTGTCACGATGCATCGGGCAACAGCGATTAGAGATGACGGTCGCCGCATTGAAAACGGAGGGCCAAGTGGAGAGGGCCAGATTGACTTGTTCGTAGTGCATGAGGCCAGTCATGACTTCATAGCCCATGCGGTATTGATCAGGATGCATAATGCGCAGCACGCCCGACAATAAGGTCCCCACTTCTGCCATATCGCGCATCCATTGCTTCCCACGCGCGCTTCTAAGAATCGGTGATGTTACGAGACTATCCTCGCGGCCCTGTGCAACCAATGTCATGAATATGGAGTCGCATTTGACAATACGGACGTCACCAATCATACCTCACGTCCTAACATAAACCATGCGGCTGAGAAATTGATCAAGCCAGGGGGGATAGAATCGTTGACCTGGCTGAATAGAGTAGACAAAAACCTCCAAGACCTGCTTTGTCTATGCGCTGCGAGCTCGTTTTGCATCTCCCCCGCAATCTCACCAGCGCATTTCTGGTATATATCCTGCCCAATATCAACATTTGTAAAGAATGGAATCCGTAGTTCCATACCTGAATCCGCTTGGGAAGAATACTGGGTAGTATCCAAACAATAATCCGACCATAAACGTCGATGACAGTGCGGGGATTGAGGACGGCGCGGATACCGGATCTTACACCTGGAAAGTCTCTAGCAAGAGAGATCTCCTTTCTCTGCATTCCCCCAGATATGCATCTATGTGTACATTCCAATTGGTATTTCTGAATGTCCCAGCTGACCTTGACTTCATATACATTCAGCGGAGATGCAATACCCGACTACATCTTTGCAAAGCGCACCTGGGTTGAGAAATGCCCGAACCAGAACGCGCACCACCTCAATGTATTCTTCTTTACATTCATCGGACATCTTGGGTGGATGCGCGGAAGCGGCAGATGTCGCCAACCCTGTCTGTCTCGCCAACTCGACCTTGAACAGCTGATGCATATACGTAGTATATACATGCATCTCTTGAAAAAGAGCTGGTTCTGATTGCATTGTGGCAGCAGGATACAAAATTATATTGCGATCCACGTAATAAAAGCAATACCTCCCGAGTTCCCACCGTTCCCATGTGACCGCCGCATTCTCAGCGACGGTGATTACAGCGAGACGGGGAAACACCGACTGAAGAGACAAACGATCCGGCATAAATATGAGCACCTCTCTCCGTCACAACCCGCATCCTTACACTTCCTGGATATGCCAACTATCGGTACCGCCCCCGAGGACGGGCTCACTCCTGTGCAACAGGAATTCCTTCGTACATATTTTGATGCATACTTGGGTGCTCAAAAGTCCCGCGCTCGTCGTATTGTAGCTATCAAAGCCTCTATACATCTTGCTCGTGAATGCTCCATCACCGGACACGATGAATGCACAAAGCTGCGCAAGGTAATACTGCCATCGTTCTCCCTCTGATAGGTTCATTCTAACCACTATATTTCTAGACTGTTATTTCGTACATGTATGACCGACTCGTTCGCGACACAAGCCATCTCAAGCCCGAACGATATGGCTTCCTGAAGAAGGTCTCCGCCCGCAAGCTCTGGGCCCGTAGCTGCTGGGATTCTATTAAGGAGGATGTGGATGCCTATGCAAAGAAGAAGAAGATGCACCGTCTTACTGCCTATCATGCTGTGACGAAAGCGATGTTTGCAGGTCTGGAGGACGACGAGCGCAAGGCTTGGGCCGCAGAAGCGAAGTTGATGAACCAAGGAACAGGGTCTAAAGAGACGAAAGCCGTGTAAGCCCAATCATATCCATTGTATGTTCACCAATCTTAATCATCGCTTAGATATGGTGATCTTGTCTACACCGAGTTCATCAACAACGTTCTTTACTCTGCGCAGAATTGGTTTGGGGCGCACATGATTATCATTTCCAATCGTCCCAGTGTTGCCCTCGAAACGGATCATGCTAATTCAATGTATGTTCTCGACTCATCCATCGACTATCGATGCTAATGTACCATAGTAAGGAGACAATGCCCTTACATACATGGCAGCGCACTTTCCTTCAAAACTACAAGAATCCGTTCAAATGGAATGTTCAAGACTATCCACCATGGACTGTCCAAATGAACGACCCCGACGAGGCATCATCCACCTATATCACGTTTGACTCTCGAGGGGAGCCTTTGTTACCAACCATACACACGTTCACTTTAGCAAAGGACCGTGTTAAGGTATTGCAGACGTACTTTACTACTCACTACTGTAAGTTCTGGCCTCTCTCAGCTGTGCTTTGGGGTATTGACAATGATATTATTGTAGGTATGGCGGCTGGAAACCCCTCTACTGCTCCTCCATACATCGACTTCCCTAATGATGGAGATCATTATCTTGACAAGATGTATTTCCCACCGGAAGCATTGGAGGGTGATAAGATCTTGTATTTGCGGAAACCGGGTCAGCTAGGTGCGGAACGTCTTCATCACTGGCTTATCCATCTACTTGAACGCCAGCGGATGTATCTTGCCGGTGAGGGTGATATTTGTCCATTCAGATGGAAGGGGGTAAAGCAAGACGGTGAGATTGTGGAGGCCAAGTACACCCCCGAATGGATGTGCGCATATACCAAGGGTCTCGCTTCAGGTGTTGCCAAGGAAGCCACGTCCGCAGAGCAGGTACAAAATGAGGAGGGAAGTCGATCTGAGACACCTCCACCAGTGCCTATGATCAAGAAGAAGAGGACCACTCGTAAACGGATCGAGTCTGACTCGGAGAATGAGACCGATGGGGAGGATGCGGGTCCACCAGAAGGTGCTAGCGACTATGGCGAGATGTATGATGACGATGATGACGAGTTGGAGGAGGATCTGATACTATCCGCCATTAGGCAACATGGGTCAGAGGACGAAGCCGACCTATCTGACGTTGAGACTGAGGATGCGGAGGAAAACACAGGTGAGTCGTTGGTTCCAAGCAGTTTGATTATCGCTCACCCATATGAACAAACCTCGCACCGTTGTCCTTTACAGCTTCCACGCCACATTGCGCTCAACCTCTTATGCCGGTTGATGCGATTGACGACGAACTCTTCGCAATGCTGAGCGAGCTAGAAACATCCGAAACCGGTCAAAACTTCATAGTTCCACCTCTTGCACCCCCGGTATGGGTCTCTGACATGGCTGAAAAGAAGGTTCCCTTCCTCCGCGCTTTATCAACCAATCCCGATTTCTTGGCAATTGTGGATTGGTACAACGGAAAGAAGGTAGGAAAGTTGATTACTACGCTGGAATATGTCTAACGCCACTTCTTTCAGGTACAAGTACGGCTTCCACCAACGCCCTTTGACTGGATTAGCTGGGAAAGTGACGCCGCGCATCTGCCTTCTGACTGTCACCAGGACAAGGGTACGGTAGCTTCAATACTTCGCTTTCTCACCAAATGGAAGAAGGAATGTCACCAATCCTTTCACGACCTACCTATGATGGAAGCAAGATTGCTCTTCATAGGCCTTCTTCTCCGCGACATGTCTTTGGTGTTGTTTGACTTCGATGCCGAGGAGGACCCAGTTGACAAACCGACTCACTTTCTGAGTTCACTACTCACTTTGCGAGTCTTTGATGTCTTCAACCATACCCTCAAAGCACTTGCAGAATGCATCCCCGTCGAGGGCGAAAATGTTCCCGCAGCAAACCCTATCATTCCACCTCTGTCATCTATAGCACCAGCTTTACAGTCAATTTCATCCCTAGCCTCCAGATACCCTAAACCACCTCCTCGTAAGAAGAAATTGGTCCGGATAGCTTCAACGCCCGAGACGGTTGCGCCACCATCGCTACCCGCGCAGATGGATAGAAATGCGGCGGAATCGAGTCAAAATGCGGCGACGACATCAACACCTGTAAGGCGCGGCGGTAAGAAGAAGGCCCCCGCAGTTGGCTCAGAGGATGCAGACCGAAGACGGCGCAGCTCTCGTAAGCATACCACACCGAAGAGATTTGCTGACGCGGAGGATGATGCTCCCATCAAAGTTGGTGGTGGCCGAGGAAAGGTAACCCGCGGTCGTGGTCGAGGTGGTAAACGCTAGAGAACTCGAACATTATAACTAACAATTTTTCGAACTACGTATATACATGCAAGAAAATGTCATTGTTTTCAGACCTACATACGCCCGCGACAAGTGCTGCTGTGAAGAGTACCTACATCTCCTCCTCATGAGATCGAACCCCTCCTCCGGATTGTACACCAGACGTTTCTTCGGCTGCTGCTGATATCCTCAAAGCGGAAAT
Organism: Cerrena zonata; assembly: GCA_038087015.1. Classification (NCBI taxonomy): domain Eukaryota; kingdom Fungi; phylum Basidiomycota; class Agaricomycetes; order Polyporales; family Cerrenaceae; genus Cerrena; species Cerrena zonata. Next base: position 179,034 of record JASBNA010000005.1, read on the forward strand.
ACTGTGATCGAAATCTTGGCCATCTTGATGCTCATGCGTCGATGTCGACGTTTGTTGTCTGGGTGATCGTGGGCCAGTGGGTGTGTGATCGCTTGATGTGGACCTAGCTGAAGCTGAAGCTAGTTGCTGAGTAGGTGCAACCGATGTCCTGGGAGAGTCATCGGACAAGGTGGTGAGAACGGATAGCCCGCTAATACCGAATGCGGAGGAGGCATCTCGAGTTCGTAGGCGAGCAAATGACGTAGGAGAGAGGGGTCCATAACTATTGTGAATGTTGCTGCTAATTGAATCTGTCGTTGGTAATGGTGTTGTGTGGCGAGATGGAGCAACGGATGGTGTGCGCGATGGTGAAAGTGCGGGGTTAAGTACATGCGGTGATCCTAGTTGAGATAGTGGCGGGACAGAGTGAGTCAGGAGATGGCTGTCTGCGGATGACGATGTCGTAGCCTTCTCAATGGGAGCGGTGACAATTGACATTTCCTGACCAGTGCTGTTATCGGGCTTAGGCACCTGCTGAGTACTTGCTAATCCGACAGCCACCGCCGGATTGGTTTGCCTTGTGGACAGTACACGTTGAACCTCCTGCTGCACCAAGATTGGGATTCGATCCTCTATACCGGTGCGATATTCAGCAAATGCAATCTCGCTTTGCTCAAGCCTGGTCCGCAAGATGTCCTGTTGGGCTTTCAATTCCTCGATCTGCGTCCACATCTCGGGGAGCGATTTTTCCGCGTTATCTAACCATTCCTTCATCTCATATACTGTAGCAGCGAGAGCTGAGCCCGCTTTGAGACCTGCTACTGCCTCCTCAAGCTCTTTGAAGCGGGCCTCGATGTCTTGTATACCGACCGATACCTAGACGGTTGCAGAATATTAAGCCTGATTCAGCGCATTTCTATCCCCACAACCTACCTTTTGGCTCTTCTCAGCTAGCTCAACTTGCGTTCCGCCCACAAGGCCGACTACGCCTGCAGCACTGTCCTTCTCTTGCACTCCTTCTTGAGTACCTCCTGCATCCATGTTTGCATCATCTTCATCTTCAGAATCATCGTTTCGATCACCCGATGTTCCATCCCCGCTCGACTCAAATCGCGCTCTCTTGATCGGTCGTGGATTAGTCCCTGGTTGTTTCGCCTTCATCCTGGCTTTCACTGGTGCAAGCGGGGTGCCTATTGGTGGAGAAGGGTCTCGTGAATCTATATTCGAAATAGATCCCACTATCAGACTTGTGATTGTCGTCGAGAGTCTATAACTGCGCACCTGGAATGTCATCAACATCCATAAGCTCTTCGTCACTTAATAGCTTTGCTGAGAACAGGTTCCCCTGTTTTAGTGAGCACTTATGGTCTAGGGGTGACGCTACATACCTTGTTCACTAGGAGGAACCTCAAAGAGACCTTGTCCCCGCAATGAGGATTGACTTGCTAGCATCGATGGGCCAGTGGGCGTCTCTGACGGTTCGTCCACCTCATCATTCCCTGCATTACTGGATGTGTCGTACTTATCATCCACACCCTCTGACGGAGACTGTTTGGCCTTTCTCTTGTTACCCCCGCCTGTTGCCGCCGTACCCGGTTGACGATCGGTGTCCGCGTCATCTTCAACACCGTCATCTACATCATCGCTCCCGGGATAATCTGACCCTGTATCGTCCTCCGGTGATTCTTCCTCCTCATTCTCAACGGGCACGTCTTCATCTTGCTCCATCACATGTACTTGTTCCCCATCCGCAACGCCCGCATTGTCACCTGATTGCTCATCCGCTTCCGTTTCCTCTTCCTCGTAGTCGCTGTCTTGTCCATAAAGTGGATCACCTCCTTTGGAAACATGTTCTTTCCAAGTTTGTCGGGAGAAACCTCGCTCCTGAGGTGGCGGATACAGCATCAGTGCTTCACCTGTCGGCGCCACGACGTTGGGGGTTGGTAGATATGGGATATGCTTGTAGATGTCGAAAGCCTCCCAAGTAGCCACCTTTGATACTTCATCTAGTGTTTGGTAGTACTTGTTCACCATCTCGTAGTCGTAGTCCGATGGGAAATCGGATACTCGCCATACGGCTTTCGCATACCGCGCACGTACTCCCTTCACCCGGCTACTGAGGTCCTTGTAGGCTTGACTTGCAACTGGGTACGGCAATCCATACCACATATCCTTCCATCCGCCCTTCGACAGTTCTTTCCATTTTTGCACGGCCTCCACGCGAACGGTTGCTTGCTGATCCTTTGGGATGACGATATTGTACTTTGTCCCGCGTGTAATCCCGGGGTAAAAGTTGACCTCTTCGAAATTCTGAGGAACAAGTGGGAGAGGATGACCTTGCATGTAGAGGCTGATTAGCATCGTGTGAAAGTACAAGCCGACGTGGTTACTATATGGAATTGGTACGTGGGCCTGTCCCATGTGAGGGACGAAGCTACATGACCGCTTCCCTGTACCAACCATGCATCCGATACACCCAGGGTTTAGAGCGAGGTAGATAACGCACGGCTTCCCAGTCTTGGCGCAGTTCTTGCAAGGAAGCATCTGAATGCCAGTGCATGTAAGTGTAAGTGCGCTATCAGTTATGTGATGCTGAACTCTACTCACCGCCAGCTGCCACTCCTTAAGTCGTTCATGACACTTCTTGTGCATCCAGTACCGCTTTCTCAGCATTATTGACCCCGTCCACAGTGACTCTTGCTTTGCGTTATAAACTAGTGCGCTCGGTGTCCCCGGTGACTCGTAGATGTCGCTATCTGAGGCTTCATCATTTGTCTCGATGCTCCCATCGCTAGAGTTATCCTCAACACTTTCTCCTCCCGCTTTCCCCTTTCCCTTCTCTCCCACAGACTCTTTTGCTTGAGATGACTCCCGTGATGTCGCTGCTTTCAAGGCCGCCTCTTGAGTCTTCGCACGTCGCTCCAACGTCGACCCGCGAAGTGTGTACCTTGTACTTGGTACGTCGCCCTCGTGATCTTCCATAGGCTCCTCGCTCGGCTCTACCACTTCAGAGCTATCTACCTCCATTGGCGAATCCTCCTTCGGAAGATCTCGATTTGCGGAGTCAGTAAGACTTCCCGCAGGAAGCTTTGGTGGAGCCTCTTCTCCTCCCAAGTCCCATATATCGCAATCTATAGTAGAGTATACAGTATTAATCCCTGATTGCTGTCATGTATCTTACCAATTCCATTCACTTACTCTTTTCGATCATCGTGGCATAGCGTTCCGCACTCAGTCGACCGAGGTATAATGTCTCATCCTTCTTGATATCTGGCAGCCCTCGACGTTCGCGTTTGATACCCCAGTTATTAACTGTGTACTTACATTTAGTCATAAAGTAATTCTCAAGATGAAATGACATTACTCGTGTCCTCTAGCCAACTGATACCGTTGGCGGATGCACCTGCTCCCCGCTCTTTCGGAAGCGCCAGATCTTCATAGATGATTGCGGGGTCCTCCTTATATTGGTAGGAGAAGATATCTAGCAAATCGAATGGATGATGGTCCTTCTTGTATTTTTTAAGCAACTCAAAGAATCGAACGACAAGGATCGGTTTCTGTTCTAGAGGCTCTTCCTCCGCGTAGCAATCAACATCATCCTGATTGCGGAGTCATTACAGATCCCGCGTAAGCTTTAAACTTGCTTACCACCCATACCTGCTCCAGTCCCTCCAAGAACTCGTCGTACTCATTAACCGACACACCCTCAGGAAAGCTAAAGACAGCTTCCCGCAACAGCGTGCAGTATGTCCACACCGCATTCTCAACTTTGTCCACAGCGGCAAGTCCACCGACTGTAGCTCCTTGTGCGGTAAGTAACCATTCAGGTTCTTCTTTTGAAGGTGTAGACATTATCGACGAGGAGTACGTGTTGAGTAGATCGTGAGAGAAGTAGTTCCACCGCCGCGAGCGCGGTGGCTACTCGAGATGTAATTGTTCGGTCATTGCCGTCACATTTACGGCGTCCTATCCTCACTCCCACGCACTCCCAGATAATACATTCTGCACCATTATTGAGTCCCCTCTTTCCTCGCTCTCACCTACATGTCCAAATCTACCAAGAAATCCACCAAGAAGCCGAAGAATGTTGTCGATGAGGACCTATCCCCAGAAACAACATTTGTATGCCTATCGCGCACCATTCTGTCGCCCTGTGTCTCTTAATAACTCATTTGTAGGCACCTACCAGCAATATCCGTCGACTTGTAGCACCTGGAGGTGCGCTCACTGAGAAGTCGGAAATTGGACCATCTCGATCAGGTTTGTCTCCCTTTCCGCGCGATAGGGTGGAATAAAGATTCACAGCGATGACTTTTACAGACTTATCAAAGCCGATCCGCTCACCTCGTAGTAGCTCTGACCATCCCACGAAGGTGCGCATAGACGTTACCCTCCTTAGATTCCACTTGTTGACCGATGCCTCCCATTGTAGAAGGTGAAGCATCTTGGTGTACTTGAGTCGGAAGACTCAGAAGAGCCAGCATCCGATGCCGCCAATCGTCCTGCCCCTTCTCGCCGCACGCGCACCACAGGTGCCGGCCCTCCTGCTAGTTCGAGACGGGCGCACCCTCCTGGAGCACGTCGTGGTGCTCAAGCCTCTACTTCAAGTGCAAACGTGACTCCTACAAGCTCCTCGGAGCCACTTCCTTCAGTTCTTGGTACCATGGGTCCTCCCCCTCTCCCGCCACATGTCAGGTCTGGCCAAGCGCACCCTCCAATCAATCATTCCCCGCAGATTGATCGTGCTGCGTCTGAGCCTGTTCGCGCTACACATACCCCTTACAGGGATGTGCTACCGGGTGAGCTCCCGCTAAGCCAGGAGCTGCTCGCTTTAGCTCACCGCGCAGGTCGTATCTGCGATGACATCGAGCGGCTCCAGCGGAAGTTGACTTAGTCTCATGCGCCAGCGATAAATCTTTGTGTATGCCTACTTTGTAATTTTCTCTTCTCAATTATTATCCTTATCTACTGTTGCAACTTACTAGTCCGAGTGCCCTTTGCGTAAGTTCGACCACTAGCGCATTGTACGGAGCACCTGAAATTGCGGCCACTCGACACCTGATGCATAAACGTTTCAATGATGATATCTCCCACCTCTATACCGTAAGGCTCTGCCTATACCTGTGTTAAGCCACCCTGCCTGGTACGATTGTGCTAGTTCCGGTTTGTTAATGTTGATGCGGAGTCCGCGGTTTCAGGAAAATGCGGACGCCGTAATTGGTGCCCTCTGACCTATAAATGGCTTTCCCTATGTTTTATTTTGCTGATGAGTCATGTAGGTATAGTATTTATGGCATCAAGCCCTCTCTAGCCGTAAGTAGCTGACCTACTCCCCGACACCCTCAGACATAAATCGATTAGTTTTAACTCTGTAGCAATAAAACATCACTGTATAGATGTTTTCTTACGAATTCTGTTTATAATTATCTACTGCCTTCCTTTATACCTCATTTGCGTCGTCCTACTATGACTACAGTGGTTCAGATAATTCGACTCTTCCTCCCCCCAAAAAACCAGAACCACCCTCCCTCTGTTGAGATGTCCTATCCCCCCCTGTAAGCCCACTGCATCCGACACCTCAGCTGTCCTATCCACAGCGATGCCACCACACCCGCAGCTACCCCAGACACCCCATCCGCAGTGGGCATACCGTACCTACCGCTCCCCAGATAACCCATCCGCAGTAGTCCCTTTACACCAATAGCCCATCCGTAATGGACCCACCGCGCCCACAGCTACTTCAGATAATCCAACTACAACGGTCTCACCGCACCCCACAGCTACCCAGATGACCCATTTACAACTGTCCCACTGCACTCAGGGCTACCCAGATAACCCAACCTAGGAAGGAACACTTACAGATGGCCCATCCCCGCATTGAATTATGCCGCCTACGTGTCTGAGACCAGCCATCTGAAGGTCCAACGGGCGCATCGTCAGAGGCACACCATCTCAAATGCCCAAGACGATCCATCCCGCACTATAATGTACTACGCTCCCCTAACTTAAAGGTGAGCCATCTCACAGTCACTGTCCGCATTCCCGGCGATACCCGGCTGGGTCATCTGAAGTGATTGCGCAGACACGTCGGCGCTTCATCTAATACGGTAATACAGTAATATATTGACTGAAGGGGTTGTTTGGGAGACTCTTACAGTTCTTAAGGTGAGAGAGAAAGTTACTAGACGGTGGTAAAGGTAGCTTCTCATCTGCATATTTACTGCATCCCTTTGTATGGGGTGAAGTACGCATAGATCTGATTAATAATTGTTATATATTCTGATTAGATTGCAAGTGATTAGAATGACTTACCGGCACCAACGACACTCCCATTTCCAAACGGGTTCTCCTTTCTTCAAGGCTGAAGATGGAGTCCACTGTGCAAAACACCATTCCGCCTTGGAACGCTCTCGCCCAGCACGGGTATGAACTTCCTCAATATCACTTGGATCATCCTTCTCCGAATCAGACTCAGATGTGTTCGCATCACTTGTGTCTGTAATGACAATCGGGGATGATGGCTGTTTTTTAGGTGAGCCGCTTTAGTATCCTGTATTAGATAGTAACTGAATCGGATACATCACTTTCGCTCTTTTTTGCTTTTTAGGCTTGGATCCTTCTCCGGAGACTTGATCGACTGGTTTTGAAGTCTATGAAGTTGTCAAGCTTGATATTATAGCAAGACTGGTATGAAGGTATAAACCAATACCTTCTTTCGCTTTTTCTTTTGTGTCCCTTTATCATTTGCTGCCTTCTCTGTTTGATCAGGGCCATCTTTCGGGTTAGTTTGGATACCACTACTGCTTTCACCAGCAGTTTGCTGCTGCTGATGATTTCCTTGGGTCAATTGCTTCATACGTTCCCGAAGAACGTTCCGATCATTTTCGGAAAGGTTTTGAACAATGCTTGAGACAATAGAAAGTGAGTATTTCATTATTTTTGGCTTAAATTGCAATAGTTGACAGTACTGTTCTCCGACTAGGTTCAGGAACTTCCGGATTTGGTCCCCAAGAAGAACCAAATCCATTCCTGGCAACTGAGCGAAGTGCTGATAGCACTTATAAACAGCAAGAACACCATGCTCGCCTCTTGTAATTTGAACGAGCTGATCCTCCTTAGAGAGACCTTGGAAAGTTCGTATCCAAGCTTTATTGAGAGGAAACCATGGGCCTTCATCTGGATCGGGAGCGAGGCGGGTAAATACAGAAAGTGCACCATCTGGCTTGCCTAAAGGAACAGATACAGGAAGGGTAGTGATCAGTGTATGAAGCTCATGCAATGCATTGGAGATCTCAGCGAAGCTCATCGTAGCTACATGTAGGTATCGAGTCAAGCGGAAATGAGTATTGATTATAAACTATTTTTTATATCTACAACTTGAAATCTTCACCAGCGGTGTTTTAACCGTTAAAAGGTTGTGCAATAAATTAAGGAGTAGGCAGAATGATTGAGGTGTAATGACCAGTAAGCAGTCAAGTTAAAAGCTAGGTACAAATCAACAATAGATGATTGGCTCCGAATCCTAAAGATCCGTTCCTCACGCACCCTCAAGCTTCGCTATAGTACCAACTCATATTCAAATATATGTGGTAGAAATTATGTGCAAAGCCCAAACATGGTCTGTTTAGGTTGTTTAGAATACTATCATCCTAGAATCAAGAGTACTAACCTTACTAATTAATGCCCCAGCCTGTACGGTGTGTTTGAGTTGTCGGATACTGGCCTTCTATCAACAGGCGCTCATCGTCGGAACTATGTGTGGTATGTATGTTCCAAATTTCCAATAATCTCATTACTTAGTCTGCGTAATTTGCTCTAATGCAGACTGCAGCAATAATAATGATGTCCCGATAAATACTAATATAAAATAATATATGGGTCGTACTTTACTATAATGTAATATAATTTATTGTAACTACCCCTACTAAACGTGACATATAATATAATCACGCCAGTATTTACTTTATACTATACTAATACTAAGGAATATAATCAATTATATTATTATTCTTGAGCATCCCTGATCGGAATAGCAAGCAATCGGGCTGTACTTAGTTCTCATGTCCATATTCGGTCTCTTGGTGTAATGATCGATCGCTTACTAGTTACTACTAGTAGCGGTGATCTTCACCTTACAACTACACAACTACGGTCATCCATTTCTTGGTAACAGATACTACTTATACTCAGACCCCACTTTAATACACCTTCAAGGTTATGATTGAGAACATTAACGACTGACTCCGCTATCGCTAATCCAAAACATGGCCGATCATCTTGATGTACATATGATCCTCTCACAATCGGCCGAATGGTCAGAGGATAATGAAGCGGCAAGTCGCTCATCTCTCTGTCTAGCAACATTTGATGCTGAAAGAAACATGGGCTACGACAGGGATTGCTTGAACCGTTCACATACATCAATAATGTTCGGGGGAAGGAGATCCGCGGACAGATGATCTCTGCATTCAATACCTGGCTGAACGTTCCCGAGGATAAATTACGAGTGATCTCTAAAGTAGTCAGCATGCTACACACCGCTAGTCTTCTGTGAGTGTAATGTCAACGCTAACAGCCAGTATAAAGTATCACTCATAACTCTTTAGGGTCGATGACATCGAAGATGACGCACAATTAAGACGGGGCGTACCAGGTCCGTCGAATCGTCCAACATGCTGAGAACTATTTTAACACCTAAGATGTCAGCATCACACAAGATCTATGGTATTCCCCAAGTAATAAACACAGCGAATTATGTCTATTTTCTCGCATATCAAGAACTGTTTTCTATGCGTAAAGAAGCACTGGAAGCAGCAAAGATTCCGTCTCACTCGTCCCAACAAGCAAAGAGGCTCATATCAGTTGACGAACTTGATCGCGTTGTTACATGTTAGGATCTTTCCATCCTGCCTTTTCTTTCTCACTTGCTAACAGTCTACTCAAGCTGAATTGCTGAATTTGCATCGAGGGCAGGGTCTTGAGTTGCTCTGGCGGGATTCCTTGCAATGTCCAACTGAAGAGGAGTACGTCAAGATGGTAAACAACAGTGAGTAGCATATCTATCTCTGCATGGTGGAGTCTCTAATGGATTATATAGAGACTGGTGGTGTTTTCCGGATTGCTGTGAAGTTGATGATGGCGTATGCCACCACCAACGCGGATATGTGAGTGTTACCTCGCAATCTCCCCGCGTTGTTGAAGTAATTCTTCCTGCTCCAGTGATTATGTTCCTCTTGTGAACCTGATTGGAGTACACTTTCAAATTCGTGACGATTACATGAATCTCCAAAGTACACAGGTACGCGAACTGAGATTGTATTACAGTTGGATGTCAACAATTTTTTTGATTCCCTTTAAGTATGCAGACAACAAGGGTTTTGCGGAGGACCTTACCGAAGGGAAATTCTCCTTCCCAATAGTGCATGGTGTTCGGTCAGACACTTTAAATCGTCAGATACTTAGTAAGTTTCCGGTGATCACGACATGATGGGCGACCGCTAACCTCGGCATAATAGACGTCCTACAGAAGAGACCCACGACGCCCACTCTCAAGAAGCACGCTATTGGGTACTTGAGAGATCATACAAAATCTTTCGTGTATACTATCAAGGTCCTTGCTTCTCTTGAAAAGGATATTCGGGACGAGGTATCGAAACTGGGCGGAAACTCTGCGCTTGAGACGATCATCGATGCTCTACATGTGGAGTCCTCGGCGTAAAAAGAAATGCGAATATCAATACCGTTTATAATCATAGCAGGTCATAATATCAGGTTAAGAAGATGACTGTATTGATACCGTGCGGGTTAGCTTCACTAATATTTTCACTAATGCTTTTAGGCCTAACCAGTCCGATAGTGACACGCGCTTTCAGACGCGGGTCAAGTATGCCCCTCTTCTGTCTGCCACTTCAACTTCTTTTGTAAGTTTGAAGTAAAAGCATGACCCTATTATCTTCAAGTGCACGCCTCAACCACGATAAAGCAGATATATTTAGACAGGCGATACTATACACCTCGAGTCTTCGGCCGACAGGGATATCAGGTCCGATAGTAGTGTACTTATTATACCCCTGCTCCACTCTTTCGATACAACATCCTCTCCCTCGACGTGAGATTAACAGGATGAGCTCCTCTGACAACCCTAGCCCAGCCGTTACTCCTGTAACTGATGGTACATGGACACCGGTCGGAACCGAAACGCCCGGAAGGTCCAAACCTTCAAGTGTGGTTTTGACGGACCAAACAAATCTCCTACCGTTCAACAAAGTGATAGTAGTATTTTTGAGCTTATCTCTGTGTATTCTGGTATCAACCCTTGATTCGACGATAGTAGCCACCGCGTTGCCATCGGTTGCAGCTGCATTCAACGCAGGATCAATCATATCATGGGTACCATCCGCCTATTTGTTAACTTCCACAGCTTTTCAACCTCTCTGTAAGTACTCATCTTGACTTCTTGATTTTGTACTCGAGAAGCTCACGATTCCCCAGATGGCCGTTTCAGTGACATCTTTGGAAGGAAAGCTACCCTATGCCTGGCTATGGGAATATTCATGTTAGGTTCCTTGTTGTCCGGGTTTGCGAAGTCCATCATCGCTCTTATCATTTTTCGTGGACTTGCGGGTGCCGGTGGAGGTGGCATCGTTAGCATCGTTCAGATTGTGATGTCAGATGTTGTTAGTCTACGAGAAAGGTACGTTTCTGATTGAGATTCTAATGACAATCATCGCCTTTTCTGTTAAGGTTCTAACATTGGTTATTCCTTAATGAAGGGGTAAATATCAAGGCATCATCGGAGGCTTCTCTGCTCTCGGATTTGGTGTCGGCCCCTTGATCGGAGGCGCTTTAGCCGAAAAGGTATCTTGGAAAGTAGGTCATTTGCAAGCCCGTGGTAGACGGCCCATCCATATTGACGGAAATGCAGTGGTGCTTTTGGTTTACTATACCTATCTCAGCGTTAGCCGTAGCTGTGGTCATCTTTGTTCTTCCATTGAAGGCTGTACAGGGGGATTTCATACGGTAAACAACCATTACATTCTTAATGGCTGAGCATGCACTGAAGACTGTCAATTAGGAAATTAATGGTTGTCGATTATTTGGGTGTAATCCTAACTCTGGGTGGATGCGCCATGGTAATGCTTCCTTTGATTTGGGTAAATCTTTTATTACCGATGTCTCTGTTATACCGACTAACGCTTTACAGGGTGGCGTAACATTCCCGTGGGATTCTGCAGTGATATTGGCACCACTGTGTTGTGGCGCTATCGTCGTTTTGCTATTCTGCCTTTGGGAGTGGAAGGGGGCTAGATTACCCATCGTGCCCAGTAAGAATCTTCAAGGCCGTCTATACATTGCCCTAACAGTTTTATTCGTCTCAGTGCACATCTTCAAACATGTCACAGTTTGCGGAGTAAACATTGCGATGTTCATCAAGTAAGCAACAAGCTCTATTCTATCTCCTTATTGACATCGCTCATCGCCCGACCCCGTATAGCGGAATAGTATTCTACTCGTATCTTTTCTACCTCCCGCAATTCTTTCAGGTCGCACTAGCATATTCGCCAATTCGCTCAGGCGTTTTCCTACTTCCGGCGTTAGTTACACAGACATTGGGCAGTTTCATATCCGTGAGTACTACCTCATCACACCTTGGACTCGGTTCTCAATCGTATACAAAGGGTCAAATTGTCAGCAAGACCGGCCACTATCGTGTATGTAGTCTGTCGCAATGCTCGCCTCGCGCCAATTAGATCACTGACAACGTTCGATAGATGATCATTTACATCGGCTTTTCAGTACTCTCCGTGGGTTGCGGTTGTCTCTCAACTGTCAATCCATCGACGCGCAAAGGCCTTCTCGTTTTCTACATGTTGATGACCGGATCAGGTGCAGGAATGGTAAACCAATATGTCGCGCTTTCGTTGTTGAAATGTGTTTTAAGAGACCATCATTTTAGACTTTGCAAACCACTACGGTCGCTGCGCAAGCTAGTGTCGCAAGACAAGACATGTCAGTGGTCACCGCTATGCGTAATGTAAGTGTCACCGGCACAGGGTTAACATTGCATCTAACTTTATTTCAACGATAGTTTGTACGACTACTAGGAGGTACTCTCACACTTGCCATAGGTGCAACGACTATGTCAGCCACCTACTCCCTATCATGATGTGTTTGAAGCTAACGTTGCCGTCGACCATGTCTCACAGCAACAATGCACTACGACACTCGATGTCAAAATTAGGTCTACCCAACTCTGCGATTACTCGTATTGTTGATGATCCCAGTATCTTAGCCAATCGCTTCAATACGAGCTCCAATCCACTTGGAGATATGGGCGTTACCCCTGCTGCTGTGGATCAAATCATAGCTGGGTATACTTCTGGTTTTAGAACCGTGTTCATTCTGAATGCGTGCTTGGCTGCCTTGGCTAGCATCGTTAGCATTTTAATGATTCGGCATAAAGAACTTACGAGACCGGACGAGGAGCAGCTAAAAGCTCAGGCAAAAGAAATATACGATATAGAAAAAAGGAATCGCAAGGAAGCAGCAGGTAGAGCTTAACATAGAAACAGCGATAGATGTTTATGATTGGTATGAACGGATTCCCACAAACGTAGACTTAGAATGATATGCTTTTTTCATCTACAGACTTCAGAAGAGCCGTGCGTGGATGATTGCGACTGCCTAAGGTTACATTTCTCGATAGCGGTGATGTAGAATAGCAAATGACAACACAACAAACGATACGATCATGCATGCATTAACTCTCGTAAAATTTTAAAAGTTCCTTCGCTTCACGTGCCGGTCGTGATATGGATGGCTTCTCATTTCCGATGCTTTCCTGCACTTTCCCGCTAATCTTCGGTACAACATCAAGGGAGTGGAATAGGGTAGTTTCCTGATACTCTCCATCTTCATCTGGCGAGAGGATGGAGACTATGCAATGGGAAGCCAGAACAGATGCCGGTGTACCTGCTACAAGGTGCGACCTAAATAATGGTGAGTATTTTGAGAAATGCTGAACCGACATAAATAACATACTCCACGATTGGCTTCAGCAAATCAGGATGCGACGACAATGCAGCAAAGAGGGAAGCTGCAGCTTGCATGAACGGTTCTATGAGGGAAATAAGTATCTTCAGATACGTAATGATACTTTTAGGGAATATTAATATCACCTTCGTGAGCATCTCTAAATGCGTCCGTAACTAATTCGACACACGCCTCGCGGGCCTTGTCGCCAATGTTTGAATCAGCACTTTTGACAACATAAGCAAGAGCTTGAACAAGGCTAGCTGCAATGACATCCTCGTTATTCTTGACTCCAGTGATTAGCTCTGTCACAACTGGGTCAACACGAGGTTGGTTCTTCATGAGAATACCAAGCGCTTGAGCCGCTTTTGCTCGAACCGCCAGACTCGATGGATCACTGGCACCCTTCACGAAAGTACGTTGAAGTTGAGGGAAGAAGGGTTTGACGAAAATAGGAATCTTCTGGAGCATGGTGCTCAGCGCAGTCAAAATAGCAACCTTGACACCGGGAGGGTAGGTAGTGGCCTGGGTAGCAACACGAATGAGAGGACCAGTGAAGGGAACGACAAAGGGCTTGATTGCACTTTCTTCTGTCCGCTCTACCAAATCACCAATTGCAAATGCTGCATTTTCTCTTTGCTCGTTGCTACCAGTGGTAAGACCGGCAATGATAATCGGGACCGCCGGCGAGACACCTTTGGGAAGACTGAATCCGGGGACGTATGAACCAAGTGTGCCAGTGCTCTCGATCGTCCTGCGCAAAGGGACGACCAAAGGTTCCAGTTCATCTTTAGGGACAGACTTGACGAATGAATCGAAGGCTTTCCAAGCTGCCGTATGGACGGCGACTTGAGAATCATCCAATAAAGAAACCAATTGTCGAACCCAATCAACACGATACAACGAGTGATCCATTTCTGTCACTTCACAGAAGGATGCCAAAATATTGCAGGCACTGACTCGGCGATCGACATAATCGTGTTTTGCCCTGGTACTCAAGGTTAGTATTATTTGTACAAATGTCATAATGAAAAACAACAGACCAGTCCAATAGTAAGAGCATCAGTGTGTTCAAGCCTTCGGCATCAGAGATGGACTCTAGTAATGCGTGCAAAGCTTCTTCTAGAGCTGTTTTGAGCTCTGACTCTTGGTCTTTGCTTTGCTTCTCAAGCTCTTTAACAAGGGCATTCAAGATCACGCTGAGTCTCCTGCTCAAGGCGTTTCCGGCGACAGTAACCAATGATGCTAGTGCACGAGCGTTGAACACAGTCATAGGAGAAGCAGTCAATGTTGGTATGAGAACGGGGAACACAGTTGATGCGCGAACCTGGAGCAGCCGGTTAGCGGAATAATTAAGTCACTGGGACTGTTACTTACGTTCATAACTTCTCGAAGAGCTTGGAGGGCTGTGCCAGAGCTTTGACCGGGTTGCCTTAGAGCCTCCAAAAGTGTGGGGATTGTCTGATCGATAGCCTTCACCCCGACTTGCTCTTGTAGTATATCGAATGCCTTCGCAGCGCCAGCACGTACGTTGGCCTCGTCATCGACCAGCGAAACGCGCACCATAGTAATGACAGCGTCTTCATGGTCTTCACGCTGACTATCAGTTGTGCTCTCCCTACAACGTACGTTAAAGGGATTTTCATAAGATAGACGGTTCACTTACATTAACTCGCAGAGCATGAGACAAACACCTTCACGAGTGCGAGGATCAGTTGAATTGGCCTTGACCCGAAGAGAGCTAATAATCTCTCCGAATATTTTCTCGCCAGATTTACGACAAAGCTCAGCAACTGTACGGGCCGCAGTCTGAATGATGCGGAATAAATCAATGGTCTCTCGCAATCCACGTGTATAGACGTACCTCGTTCTGATCAGGTTCTGGGTTTGACAAAAGAGTGATAATCTGAGTGATGAGTTCTGGCAGGATTTCACGGACTGGAAGAAAGAATTATTAGACTGCGAGACAGTATAAATAGCGTGAATTTACAAACCTGTCCGAGGAGTGTTGTGCACGAGTGCTTTCCAAATATGAATGGACGATTGCCGTACGACACCAACTGCATCTTGACGAGCCAAGTATAATGCCGAAAGAATACGATCTCTGCGTTCGACCCCAAGAATATCAATGAGCACCTTACGAGATGACTCTGCCATGACTGTTTCGACTCCCTCTTCGTCGTCTTCGATTTCTGCTTTACCGCTGATTCCAGAGACCTTGAACAATAATTCTCCAACCAATGTAATCGATGATTGCTATGAGAGAGATTTAGATTTGGACAGTTTGATTTCGATTATGGACAAAAGACTTACACGAATACGCCATCCCGGGTCAAACATGCCGCGCTCGAGCTCAGGAAGGAGTAGGTCGATAGCCTTGTTCGAGTAGTTGGTTACGATCATGCGTCCAGCACGCATAGCCGCTTCGCGGACATAATCCTCAGAATCTGATAATCCACTCAAGATTGGAGCAATAATCTTAGGCAAGTGAGGCGAGAACCGAGTTCCGAACGTAGCAGGAAGATATACAAGCAGCGACATGAACCCCTCGCGAACAGTGCTGCGTGGGGCCTGAGCGTTCGCAATAACGTCGGGCAACAATCCTTCCATGCGCTCCATTCCGAGACCTGCCAACACCTCACTCAACCCTTGAGCAGCACCTTGCCTGTCAACACCTGAAACGTCGGCTTTCAGTGTTCTGAGTAGTCCGGGAACGAGATCTGGGAAATGTCCTTCGCCAAGGCGTTCAACTAATGTACCCAATGACTTTGCAGCTGTTGCTCGTGCTTCAGGTACTGGGTCAACCTAGGACAACATGGACGAGAGGAAGAAGCTCAGAAAGGTAGGGAACAAAGTCCTTCGAGTCCGTTAAAGAGGCTAGATTCCCGACAATCTGCGCAGCCTTCTTCTTGGTATCAGCACTTCGTTCACGCAAGCCACGTTGTATGATAGGTACGACCTTTAAAATGAATGTTAGAATAAAGCGATATCATGTTTGCTTGTCAACTACGCACCAATGCAAGTGATGAATGGTCGATGTAGTGGGCAAATGACGTCTTCAGTAAAGCAGAAAGAGCATTTGGCGTCTTTCCGGGGTCTACCAGTGCTTTTAAGAAGACCGGGACTAAGGACTGGATTTCTGGGTTACTGATGACTTCGCCGAATTGTTTCAAGCTCTTGTTAGCTGCCGCACGAACTTGTGCATGTGAGTCGGTAAGAACACCAGTCAATCGGGGAATAACTATAGGAAGGGATTGGGATAGTTGTCGCGGTGCACAATAAGCCATCATTCCCAATAGCTCGATGGAACCCTTCTTGCTACGCCATTGCTTCTCATCCAAACCTTCGAGTAAGGAAGGCAATATCGTCTTCACACCATAACCTGAAAGATTTCCCATGATTACTCGTGCAGCATCGTGGGTAGACTCTCGGACGTCACTTGTCGAATCACCGAAAGATGCTAATAGTAAAGGTAAGAGATGCAGGACGTAGGGTTCGAAAAGTCTGCCCAATACGCTAGAGAAGCATTCGAAAGCGCACATGGCACCTTGCCTTGGTTCGTAACGTTTTTTGTCTTCAGTGGCACCACGTAGTCGTTCAATGACATCGAACTCTTTCATAGTAGAAATACCTGCGCCTTTGATGATACCCGCTAAACCATAGGCTGCACCTCGACGAGCAGCATACTTGGGTGCATTCAGAAGTTCTTCGAACAGTTGATCGACGAGACTGGATACAGTGGAACGTTGAATTTTGACGAGCGGCGATAAGCAGTCTGAGACGGCGATTTGAACTTGTTCCGATGGGGTCTTCAATGCTTCCACCAGCCTCTTTACAATTTGAGGAATCCGCGAATCGGAAGGGTCAAGATGTCTGGCTACACGACCAAATAAGATGACCACGGCTTCCTGGATATAGTCGCTCGTTTCATTTGAAGAACCTGGGGAGGCGAGATATTTTTCAAACATAGAGATCAACTCAGCAAGACGAGATGGTCCGTGTGAGTCGATCACGGCTGTTCCTGCTTGGAGCAGACCACGGCGTACGTCTGGATGACGATCGCCAAGACCCTCATCATGAATCAAGAACTTGAACAATGGAACCACTGTATCGTCGGTAAAGTGTGGTGCCAGGAGCTCGAGAGCACCGGATATAGCGAGTCTTGCAGGCCAAGGATCTGCACGATCTACGCTGGACGCAATAAGCATTCCCTAGTAAAATGGGGTCAAACCATGCATGAACAGAAATATACTGCGGACTTACATATTGGTCGAATTCCGGAGCCAACACTTTGGCCTTAGTATAACTTTAGTTTGCGTTATGAATGATACTGAGGGGACAAACACTCACCTTTTCGCGATAAAAGTTTTCCAATGCTTCAAGGACATTTGGTATTGAGGCAGGATACTGCTCCACACAATCGGCTAACGCATATCCACTACTTGAACGAACGTATACATGATCGTGCTCTATCAAACAAACATGAGTTTAGGAAATGGGAGTATAGAGTAGAAGAGTGTTATACCGAGGTATGGCATAATATCCGGTAAGAATACTTGAGGAACGTCGAGTCCGTTGTCATCCCACAGGTGTTGGGCTAAACGAGCATTTTGTTCGTCCTGGTCATGATACACAATCCACAACTTTGGCGACCAGTCCAGATCAGTAAGATCGAAAGGCTATATGATGTCGTTAGCGTATATATAGTTGTATGATTAGGCTAACGTACCTGCAATGTCTGAAGGCATGCATTTCGGACGTATACTTCTTGACTCAAAGAACCCTCGAGGAGAACATCGATCTCCTCGCGGGTGGCATTTGTATGTATGGCTTGTCCGAGTTCGATCAGTGCTGATGATGCCTCCTTTGCAAGTTTCGGTTGGTGCTTGATGGCGTGCAGGAGATCGTTCATGATCCGTTTCCTAGGGAAGACAGGATCGGAGACTTTTGGAAAGAAAGACTAAATAAAGCAATCCCAGCTCTGACACAACGTGAAAACGTACATTCACCACAGTGGAAGCGCACAATCTGAAGGGAGAGCATAATCTGTTCCAGAGGATCGTCCTCTTCCGTTAACCCAACTCCGCCTTTCACCAAAACCTGACTGAGTAAAGGATAGGCATAGGAATACGTCGCAGAGTCGAAAGGTGCTTGTTCAGACAAGGTGAGCAAGCGATAGAGCACTCGAAGCACAAGTGCTAAATCATTAACAATGAGTATTTCTGTGATTTATCAAAATAAGGCTACACTTACAATTGACTGGTTCGACCTGAAGTTCTTCGGGAATTCCCTGGACTTCCAGAGCACGAAGAGAAGCAATGCCCACCCATTTCTTGAATGTATCCAAACATTCCGAGGAAACACTCGAAAGATCCTATATGACCTCAATAACACCCTTACGATTATAGGAATGGAACTTACCAGATATCGCTCGAAGGCCGTGGAACCAACTAGGTGAACCGCTTTACCAAAGCCTCCGATAAGAAGTAAATCAACAAGTGTAGACATGTGTTTCTTCAGTTCCTCCACTTCAATGGAAACGAGTGAATTGATCAGTTGCAGTCCACACTCCAATCGGGCCTTGATAGCGTTGACACGTTCTCTTATGGCCGCTTCCTTCTTCAGTTGCCCTTCCACAAGGGCTGCATCTTGCTTTGACAAAACAAGACCACCTGCGGCCTTCTTCTTGTTTGCGAGGGACTGGCGAACTTCGGCTTCCCATTGGGCATCTTTCGCTCCCTTTCCTTTCTTCTCGAGCTCTGGTTGCTTCTTCCCGGCGAGTACTATAGCAAAGTAACTCGATCAAAATGGTGCACACGGAATCAACGTTGTACGGCATCGTACCATCCACGAATGCTGTTCCATCTGGCGTGGCCCATATGCCAAGATCTTCATCGGTCAATGCCTCGACATCATCGGCTTTGAGATCCACATTGAGACGTTCAATGACGCGAGCGACGGCTACTTCGGGGGCAACAAAAGCGATGGTGGTGACAGCGCGGTAAGCAGCTTCTAAGAATGTTGGATTGAACGACTGTTCGAATATAAGTTTTGCGCGAAGTATCAAATAACTACACACGCACGTTTGAAACGACATCACAAGCACCGAAAACAGTCGAAACGACCAACTCGGCATGCGAAGTTATCAACTCATGAGGGTCAACACGAGCAGCTTGACACAGTTCAATCCAAGTTTGCCTCGAATTGGGACCTGTTTGGCGAACATGAGGTCATAATTCAATATGAAATGTGACGACTCACAGAGAATCGGGTGGTGAGCAAGAACAATCAAATCAACAAGAGCTCGTTCTCTGAACTCCTTGTCTGCATCCTCTGAAAAGGATGTGCAGGCAAGGAAGAATGCAACCAACCGACTGGACCGAGTTGCGATAGACTGTTCCTCGCTTGATTGCTGTTTCGACTTAGTCAGGAGAGACGATATTGCTGTAGACGCGGAGCAAGTAAGGGCTTCAGGCTCCTGTGATGCTAGTTGTGCAAGAGATGCATTCACAGAACGTCTTAGATCCGGGGAGGAGGACTCGACGGCTAAATGAAGGAAGATCGACCCAAACATAGCACTAAAATAATTCTAAGAGTTGATATATCGTGATAATGGAGAACAAACCCACCTCGCTTGCTCATTTTGAAGTAGTTGAGCCTTGCAGGTAGTTAAGGCCTTTTCACTAGCTCGAAGTAGCCACGTTTCCTCGTCAGTAGTCGTGAGTTTCTGATAAACTTTCTCCCAAATCAAGAATGAGGGCTTGACACCCGTCGCAGTCAAATTCTGGAGAGTAGTGTTCTTTGCGACGGAATCATCTGTACCATGCAGAATGAGTTTAGTACCTCAAGAGGAGCCAGAGAGGCACTATACCAAATTTCCCGCTTCTTGAGTAAGGACCGAGGAGGAGCGCGATAGCGATATATCCTTCCAAAGGACCGGCAGGTGCACCTAGCGGGTTCCCAGAGATAGTTTTCAGGCCGTTATCCAAAGGAGGCAACACATCCTGGGCGAACTTGACAGCCGCGGGTGTAGACAAATCTCCAAGATTCCAGATAGGCGGTTCCAGTAACAGAACAAAAGGCACGTCGAAGAATAGGCTTCGCACTGCCCATTTCCCTGACAATGAGAGTAACAGATTCGGACGGCAAAGGGACGTCCTCTCGTAGACAGAAAGTGATGTGAGGACCGAGACCAGAACCCAAGATTGACACCGCGGAATCATGAGTCTCCTTGGCAAGTAACGAAGGAATTGCTTGAGATATTTTCGCCGAGACCGTTGCAGAGGGTGCTAGATATGAGACCATAGTATAGAGCGTTACTCGATGATCAGGACCAGCAGTTTTACCAGCCTTGGGCAGGCTGAGGAGTTCGGCCAGGGCATACTCAAAGTCATCACAGGACGGTGTCTTTGTGATAAGAACACGGAAAAGTCGGGCAGCAGCAGTTCGTACGATCGGGTTGGCAGATTTGGCACTGTTGAGGATGGGTACTAAGAGTCTGCGGAATATTTCACCTTCAATTGGATGTGCGTATGCGGAGAAGAACTCGGCGATAACTAGAATAGGATATGACTAGAGGCTCAATGATCAACAGTAAAACAAAGTAGACATACCACTCAATGAGATTTCTGGTGAACGCAGAAGGCTTTTCTCTATTGCTGGTAATACAGACGATGTCAGATCTGCCTCAGTAACGTATGTCATGATGAAATCGTGAAGTGCAGCCTGATTGTGGTGTTAGATAAGTGTTGCGTAGAGATAGATGTTGATACATACGGTGCTGTGAGGAGAAACCGGCGTTCTAGACATCAGAATGGAAGTGTTATAAAAATTGAGAATTTTATCCTATAAAAAAATTATGAAAAGAGACAATACGGAAGAAGTTGTAATATTACCTTAGTTTCGAGTGATACTTGTGTTAACGACTCGTCCTTCTGGTTCTTCAGCCTGATAGTGACGTCTACAGCCATCCCAAGTAGAGAAACCATCGCTAGTGGGTTCGAAGATGACTTGGCACTTGTAACAATTGTCTCCATAACTTGAGGTAGGTTTTCAGGACTCTGAAGACATGCTCTGAACAACTATTTGCGAATATTGACGGTTTATACATACCGAACGCAACGCACGACGAACGCGCACAGTGGCACTCTTACGAATAGAGGGTTTTGCGTGACTTGAGTTCTCGAGAATTAAATCTAGAAGGATGGCTATTGCTCCAAGCAAGGCTCTCCAAGATGGGGTGGTCGGAAAGCGAGGGTTTGTCTTCAAAAGTTCGGTGTACAGCCCAGAGCTCCAGCTTAGGAGCACAAAAATATCTGAAGGCGCAATAGCGCTGTAGTACCTGGGTTGGTGAATTTCAGAGACAATCTAATGAAGAGGACGCACCCCGGACGTTTTGCGATTTGTGAAACCTCATTTACTAGCCATCCAAGTATTTGCTCGGTAACACCCAACGGTTGTTCGCGCAATTCGTCTTGATGTACGATTTCGATGCCAACTTCTTCAGCAGTCTCCCTGGAAGGGATATCAATGTATCGAGTATACGTCTCGGTCAAAAGTTTGAATATATCAAGTGTCTGCGATAAAGAAAGATCTAAGGCCAACGTAAGCTTTCGATCGAGGGCATATAGAACTCACTTACCGGCATGTTTTGCAAGGAACAATATTTCCTCTTTTAAGAACTGAATCCGGGATTTCGTGCTGCTGGTCAGCAGCCTCTTTTGCGCGACCTGAAGTGCTTGAGGCCAGTCCGTTAGGACAGTTTCTCTATGCCATTCTGGTAAACCAGGTCTTTTCGAATCGTCGAACTCATCCGATCCGCTTGACGTAGATGCGATCCAAGTCTCTATCTCTGATTTCCCCATACCTAGGTATTCCCAGATGAAAGAACGATACAAGCGACCCCAGAGTGAGTCGAGTAATTTGGAGTTAGTATCCTCGCGGTTCCGAGACAAGATTGACTAGGGCGCTACAGAAAGTATTGGTCTCCGTTGGAATTCTTGCTTCGTCTCAACGTTCTCAACATTTATATCCACCCATTCTATGTTTAATTCTCTTTTTTTCGAGGAAATTCCTTTTCATAAGCCAATGCAAGAGACTGAAAGAAACATACATGCAGTGACGGCCAAATTGGCATTATCGAGGTGTAGACGCCTACAAACGCGTGATTGAATTCGCTGGACTGTTATTCGTCTCTTTTGACTTGAAGTTCACCCACCATTTCGCATGATTACCTCTGTGGCTCGGACAACTGTCCGACAATGTTCACGTCGTGCTCAATCAACACTCTCTGAAGTCCATGCCTCTGCGTCGACGTCGACGTTGACGTCGTCCGCAGAAAACAGACGGCCGCTCACAGCTCTCAGTCAGCAACGAAGAAGTCGAACAGCATTCCTTCGACCTTGGGATGGGATTAATTCCGTGCCGGAAGCGTTGGCTGTTGTGCGTGGTGTAGAGAAACATTTCGGAAAGGTGGTCGATCTCCAGCTTGTTCGAGTATGTGTTAAAATTATCATGTTCTACCCGCTCTGACGTTTCATTATGATTTTATAGGACCTTGATCGGGCGGATGTCTTTCAGCCTTATCTACGTGTGGAATTCAAGGAAGAACTTGATGTTCCTGAAGCAGGGGCCATCGTCAGAGTTAAAGTACCTTTGTATAATCAAAGTCAAACTGGTGGTCCGGGACTGCTTGATGTTCGCGACTACCTTGAAGCAAAGGATAGAACTGCTGAAGACTTCCTGAATCGAAATCCTCTCGCTATGAGTCCTGATGGCCTCGCGGAGGAGGAAGGTTTCAAAATCGTTGACGTCAAAGTAGAGAACACAAGTGAGTGTATTTTATTTTATGTCTCTACCGATCCGTGTTGTGTATTAATTTAATTCTAGGGCAGCATATCAGATACACCAAAGCCGAAGAATACAAGGGAATGGGTCAACGTCGTGCACTCATGCTTGGAGAAGCCTTTGCAAAATGGGGTGGCTTCGCTCCTGTACAAGAGGTGCCTTCAGAGGGTACTTCAGCAACATCACGTATGACCGAAGCGCAGGAACGGTGGAAGCTCGTTCTGAAAAAGTCGAGACCTACAACTCCTAACTCAGAGCCCGAAGTGTCTACTGAAGTCGAAGCCCATCCGGAAAATACTGCCACCGAAGAAATGGTCGAAGTTCAAGATGAACAAACATCTGCCGAATCGGAGGCCGATGCTTCGTCAACCGACCCCTCGTTATCACCTACCTCTACACCGACGACCCCTCCATCTCCAACAGTCGAGGTTAAGATTTCTGAGAGGTTCCGCGAAAGACGACCTGCACCACAGATGACGAAACGACAACGGTTACTTGTGCAAGCCCGCGAGCTAGCGAAGCAGCCTTTACCAGAAGGGTATACAGAAACACCTGAGGCGAAGACTGAAAAGGTAGCACAGGAAGAGGCAAAGAAGCAAGCATTACAAGATGCTAACGCTTCCCTGATGACCAAGGTTTGGAAGTTCTTCGGCGGCGGTCAACCTTAGATATATTCTCGTTCGGTGTGTTACCCTAGAGCTAGACCTAATAGAGTGTTCACACTTCTCAATAACATTTATCCATATCTTTGCTTGGTATTGATCGAGCACTAGGTGACAGATTGATGCAATCTCTGAATATTATGCAATGAAGTTTATATGTCGGGCAAACTTGACATTTCCAACAAAAGTACATCACAATTCCGCTCAACTGTAATAGTATGGGCGGATGAAGAGGCCTGGGTTATTTAATTTGCGAAAACTCACACACCCCCGGACATTCACTGGCAGGTGGTGTGTGAGATCCGGATGTGAAGCACCCATTGATGATTCCCATGCGGCACCGGTGTGTGCTGCACCTAAAGATTCTTCGAGGTGAAGCCAACACCTATAGACAAATGAATGTTAATTGAGCAAATCAATCAATAGATATCTCAACATGAACACACGTACCCACGACATGGATGGATGCATCTAATCGCAATCGCCTTTTTACGACAGCCAAAATTATCATATCACCGACAAGTGATGCCGCAGGACGATACAGCAAATTTCTAAAGAATCAGAGGTATCCGAGCACAAGCACCACCGTGACCGCAGACTCCAATTACCCTGAGTGGATGAGCATCTTTATTGCTGAAAATCATGGTGTTTACACAGTTTTGAAGTATCATATAGTCAAATTTATAACTGAAAAAGTGTGTTGACACGTCCAAGTACATCCTAACTACATTCCAGTGTATAATGTAGTCATCCCACCATGGTGTCCAGTGGGGCATTGAGCAAGGGGCGTAAGTAAAAAGACTTGAACATAGATGAATGGCCTGGGTTATTTGATTTGCGAATACTAGAAGTACTTGAACCTAGCGGTCCCAACACAACTAGCGCACCCCAAACTACAACTTGCAGTAGGGAGTACAGTGGCTGTATCCAACTCAGATGCAGTTCACAGAGAGCATCTGTGGAGGCACTGCCTACGTTGGTTACATCATTTAAGATGTACCAGTACTGCGGAATATGAAACATTGAGTGAAAGTATCGATGTACACATCAGTAGAAACGAACGTACCCGACTTGTAGGACTGAGTGTAATGGTATGACAAACTCGAAGTGGAGATCGACATAGGATTACTCTGAGTCGGGTTGTTAATCGCTCAGCGCAGCAGTAAGAAATACGGTAAGACTTACCTCGGACCTGGGGGTCCAATCGTACGGTGTCCCAAGGATGCCATAAGGCGAACGCGAGGTTATAAACCTGTCTGTCAAAGGTTCAGGGCAGGCTTTCAAGGGAGACGCCTACTCTATTCATATCTCGTAATTCAATGGCTAAAAGGGACGCTGCGAGCCATCGTGGATACGAACTGGTGTAAAGTGATCTTGAAAGATGAACTTGAAGGTCCTCATACTATGATAGTAAACCGCAAGTCCTCCGGAGCCTTGAACCATATATTGTAGCTGTTTTGAGATAGATACCATTATATCTAATAATGAATACCGATTTGGAAAGGCCGGCCACTTACCCTCAACAATGTGCCCGACCTATTCCCCTACACTCAAGCCTCTAGAACGTAGAACGATAATTTCTACCAGACATCTTCTTCCACACCCTCTGGAATGACTCCGAGGGAGTATAGCGGCATCGAGGAAGCTCTATCCTCATCCTCCATAACGGCATCAATAGCCTTCCAAGATGGTGAAGGAGGGACAGACGATAAGTCAGAGATTGACCCTAACGAACTGAACGAAGATATACTCGACGTATCATGTCCGGCTCTGGTCGATATTGTCGAGTTGGTAAACACTGAATCTCGTTCGAGCAGAGACAGTGGCATATAGACCGCCTCCTCCATACTGGCGTCGTTGATGAAGGGCCAATTCGGCATAAGCCAATCAATGTCGGATCGGATCGCCGTAGATGGGAGAACTTGGTCTTGATGTTCCATTTCATACGGTGTAATGTACGATTCCTCAAGGCGTGAATGTTCATGTGGACTAGAGAGGGGATGCGGTTGTGGAGTATTGCCGAGTACTGAAGAGAAATGTTCTATAAAAGTTTCCAGTTGAGCAGGGCTAAAACTCGAAAACAATGTGTTGGGAGGGTCGACTGTACAGTTAGCCGATGCTGCACAAAGATCGACCAATTTCGCAATATCAGGTCTTTCATCCGGATTTCTAATCCAACAAGACTTTATGAACGACCAGTCCTCGAGATGAAGTTGGTCCTCAAAGTCCCGGTTAACGGATGGCCACTCGGGTCGAGCACCTTCCAACACTTTCGCAATAACCTGATAGTCATGACGAAGATCGCTGAAAGGAGGCGCATGGGTGTACACCTAGAAACATCACCATCAGAGATCAAACATAGCGTACGAAGGTCGAATGTTGTTTCTACCTCTGACCAAACGCAGCCGAAAGCATAGATATCACTTGCATAGGAAGACCGCGAACCACGCAACAATTCAGGTGCAAGCCATCTTACGGCTCCTCCGCTGTGCGAACCCGCACTGGCAGACGATGCATCCGCAAACTGAGACAATCCAAAGTCAGCCAGCTGTATTTGGAGGTCGTCGTTAATCAGAATATTTGCCTAATAATCTAGTTCAATAATAGAGTCGGACATCATATTGACTGTGTACGTACCCCACGAAGGTCTCCGTGAACTACTCTCTGAAAATGAAGATATTGTAACCCTACCGATATTTGGAAGAACTAGTTGCATAAGACGAGATGAACAAGGTTATCCAAAGCAAGCACTTACCCATCTAGCCAGAGGAACGACCTTCCCAGCGGAGAGTAGTTGGTAAATACAATCGTTTATGTTACCGTGTTGCATCCAGTGAGAAACCATACAGTAGTACGGGTGGAAGTTGTTCTGATCGAGGCCTAGGAAAGGAAGGATAAAATTGTGTCGCAGGGTGTGCCAGACGAGAGCCTCTCTACAGATAGCCTGGTGACTGTTATATTAGATTATATTCGACAGCAGGAAGATACACCATACAATGTATGTAGTATGTGCGTTCCGAGTGTTAGAGTGTTGAAATACGCGCAGTCGTTTGAGAGCAACGATTTGACCATTTAATTCCGCTTTGAATATGTCTGCGCACCCGCCTAGTGCGACAGCGTTCCGATCCGTGCAGATAGTACGACAAAACGAAGACGGAGGGAACGTGTTGGAGGATTTTGAAATGTCAAGGAGCAAACGCCTGAGCGCATGTGGGTCGCAAGACGGGTCTATGTCCGACGGGTCATCCAACATCTGATCAGAAGTCAAACGCTATAGCTCGTTGGTTAAGGCGAAAAGCACCTTTAGAATACAATCCATGACGACTCCAGCTTTAGCATCGCTTTGACATAGCAAGCCATCTCTGGTCACTTTACAAGTGAGAGAGTCGACTATCCTCCGACGAATATCATCGAGATTTTCATCAGCCATACCGCTGTTCATGGAGCTGGTGTAATGCAGTCCTTGAGACAGATCTTTATCTTACTCGAGAATCTTACCTGGCGATGACCATGATCAACGCGCATGGTCATGGTCAGGGTAAGAACAACGAGTACCTACGTAGGAACAATACCAACGTCGGCATTAGCGTCAATCATTCGAGTGAGGGGGTAGGGCGGCATACACACGGTGTTCAATTGGTAATAGTGGTTTAAAATGAGATAAACCTCAGCCATCGCACATAAAACCAACATATCCCAGTGGGGGCTAGAAATTCACACGTGCGAAGATATTCATATTATATGCATAGGGAGATAATCCACATTGAGCAATTCTTGACAATGCCAGTAAGTACGTTCCACCTTCGCTACGCCTCCGACAACCCATCTCTGTCCTCGATATTCGATTCTTCAACTTCAATCGTCGTTCTCTTTACCCAGACTCAAAGGTTGGGTACTAGCATAAGTGCGGCAGTGGGGAGGAGACTTTGAGATGAGGGATTCGGAAACGAGGAGGCGTAGGGACTTAGATGTGGATAGATGGTCTGGGTTATTTGATTTGCAGTGTACGTCCAATGACGCCAAAAGCCGTGCACACGGCACAGGAACAGATCCTGTCGATCTCCACAGAGAATCTCGTAGTCATATCCGCTCGGATCCTACAGGATTTGTAGCAATATCAGAGAATGTGACGATTAGACTAGTCAGCGCAGCGATACATACCAGCTACATAAAGGACATCTCAGGACAGGCCGACTCTTCAACCTCAGCGGGTGGTCGCCTTCCCTGAGCAAGACACATGTTAGTGGATGAATGAGCGATAAAGATAACAAGATAAATACCTCGTCCAGTGGGATCCCAATCGAAGGGAGAGCCAAGGGAACGATTGGGTGGGAATGGGGTATATAACGACACAGGGTTCGAGTTCAGGGCAGGGCGAAGAAAGCGCCGATGGAGGAGGCAACTTGAAGACTTGCTTGAATTTACAGTGTTCTCTTCTTGGTTTACGGCCGAAGCAAAACACACATCGAGCCACTCACTCACTCGATGCATACATTAATATTGTCTTCAATTCTCTAGACATTCACAAATTCTACTTCTTCACAGTCATCGGTATCCAAGTTATGGACGACGGAAAACTCGAAGTAATATCTGACGCAACGGTTCCACCGCACCGCGTGAAAATGCTGGCGCGAAATATAACGATAGCCCTATTCGAACGGGGAGTAACGCCTGAGAACCAATAAGGATCAGAGTTAGCTACCTAATGGATAGTTCTACACGTACCTTGGTGAGCCCATAAGCCAAGATAGCATTCGCAGCATCACCCGCCAACTTCGACGATAACCCGCCATCCACAATGACTCTGTCTTCTTGTCCCGCTTTTGTTCTCTCCTCTCTGCTATGCTTCTCAAATCCGAATACACCATACCGCGTCCCGACCCTCTGTGCCCACTTTCCCCCTTCATCAACCCATTCTCTGCCTTTATCTCGTACCCAATTTCTGTACACCGACCCAGATTCTGATGGTGGGCGAGCAACCTCTTCTACGATCCTGTCTCCAACCCCCAATGCTCGTGCCCCGAAGAAGAATCCTGCTACCGGTGCGATAGCAGTGACCTCATGTAGAATGGCGAACGACAAAATCAGCGAGGGCAACGGCGTCGCAGTACGTGTTGATACGGCCTTGAGAGCCTCAATGTATGGCGCAAATCTTGTTCTTTGTCGTGACATCTCTGTATGGTTTGGGGATGGCACTTTAGTATATGTTGACGTTTCGCGTCATTCCCATGGCCATCATTCCGAGACCAAGACTTTCGGCGCTAGTATCTCCGCACGGTGGGCATCTCGCAGTATTTCGCGATTCTTCTAACTTAGCATGGAGTATTACTCCCAGGCATAAATCTTGTAGAACTCGCGTGTCTGTCAAATCATATCTGCACACATTTATTTGTGGATTTCTCCCATTTTACGATGTAGACGAATTTTTGACATTATACAAGAAAGCGGAGCAAATACAATTTCATGTTTCATAAAGCGTACAACTCGTTTGTTGTTCTATCAAGTACAAGTTCTCCAACAAGCCCCCGTATTCGTAAAATAACTGCCTCGTCTAAGTCCTCCGAGCTACGAATGATAAGCTTTTTCAGCCCACCATCTACTTGACATATCCTGAGATATTGCATGAGGCCGTTGATGCCAGACTCGGCGTCAAGTAGTAAGTTGACCGAAATGCATAGGGTGTGTAAAGATGGAAAACATCCGGGACTCGCTGTGGGTGAGCTATCCAAATAAAGAGACCCGAATGAGTTGAATGTGGAAGTATTGCGGAGGTGTAGAATCTCGATATGATCCAACTTTTCGGCTATTTTCTTCCACATGTCGGCACCAGCACTGTCATCCAAGGAGACAAACTTGAGGTTGGACAATGGTAATTGTTGCCACAGAGCCCAACGTCTATCAACAGGAGGGCAATTAAATTCGTTCCCATGGAAGGAAACACGAAGACAAAAGTCGTCGAATTTCGGTGAGAGGATATCCGGACAGTCTTCGCTGTGCACGACAAGAGCTACGTCGGATTCTTCATTCGCAGCGAATTGCGCACTGCTCAGAATTGGAGGCGTCCCAATAACACCACTGCCCTTTAGTTTGGAGACGATCACGTTAAGAGCTGATAAACTCCCCGCTGTGGCCTCCGTTCCGAACAGGCAGAGGACGGTATCGATTTTTGTGGTGGAAGGAAAGATGAGATGTTCTATAAACAACGCATCACAGGGTAAATTGAGCCAGAGGCTGAGGAAACGTAGGTGCGGGAGCACAACGGTTGGAATTGAAGGTGGCATATTGTTGTCATGGCCAACATTACCCGATGAAAGAGTAATACTTTCCAGGAGAGGAAGATGGGACAACACTGTAAGCAGTGAACACATCCCCGGCATATCCTCAAATTGCATAATATCGATTTCTCGTAAATTGGCATGGCGGGTAATGAAGTGATCGATCTGTGGAACAGAGAAGCCCTGGATGATCAACGTTTCTAATGCTAACGACTGAGCAGAAGCATGAAACGGTTTGACTTGATCGCGAGAACTGAACGGTGCGCTGGTGCTATGAAGTATCAAAGACCGAAGGCGATGTGAGGGTTCCAAGCCTAACAATGACTCGATAATGGTGGCGCAACACGCGATTGGTACTTGTGCATCAATACTACACAATCGGGGAAGCTCCTGGAGTACGATATCCATGCATGCCATGAATGCATCCGGTACAGGATGCTTCACTGTACATGCCGTGAGATGCAGAGATGTGTTCCCAGAACGCAACAACATCACTGCTATGGAGTTCACCATTATGTCGTCAACGATAGCGACATGACTCCACAACGTTGGTGTCCCATCTACTATGGAGGACCAGCGCGAGCAGACGTGCACGATAGATACCCATGAGTATGGGTGATATGTTTGGCTGTCATCATCCACTGCGACGGTATTCAGCTTTGTGGCGTCAACAATCAACAGATGGAAGATGTCCGCGAGCAATTCGTTG
Source organism: Cerrena zonata (assembly GCA_038087015.1). NCBI lineage: Eukaryota > Fungi > Basidiomycota > Agaricomycetes > Polyporales > Cerrenaceae > Cerrena > Cerrena zonata. The sequence goes on from JASBNA010000005.1 coordinate 209,537, forward strand.
GGAAGTCGGTGAATAAACGCCTGTTTGGAAACCGAAGGAGGGTCTTGCGAACTTGGTATGTCTAAGGAGAGATGGTGCATCTCATTGAGTGTTTCATCCGCAGCGACCAATTTGACCAATGGCATGATTATGCTGCACTGGCAAGGACTCGAGTAACCGTGGCGTCTAGTATAGGCAAAGGGCCGTTTCGATGAACCTGAAAATAGTCGAAAGTGAAAGGGAAGGATTCACATGTCACAGGTCTGAAGCTTTGAAGCTTGAAGGTTTCGAAGATCAGTAGTTGAGTCAATGGGCCAGAGCAGTAGGCCACAATTTGCTATTGCTGTTAGCAGGTTGTCCTTGGGTCGAATGTCAAGTTGGGATCAGCGCTCAGTCCTTTTCAGTTTGAAACTCAGATTTCGAATTTCTCCCACTAGCTCTCACTACGAACAGTTTCTTCAGCGTGTATATCAACAACCTACAATGTAAATTGAAGTGACAACCAGCATTTATCCCCAGATTATATATGATACAATACATAACAAGCTACTGTTATTTACTGAGCAGGCCCAACTACAACTTGTTTAGTCTTGTTAAAGTGCGCAATAGTATCATCGGAAATTTGGAGATGAGCTTTAACCAAGGCCGGAGGGGTCAAGGCGAGCCACTATTGAGGAAGGTGAGGGTAAAAACAAATAGATATGACTGAGATAACCAGATACGAACCTGAGCCAAGCTAACATCCTGGAATTGGTCTATACGATCCTGTTAGTGAGCTGGTAGGACAAGCACAAATGGAAACATACCAGTATTGAAGATCTCAAGGAAACGAAGAGTGGTGTTTCCAATATTCTCTACGTAATGCCCTATTATATTTGAGACCGGTAAGCCCCAAGATAGTTGTTCCAACTCTAAGATTCGTACCAAACGTCGCTGGGACGAAACTTATGTCACCAGGCTGTGGAAACTTGTTCGGTAAACAATTCACAGGCACAGTCAAGATATCCACCAACCTCGAAGTTATAAGTCTGAGCGTTGCCACTGGATGCAAATACGGTCATCCTACCAGCACCCTCACTAAATCGAATCGACATAAACCGTCAGTCGTGTTGTCTCATCCAAAATACGTCAAACCTACAGGTAGAAGCCCCATTCATCCTGAGTGGGATGCCACTGGCATAGGATATGTTTGTTAATCCTTCAAATAAGCTTGTTCGAGTCTGTCACACGTACATGCAGTTCTCTGCCGAGTAAATCAATCATGATCAGCTTGTTTATTATTATAGATCAGGGGAAGAGCCTCACCTCATTGCTCCGGGCTCAACCGTGATTTCAGCAACAGCGACTTGGGTTGATACCTTGAAAGTTGTTGAGTCGGCAATCTTTGCTGTACCTCCCGAGTATTGCACTGGTTGGACCTGCGAGAAGTTGAATGCAAATGGCTCTGGAACTTGGCCTTGGGGGTCCGGAACGGGATCAGCATTTGCAGGCGGAGCTAGTGTAGAATGAACAATAAATTTTGATACAGAATTAGCTGGGTGGACGTACTGCCAGGGAAAATGTAAAGTTGTTGTCCAGGAATATCATCCCAATCAGAGATACTATCTTGGAAGTTACGCGCAATAACTTCCTTGGGGAGATGCGCCATCCAGTCCGTTAACTAGAGAGAATACAGTATGGATATTTCCACATCAGTAGAGCGTCACTGTTTATACGTACCAAGAAGGTATCATCCTCATTGAAGTTACCGTCTGGGAAGATCTGCATTGATGTCAGTAAATATCGATAGAACGTGATAAAGCCCAAGACTTACCAAAAGGAACTCAGACCCGTCCGCAGTGTCATTGGTTGCTTGCAATGAATGAGGAATACCAGGAGGAAAGTACCAAAGATCACCGGGGCCCTGGCCTTGTGTCAGAGGAGCACCGATAGAAACTTGCTACTTCGAAATGTTTGAAGGTACGCACCACGTTGGCTACAAAGTTTCTTCCATTCTGATCGACTGAAGTGATTTGGGTTGTACCCTGATCCGATTCCTTAGATGCGTTGTAATTGATGTGGTCACGTACTATACCTTTATAACGTAGGCCCACTGAAGAGAATTATTAGTGGTAGATTATTCAACTGCGAATTGTTTCATACCTCTGCAGTACTATGCCAATGGAGCTCCCTATCGGACCCGATTAGATCCGCTTTTTTATGCAAGCGTGAGATATTTACCGTATAGCTCCTGCTTCCAACCGCATGTCCACACCGGCCATGGCTGCATTTTCTATGAGTAAAGTTTGTTTGAATATAAACTAACCACCTACAGGTCGCGATGGGTAGTACATCCACTAAAATACTCATCTTTGAGTCTCATATACTATAATGATGACACCAGGGGCTTACCATTCTCCTGGCGGGCCCAGCCTCCAGTTTGAAGTCGATTGTGACTCAAACTGAACGGCCATTTAATATTTGGGCTATCGATACATGATTAGCTGACGGCGGACATTTGGTTACAAAGAAATTTGCTTCTTACATGCTCCCAGCATCGGTAGTTGGAGGCGCAAGAATATCAGGATTCTGCTGATCAATAGGAATATTCTGAGGCCCGATAATAGTAGCGCCGAGAGATCCTCGGATTGGTTGAACGTCCTCGGTCGTCGTTACATTCCATTCAATCTGGTTCGGGTCATCACTGGCGAGTGGTACAGTGAAGCTTGGAGTAGCCGCAGTACTCGTCCCAGAGGTCGTCCCGCTTGATGTGCTCTCAAGAACTGTCGGGGTCGGAGCAATGGATGAAGCGGGCGGGATCGAAGAAGCAGCAGGTGCAGCAGCACATGAGCCAGCAAATAAAACAGCACAAATGACGAATGACAAGAGCTTGTTCATACTGTCCAAGCAATTCAGAAGCGGAGCCACAAGAAGGTGCAGCTTGTTCTTCCGTGAACTTTCTGCTCGTCTTAAATATGTTCTTGACCATCTATTCTTGTATTATTTTTGGATTTGTGGCATACCCAGGAATAAAGTGGCGCTCGCAGAAGTAGTGAGATCATCGCGGAGACAAGAGATACCTGTAATACGCCGTATCATCGCGAATGTTACGTCAGATGCAGGCTAGACCTACAGGAGAGATTGCCTCCCTAGGATGTAGTTAGTCGTAGTATGTGGCGTTACGAAACAACCCTATACAGAAGTGGCGTAGTTGCAACATTGTTTAGTACGGTGAGGGTGCCGGTGACCGACGGCGTACGCGCGTTCGTTTATACACCGTATGTTAAAATGGACCTAGATAATATGTAAACCTTGTTCAGTGACCATTAATCGTAATAATCAAAGGTCTAGTCTGTTTGTAAATCATAGACCTTAAAGCATAAAACCCGAAATCGTCATAGGGAAAGGGGGTTTCCCCCTCAAGCTTAAGGCTTGGTTAGTAACCTGTTGAATGGTCGCAAACTTTGAGGCAAACCTTCAAATTGAACTACCCAGACAAGGGCGAACATACCAGATGACCCTTGTACTTCGTAACGTTTTGCCCCATTGGGATTGAGTGTCATTCCGAGATGATGTGCTAGTACTCATCTATAGTACTTGACAGAAGCCGGCGCCGTACTTGAGAAAATGTACCTGGTAAGGTCCAGAGTACGTCTGAACGATTCGTGATCATTACAAGATACCTGGAGTAGAATCCAGGCCAGAGACAACTACTAAGAAATGGTCAGCTGTGAGATATGCGAGAGTGCTATTTCCGACCTTGCTGCTATTCATGGCACAAATCCTGATCTACGCAGTCTTGGTATGGAGGACGATAAACATATATCATCATAGAAGGGAGATTTCGGAAAGGAGGATTGAGGCTATTTTTGCTTTATTCTGCAATGATGCGCAATGAAGACCGAGGCGTTTGCGAGGTTCCAAAAATAAATGACATTCCGAATTTTCGCAGGTGAACACAATGGAGGTGGTAGGGATCGGAAGGAGTAGTAGCGTAACTATTGTGTACCGGGCTTGTTGGGCGCGAAAAGTTCAATGTGCCACAGGAATGCAGAACGAAGTGGCTCTGGCTTGCAGGAACACAACAAGGTTCGTCCTAAAATCGTCTGAGTGTTTGAAAAAGTATATTGAGATCGTGGCGTTCCGGACGGCAGGTGACAATGATCACGACTTCAACACCACAATCTCCAAAGGAGAGCTATGAGCATTTGGGAATACGTACCACGAATGTGGGCTACACATCCGTATTTCGCCATGTTGGGTCCACCCACTCGAGCCCAAGTAAATCAAATACCTCCTTTTCTGTCCCCGGGTAGAATGGTTTGGAGTCGTAGCGCCTCGTTCTATAGGCTCGTTAGAGGGTCAATGTAAGATGGATGCATCGTAAGAAACTTACATCCCGGAGCTGTCGAATTTTATTCCGCTATAGAGGTCAAAGTCAGATACTGAGTTACAGCTGGTCTATGAGATTTCGCGCCTTACCATTTATCATTCGCCCATTGGCGAAGGTCTCGTTGAAACATGATTGATCCACTCCAGCCTACGACGGCACACCAGTAAACATTGGGGTCCGCAAAGATCAGATCCAACCGTCTGCGAGTGCCAGTATACAACGAGGATGACTTGGGAAGTGTGAAGACTGTTAATGCCTTCTCGAGCGAATCCCAGTGGGTTGTCCGAAGAGGATTGTGCCCATGAAAGCTAGAAAGATCTGCAAAGGCAAGTGAGCGATTTGTCGTAAAAGGGTTTGTTTCACGACCTACGCATCACATGCGACACCATGCCTTGTTTGTGTAGTTGGCGAACAAGCCGTTTACAGAGTCCTTTCACCTTCGGACCATCGGAGTGAGTAAACACAATGTCAGCATCGTTACTCTCCGGCTTTCCTCGTCTGTATCCACCGACAATCGTTGAGACACAGCCTGGTTCGATTATTTCCAGTTCATGCATAACGACCTTCGAAATTTCATCCACTTCATCCCGGGGAATCCTGAACGACAGTATAGTAAGGTATTGTCGCTGGCTGAATAACGGTGACCCACTTTTTTGATAGATCAGCACGTAGCCCCAATGCAATTTTGATCCAGCTTTCATCGAAATCGTCTTGCTGCTGTGCTGCCTTTCGACCCTTCCAGCCTGGATGGTTTTCCTCGTGCTCCAACTCCATTAGCTCCGTATCCACTTCGGCAGGATCTACCCCGTAATAAACTTCCAGATCGTCGAAAGTTCTCAACCCAAGATCAAAAAGTCTACGAGCCGTATGTGGACCAATGCCGTAAACAGAAGAGAAATCGGTTAGAGTTTTGAATCGCTCGGAGGTCATGATATCGCCTAAAGATATGTTCATTTCTGGAGTACACATTGAAGGGAGCTTACTTACGTGCTTCGGAGATTTGACCTTTATCCAGGAATTCCTCTACCTGCGATGTTGGTAGAATAATCAAATAACGCCCAAAGAATGAACATTTCGATACTCACCAATCCACTAATCTTGGCACCAAGATGTGGTAGCCGCTGTACTTGAGATACAGACTTTATACGATGCGGGTACGCTACTCTCAGTTACAATTCTTCATATATCCTATATTGAGTGTTAACAGTCGTACCTTTGACAGTGCTAATCGCCCGAGCATAGCTTAGCGCACTTCGTTCTTCCCCTTCCAAAGCACGACTTCGCCTGATAATGTCTAGCTCAAGGGCAAGCTCTTGATTGGGGCATAGTAGAGGGGAGGCTCGTTGACATGCATATCTGGACGTATACGTCAGTCGCTCTAGGTTTGTAGGTACAGGATCCCGTGGAGGAAGCAGGTGAGAGGGCACTTCTACACGTATTTCTGCAGACAGATCAAGCGGAGGGATTTTTCCGTGTGAAGCTTTTCTCTGCCTCGGAGAACCAGAAGCAGCAGATGCTGAAGAGGAAGGATATGCAACAGGAGATTGGGTCGATCCATAGTCAGTTTCTTCGCAGTCGCAGGGTAGCGTCCTACAGTCTGGGCAATGTTTCGATGTGCTGTCACGTAAGTCCTGTACAGCGACATAATCTTCGCATGGAAGGGGATGTCCAGCATGCACAGAGTCAGGTCAACCATTCAGGTGTGACGACGGCTTTAGTAGTCTAATAATATCATAAGTAAAAATACAAGTATATGACAGTCAGAAAAGAAAATACAGCAACTTCCCATGACATATGTCTCTCAAGCCGTCTACGCATAGAAATAGCAGTAACCACTACATCAGCTTCGTCGATATCATTACACAACTTCTGGCAATGTTTCTCCGCCAGAGTGAACAATTCCGCGATTCGAGGGGAGCTAAGTTTCGCCTGAATTACGTATAATTTGATATCTGGGAGCACTTTGGTGGGTAGAGAAATCTTGGATCGTTTGGAAGGTCCCTCGATGTCTTCTAAATGGGAGTCTGATGGGGATGATAGATTGGAAGAAGACGCTTCCAATGGCGCGGGTCTCTTGAAGGGCATGATGATACACAGTATACAATAAATAACCTATGTTTTAGAAAAAGAATAGAAGTCTCAGTTACATAGTCAAGTGAAGGTCAGCAGAAAGGTTGCATTGTCGAATTGCTGGCACCAAGGTATGTTCACTAGCGCTCATGACCTCATCGACGCGGAGAAGGCCGAAACAGTTGCTCAAGAACCTTGAAAGTGATCCTCCGCGGATAAGATCACAATGCAAATGCATTGAAAGCAACTTAACAGCACTCTGTTGATACAAAACAAATGATTTACAGTTTGGAATTTCCTTTCATTGAGCTAGGTGTGGCGGACTTAGATGTCAGGAACACCATCTTAACCGCGAGAGACAACACGACACTCACTCACTAAATGCGCATATAATGAGATGCGATCGTAAAGAGCACTCTAACGAGGCCTTACAGTGGCTTAGCGGACACAAAGGGGGTGATCACCAACTTCTCCTTGTCCCACTGGAATAGATTCCACGTCAGCCCCGATTCATAACGGACATGAACTAAATTGCTACTCACGACATTGCCCTTGTAGTAAACATCGTTCTCAACGATCTCACGTACTTCCTCGAGAGAATCCGCAGAGTAAATCAATGTCGATCCCGTCATCTTCTTCTGATCGGTCTTGTAAGTTTCCGGAGTGATCATAGCACCTCCGATCTCTACAAACACCAGACGCGAATCACATTAGAAACAACATCAAGGAAACAAAATCTCGAGCAAGAGGCTGCTCAAACACACTCAAGATGCCCTGCTCAAGCAAGTTCCCAGCATTCGCCAAATGTGTCGTCCTGACAGACAACCTCCGACTCAAACACTCGGGATCCGGGTAATCCGGCGCGTAAACGAGGAAGAGGGACTTAGTAGAAGATGGGTCAGTAGACATGCTGCGAGCAGATTGTGGTGGTTCGGGACGCAAACGTGAGGGTGATAACGAAAGAAAGGTCCTCCTTCGGCACGACGAAGATGCAGACGGAAGTATTTCGCTGCCAGTGCGAAGTTTGAATAGTTCTGGACGATGAGGCCGGTATGATCGATAGACGTGCCGGGATACCGTGCTAGAGAGCATGTGTCAGTCTTGCGCCTTTTCGCGTTTTCTTTTCCGTCTGTGCAGACGAAGGTCGTAATGAAAGGTGTGGTGAGCGGTAGGTCGATACCGACGGTAGCGTAGTATGCTCCGGAGTGAGGTGAATGTTGAACGTTGAACGACAGAGAGCGTGCTAGTCAATTTAGTAATAGTGATTTACATGAAGTAGCCGAGAGGGTGTTCCCAACCGACACGCTGCTCTCTTACATCCAGCATGTACGTACACCACCATGCAAGTAAAAGAAACATAAAAAATGAGCAACAAAACGACAACCCGACAAAGCGTTGCTCTGAACCTTTATAACACCATACTGTACAATACCACAAAGCCTGATTGTGTCAAAGATGCGCAGCAACCTGAGGGTACTGCAACGGTACACGTTATCGCTACGCCGTCATTTTTTTGCCCAAATCACCACAATCATTTGTTGAAAAGATATTCCCCCCGGAGTTGGTGATGGTTGATCTACTCTCCGCATTCCAGGCCTTCCAGACTACACCCCCCGCATTTCACATATCCATCCACAGGCAATGGGAGAACCTAATATGCGTAAAAAACCGACAGGGAAATGACAAGCAACAAGCAATCAATGATGAAACCCTGTCACATCCGGACAGTTTGGAATTCCTGGAACAAAGTTACTTCAATCAGCGATGTCACTCGTTCCTTGCCAAGGTTTAGGTTTAGACCTATTATAGGCTTGAGGCACAGAGGGGTAGGTGCGGAGGCACGTTGGTGGAGGTACTTAAAGACTGGATAGGAGAAACAACGAAGTCATGAGAACAAGGACGAAGCTCAGACTCAGACAAGATTGGACACATTGAACTCTATTTGTCACTATATCATATAACAACAGCAAGTAAAAAGGAGTGGCATAGGTAAGGAGTGGACAGCAAGAAAGGTTTGCATGAGTAACTAATCGGAGGTATCTATTCCAAGGGTATGTTATGTCAATCAAAAAAGCCGCAACGCAAACGCAAGACGCAAGAACGCTATAAGAGGAGTAATAAGAAAAAAAGAACGAAAAACACACGCACGAACGCGTCGGGGGGCGGCGATAAGAGCCAATGAGCTCGAACGCCATCCCGACTTTTAGTGCTAATATATACAAGCGAACTGAGACTGAAGGGGGGTTTTCGTTGAGTGAAGATAAGGACGCGAAATGAATAGGGCACTAAAAAAGAGCGCAAAAAATGTGCAGTATGTATCTGTATCTTGTGTTATGGCATAGATAGGGCATGTTATAAGCGAAAGATGCGAATGCGAGAGCGAGGAAAGCGAGAGAGGTAATAAAACGAAACAATGTACAAGTATCCAGAGCATTTAAAGGTCGGTGGTTTTAAGTGGGCCATGAGTAGGGGTATTATAGCGGTCTAAGATGAAGGTGTAAGTGCGGGGAAGGCCCAGAATAACAAGGTGTGTCCACCGAAAAGAAGTTAGAAGATTTAGAAAAAAGACAGCGAGTCACAAAACCCAGCAATAAAAAAACATATTCAAACCATTATACGATCATGAGTGTTCACTTTTCATCTTGGCACTTCTCCAGTCTCCACCAAACAAACGTACATATTCAACAAAGTTGAACTTCCCATTCCCCGCCCTCGGCTCCTTCACCAGGAAGGGTCTTTAGAGCAATCCTCACCCGTTTCCTCCCCGACGTCGAAGCGGCGCCAAATGCATCGCCAAAGTCAAGGTCTGGGAACGACATCTGGGAGTTCGAGGCGTCTACTGACATGCCGGGCTGACGGAATAAGGAACCAAAGTCGATATCTCCCCCAATTCCCAAGAACGGATCAGCATCAGGAGACATCTTGGACATGGATCCTAATGCCCCCGCGAGCGAACTCGACGATTCTGAGGATGTCGGGCCAGAAGCATCACTTCCTCCGTACATCGACTGGTCGTCGCCGTTATCCGAATGGGAATCAGGCGAGGGAGCCGAAGTAGGAGGTGCTGAGGATGCAGGGGGGTGAATACGAACACGGATCTTGCCGTCCTGCGCGGCCTTAGCATCAAACGAGATGTCCAAGCCACTCAGTCCGAGCGCTTCCGAATCAACGTCCACAAATTCGAGTCGCTTTGCAGCTGAGCTCGAGAGGGCACTCAGACGACCGTCGTCGAGGTCGAGGTCCATGATCGAGCCACCGCCGTTGAGAGACCAGTCAAAGTCGCCAGGCATGAAGGAGTTGAGGTCGAATGAGGACGAGGAGGATGGGACCGAAGACTCTGAGAGGGGGAAGGAGAACGAGGTGGGGAGGGCAGACTGTGTAGGGAGCGAGAGCAATGAAGGCAGAGCACAGAGAAGGACCTGTAAAATAAATTGGGTGAATAAACAGAAATATGTTTACGAGCAAATCAAGCTTACCATGAGTCCAAGACTGGCACTGCTCTTCATCTGGGGCTGTACCGAGCCGGAGCGTGATGGAAGAGGGGAATCTTCCATCATCTCCATCTTGACCGGTTGCGGTCCAGCAGCCTCCTTACGTGAAAGCTCCTCATTCAGCTCGCGTTCTCTGTCTTGAGCCTCTGCGAGTTGACGGCGTAACAACTCGACCTCGGACACGAGATCCTCTTGAACTTCAGGCTTCGAACCTTGGTTTGCAAGCGCAAGAAGACGGGCGTTCTCTTGCTCGAGCTCTGCGACTCGGCTAAGAAAGAAATCAAATGAGTAAAAAATAGAAAGTAAAAAATAGAAGGATGGTAATTTGAAAACTAAATGCATGTCGGTAGGCGGGAATGGAGTTCACACTGTACAAGCGAACGCCGCTTCCGGTCTGTTGCGTAAACCAGAGCTACTCCATGAGGAAAGTGGGCACGTTTTTTGAGCATCAGGAATGGAGTTTCGCACTCAGCGAGCAGGCGCCAAGGGATGCTCGGTCCATCTAGAACAGTTGATGGACCTATCGGTATCCTTTGGATACAGGGAGAGGAGGGGAATTCGAAAGAGAAGAAAAGTAAGAAATGGTACATACACCTCCATATTCTCAAACTCCTCCCGCTTGCGTTGCCTGCTGAGGAAGGCGGCGGCGCGGTTCTTGACGAGACGAGCCTCGCGTTTGCTGAGACCAGAGACATCGGGAGGAATAAAGTCCTTGGTAGAGACGCGCTCGGTCGCACGCTTTTTGGACGAGCTCGGGGCAGCAGAGGAGGACCGCTTGGCGGGAATGAGACTCGGCGGGTCGTTCACGGTAAGATTGACCCTGGGAGCGGGCTCTGGGGTCTCTGGCTGGGGAGCAGGCGAGACCGAGGCCGGCGGGTAGTCGAAGACCTGGTGAGTGGGAACGCACATCTGTTGGTCCGAGTCCGAGTAGTCAGGACTGAGTCTTCCGCGGAGCATCATGGCAGCGGGGATGGGTGACTGCTGCTGAGAGCTGGTCGTGCTCATGGCGTGAGACGGAGTGGGCGAGAGAGGGTACTGGAGCTCGAGGCCAAAGCCGTCGAGGGCAGAGGAGGGCGAGAAGCGGGCGTGGTCCCAGTCGTTAGTGGAGGGGGAGAGGAGGGGGGCGTCGTTGGCGAGGAGGTTAGCCATGTTGAGGGAAGGGATAACGTGCATGGTAGAAACTAGAGATGAGCCAGGATGGTGGTGGTTGGAGCAAAGGCGGGGGAGATTGAACCTAGAAAATTCAGAGCAAGAGTTGGCGACCGCCGTCCGGACTTATATCGCCTGTCCCGCGCTCTCCCGGGTAGAGCTAGAGATCTGATCAGGCCTCACATGCACAGCTGCTTCTCCTGCCTTCCTCCGCCCTGGATTGTTTCTGCACTCATCGTTTGGGCCAGAATAGCCTCCGTGTTCTATTTACAATCCACCTTTCTGTGTTTTTTTATTTCTCGTTTCTCTCTTTCCTCTCTCAGGCGCCCGTCTCTCTGTCTCATGTCTCCCGCTCCGGTTCGCACGCCTTTGCCACTGCTATCTATCATCGGTTTGCAAGAGTTTAAACTCTATATTCAAGACTTGTCTTACAAGCACCAGTCGACCAGCCATCGCAGCTACCCTGGCTATTCCTGCATACACCGACGATCGACCGAGTCCGACAATCCTCATCGGTCTCTTTTCCTCCACACAAAGGTTATTTCAGCTGCTCCCGCTTCCATTTCGAACCCGAGAAGTAACCTGGCCAACTCCTCCTGCTCTCTTCCTCATGGCCAATCCTCGGTTTCCCAAGACTCCCTTCTGCTCCTTCTGTCACCAGGCTTCCGTCCCTAGCCCTTTTCCAATCGGGCTCTATCTCTTGGTTATTTTCGATTGCCATTCCAGTCAGACGATCATCCTTGGCACGAGCGGCTCTATTACCATAGTCCTCGACCAAGTCATGTTCTGTCTTTTCGACATCATAGGGTTACGTCGTCTACTGTCGTGCTTGACATGAATCTCCGCCGCAGTCTCTATTGATAGATATTAAATGATTATCTTTGCCTTGTATGAATTAGGCTCTGGCCGCTATACCCTTAGACTCACGCATCGCTCGTCGGTTTCCTTGCTATAGAACATTACAAAGGTGTTCATAGACATTTCAAGACCCTACTTCAAAGTAACAATAAACAACTGTAAGCTCGACAACGAAATTTCAACACGCTAGAGCAGTGTTCTAGTAATTGGTTCTCCTGCTTATTAGATATTGTGCTGTTCGTATCTCCCATCGTTTGTTGCCGTTTCCCTTGATCGTCGACCGATTTACAAACTTGTCAGGGCACATTTCAACACCTTATTTTCCTCAATCACAACATTCTCAAAGTAACAAACAATGTTTTGCAATCGCAAAATAACCTATCACTCTGCACTCGCACGACCCAATCCCGGTTTCTCAACACGATGCGACAAATGAAGACCGGTTTGCAAATGAGCTACTTACTCGCCATGACTACATTTCCACTGTCGTTAAAAACGACTTTGCCTCGCGTTCGTTCTCTTCACAAAGTTCCCAACTCTCTCGCTCGCTTGCGCGCAATACACCGTTGCCGATGACATCACGTCCCACCTCTAAACTTAAACTGCCTCTCAATTGAACCTAATACAGCCTCACGCACGCGATAGTTGGTGATCATCTGCCCATCCAAGTACTCCCTGACCTAGCTTGAACCTTCCGAGCATCCGATCGTCCAAGGGTACTTTGCTCTTGATTCTGGTCAAAGCCTGAACCACTAGCTTATGGGATCTCTCCGACCAAACTCCGCAAACATATGCTAATCCCCAGTCGAGATAGCATTCTCTCATGGACGTCAGTAAGTCTCCACAACCTCCTTCCCCGTATATTCTTCCTAGATGGCATGAAACAGATCCACTGCAACAGACTTTGATCGCGTAGATTACGGGCTAATCAGGTGTGATCAAGAACTGATCAAGAGTCTCAAAGACACCCTGGAATCAAAGCGGGAATACACCCATCATCGTCATAACGCTGATGGTCGCCCTAGCTAACGCCTGAACGAAGAGCCAGAGCGGATGTATATGCATACAGCAACACCTTTACACATGCGTACGTACACACTGCAAAGGCTACTGCGACTCCTGCGAGTAACCAAGCCTCGAAAATTTTGGTATCCATGTGATAAGCTTCGAGGACCCTCCATTTCACAAACACCCATCAGAAGGCAAATATCTCTCATTCTTGATATCACAGGAAAAGGCTGATCGAGGGGAAGTTGACGGAAGGAGATAGAATGTAGTCTTATAAGTGTATAACTTGGGTCGAGATCTTGGCTGAGGAAAACACAGTCGTACATTATCTCAGCGAATCTTGTAAGGCCAATAAACACGACTGGGGACCGTGAAATATAGTCGATAGCCTCTGAACTTCTATCCCATGAACGCCGAGTATTTGCAAAATATAAGCGTCCATTAAACAAAGTTTAGAAAACCTCCAGACCTGCTTGCGAATACACCCGGCATACAGACGCCGATCTAACAGGTCGATCATCATTGGTCGAGCGAGTTCAGTCCCAGTGTGTAGTGATATGGTGAGTAGAGAAATGTTAATCTATAGATACAAAGTCGTCTCGGAAAGGATTAGCAGCAATGAGCAGAACGAGTAGCGTAAACAAAAAGCTCCGAGGGTACACGGCTATAGTTTGAGTTCCCAGCTAACGCCGCACCCACATCCGTTACCCTTGGCCTGTGAATACTTGCAAGTCAACAAACGAGCGCATATAGCGTGGTTTGGACGCACCTGTGGGTTCTCCAGGACTCGGAAACTACTTCCAATAAGCTCTGTCGCGTAATCCACAACCGAACCTCTCAACAGGGACATCGAGACGGCGTCTACAAGGATGTTGGACGGTTTTATGGATATATGAGAAAAGTGACTGCAACGAAGAAAGTAGGATTAGGAAAGATAGTGGGTTGGATAGAATGTACATACTAGTCATCTGGATTTCGGTTCTTCGCAAGTGCAAGCTTGTACTGATACCCATGACATCCTCCACTTTCAACTGCTATTCGCAGACCTGCATCAGGGTTATTCTGACGTTGCGCAACACTCGTAGTTGCTATACCATAGTATTATGAACCTATACTGACAGTTACAGTCAAATGAAAGCACATACCTCTGCAGCCCTTTCCGTCATCTCGATCTTCGCCTCTTCCGGAGGTATCAAATCCACCTCGGGATCATCTGGGTCTTCAGGCGGAGGTAGAGTTTCTTGTGTAGGATAGTACACCAGTTCCGTAGGTTGGCCCTCAGGATGCGAAGCTAGTGATGCTCGAACGGCAGTACTACTTGAGAACGTTCGGTGAGGCGGTCTTGGTAAGCAGCGTAGAGGTTGGATTATCGTGTTATGGTTTAGGCGGAGCAGGCCTGGTGTACATTGTGAGTATGTTCTATGAGAGCGACATGGCTTGAGGTCGTGGATGAATTGGCGTAAAAGACGACTGGAGGTAGACATTTGGTGAGGGTAGAAATGAGGTTTTGAGCGGTGGTGTGAGCTCATGACGATGGCGTGGGAATATTCCCCGGATAGATCGGCACGATTAGGAAAACCACCCAGTATATAGACTACTCGGTCGTGGACTTCAAATATTACAACCACTCGTAGATAATTGTACTTGGGTCAATATTTTCGATTAATGAGTAGCCGAGAAGCAACTCAAGTCTCAGACCAGTACTATGGCCTTTTGCGAGACCAAAAGACCAGTAGTCGTTAGACTACAGGAGAAGTTACTGCGATCATATTCCTCCCTAGTCGTATACTAGGGTGATTTCTACGCTCCACTAACGAACTCATAATCCGGAGATATGGACCGCGATGATGGGGCTATTATGATAGAAAACTCGGAGCTCGAGTCCGTTTCTAATGTATCATACAGGCGTGAAGAGTCCTCTAGCTCTTCAATAGGCTGACGAAGGGTATAATGAGACGTAGATTCAACTACGACAGCGGGTTGGCGTTGGCCTGAAAAGAGGGAAGTTCTTGCGATCATGGCCCGGGGTGCCGTTTCCTTGCAAAAGACTTGTCAGCAAAAAAATCATGGTAGGTAGAAACAAATGAAAAGACATATGGTATCGGCACAATATCCGGTTTACATTGGTTCGTCGTACCTAGTATCATAATCTGAAGTACCTTATGATTTGAGTGGCTATTCATGCTTCAGAGTACTCACTGTAATACAGGCTTCATCGCAGTCATCATCCACTTCGCTTTGTTCAGATCAAGTAATAATCCCTGTGGCCATACATGGGTGTAGATGGTCTTGCTTATACACGAGCGGAGGAGACGGGGTTCTTGGTATATTGATTTCTACTGGCATATATGCGCGTATGTTGCTTGAGGCATTGGCTAATTGAGCAGCAGTGATGCACGATATCACTAACTGTGCTGAATTCGGTCTAAGCTCGGGGTTTGAGTCCCAGCACTGTGAGATGAATGACCACCTATTCAGAGGTATCGCGTCACCAATGCATGGGTTTACTGTGTCAGGAAACGTTGGACGCAACCCCGATAAAACTCTTGCTTTAACTTGGAAGTCCGTTGGTATTTGGGGATGAGGAGGTGATCCTGTGTAAAGCTGCAATATCATGAGTCGACCAGGAGGCATCAGTTTAGGGTATAGTCTTACTTGGAGCCAGACACAACCAAAAGCAAAAATATCGCTGTGGTACGTTGGTCTTGTTCCTTCAATCAATACCTCTGGAGCAAGCCACCTCCATGATGAGAATCGACACTCACAGACGAAGGGTCGGAAAATTGGGCTAAACCAAAGTCTGCTAGTTGCACTTGAAGCAAACTGTTAATCAGAATATTGGCCTAAGAATTCCAGGTAAGACGTTGGATGTGGTAGATAATTAATATTACTGACATACCCCTCGCAAATCGCCATGTACGACGCCTTTCCAGTGCAGATAGTTTAATCCCAGTACTATTTACACAAGCTATAATAATCGTCGTCGTCAGGTAAATTAACCATACTAATCCAGGCGAATGGCGTACCCAATCCGAAAGAGGTATCCTGGCACCTTTTCTCTTCAAAGTCTGCATACAGCTATTTATACTTCCATACACCATCCACGGCGAGATAAAACAACAATGGGGCGAGAATGTTCGTTGGTCTACCCCCAAAAGGGTAAGATGTACGTACAAATGACGAAGCTGTTGCCAAATAAGAGCTTCTCGACAGATACCCTTCATAATAGTATGCGCTTTGAGTGGCAGGTTTCGTACACCCTATGACTGTCTCTCTTACCGAGTATTTGTCCTCAGTGTCCACTACGCTGCAGAACACTCGCAATCTCTTAATAGCGACTGCGTGACCATCCACATACGCTGCATACACGTCAGCGTATCCGCCGCCTGCTATTGCGTCTCTGTCTTGACAGACTACGTTCCGAAGAAAGAGCGAGGGAGGTAATGCATTGGAAACTCGTGAGAGTGTCAATAGTAGCCGTCGTAGTTTGAAATAATGACGGGAGTGCCACTGATTTGAGACGAATTCGGCACTGTCAAGCATCTACAAAGGGAAAATGGGAAAACAAGATAGTGTCTACATCAAATATGGAGAAACATACCTTCAGAATGACCTCCATAGTCTGTTCAGCGTTAGGTCCTCTATTCTCCAGGAATATATTCCGGTATTCCACACAAGTCACGTTCCAAACCTCTGTCCGTCGCTATCGTTCACCAAGATATTTTCCTAGATCTGCGGTAAGAACTATTAACGATTCATGAGATCTCATATCATTGCACCCTACATAGGTCTCCATGAATTATATTGTTCCATAGGAGGCAATTGAGTCCGTGCAGTCTGTAAAGGCTAGATTAATAGTAAGAGCGACAAAGAAGACGGCATACGTTGCTCGAGTCTCTGTTGTACATTGAAAACGTCATGAGGTCTCGAGGTTCATAGAATACAGACTTGCCTACCTGTAACTGGATGTTCCCCTCTGCACTTTACGTTATGGAGGAGAGATACGGGGTGTGAACCAGATACTCTTGATAACGACAGCAGATGTAGCAGCTTAGAATGTTGGTATTTGAGCCATACAATGGGATTGGACCCGTAAACGATAATGATCAAGTATCTGACGAAAAATGTGTTAGAAAAGACTAGCTAGCTAGGTTCAAGTGACATATGGACGAACCTTCAATATGACCTTCATCATGTCCTCGGCTTCCCTTGCTCTCTCATACGCATAATCTCATCCTGTATCTCTGAGTATGTGTCCCTCAGGTACTACATCAGGCGATCTAACTACTAGACTCTTTTCGGATGTCATAGCAGCTTCAGGAGGAATACATCATCGAATTGTGACCAAGTTTGCATGTCAGAACTTTGTGACAGGATTAGAATGGACGTCGACCATGTCCATCAACCTGTACATAATCCTGATCCAGCAGAGGCCCCTACTCTATACATTTCGAAGTTGGCAGATGGAGTTCGACGATCTTTGCGAGGCTGTGCATTCATAGACGCAGAGAAAAGAGATGATGCAGCAGAAGCAATGACGACATCGAAGCTACCTGTCTAACCTAAAACCATTGAGCTTGAACACGGTTAGCCAATATATCGAGATATTTCAGGTATATGGCAAAACAACCCACGAGGATTGGTCGGTCGGCGGACTGAGAACAGCTGGGTGTTAAGAATGGTATAGCCACAAATAGTTATTACAATGACTTGCGAATTGCGCTTTTGGGACTGGGTCATGAGTGTGATTCGAACTCAACATCAAAAGTTAAGCAAGAAAAGAAGGCATGAAATGAAGATAAAGGCAAAAGGCAAATGCGAAAGATGTTAAAAAAAGATAATGTCGAAGATGTTTGACTAGGCCAAACGGCGAGAATATGAAGTATACAGATGATTTAAAAATCCAAAGATCAGCGTTAAAGATTCTTCTTCGATCGTACAAAATGTCCCCCAAAGTATAAGTGTATCAGATGCAACGAAGCAATGTGAGAAGAGCACGAATTTGTTGTCATGAGGATGACTTGGACGTGCTGGGTCCTGCCTCCCTACTGTCTTTATCCACGCTCTTCTTATCCTTTTCGGCCCCCAAGGTCCCACTCGGTGTAGAGGTAGGGGTGCCTTCGTCCACATACAGACCGTTCGTCTCGATGTAATCGACGACCGGTCCCGGAAGGAGGTACCGCACCGACAGCCCACGGCGGATGAAAAGTCGCACTTTGGTTGAAGAGACGTCATTTTGAATGAGTTGATGAATGAGGACAATATTGTTTCGCCATCGTGCGAGACTATCGATTGCCTGAGTCATGTCCGCTCCTGCACGCTCGATAATCATGGTTCCATAACGCCCAAGGATATGATCAAGCTATTCATTGCAGCGGTCAGATGAGTCATTCAAGAGGGTTTCCGAAAGGTGACAGATAAAGTGCAAGCCGTCTTATCCCATAATATACCCCTTCGGCGATGTTCGGCATGCTACCATGGGACCGTGGTTGGGTAACCCTCCTCATGCACAACCAGTATTTCACCGAAACGAAAAAGGCAGTCAGGAAGGCAGAGGGATGGTATGGGATAAGAGGTCTCGGTATGAAATGCTACTCTCGGACCATAAACTCGTCATCTAGCGCTCCACTTGTCATCGTGGAGGCTATCCAAAATGGAATTGCACTCCGATGGCATGCAGTGGTCGGAACATGTGAATGGTCCAAGGGCAACTATCATTTCTCGACTGGCTAGGCAGCCTGCGAGGATAATGTAGAGAGGAGAGACGTACATCGTTTTCAGACCATACACCAGGCTCGCTCATCGTCGCAATGAGGTCCGAGCCTGCGAGGAGCATGATCCGCACGGGACGCTGCTCACCCTCTACGGTAGTCACACCACCTAAGCGGGTATTGACTTCGTGCTCAAAGTGGTCAAGCACGACAGCCGTTCGTTGGTAATCTTGAACGGCTTCCCATGGATCGACCATGAGCCAATTCGAAGTCTGCTCGGCCGCGAGGTTACACATCGTGAGTCTAAATTCGGTGTAGCCATATTGAGCATTAGGCTGCGCCTGATCGGAATAAAATCAAGCATACCGATGCTGGGCTGCAAGCAATCCAGCTTTCTTGTACTGATCACTGACGGGACTAAGGTATCCACCGACAACCTCATAGTTTGTATTGTGGCGAACGTGGTCTCTCGCCATCTCGAACATCCGTAGGTGGAGATAAGTCACAGGGCTGAAGGAGCCGCATGCAACCAAGACGAGCGGCTCTTTTGTCGAGTCTCTAAGGACTCTGTTGAAACGATGAGAAGGAAATGTGTATCCGGGAGGGTTTTGGAATGCTGGAGGCGGTGATTGGGAGGTCATGGCGAGTCGAGAGAGGGAGAGGAGGTGGGAGATGGAAAGAGAAATAAAGCACCAAGCAGATGACCGCTAAAAGGCATAATCTCTAGTCATTTGTTCCCACGGCTACAGTCGTTCAGTGTGTAAGCCTCTGCATATCTGACCACCACCATTCTTTCTTCGGGAACTGATATTATAGAGGGCATTCCCAGAGGTCGTCCTAGCAGTCGTCTTGGTGGTAGCTGGAAGAAAGATGGCTGCTCGCTTGCCAGCACGAGGCAGAAGCCCATGCTGCATTTTCAATTCCACATTTAGCACCCGTCACTTTACCGACCCGGCAACCAGACCTCAGCTTGTACAAAGCTTGTATTTTACTGCCAACTCAATCGATTTCTTCGCTGAGTGCCTGCACCCAGAAGACGACCAGACACAGCGAGGCACGTTCGAAGGAAAGTGTCCTGCGACTCAGAATGGACATATCGGACTCCAGCCGATAACATTCGGACCGGACGATGGAGAGCATATGCTTGTCCTTCGAAGCATTACTGCTCCGTCTGTTAGAGTTTTGTCTATGGACCTCTTGACCTCTTACCACCACCTTCTGTCACGACGACGCATATTGCCCCAGAGATGACCTCCTCTAACGGCCTTATCTGCTTCACCAACTGTCTTCTACCCCAAGAGGACGGAAGTCTGGTGCAGAAAGACCTTTGGATTGATGAACGCAGAGGGGTCATTTTAGATGCTCAGGTAAATACAATTTAATGTAATATTTTATTGGCTAACACACCAAATATCAATAGCGCACGTTCTTCCTACGAAAGGAGAGACCTGCCAAAACCGTTGACTTAGATGGGAATATTCTCAGGTAAAGCAGTACGAGCACGTACAGGTGCATACTCAGATGATGAGACATATTTCATAGTCCTGGTCTCATGGACATCCAGATCAACGGTGCATATGGGTTTGACTTCTCCGTCTTTGAAGGCGATGAAGCAGCCTACCGTCATGGTCTCCGTAATGTTGCCGAAAGAATTGTTGAGACTGGCGTAACCTCGTAAGTTGTTCCAGTATCCTTACCGACATAACTTACCGAAATTCGGTTTCATTCAGCCTCGTGCCCACCATAATTGTAAGTGACGTCCAGTTCCTAATAATGCATTTAGTCATGCTAAATATAATTATTCTCGCCAGACTCAACAAAAAACTCTCTATCCGACACTATTGAACCTTCTCCGCCCATATGCTGGACCCAATTCTGCCAACCTTCTTGGCTGGCATGCCGAGGGCCCTTTTATTCAGCTGGCCAAACGAGGCGCTCACGCTCCTGAATTTTTGCTCAAAGCTGGCAACGGCTTCGAGTCATTCGAGGAGGTGTATGGATCTGACAACCTTTCTGTTACAGAGGATTGGCTCATGAGGAACGATGGCGATACCGAGACTGTAGGCGTGCGTATCATTACAGCTGCGCCTGAAATTGAAGGTGTTCGACCTGCTGTCGACGAAGCAGTCAAGCGCGGCGTTGTGTTTTCGATCGGTCACAGGTTTGTATTTCCCTCCCAGAAATTTTCCGTCATAGCTAACGAGAATACAGTATTGCATCAACAGACATTGCCACTGCGGCTGTAGTAAATGGCGCTCGTCTCATCACCCATCTTTTCAATGCCATGCCCCAGCTCCATCACAGAGATCCGTCTATTATCGGCCTTCTAGGAGCATCACCTCACCTCGCTCAACCGAAACCTTCTAAATCGTATCCCTCATCCACTTCCCCCACTTCTCCTACATCGAGTAGCTTCACTCTTCCTCGTTCTCCGTCATCGGCATCTCTAGTCAAACGTATCAAAGGTGCTCAAGGAGATGCACCCAAGGCTCTGTCTGAGGCATTCGATGACCTATTAACGCCTCCTCAGACCCCGATCCTAGCTCCGGTTGACTCAGATTTACAATTGAAGAAAGGGAGAGAAGGCCTGAAATGTCCTTTGAGAGGACCGTTCTACGAATTGATCGTAGACGGAATTCATTCTCATCCCAACTCTGTCAGAGTACGTAGTCGATCTATCGACCTTTCTCCTGGTTTACCATAACTGACTACTTGGTAGCTCGCATACTCCGCTTTCCCAGAAGGCTGCATCCTCATCACCGATGCCATGAAGATCCTCGACCCCAATCTCCGCGATGGCATACACGAATGGCGAGACGGAAAACGTTTCATCAAGGAAGGAGATAAATTATACCTCGAAGGTACCGACACACTAGCCGGCAGCGTCGTCACTCTCGACAAATGTGTTCGCAATTTCTCCAGGTTCACCGGATGCTCACTGGGAGAGGCAATCAAATGTGCAACGTACAACCCTGCGAAATGTTTGGAGATCGAGAATAGGAAGGGGACACTTAGGGCTGGTGCTGATGCTGATTTGGTGGTATTGGATAGGAAAGGGTACGTACAGAGTACTTGGGTAAAGGGGAAGGAGGTTTGGTCGAAGACGATTTGAGCTAGGTAGGAAGTTTAGAGGTGATATTCCTACTTGTTGTACTTAGTAAGACCAGCAATGAAACCAAACCTTGCATCGGTGCCGTCTTGCTAACTTTTAGGTCAAGTACTTAATATTATAGAATCGATGAGTTGATACTCTCGACTTTCGTATTTACCTTGAATGCGTTTACTGAGCCGATACAATCCCTAGAGCATACGATTTTATAGCAACTTGGCGCAGAGGTAGCGCGCGGGGCCCATAACCCCGAGGTCCCTGGATCGAAACCAGGAGTTGCTACTGGAATTTTTGTCTTGCAATTTTTTTAATTTTAGGCTGCTATATTTCTTGACCTCGCGAGTATCAAAATAAGTTGAAACAAAAGCTGCTTATCAGCATTAAGATCTTGGGACGAAGTCAACCCACTCACTCAGGCTGCCCTAGAAGCTGCTTCACTCGGGGACAGTCCTATCTCGGTTTTTGCACAAAATGTGACTAGCCACTACAGAATACAGTAGATTAAAGTGTCTCGAGAAGTGACTTATATGTGCACAGTACTCTAGACGTTGTGCTACGAGGACTCGAGGACATTGGATAGGCTTGGCTTCCAAAAAAGGATACCCATTGAGGGTCATGCACAACAGACACAAACATCACACCAAGTGGCGTACGTCAGGCGAACTCTGACCTGAACTTAAATGCACTACCCTGTTGACTGTCTACAATTTACTCTCCTAGCCTAACTCTCGTATATTCTATGCATATATCGCTCAAAGTGTCTTGCATCTCTCATAGACTCCAATAGCACGAATATCGTACCCCTCAGCCGCATAACACGATCCAATGAGTATTCATCTTGGATGGTATAACATTCTCCTTCATAACACTCATACGTCCTTGCATTCTCTACCCTGGCGTGCAGGAGAAATAACCAGAGAAAAAAACTCTTCTTGCAGCCTGGAAACGTGCACATGCACACCTCGTCAGAGGACCTGGAAAGTATTGGGTCTGGGCCGGCATATGATCCAACTCTGGAAACTAAGACTACCGGAGGTGAGTCCTCCTCCCAACCTTCTCCAATAGATCCACGAACATCTGCCAGACTTCGGAACCGAGTCACATCTAGATCGACTCTTTCAGCTATGACGCTTCACGCAAGAACTTCAGTCACTTTCAAACATGCTGTGCTACGCTTCCTTCTGATGACTTATCTGGGGTCAGTAAAGTGAAGCTCTGTTTACTTGACGTTGCTAGGTGGAGCTACACCTACGCCGTTACGCCTGATTCTTATTTATTTGTCGACATGCCCAATTACATCATTCGTAGCCGCGCCGTTCACATACAAGTACCACTGGTTACCCCCGCCCACCGAGGCGCAACCTTCCGTGTTTCTGAATATTTATGCTGCTCGCCGCGGTATGCCGAAATCCACTGGATACAGGCACGATTGTGCGGGCTCAGATATGCTCAAATGCTTCCAGTTCAATTACGAATTGGCAACTTGGCTCTGGAAATCGATAGGACATGAAAGGTCAAGAAAGAATCCCCAGAAGCTTCACAAAGTACAACGCTTCAAGCCGACCGCCAAATGACCTAGATCTTTCATATGAAATTACCTTCCGCAATAAGTTTCCCTCGTGGGATATACATACAGTTTAACGTTTGTAAGCGTAGAATCTGTCATATTCCGACATATTCTCCGTTGTCATCTCAAAACTTGACGACAGTGTTGCACACTATTACTCATGTATCGAAAGTGACTGCGGTTGCGGCTCCTAGGATGAATACTATCGCAGCCCGTCCGTCATCAAGTGGTAACGTACACGTTTACGCGATGCCCTCACACTCCTAGCTACAGCTCTGTGCTCAACTCAAAAAGCCTCCAGTAGGCTACATACGATGCTTCTACCCCGATGAAAATCTCGCTAAGACAATCTTCCTTGCGCACACATAGGAACACACTCGCTTAACCTCTGCCACAGCGTTGCTCCAGGCTCGCTTAAGACAGGTGCTGCTTAAGTTCTCGACACGCTTCCTCCTGCCGAGAAAGTACTCGCTTCAATTTCTTCCTCTGTCCCTGAAAGTTCCTGACTAGTCTGTACTTGGTCTGTACCTTGGTCTCACAGCCGAATGGCGATACATCAGGATACTGTACATCCTACTGATTTCACCGATCTTCCTCCAAATCGTCCCCACAGAGGTTCCCGTTGTATTGCTACCGCACACTTGGCGTGTGACACCTAATAACCCAATTGCTATTGTTAAACCAGGATACTGTTTTGATGTTCCTTTCTCTCGAATGACTACGATCTCTATGATACCATAATCTATTGTATTGGTTTCCCGCCACACTATAGTAAAGTGGTTACGAAGAAAAAGGGTATTGGGATAGGGTCTGATTCGTTCTTTGAGACTGGTCCGATAAAGGCGGCCGATAGTTGGAGCACAACTCATGGGTCACCGTCGACCATATGGATGGCATGGTTGCGAAAATCTCAACCCGGCCTCGGCGTTAAAGCTCGTTGAAGGTGCGCGCAGCCTCCCACCCTAATCCCATCTAATCAATCGCTGGGAATCTCCTACTATGGTTATACTTTGGTGTACTTACAGTTCTCGTCACAAGAAGCTCGACCTGCGCGGAAATGGACATATATTGCAGAATTTTCACTGTGTTGCCTTGTGTTACACAGCAATGTAAGAAACATGCCCAAAAATCGAAGGAGATTCCTTCCGGTTTCCGCGTCCTGTCTCATCCTGTCTCCTTTGGTTTTCACACAGCCACCTACAGATAGAACCATGGCCGACACCGCGGCAACGGTAAGCAAGGTCGGGTCTTCTTTTCCTTTCCAGATGTAGGCAACGCTTCTGTGATTATCCCGGCAAGAATCAATTTGCGATCTGGCTGGCCACGAAGTCTGACCATTTCACACTTTACTTTCATGAGGTCATCCAAAGAATCTCGACTTTAGCTTGACGTTTGTTCTTCCACTGAAAACCACAATCACATCTAAATAATTATCCTATGTCGCAACCTGTCCCAGCTGACGGCGATGACCAATGATACCGTTTACAAGAAACCCGCACAAAGTTGTCAAGTGAGACATTTATTTGAGAACATATTCCGCGAAGAACGACATGTAGCACACACGGTTAAGATTCGGATTTTAAGCTTGTTCAAACATGCGGTAAGTCTAGGCATTTATATGACATTATATGACGTTCCTAGATTGGGTCCATTTTAACACATGGGGGACTTGGTATGCGAGACAAAATAGGCCAAAACAAGACGTCTCTCGGGGTGCAAAAGGAGGCAAACTGGGAAAAACACCGGACGGAGTTAGGTTGCGAACGTCGCAACCCCTCAATATTCCCAACGACAATCTGACTAAGTTACCATATAGGTGAGGTGGCGTGTGGCCACATGGATTAAGCAGACTTTCCACTACACTTTAACGAACCCATCCGCCGTTTCGACCCAGGCTGCGGCCACACATATAGCGCGATCCGGGGGTCATTCGATAAATACCGGTCTTGCAGTTTTCCTTTTCTATGTAGACGTTCCGCCACAGATTGACCTCCAGTACGGCTCCGGTAGTTGTTTTAAATCTGTGACCCTTGCACTTGTTGGACCAGGTCGACACCATGTCCAACACTACCATCGTGTTGCCAAATCCATACACCTCTCTGGCATGGCTACCTCCAACCCTTGCAAGCCAGCTTGAAATCGCCAGATACATATGCTGCGCAGTGTTAGGTGTAAGTAACCTTCCTGAGGATGTTGAATACGATACTGAACCCATTATGTTGGTCGTAGGCATACATTTGGGAAGTCCTCATGGCGCTACCCAGCGAGTACAAAATGTTCAAGGAGCATAGGATCGGTTACTCCGACGTTGTGTATGTGTCGGCCAGGTGCGTAACCAAGATCTTCAACGTCGTCGATGATTTGGTCATGACGCTCCTACATTAGAATATCATCGGCAGCTTACCTCGTAACAACATTCGTATTTGCTAGTATGTTTTCCTGATGTTAAGCTCAAGTCAGATCAGCTTTAACCGTCCGTTACATTTGTAGTTGCACCTGTGGACAACTGTCAAGCAGTTACCGTCACTGCCGCCATCATAGGTACCTTGGCAGTCCCCCTCAATTGTCTCCTATTCTTCTTCCGTATCAGGGCTGTATTCAGTGGGTCTACGAAGATCACTCTGCTCTTCGGTTTCCTCTGGCTCTGCACTTTCGGAGCCTCCATCACTGCTCCTTTCGGAGCGGGTGCCATCCACATCGGAACTTCGAAGAATTGCATCAGCGATAGGTTCAAAAGCTTCATCTCTGCAGGACTCATCGCTGCGGCAGCGAACGATACCCTAGTCTTCCTCTTCATTTCAGGCAAATTGATCAGTTCATCGTTTGCGGATGGATGGAAAGGCCGCTTTGCGCTGTTCTTCAGCGGTCGAGGAATGGGAAAAGTTTCGAGAGTGCTCCTCCAAACCGGCCAGTTGTATTACCTGTAAGTCGCTTTCCAGACTGTCAAAAGCAGAGCGAATCTAATGCAAAGCTCGGAATTAGCGCCACCGTCAGCGTGAATCTTGTATCCATGGTGTGTATTCTCACCCCATCCGTCCCCGAGGTGTATCGTGCGGTGTTCACCGTGCCTAACCTCGCGCTCCTGAACGCCATGGCCTGCCGTGTCTTCGCCTGTTGCGGCTTGGTCTTCTCAGTGACAATGCCCAGAGTCACTCAATCTCCTCACACGCTGTCCACCCGACTCCTTCGGAATCATACCAACTACGATTCTATCAAAGAAAACCGACCGAGACATCGGGCAACACCCACGACGAAATTGACCCACCTCATATCTCGACCACGGAGACAACTCTTCGTGACGGAACTCAAGTGAGGAAGGTTACCCCTGTTCGCATCTGGACCACGAAGGAAGTGGAAGTGGATCACAAGGACAGTGGTTGGAAGGGGGGTGATTTAGCTTAAAATCCACACTCCTTATCTTAGCTAGTATGTATACGAATCAATTAATCTGTATTCTTCATGGAGAGATTCGTGAGGATATGCTATACTTACAAGATATCCGCCGGTGGGTATATGTGTTCTTGAACACCGAGCCTGCCACGAGGCTGGAAGAATTCATCGAGAGTAGGCCTAAATGGGTCGAAGTTTCTTGAGATCGTCAAACAGGGATAGTAGAGCCTCGACAGTTTGAGGAGCAGTATATATAAACGACATGAACTCCGAATTCATCTCGATTGAGTTCTGCTACGTGATGGCGCTTGAGTCGACTCCGGTTTTCTTCATCCACCACCACCAGCTTGACCCAATATTGCCCATATCATTTTTTGCTGTCCTTCCTGATGATGCAAGATTTCTAATGACCTTGCATATGATCGCAGAGCAAAGCATGAAATAACTACCGAGACTGAATTTCGATTCTAGACCACCATTCCTCGAGCAATGACGAAAGGAAAGCTAAAGCTTAAACGAACCCCTGCGGAGCAGGCTGCGCATGATGCTCGTAAAGCTCGTAGAGCTGCGCGCAAAGCGTCCAAACGACCGCGCTATCACGACCTGTCTGACGGTGAAGGGACCTCATCGTCCCATGCTCACAAGAGAGCCAAGGACTCTCCGTTAGATGACCCATACGACGATCATGTCCAAGATGATGAGGCTTACGGCCCCCCTCCACCACCATCTTCCTCATCTCGGAGTCACAAACCGGATTACGATGATATTCAGGCTCGGTTAGAAGAGGAACGTTTCCGAGAGAAGTTATGGGGTGCGTTTGGGGATGATGAACATCTTGATTCGGTAGAAGCTAGACTTAACGATTACGCTCACGTTCCACGTCGTTGGCGATCAGGAGGGATGGATAGAATGGAGGACGACCTTACGATTGACCCTCACTACATGGAAGACGAGGATTATGCTGAATGGGTACGAGTGGGCATGTGGAAGTTCGTGTATCCTACATTTCTATGTTACACAATATTCATATGGCATTTCAGACGAAAGCATGCGGACGAGTATGCGGAACAAGCACGCCAAGAAGGTGCGCGCGCTGCTCGACTTGAGCGAGAGAAGGCTGCGAGGCAGGAGACGAAGAAGTTAGAGGCAATAGCTGAAGAAGAACGCAGACGAAGGCGACGTGAACGGCATGACAAACGCTGGAAAGTCGCCAAAGAGCATTATGAAGAGCAATGGAAGGTTTTACTTGGTGCTCAAAGCGTTGAGGACGAGCGGAAGGATCTACGCTTTGAGGATGTCCCTTGGCCTGTTTTCCCTGTCGATATTGGGCCTTCAACAGACAAGAAAGGCAAACTACCTAGCACGGAATCTAGCATACACCTGGAGGATATTACAGTCGATGCTGTTTCCCAGTTCCTTTTGTCCACTTCCCAATCCAATGAAGATAGGGCGACCCCGACAGACGATATCGCTAAGAAGTTGCGAAGAGACAAACTTCGCGAGGCGATGTTACGTTTCCACCCGGACAAGTTTGAAGGACGAATACTTTCCCATGTACGAGAGGACGATAGGGATAAAGTCCGAGAGGGTGTCAGTAAAGTTGCTGTTGCACTCAATCGTCTGATGGAGTCAAAATGATTTCAGACTGATGTCGTCTCAACCCCAATACCGGTGAGACTATACCTCATTACACTCAGTTCATACACTAGAATCAATATTGATCGTCCCATTGCAGTAGCTTTATTCAGGCTAAGGCAAGCACCTCACACCGATGAAGTCATTTCGGTGTCTAACCTTGCTTCAAGGTACATAGTTCTAGCGTACTCGCTTAAACGTATCGCGATAGTACCTGCGAGCGAAACTGGAACTAGTCGGGAACCCACTTATGCGGTCCTCATACGTCCTCGTGGATCGCAGCAGTTTCTGAACTTCGATCTCCCAGGATCTTCCTTGTGATTTTCGTAGCGCAAGCAGATACCTGCAAATTCTCCACTCTTGCGTGGTGTCGCTCATTCCCTTTGGATCTTGTTCGGCGACTATTCGTTTCCTAGCTTTTGTACCGATATACCGCTATTCTCTGCTATTGCGCTTAAGATTCCGACCATCGTGTCCGCCTTTACACATGTCTTCGGCTTTCCTAACGATCAGACATCAGGCAATCGTGCATTGATACGTAATATTACAGATCTAGAGACAAGCGTACAATTTCCTGTTGACCATGTTCCCCTCACGTTTCCATTCTTTACTCATAAGCCGCAGGTTTGGTCTTCTTTAAGACGACGGGCGATCCAGCTTTCGTCGTTACCTAAAATAATATGAGTTTGATTTCGATAACCGTTTGTTGGAACATATTCTCTTCTACAAAACTACGGACGTCTGCGTACCAGCTGGTATGACATGCCACAGAACTGCATAAATCGATTGATGTTCCTTTCGCGTATGTCAGTGAGATCTGTCAAGCCGTACTCCTGACATAGTTCTTTGGCGGTTTCCGCTGTGGGCTCACGACCGTGAGACAATATATTTCTGCTGCCGCTAGACAACTCACCGTCCATGTTAAATAGGCTTGATACGTCTCGGGGGAAATGGGGACTAATCGTCCCATCCGACTTGTAGATCGTATGGAGCGGATCCTTGAGGTGGCTGGACCGTAGTTGCGCATTCGCGCGTCGGCTCTCACTAGACATGTGCGAGGTACTAGTAAGTATAATCACGAATAATTTGTCTTGCTAGAGCTACCAACGAGTTATGCAAAGCTCTATTGACTTCGTCGAGTTCCAGCATGTGGCGATCGAGCTGTTCTTGAAGCCCGTTTGGGAAATAGCTTGGAAGCTGTGCCGCTACCTGCTCCTTGACGAGCTCGTCGATTTGCTTCAACACGCCCGCTTCCACTTATTGTGCAGGAAAGGTATGAAACTGCAACATCGTTCATGGATATGAGACAACATACCTAGAGTCCTAAGATGTTCAATTACATCGTGTTCCAAGGCCTTTTGAAGCAGCACTATTAAACAAAGTGAGTGGATCTCTCTCGCAAACGAAATGAGGTGCACCTTGTATTTCCTGGATCTGGTACTCTTGCTTCTTCTGTTGATCATCCAGTTCCTTCCGGATTCTGCAAAAGTAAAATTGAGATGACCATTTGAATATGTTTAGTCTGAGTACAACGTACTTCTTTAGGTGTTGCGCGGTCTGTTTTTCGGTACCATTTTGGACCATGTTGGTGGTGCTCTTGCCCACGGCGTCGAGGAGAGCCTAAAATAAGGATCGCATTGCATTCCAATATGCTCAGTACATAGTATCTGAGCCTTATCGAAAGGCAACTGACCCCCATCGAACCCATCTTTGCTTTCATCTCTCCGATTGTTTTTGTGACAGTTGAGACTTCAGGTGGTAAGGTAAGCGTATTGTAGAGATTTCCCCGAGCACCGCTCGGAGACACCGTTGCAGAGTTTACAGAGGTATTGGTATCGGCCATATTGTGAGCATATGAAAATTAGATTGTGGAAATCATACTCTTAAGAATCCAGCTATTTATTCTGCCCGACATCCAGATTCTATACACGCCCCTAACGCGTGGCAGACACATGCACACAGACGTGAGACTACAACGTTAGACAAACGCCAAATATGAGGTAAACGGATAGCTGCGAAAGGTGCAGGCGAGGTCTTTCGATGTCTGCATAACGTTGGGCATGCCCTTCAACGTATTCCACTGGGAACGCATATCTTAGACGTATGGGGAGTAGGGTCTATTGCGGTTCTATCAAACAATATTATGTATATCGATACAATAGGCATGGTAAATAATTATGGCACATGTTGAGAGATGAGTCCATCCGATCAGTCGAGTAGCAATTTGATCCCCAAATCCGAATTCCACGACCCTGACACATCAAGGCCGCACCGCTTCCTCACCTTTTACATTGTCATTAATCGGCTCCGATGTTACCTCGTTCGACGGGGAAGCAGGGGGGATGGTAGCTGGGCTCGATCTGTCTCCAACTGAAGCTGTTAACTGGGCAGCCATCAGGGTTCGGAATCTTGAGTCGGGTTGGTTGACCTAACAGACACCTCTCAGTATGGTGTATACAAGTAAAGAAACATGTTTTTGCTTACCAAGTCACGATATGAGCCTGTTTCGGTGATGTGTCCATCTAGATGTGGGATTAGCACGATGCTTTTGTTGTACGATGTCGTAACTTACCTTCAAGGACGACTATCCGCTCAGCACGTGCGATGGTAGATAGCCTGTGAGCAACGATCAGACAAGTGGTGTTTCGTGAATGAAGGATCTTGTCGATCGCATCATTGACTCTGTGTTCGGATGTCGCATCCAGCGAAGATGTAGCTTCGTCGAGAGCGAGAATAGCAGGTTTCTTGAGGAGAGCACGGGCGATAGCCAATCTCTGTCTTTGACCACCACTTAAACTGGTCCTGCCAACTACGGCAATAAGATGTGTTAGCAAGGGTGATTGTTTGAAGCTAATGATGGCGCACTTTCTGTATCAAATCCTTTGGGCATACCCCATACGAATTCACAGTTCGCCTGTCGCGCAGCGGCTTCGATTTGCTCTCTTGGAATGTCCTCATGACCGTAGGCAATATTAGAAGCGATAGTGCCGGTGAAAAGTACAGGGTCCTGTGGAACAACACCAATGACACTTCGCCATGAAGAAGGCTTAAATTCGCGAATATCTATATATCTTTGGTTAAGATTTGAGTATCATCAGGAGGTCTCAGCACGAACCTTGTCCGTCAAATGTAATCTTTCCAGAGATTGGGTCATAGTATCGCATGAGAAGGGCGTTGATTGACGATTTCCCACTTCCACTCTTGCCGCTTCATACGATAATATCAGCCAGTGACTCTCAAACGCAAAAACACAGAGACACTTACACGATTGCAACGCTCTCGCCAACTCCGACCTCTAAATCGAGATCTTTCAAAATGGTAACATTCTTTCGGGTTGGGTATTCGAAAGAAACCTTCTCGAATTTGATTGATCCTCGACGGGTGGGCTCCACTTCAATACCTGTGTCTGGAGGAATTGCGGGTTTGCGATCGAGGAGGTCGAAAATACGAACGCCTGCACCAATACCTCTCATGATGGAGGCCTAAGGACTGTGATAAGAGAGGAAAGCAGAATTTTTTTAAAGAAAGACCCACAAAAAATGAGCTACCATACGCATATTAGCGAGCCGTTAGCGAATAGATATACGAGTGGAACTCACGTTAACATCTGAAGACCACTTCCAACATAGACAGTGTACAATAGCAAACTGGTCAAGTCTCCTACTGAGATTGCTCCAGAGCTGACTAGGGTTCCGCCTGCATTACGAGTTAATATGATGTGAGTATTTCACAAAAATAAAGAACCAACCATATCCAAGAAGGGCAAGCAAAGTCACGTTCCCGCTCCAACCTGTGCTCCCGAAGAAGATACCACTTGCGATAGCTTCCTTTCGAGCTAAAGAAAGAACGTTCTGGATTTTATCGTGAAATTTCTTTTCTTCGTGGGGGTTGGCATTGAATGCTTGTACTGTACGAAGGCTGGTTAATGATTCTTGTGCGACCTAAGTGCCAATACGAATGAGAGATGAAGGGAAGGGAAAGAACTAGAACATACCTTTGTCATATCACCAAGTGCCTCCTGCGTCTTGTTGGATAGACGTTTGAGATACCGACCATAGAACACCTTGTATAGAAAGAAAATCTAAGTGTCCATTATACAGTGTATTTGTGGGCGTAGCTTACCGCGCCCAGTGATACTGGAGGGACGACCGCCAACATGAGCAATGTGAGCTTCGGAGAAATGTAAAACATCGCCCCAACTGGAGAAACAGTTGTTAATTTGCTGAGATAAATCGGGCACAATAGGCTTACGTCCTGCAGATGCCATAACCACCGAACGCAAACCATCAGACAGGTTCTGCGTAACGCTAATATTCGGTTTGCATGATGATTTCAAAATTAACAATGTCACAGAAAAAAGACCCACCTCTCACCAACAATGCTGGAATCAACGCTCAGTCTGCTAAGAACATCACCTTCACCACGCTCAACAAATTCAACTTCTTGCTGCAGGGCGGCAGCATACGTTCGTTCACGCAAACGAGCGACAATTCGCTGACCTGTGAGCTAATAATGTAAGACATTAAAGGAAATAAGAATACACTGGGGACGTACCTGAAAGACGCATGAGCATAGACCGTCCAGCATTGGCCATAGCACCTGCAGTGAACATGAGTAACAGGATGGCAGACGCCTGCCCTGTTGATAGCCCGAAAGGTATTTGCTACAAAAGATCTATGATGAATGCATGAATAAGAAACAAGATGCTGCACACGCACGGGATTAGCAATGGTGAAGTAGTCTATTAACTTTCCAATCGTGAAGGGTACACTCATAGACACAGCTGAGGAAACAAGCAGGAGACCAATAGCAATCCCCAGTGGTTTTCGTTCCGGCTTCGCCAAGGCTATTATGCTGCGAAATGATGATGCACTTTTGTTGGGATCAGCCTCAGCCGACGAGGGAACGAATCTGGAAAAGAACGAAGGTTTCTGTTTCGGTGACGTTGAGGGAGATACATTGGAGATAGGCTTAGAAGGCGTCGAGTAGAATCGTTGTTGCAGTAGGAGAGCCGGCGGTGTAAGAGTATGACCGCGGGACGGATTCAAGACATTTCTTGACCAGGTTTGAGGACCAATCGAATAGAGCCTTGACATTCCATTACCGCCTCTCGCTTGCACGGCTATCCTCGCACAGAGCGTTGGGACGGGCATGGTAGTGACAAGCCAGGATGGGCAGACCGAGTGGGAAGGAAACGTGGTTTGGGAAAGAAATGCTCTATTCAAATCTGTGAAAGTAATACACACCTAAGAGCGCCCATGACATAGGCGGCGCTCAGGTCGTCGTAATCCCGGCAGCCACACTATTATAAATGTCTGTAGAATAGACATTCAATTTATTAGTGATGGTACATATTATTGAGCAAGCAAGTCATCATTGGAGAAGGGCTAAGCCGCTGAGGAAAAAGACAAGTAAAATAATTTGCTGCCCCAGTGAGGCTCGAACTCACGACCTTCCGATTGCTTACGTAATCAGTTAACAGTCGGACGCTGTAACCAACTCAGCCATGGGGCACATGTGTAGTACTGTTTTATCTCTAGTTAACATCAGGAAGGAAGTGTATATCTCGTTGCCAATGTAAGGATGTTTTCCTTTCGAGTTATACGCTATTGAATCACTTGAGGTCTGAGTTACAAGTACCCTCATTCCGTACGAAGTAAAAGAGACCAGTTTATTATACTTAAGCTTTGCATGAAAATGTGGCGGGGGCTATTTGCTGTTGTTGATCACGACCTTTCATGAGATTGCCTTTTCGGGATCATAACACTGTGGGCCTTTACTTAAAATTACCAGTTAGCAGCAGCTCGAATTGGGACCTCTTCGCTTAGATGGGACCACATTCCGCTCCTTGACGAACGGTTCATTATAAATTATCCATTGGTACCTCGCCGAATATCAGATATTCAGCTCTGGTGTTGGCTTGTTCCCTTCGAAGTTCGAACCAGTATTCCGTTATCACCTCTTTTGACAATCTTTGACGCGAAGGGCTTATGCCATATATATCTGGTCAGTAATCACGCACCATCTCTTACAACTTAGCTATATTGATGCCCTTCTACAGTCTTATGTGAACTCTTGTTCTCTGCGGCGTATGCCAAGTGCCAAGGCCAAGGGGCTTAAGCCCCTTGGCAGGCTTCAAACCAAGACACATTGCATTTTCGGAAGCTATGACTAACGGCAGGTGTCGCCAAGTCCAAAGCATGCGCTCCTTTCTTGGATATAACCCTTGAAGACAGGAGCATGTGGAACTCTTTCTCTCTCTACAACATTCTTCAAGCAGGATGGCTTCCTGGGTCCGGTTTATCTGCTGCCTCTATGGCCTTACTACTACACATGCTGCAGTGACTGTTTACAGTCAAAGACCCTTAGGACAAACAGAGACCCAGACCGGAACTACAACTGCCGCGGAGGCTACGTGGACGGGGTTGGCTGCCTATGATCCACTGATACTAGATCCTCCAAGTCTTCCGGACCCTCTTCCTGCAACTCAGTTTGGACTCCAACTTCAAAGTGCTGCTGCAAGTGTTAATGGTCTGTCAATACCCGTTAGCGGAGCCTTATTTGGATTCTCCATCGAAACTTCGGTTATTAACCAAGTTTGTAAGTGATTACCTTGTATTTTGCGTACTGTTCAACTGAATCCGGCATATCTTTACAGTGGGTGTCAATTCGTAAGTCAAACACGAGTTCCCAATCTTCCAATGACGTTAACACCAACTACTGTGAAGCTCGTTTATTCAAGTACCGTTCCTAAATCTGATCTCAACCGTCATCGCGAGAACTGGTCGTTTCCATATACGTGTCGGTGGTAACACACAGGAGACTGCCAAGTTGGTTGAGAATACCGTCGATGGAAGGATGATTGAGAAGCAGAGTATCGACCCAAACAAACCTGTGAGCTTTGACATTGTCTTACCCCATATAAATCGCTAAGCAATATTCTAAGACGGCGACTCCAATTCTGGTGTACACGATGGAGATGTTTTATCTCCTTGCGAATATTTCTTCCCTCGCCAACGTCAAATGGTACCTTGGTATGTCTTTCCCACACTCGTCTGTGAAAATAAACTTACCCTTCCACAGGCGTCCCGATGAAGGATATTGATGACCTTCGTCTTGAAATTGTGCAGTATGGTCAACAATTCCTAGGCGACAACCTTCTGGGTATTCAAGTTGGAAATGAACCAGATCTTTATGAGAGGTTTGTGCGACGAAGACGAAATGTTTTACGTGTATTAACGACATCTGTACTACAGACATTCAGCACGTACTGCCCCATATAACCCTATCGACTATGTCAATGAATTCGGACGAGTGCTCGAAGCAATGCAAGCAGATCCCAATATCCCCGTGACCAACAACCTCATTGGACCGAGCGTTTCTTCTTCGGGCTGGGACCCAGAACTAGTCTGGGATGCAGGTTTCATCCCTCGATTCCAAGATAACCTCCTAGCAGTGACCGTCGAAAAGTGAGTACCTAGCACTTTATCAAGGTAGAAGTTATGGCTGATAGAGTATGAGATCAGTTATCCTAGTGACAATTGTTTCGCTGTTTACGGCGGTAGCGGTTCACCTCATGATATTCAGGCCGAATACGTGAACTATCTGACACATGATGGCGCATACTCTGGTCTCCATCTACTCCAGAAATTCCTGAATTCTTCTGCTATCGCTCAAGCGGCCAATAAACCGATGGTAATGTTCGAAACAAACACCGCCTCTTGTGGTGGCTTCCCCGGTGCCAGTAACTCCTTTGGTGCTGCCTTGTGGGGTGTGGATTATGGGATGCAATTGGCCTTTAGCAATTTCACCCACGGATTGCTTCACGTTGGCGGTCAAAACACATATTACAACGTAAGTAGCTAGTAACTTTTGCTGTTGGTTTGATATTAATCGCATACAATTTATTAGCCTGCTACTCGTCAGTCCTGTTTAGTTGCCCCATAAACAAAATACTAACAATGTATTAGCTCCACCCACGGGTCAGTCTACTTTCCAGCAGTGGACCATCAGCCCAATCATGTACTCTGTTCTGGTTGTTGCGGAGGCTCTTGGAAGATCCAATACATCCAGAGTTGTAGATCTATGGCCGAACTCGGGCAACCCGCATACGCCTGCTTATGCTATCTATGAACATGATAACTTGGCTCGTGTCCTACTCATTAACTACATGACTGATCCATCGGGGGCCAACGACTATACCGCAAGCATATCAGTAGGTGGAGGGGACACCAACACACCGAACGCTGTTCCCGCATCCGTGAAAGTCAAGTGAGTGCGATTTGATTTATCTTCCTATAAGCTTCACTGACAAAATCTGTCTTCGTAGATACCTTCGATCCTCCTCTGTCTCGAATCACTTCAACGTCTCTTGGGCCGGACAGGTTTGTCTCTGTGACACTCTTCTGCAGTTTCTATTCACATATCGACTCTGTAGACTTTCGGTGGTCAACTTGAATCAGATGGTCGCCTGAAGGGTGATGAGTTTATTGAAACCGTCGCTTGTGATCAGGCAGCCAACGTCTGTCCCATCAAGGTCCCTGCACCAGCCGTAGCACTAGTATTCTTCACCGATCAGGCACTGCAAGAAATTTCTCCAACCTCAACAATAACATATGCTACCACCGCTGTAACGCGCACTGTAAGTCTTTCTATGCAGGACGTAATTCGCTGGACTTATTGAACCTGTTATAGATGAATACTGCTACGGTTGATGAACAGGTGTTAGCGACTTCGAATGGCCAGACTGGAAAGGAGAGGGCTATAATGGGTAGCACTAGTAAAGGAAGCACGGGGGCTGCCATCAGCTCTCATGTTATACCCGGCTTAACGGCTATTATCTCTGTGCTTACGACAGTGATAATCTTCACTAGACTGCTGTCACATTCGCACTGAAAGGCTTCTTCGATCTCGGGCCTTTGTTACTGTATGCTTATTTGAACTCTTTAATGTAATCACACTGTAAATATACATTCTTTAATATTTTGACACTCGTTCACTGTGCAATGATATTCGATATGCTCACTGGAGATCAATACATTTGAAATTGGTGCCCACAGCGTTGTTTGGTGTTGTTGTGCAGCACCATCAACCACGCATTCCTTATAAGGCAGGCTCATCTCACTATCTACAGCTGCCGCCGAGACGCGATTTGTTTGTGAACGCACGCCATTGGATGTGTAATAGGTTCGGGGAGACCTCTTATCTAGTACTTATGCATCATCCATCCTCGAAGCTTACTCATACATCCTCTTCTCCTTGATAAATGACACGGGTGTCCACCTTTAACCCCAATCATGACTAGCAATAACGAAAGACAGCCACTCCTTCAACGGTCTGAAGACTCGGATGCTGATCAGTCAACAGATACCAACGGCGCGGAAGTTCCAAGAACCCCTCTTCCGAAGGCTCAGCTAGCAACCGTCTTTCTTATCAAGCTACTCCTTCCAGTAGCTACTCTTCAGACCGCACCTTACATCAATCTCAAGCTTGAGGCTCTTCCTGGAATTAGTGAGGAAAACATGGGGTACTATAGTGGTATAGTTGTGCGTAATTTCTTCCTCCTTCAACTTCTCTCTACTGAGCATATAACAGTCCACCAGTTTCCACCTTGCACAAGTTCTCAGTGTGTATCCGTGGGCTCGGATTTCAGGTCAGTATGCACATGTCGTAATAAATACATAAATGAACCATTATCTTGCACTATCACAGACTCAGCCGGCCGTCTACCGGTTCTATTTGCTGGTACACTGGGGATCGCCATTACTACATCGCTCTTTGGACTGTCAGAAACCTTCACAGGAGTTCTGATAACTCGTTTCTTATGTGAGCGGAGGTCTGAAACTTGTGTTTTCATATCAATGAGCTTCATCATCAGGTGGGATCTTCTCCGGAACCACAGGCGCAATACATTCTATTGTAGGCGAACTAACAGACTCCACTAATCAGGGTGTCGCCTTTCCACTCTATGATATTGTTGCGGCAGTAGGGTTCATCGTAGGGTATGACAGAATCGTTTTACGCTTGTCATCATCTTTAATCTAACCGTTCTTCTTCTAGTCCGCTGATGGGCGGGACCCTTGCTAATCCCACCAAACAATCATGGTGGCCGTGGAAAGAGAGTGGATCCACTCTGTTACCCTCACACAGAATCAACGAGTGGTTTAATAACTACCCGTTTCTTCTTCCATGTCTCGTAACCTCCGCTCTTGCCGTTTTTGCTGTAATCCTAGGAACAATAGTTTTAAGCGAGGTAAAATCCACTTAGTACGCATACTCGATTTACTGACGTCCTCTGTATGAAGACGCTGCCTAAGAAGGGTAAAAGTAGGACTGTGAACGACACTTATATACAGTCTCAACCGACTGGTCCACAACAAGACGACGAAATCGAGGAGAGTCGTCCTACTGTTTGGACTCTGATTCAAAGCCCATTAGTGTTCTCTGTCTCGTTATCATCCTTCGCTCTTGGTGCAATCGCTGCGGCCTTCAACAGCGTCTTTGTACTTGATGCTTATACCAGTACAAAGTATGGGGGGCTTGGACTAGATGTGAGCATTTTTTCTCGCCGTTCACAGTTATTCAGTGCCTTGATGTCATCTTTCAGCCAAAGCGAATTGGTCATGCATTATCATTGATGGGTTTTATTTCCATCTTTCTCAAACTGAGTCTTACTCATATCATCAAGCCATACAAAGCAGCATTGCTTCCAAATGGGCCACTGGAAGATAGGCCGGCGGAGATTTACATCTTTGCCATGCGTGCCTGGCCTGTCACTTTCTTGGGTTTCATTTTACTGAGGTGGATCGCCCAGTGGACTGGAAATGACATCCCAAATCACGACTCTGGCGGTATTAGCGGGCTCATGTGGTTGGCGGTCTCTGGAGTGTTGTTCCTAAGCAGGGTGGGGTGTATGGGCTTTACGTTAGTGAATTCATCGATGTGTCAGCCACGCGTCAAAGATTGACATCTCTACTTCCCGTCAGGCTTATGATGATATTCGCAAAAGACGCAGCCCCCAGTTCCACAACACTCGGTGCGATCAACGGCCTTATAGAACTCACGCAAGCAGTTGGGATCACGATCACCCCCGTCATTATCAGGTCGGTGTCTAGTTCTACTCCACTGTGCACGAAGACGTATTAAAGTGACTTCGCTTTTCAGTTCTCTGTTTGCCTTTTCTATCACTCACAAAGTATTTGGTGGATATCTTTGGGTTTTTGCATCAGTGTTCATTTCCGTTTTGGGAGCATTACTTGCTAGGTCAAGTTTACAAATATCGACAAATTGCGTTCCGTTCTCAGTACCCGATCCAGGGGTCTTCTGAGCATATTTAGGCCACTTATTTATTTTCTCTCTCTCTCTCCGTTGTAATGCTAGATTTTCGGATGGAATAGCGTCAATGGTCCCATGCTGGTTCACGGAATTGCCCGGTATATTCACCGGTAGATGACATAAGACAAACCGATCCGTTGTATACAATTCCGGATTTTGGCGACCTGAGGTTTAGCTGCGACTTCGACAGCACAAATCGTAAACTCTCGGAACTTCTTTGTATGCTTACCGCATGATCTTCATCTCATCTTTGGAAAATATCACCGCAATTTTCCTAGTGACTCGGAATGCTACAATTCTCGGGTCAAATTATGCGTCGTCATCACTATCCTACGATTCATAATTCGAAGATGGTGGCTATTTAAAAGTCTATGTCTTCCTTTTCCGGTGATGAACGCCGGTTATTGTGTAACAATAGTGTTGGTAGGTTCGGAAATAGCACAATGACATTGATCCAGCCCACCGATCTCGAAGCTGCGAAAACAGCGTACTCGAACCGAATAGGGTGTACCCATTTCCTACGGCAGAGAGGCAGCTCTGGCGAGACATGTCAGTTGCAACTACCCAAAATACAGCGTGTTGTTGTACATATGTGTTCGATGAACGCTGGTGAAATCGTTCGCGCGGTGACTTCCATTTCCACTTACTCCCAAACGTGTATTAGTCTTTGGCGGCTGAGGCTTTGGGCCGAGCGATGGAAATCAAGCCGATACAGTCCGTGGCGCTCAGTTCAGCACTTCAAGATAGTCGCTCCGGGGACGAAAAGGTGAACATGGTACACCAATAGAGGGCATTTAGTCTTGAGTCGACGGAGATCCTTACGGAGCTTGAGACAATCCACAGATGATGTGAGGGTGAAGGTTTCTACAGGTGTATATTACCCTTTTGGTCGCATAGCCCGTGAGTTTCCATTACTCAAGATGCCCATTGCAAGCCCGTAGTGAGCATGCGTAGTTCTGTCAACATCCGGGTTCCTGCTCATGATCTGTTTCACTGACGTAATGTGTCCAAGTTTCGTAGGAACTACACCACCGAACCGCTATCCCGGAATGACACGGGTAGTAGACTTAGAAGCGCAGTCATGAGTCCTAACGCCCCATACCAAGGTAATATGGTGTATATAAGACGAACAAGAAGTCGAATAATGTCGATTTGCAAGGTTCAGGCCTCTGTTTTCTCGTTTTCAGCATGATCAAGCTCTTTTCTTCTGTTCTTTGCGCTGTACTTCTCGCCGCATCTTCGTTGGGGGCACCCGCGGCATCCACGGGAACGACGACAAGCACCGCTGTGACACCGAGTTCTACTGTACCCCTTGCAAGTGACGATCCAAACGAAGTTGCTTGGAATGTGACGACCACCGAAGATGTCCAGCCAGTCAGGGGTTCCCTCGGCGGTTCCATCCTAGGCCCTCAAAATGTACCCCTTCAACAACAGAATCCCGATATTCTCGCACCTCCCACCACTGATGCAGGTAGCATGTAAGTCACTTTGATCTTCCTAATGTGTAAGTCTCTAATTCTAATATCGCGTCTCAAACAGACCCAATAGTAAATGGCCTATGATTCTCAGCCATAACCGAATTCAAACCGGTGGATGGGCCCGACAGCAAAATGGTCAGTCGTTCTGTCCGTTTGTCTTTTGGCCATTCTAACATTTTCCATAGTTGACGTCCTTCCTATTGCGACTTGTGAGTATAACTTGTGCCCTTCAGTCTCACTAATTAAAAATCTTTCAATAGCTTTAGCTGGTGTCGACATGAGACTGGAACCCGGCGCGATTCGGTAACTGAACTTACAACTCGTTTCCCGGACAGCACTGATCAGATACTCGCCATAGTGAATTGCATTGGCATAAGACTGCGGAGGTATGTCTCCCGCCGTACGGAACTTCCCATAGCCACAAACTCGACTAACGCTATCCGATCAAAGTGGGCGTATGTTCTCAAGGTAGTCTTTTTCAACATTTCGTATGAAATCACACTCATAATATGACAGGGTACCACTCAAATCACTTCAGTTGACCAAAATGGAAAGAACTTCGTCGCTAATGTGGTATGTCATCGTTTCAGGATATCATACCAATACCACAAGATTTTAACTGATATGTAGGGGCCCGGTGATCTGTGGTACTTTCCTCCTGGTGTCCCCCACTCATTGCAAGCAACTGGAGAGGGTGAAGGCAGCGAATTCCTGTTAGTAAGTAATTTAGTATCAAAATTGCGTGAAGAAATTTGATGCCTTAACGAATTTGTATTTTTAGGTTTTCCCTGATGGTCAATTCAGTGAAGATAACACTTTCTTGGTAGGTGTTTTGACTCGTTCATATTAATTGGAAAGTATTTTACCTATAGCATCTATAGTTGACGGATTGGATGGCACATGTTCCCAAAGAAGTACTCGCGAAGAATTTCCAAACAAACATTGCTGCATTTAACAAGATTCCTGGCCAAGAATTGTATATCTTCCCAAGTGGTATGTCCTTTCAGAATGCCTGGGGACTGATTGTTTATCTTATTCCCTACCTAGAACCTCCTACCAACGCCGACCCTGTTGAAGATCCTCAGGGCCAAGTGCCGGAACCATTTGCTTTCAACTTTTCCCAGGTCCAAGCGACACAATATTCTGGAGGGACCGCTAAGATCGCCGACTCAACCACTTTCAAGGTCGCTACTCAAATCGCGGTCGCTGAAGTCACGGTTGAGCCTGGAGCAATGAGAGAACTTCACGTAAGTTCTCTGCAAATGGGTGTTACGCGGCGAACTTAAAATCTCGTTCTAGTGGCATCCTACTCAGGATGAGTGGGGTTTCTACTTGGAAGGTGCCGGCCGCATGACAGTTTTCGCATCTAGCGGTAATGCCCAAACCTATAACTTTGAGGTCGGTGATATCTACTCTATCTCAACAATAGTGATATTTATGCCCTCAATAGCCTGGAGATGTCAGCTACGTTCCTGCTACTTATGGGCACTACATCGAGAACATTGGAAATACGACCCTCCGTTTCCTTGAGATCTTCAACACTGGTCAGTGAACAATCTTAGCTTCTATCTGGCATTTTGCTAACAAAGCTCTTAGACCGATTTGAAGACGTTGGTTTGGCCCAGGTACGCACTTCTTACTCACCCTTTCGCTACACGCCTAACGCTCATTTCTTACTCTAGTGGCTCGCCCTCACTCCCCCCGCTCTGGTCAAAGCCCATTTGCAATTGTCCGACGAGACCATCAGTCATCTCAACAAGACTAAGCAAGTCGTCGTGGGTCCTGCGAAGTAATCGGTCCCGCGAGTTCTGCTTCGGACGTAGTAGAATAATAGACATTGTGTAGATCGAACATTCCTACACTTCCTTACGCTATTTTATCAACTTAATGGGCTTCTAAGACTTCGGATATGATTGCGATGGTTCTGCACTTTACTATTCTCAGGACCTAGTTTTTGTATTGGAAAAGAAATGTATTGAACGTCTTTCTGTGTCATTACCAGTTCCTTTGGAATTCTTGAACCTCAGTTCGTTCCAGGCATGTACAAACCACTCTCCTGTATTCGTTATTCTTCCTTCTCTTCTTTCACTATTACGGAAAAGTTTCATCCATAGCCATGGGCCTCATTGATGCATGTAATCAATAGGAAGGTACGAATCGTAATACTAATAGTGTAGAGAATATAGATAGAAGAACTGAAATTACGAAGTAGTCTCAACCTGCGTATGTGTTGACTTCTTGTGCCTTCTGCGTTTCTTCTTCGAAGGTCCCTCCCCGGTCTCCTGCTGGGTCTCCTGAGTATCGTCATTCTCTGGTGTCTTCCGCTTCCCCGACTTCCTTTCCCCCCTCTTCTCATTCTCCGCCTTAGCGTCGACCCCTGCATCATCAGCGTCTTCAGGGACATCTCCATTCGTCCCGCCAGAGACTAGCTTCGCTTTCATTCTCTCCTTCTTACCCTTCCTCTTCTTCGTAGGTTTCTCTGCCGCTTCTCCGGCACCCCCTACCACTTCATCGTAACTCTCTAACCCGCGGCCACCCATCATTTTCGCTCTCCTTTCTTTAATCTTCGCCTTGATTTCACCTAACCTAGTAGCCCGGTTTTGGTCCCAATTGCTTCCGTCCTTTCCTATACGGAGCATATTTCTTGATGCCCATATATTGGTTGAGCTCGGCGTCCGTTGCAAGTAGGATCTCTTCTGGGGTGAGAGCGAAAGTTTGCGGTTGTACTTTGGTATATTTAAAACGTGTGGGAATGCCTGCGACCTATTCATCGGCGGTAAGGTTAGCTCGATGGAACATACGCATACAGTTGGACTAGAGTAGAGACATACCACGTCGTTAAACTCCAAATCGTACACTTCGTCCAAGTGCTTCTCCAATACTCTTTTCCTCATCTCCTCTGTTCCATCCCAATCATCTGTATCCTTCTTCGTCAACACATCTGCATCCATGTCGTCCACGTCCACACCTCCTTCATTCCATTCATCCGTTGCTTTCTTCTTTTTCTTCTTTTTCTTCTTCTTTGATTCTCCTTCCCCGTTTTCACCATCGTGGTCGCTGTCGAGGGCTCCTGGTGGGACAATATCACCGATATCGATGTCATCGTCCCAATGAGGTTTATCGTCGTCAACAGGAAGATCCTGACCGTAAATGTCGGTCATTTGACGGTCGTATGAGTCAGGATCCCAATCACCCTCTAAATCGAGAGCCTGTAGAGCTATTTGACTATTTATCAGTTTCTCTATCTCTGTTTAGCAGGGAGACAGTCAATCGCATACCAGCGGTCTCGTCAATTCCACCCTCTATCCCGATTCTCTCCAACTTGACCTTCAACTCCTTATTTTTCAGAGTCTTCAGTCTTTTCACCTCCTCTTTCTTTTTCTGTATCTCTTCCTCTTTCCTTGCCTTACGACGTTCTCGTTCCTCTTTACGACTGGAATCTTGACGTCGAACGAGCGATTCGATGTTTCGAGGATAACGAGCAATTTCTGCTGCGCCCCTGTGAAGTTGCATGTCAGTAAAACATTGTAGATAGCAAGGGAAGGAGGCGCACGGTTCTTCGAAACGAAAGTTGTATGTACTTTCGAAATAGTCTGCAACATCGTCGAATTCGTTTTCATCCTCGAGTCCATTTTTGTCATTACCATTTTCGCCATCGGTTTCATTCATGGACAGGTCACCGTCGTCGGTAGCGTTAGCTTTACCCTTGCCCTTGGCAGTGATTTCTCTATAGGTGGGTAAACGACGTTCCGATTTGTCAATCCAGCCTCGGTTGAGAATATAAC
Source organism: Cerrena zonata (assembly GCA_038087015.1). NCBI lineage: Eukaryota > Fungi > Basidiomycota > Agaricomycetes > Polyporales > Cerrenaceae > Cerrena > Cerrena zonata. The sequence goes on from JASBNA010000005.1 coordinate 254,473, forward strand.
TAAGGATATAGTTAAGCCATGAGCGACAGGTAAAAATGCAGATAGGACAACCTACTTCATGAGGAACTCTTGATCATTCTCCACTCGACTCTTCTTTCCTTCCTTCTCGTTCCCTTTCTTTTTATCCTTCTTTTTCTTCCTACTCTTCACTTCCACTTCTTCCACTTTCACTCCGCCCTCACTCTCAACGGTGACCAAATTCCTCAGATCCTCACCAACCTCTCTCTCCAAAAACTCCTTATACTCCTCCTCCTCCCTCTCCAACTCATCCTTGGTCTTCTCCCGGGGAACAAGAAGATCATCCTCCTCGTCATCGTCGGATATAGCGCTATGGAAAGCTGCAATGGTTTCTTGTTGGAGAGCCTTTTGTTCTTCGACATGAGTCAAGGGTTCGGGAGAAGGAGAGCGGGAGGTGGGATCTAGAACAGACTGAAGGGCGTGTTGGCGGAGCGTCAGAGGTTTTGACTATAGACGAGATGATACATTGATTAGTTGGCTATGAAATATACATAAATTATAGAACATACCTTGTCTCTTGGAGCACGTTTTGTGAGGGTAGACTGGCCAGTCTTTTGTCTTTCCTCCTCGAAGACATCTTTCCCCGACTCGTATATCGACGGGTCTTTCCGTTTAATCCGAGCTAGTGTCCGAAGAATAGCTACATCCACAGCGGGTGTGAGCTCTTCACCATCTTCATCTTCAGATCGGCTTCCTCTGAATCTTCCTCATCGTCGACGTTTTCTGCGTCAGAGCCATACTTCTCTTTCACTATATGATATTTCGTATTCTCATGGTGAGACGGCGGAAATGCTAGAAAGTTGAAAGACTCACATACGTTTCGCTAGCTCTTCCCGTTCCTTTCGATATTCGAACGCTTTAGCAAAGTGTTCGTTTATCGTGAGTTGGTGGATATCTTCATTATCCGAGTCGTCTGATAGCATTGTGGCTGGATCCCGAGTCTTGGTGTGGACGCTCCAGAGGCGATTGGTGTAACCGGCACTGTAACAAAAATCGCAACTCAATTGCTTAGTAGATAAGATAAGATTCGATCAACATTGGTGCGTCCCCTAATATGGCAGTGCTTTAAGAACGTAAGCTCAAATGAGTCTAGATAATTTCTATTCTGGATCACACTTTTGGGGGACATTGAAGTCAACCATATTTCTTTATCACTATAATATCACTTTCAACATCTCGGCTACATAGCACAAACAAGCTACAGATCTGGAATCCTTCAACCCATTGCTCATCCAATAATTTCGAAAACCCAAACTTGGTTCAAGTGACCGGTACGAGATTGGACGGGGATCTACGATTTTTGAAGTGACGTTATTAGTCGCTCGCAGATTATGGAGTTATATTATACGCACTTGAGTAAGTGGGTCAGACGGAGAAGTCAAACACCCGAAAGAAGAGGGGATGCTACATATTCTAAACAGGATGCATTGTAGCATGTTAGCTCATCGCGTCGCATCTTATAATAATTAATTCAGTGTCAACTTACAAAACTCCGCCATCGACAGGAACAATTTGAAAGTCGGAGGCGATAGAGTTGAGAGCGATGACCAGACCTTGCTGCATTCCATGCAAAGTTTAATCCCGGTGTTACCAAGATCGTGGAAAGGTAACTCACGCTGGGGTCGATAGAAAGTGCAACAAAGTTGATGACGGATTTGAGGGTGCCTGATTGGCCATCACTATTGACTGCCAGGGTCCACTATAATACGTTCAATATGATGACGATTTAGCAGTAACAATATCACAATTTGATTACCTCTTGGTTGCTCGTGAGAGGTTCGTTGAGGGTTTGAACAATGACCTAGAGGATAAATGTGAACAGAACGAATACATAGCTGGTTACGTGAGACATCATACTGGAGTTCCGGGAGCTGCAAAACCGGATCAGTAAGGGAGTAGACTAGCGAAGTGCTGTCCACGTACCAACCCCAAAGCCACTAGCATCAAGGAATAGACCAGTTTGTGCATTCTGGATGCGATACGTCCCGGAAATAGGAACAGAGAGATCTAGGGGATTTAGTTCGATCAAAAGCTCAGAAACCACGAACATAGCCGATGGTTACCAGGTTTTGGAATAACAGTGCAGATAGCACCACAGACGACGGCGAGTTGGATGAGAAGTTTCGCAAACATGATCAAAGATATTGAGATGTTCGAGGAGATATGACTTTGGGTTTGTGAGGGTGACTTGGTAGTCTGAAGGTCTCTGAACCCATCCACGGGTATTTATATTGTTCATATTTATATTGTGAATGAGTACATGAGCCTATAAGAACGTGCGCTGACATTCTGTCCAATTCTTGAAACACCTAAGATGATGGCCCTAAGTCGTAACAGTCATAAGATCAGCATCGAGGTGTGTGCTCCCCCATGACTCCAAATGAGAAGTTTGAGTGCGTTGATATGGAAGACACAGTATGATAGTTGATCACATCTGATGTTCTTCTCGAATATTGTTTCTAGACGTCGGGTCCATCCACGCCTGGGTGTCCAGTTACAAAGTTGCCTGTGTAAAACTGCCAGGTCGTTAAAGATATATTCCCAATAGACGCCCCATACATACGAAGTCGAAGATCCTGTACGGTTATAAGCTTCTTGTTCTATTCATAGCTGTGAGCTTCATACCAGTAGATGACCTGAGTGGTCTGGGTCCATAGGCAAGTCTTTACTACAACCGAGCTGACCTGAGCCTATCTATGCTTCATGGTCACATTAGAATCGGAGTAAATGGAAGGATAATACAATCGTCGCGGAAGCTCCGATCGTTCTCGGTACTCTAGTGGAGGGACATTATACCGGTGTCATTTCGTGAGAGCACCTATTGACACCAGTACCTGTTTTGAGGGGTTAATTATTCGGTTTCGAGTATGAATAAACCAGTCAGGACATTGATGTTCTGATTCGTGGGTTTATTGGTCACGTCTGTTCATTGAAAGAGAACTACAGTAGTTGACGAATCTTCCACCGTTTGATTGTGAGTTCCCACGCTCGCATGGCTGAGTTGAACACAGCGTCCGTGTAGTATAAAACACAACGTAAAGGGCATCAGCTAGCCCTAGTACGCTAAATTGAGACCCTCTTATGACAGAGTAATTGAGACCTCTGGCAAGTTAGCTTATGCGAGGTTCCACAAGCGTGGTCCCTAAGAATTTTTAATCACTTGGTCGACTCACGCAAGATCTATTCGGTTTCTAGGTACCTGGATCACATATAGTAGAACGTATAAATTATAGAGTGTTATTGCAATTCCTAAGGAGCCTCGGTGGTGTTTGCACTGTGGCTGAGAGAAAGACTGAGAAAGAGAACGAATACTCACTCAGACAATTGGCGCTAGATCTCAACGCGGTCACATGTTGAGACGCGTGAGAACAGACAACACGCGGTGTGACAGTGACTCTGGATTGACTCTCCTTCCATTGCGACTCCCATCTTGCTTGTCTTCAATTTTCTTGTCTTACGCTTACCATTGAATCCGACAAGATGCATATACGAAATAGAAAACCTCTAGGAGATAAAACACCGAGAAATACACCCAAACCGCCCAAACTTTATCATCCTGGATCTACAAAGCCACTGCCTCCCTTGAAGTTCCCTCAGGAAGGTCCTCACGATGCAAAGACGCTTTCTGTGAAACCGGTATCCGCGATACCAAAAGAATTTATACAGGAACTTCTTGCTAGCCCATCCCCCGTAAAGGGAAAGAAACCATCAGGCTCGATGCATTCGACTCCCGCACCCATTAAGCACCATCGTGGGCTTGTTCATCCTTCTGGCAGTCCAGCCCCACGGGCATCGCGACAATCTTTCCCATCCATCCGCAAACCTACTCCTCTGCGAGCACCCTCACCACTACCACCCTCATCCCCACCATCGACTACCAGTCTCGAATATGAGTACGCGCCACAGCCGGAACCGGAGCAGGTCGTTGCTGAATACGAAGAGCAAGAGGAAGTGGTCGATTTCGAGAACGTTCCTCTTCCTCAAGAACCTGGTAGTACCCATAGTCAACGCAGTACCACTTCAGATGACCCCTTTGGTATCCTCGCTGCGGAGAAGAAGCTTAAGCAGCGGCGTGAGGAGAAGAGGCGCCACGACAAGGGTAAAGGCAAAGAAACTGCTCCTAAGCCACGAGCGCCTTTGAGTGTCCTTGCCTATGCTTCACCCGAATCACAGTCTCCTCAACCAAGAGCCGCTTCTAAACAGACTCAGAGTTTTCCATCCGTTGAACCTCTTGCTCAAGCTGAAGACGACGATGAGGATCTATATGCAGACCCTTACATTCTCGATAGCTTTGACCAAGCAGGTCCAAGTCGTTTCCCTCAAGATCAATTTGAGGATGAAGACGACGGTTCGACCACTGACAAAGAAAACGCCCCACCCGAGCCCCTTCTTCCTCTCCAAGAGCTCCCTTTCACCACTACTTCCCCACTTCCCAGTCCTCCAAAGTCACCCCGCCCTCATCATGTTGACCCGTCGTTCTATCCCATGGATTCACCTTTCTCGTCACCCAGTACACCATGTGACCGAGATTTGGCTATTGACTCAGTACAAAGTACTCCATCTCCTACCAAACCGATGCAGGTGATTACGCCTTTGAAGGATTTCAAAGCCGGAGCTCCGAGCAGTGCTTTCAAAGGCACTGTGAAAGGCAAGGGCAGAATGAGTTTCCCTGTTTGGCAGCCGTCTGAGAGTGTAAGACGGACAAGCTCGGTTATTAGGGCGTTGGGATTAAGTGATGGTGTAGGGGTGGATGATGGAGGCGGGGACGGAGATGAAGGTGAAGATGAAGATGCAGAGGGCAACGAAGTGGACGTTAGGATCGGTCCTCCCGGGGGGAAGAGTAAACCTGCCGTCGCTGCGTCCTCCAAGGGCAAGCGTAAGCTACAAGTCGAGCCCACTGCCCAGGATAAACCACGAAAACGGCCTCGTACTTCCGCTCGTAAAGCCGATGATAAGATTGAGGACCCGATGGAAGTGACGAAGAAACTCGAGAAGTTGCTCCCAAAGCGGCCGGTTCGTAAACCCAAAACTAACGCTCCGTCTCAGGTGAAGGCTAAGGCCAAACCTGCGGCGCGGAAATCCTCTCGGACACCTAAAGCTCAACCCACTGTCGACACGAGCTCATCAGACCCAGTCGATGAGGAGGAATCTGAAGATTGGAAGACAGGCTCGAAGAGGAAGGCTGTAGGTACTGGGAGACCGAGAGGTCGACCACCAAAGAAACCAAAGGTTGTACCTAAGGTTTCTGCTATTGCTAAGGGGAAGATGAAAGCGACAGAGGTTGAGGAAGAAGAGGTCGAGGAAAGTTTGCCTTCTCGTAGTTCAGGAAGGATGATTGTGGAAGTTGTCATTACGAGACGCGGTCAAGGAAGACCCCGAGAATCTGTTGGTACGTCCCCGGCTGCAGCGCCGAAGTCTTACAAGTCTACGAATTCGAAAACGAATGCTAAACCGAGAGTAAAGGTGAAGGGATCGGGAAAGGCTAAAGCTGCAGTAAAGAGGAAGGGGAAGGGAAAACAGGTCGAGAGCGATGGTAGCGAAAGCTCGGTACGTTATATCGATCTCTTAACGATTATGCTAGAGCACTGATTTCTGTGCTATAGGGTACACGGAGGAGACGACAGCAGAGGATTGAATATTTCAACAAATTGGATAGAGAATACGAGTTGGCTAAAGAAAAGGTTTACGTTATCTGATCCGCTACGACACAGGTGTCTGCACATTCCTTGGTTTTTACTATTTTCGCTCTTTCTTTCTCTTCTTTTTTTCTTATTGTTTTTGCATATGAATATGACGACGATACTAGCCAGCCGCTAATAATAGGCATGTCACAAGGGTTCTCAGGAGTTCTATTTTCTTGAAGGACTTGTACAATATGATTTTCTTGTCTGTTCTTTTTTCATGTGTTCTCTACTAGGTAAACCCAATATGACACAACGTATATATGTCAGGGCCAGCGTTGGGATCTAGAACCTGACTTCTGGCTAAATATAGTGAGTTTTCTTACCTTTGCTATAACTGCAAGTGGAGGTTGTTGACGTTCAGCCATGAGAACTCGATGAATACTACAGTTTCTATATTGGGAACAATTCTGTAGTTGACACGGCCGGTCTTGAACGGCGTACTAATACCTTCTAAATGAGCAGACACGGCCAACTTGATTCCAGAAACTTTTACGAATCAGATGGTCAAATAACTAACGGTCTCTATTCATAGTTGAAACCTCAAACTGACTGTTTGACATGAGCACTCTCATCAGTAAACGTCCATGTGAACCCGACCACCATACAGTGTATGGTGCACCTCAATTCGTGTTCCGAAAGATATCGGACCCTTAACTTATGAATCGATTCTATTATGGTGGACGGTACTATATGTCCCGAGCTCGGTGTTCCTGTCAACGAACTTGGTGTCGACACTACGGCCGACCTTTCTTTAGCCAGTGCGCCGAATCCACTGCCCGAAACGAAGGAGTTTTGACTATAAGTACTGGGAGAGATAAGCTCATGTACTTCAGACTACATCGCTCCTCGGCACATAACCCAAGTCACAATAATGTTTTCAGGCACTTTCACTAAGCTTGCCATCGCTGCCATCGCCGTATACACAGCTTTGGCCAAGCCTAGTGAGTTGTATCTCTCCTCAGAATCCCTAATCTTCTAATTTAATTCATGGTTGATAGTTCTCCCCGTTCCGGGTTCCGGGAAATATCGAATTCAGAGTGCTGCTACAGGACTTTACATGGACGCGTTCGAGTCCGAGCAAGGTGTGACAGGTTACATTCAAAATATCTTATAACATATTTAAATCAGTTCTGTAGGTGCAGGCACTCCTGTAAGAGATCTCTCCCGTGTCAGGGCTCACTAGTTTCTAATTATTTTTATCCACAGGTGATCGTCCAAACCCTCAACGAACCTCTCACAACTAATTAAGAGGTAACTCTACATCTATCTATTCAATAGCGTACTTCATGCTCATTATTGTAATCTGTCTAGTGGACTTTGGATGTCTTTGAGAGTCCATTCGCCTCTATCCAATCCACCAGTAGCTTCGTTCTCGATGCTCTCAGTGGTGCTGTGCGTCTCCTTCATTTAAACTCCTGAATCGACTCGTGACGAATGTGATATTCTAGGGTGGCCTAGTCCTCACCCTCAACCCGACTACTGCCTCTGAATTCGAGCTTATCCCTGTTGTAGGCGGTGTACAGTGAGTTGTCGAAACAACTCTGTACGGTGAATAATGGCTAAAATACTACATCTAATCTCAAGGATCTGTATAGACCCTACCGGCTTTGGTTGTCTAGCTTCCCCCACTACCCCAATTACTCGGGTAAGCATATTGACTATAGATAAGGGGGCGTTAGTAATTATACCCCGAAAAATCACAGATCCCCCTGGAGCCCCTTTCTAATGCTGAGAACTTGACTTGGATATTTGAGGTCGTTGGTTGATACGTGGAGGGGGCTTCGCCTAACGGCTCTTTCAGACTACACAATTTACAATGAGGATCATGTTTGTATATTTACACATGTATGTGTCACTCGAAGAAATGTGTTTGATCGAACTCGTGTGACGAAAGAGAACTGGTGTAAAGCAACTAAAATGTAAGTGCTACAATAATAAGTATCCATTCGTCGAACTCTCTTACATATGCCCAACTCAGCCATGCCAGCTCGCGTGGGAAGTTATTGAAGGTTACACTTGTTATTTTAGGTGATCCCAAGCAGCCGGAGCGTTCATGACTCTCGTATGGCTTCCTTCTAAAATAAATAGCCAGGCCTATCCTGAGTCCGGACTCGGAACAAGTCAGGAAGGCGAAGTCCTCTACATACTATTCATACTTGAAATTTCCCAACCGACAGGAAGGTTTGCTCTCACAGGTGTATCGCTACAATAATTTCTCTCACAATGTCAGACTTGCTCAATGTCTGTACGATACTGATCGGAGCTTCCACAGCGATTTATATTGACCTTACATCTCTTCCCTGTCGTATTCGACACCGACGTGACCACGAGGAACAGGGGAGAAAACTCAGATGTCAAGTACCCTGTCAATCGACTCGATAGTAATGTCATGGTCAACTTTAGGATGTGTTCTTCGATAGACCTCCCATTAGTGGATAAAAGGCCATCCGTGAAGCTCAGGGTCTTCAACGACACCTCTGATTCGAAACATCTTCAAGTCTTTGAGCGATGCTTGGAGAGCTTTTAATCAAATTTGCCATTATTGCTTTCGCTGCCACACGGCCATAGCCAAGCCTAGTAAGCTGTCTCCACCTCTGGTGTACTTATCGACTTATATGCGACTTGTAGCTCTGCCTCTTCCCATCACAGGAAAATACCGTATTCAGAATGCTGAAACAGGTCTCTTTATGGATGCAGAACACGCGCAACAAGGTAAGAGCCATAAGTTATCTTGTGTCTTCGTACTGATGATGGATGAAACATGCTTGTAGCTGCAGGCACCCGTGTAAGCACTTAGTTATCTTAATAATAAATCATCTACCCACACCTCCTCAGGTTATTGTCTTTACACTTGACAGACCCTTCGCTCCCAATCAAGAGGTATCTACATTTAAATTACTTCGTTACTACTACTCTGTACTCACTGCCTTCCAGTGGAATGTAGATGTCTTTGATGGTCAATTTGCCACCATTCAATCAACTAAAAGTTTCGTTCGCGATGACCCCAGTCCCACGGTGAGTCTTACATTTCTTTAGGCTCGTCACGTATATCGTAACTAGTATGCTTAGGGCGGTCTAGTTCTTATTCTCGATCCTAATATTGCCGCAGAATTCGAGCTCTTCTCGGTTTCAGGGGGCGTACAGTAAGTTATCGGCTACCTATCCTAGGTAGTCATACTAACCTTATGTCAAGGATCTGTATTAATTCTACGGGAGTTAGTTGCTTGGCTTCTCCCACCAACCCCACAAATCAGGTAAGCTTGCCACAATTAGCTATCGTGGAAATGGCATCTTGATAGACATTCAGATCCGCCTCGAACCTATTTCCAATGCTGCCAATCTGACTTGGATATTCGAGATTATTTCCTAAATATCTCCTTCTAACTCTTCAGTTGGCGATACAATGCACAGACCAGCGAGTTTGTTGTATTCGACTTGTATTTTCTTGTGCCATTGTATGTGATTAAGTACTCTGACTTTTCCCAAATGTCCATTTGCGGGAGTTACTTTGAATTGTCACTACAATCACGCAATGTTTAATAATATTGCTGAGGCGAAGGACTACCTCACTGACTCTTTCCGTGACGTGAGTAAGACGAAGGGTATGATATAACGCTGTAAAGACACTGTTAAATCAACATTTTAAACCGAATGATATGCTAGGGTATGGAGTCGAGCTAGATAATGACAAAATATTCTCCACATCTACATGCTATGAACAATTACATAGTGCCAAAATTCCCCTTGATCACTTTCCGTTTCTTCGAAGACAGATCTTCCAGACAGTCGGTATCTTGCTTCTTCCGTTTGCGATTCATGGTCGACGGCTGAGATATGGAGGCAGGCTTGCCAATATCAGTTGTATCTTGTGTCTCTTGGTCCGCGTCCTCGTTAGCCTTCGAAGGGTAGCCCGGTGGATACCTCGTATGGGACGGTGGTCCAATATGGTTGAGGTAGAGTGGTAGCCATTCCGGACCTTTGTATTCCTGTTCGTATCGTTCCCAAGCGGAAGTAGTCGCGGGAAGCATGCTGGGAACTGCATCGTCCTCGAGCCAGCCATCCTTCGCAAGAGCCTCATCAAGAATCCGTAAGAGATTTTCCGGTTCTGCAAGGAAGTCGAATTCGACTTGCGCCCGATATTGTGCTACTAGTTCCGCCGTAGTTTGTGGCATTTTGGGTTTCTTCTGCTTTCTGTTCACCACTTGCGCTTCCAGTGGCTGCACCAGGGTACCGAATATATCTATTAGCCTGTGCATCAAGGCGTCGAATGGCCGACATCGCCATTTCATTCTCTTTAGCCCATCCTCTGACCGAAGCGCTTCCACCTTTTCCCCTCCACCTACTAAAAGGATCTCGCCACCTGCCCCATCGTAGTCGACTTCAACGCCATTTTTGAACCGTGCATAGCGACGTCCATCGAAAACCTCCAGATTGAGGTATGGCCAGTACGCACTTGTCTTGATCTTATGAATGGATACCCAGAGGAGAACCCAGAAGCATGATTCCAGGTCATCGTGAATCTCCCGTACCTTGTACGGGTTTATCGACATTCTCGTGGACATGAAAGCCAGGGTACCCTATAATGGCTCTGGTGAGTACAAACTACAGCAACTTTTTGGTGCAACTTACACAATGACCGCCGATCTTCGCCGCGATTTCCCAGTCGTTTACTAGTCCTCGGCCATCTGCAGTCATCATGATATTCCCCTCGCTGATATCTTGGTGGAGAAGATCTGCAGATTTATATGCCACAGAAAGGCCTAGATAGTTCACAAGGTGGTTAGATAATCGAACGTTCCAGCTCAACGAGTATACATACATTCTACTGTGTCTCGTATCACTTGCACCAGTTCCTTAGAACAGTTGACGGCCGACAACGGGAAGGCCACGTCCTGTATGATGCGTTGGTGTGAATACGGAGTTGGATTACCACTGAGGACTTGTGCGGATACAGTCGTCTGTGGTTCCCCGTCGACCATGACATCACCGCCAGCAAGCATACTAGGTATGTGAGGAATGTTATATTCCTGCAAGTATTCGTACATCTCAGCATCCGGCGTGAAATTGGCTTCTTCCCGACACCAATAGTCTCTGAGGATAACGACCCGTTTCTGTGATTTCAAGTACCCCGCATAGACTCTTGTATTGCTCCCTGGGCCTGTACCACTACCCTTGGCATAGAAAGGACGCCCGGCAATAACTATCATCGGCTTGTTGTCCGGTCCATCGACTCGTATCCGATAGGTAGGGTAGTCATCAGCGGAATACATGAGGTTTTCATGTTTGCGCGGAGACTTCTTGATAAAGTCGCGTATGGCGCGTTTTAGGATCCGTGTTTCGCTAGCTGTAGCAAAAGTCGCAGTAGTATCAAATCCTCTAGCTGCCGGATTCAATAAACCATATCCCCAGAAGAACTGAGCAAGTAGGTGTGGTCTCTTGTGGAAGTCAAAGTTCGTTGTTGACAAACAAGCTAACTCATCCCATAGAACGAATCTAGCAAAGGTTGCCTGAGATCGAGACTGACAGGACAAAGGTTCTGTGTTGACAGATGAATTGTTCATGTACGAAGTTTTCCAGTATTAGCTTGCGAAGGTCGTGCAGCCCAGGATCGTTCTTGAAGGGGTCCATTTCTGGTGACTCAGTGATGAGGATATGCGTTTCAAGCGATTTCCAAGCGTCCACCTCGCTACGCCAGGCTTTATGACCAACAGGCTGCAGAAGTAAAGAAGTCCAGCTCTTCTCCTCGTGTATGAACTCTGGAATGAGAGGGTATTCTTCTGAGTTCTCGATGACTTCGTAGCCAGGACAAATACGTGAATGGTTTATACGATCCATCTGAAGTTGAGCTCGATCAATATCACTACCGACATCCAGCAACGCACTTACGAGATGACTCGGATTCGTGAGTTTAACATCGTTGAAGCGAACTTTTGGCCTCAAAGAGTTGTTCGTCGTGTGTAGATATGTCTTTAAGAATGCCTCTGGGGTCATAGCATCCAGATGGAAGTAGCTGCTGACCATATTGAGAGTAGTATGAATTGCGAGTATGAATGGAAGAGGTGGGGGAATGAGTTCAGGAGTGTGCTTTGCCCAGGAATTGATGAGTGGCAAATGTCAAAGAGTGCCCACGCGGCTGCGTGTACCCAGTGGCTCAAAGAACAACAAAACACAACTACAAAGAAAACGCATGTGGTAGAGTTTCCGAGATATAGTATTGTATTAGAATACGATGATATGGACCATGATAGTAAGACGCATGCAACATTTAGTGCCAGTGGTGAAAGCGTATAGGAGCTAATTCAAGTTCCTGGTCAGACGAAACATCAGTCGTTTGCAACTGATAGGTATGTAGCCAGAGATATCCGTAGAGATTCAGAGCTGACAGCCCTAGGTGAGATGTAGAACTGCAAAAGACCGCAAACTCTAGAGTGACTCATTCAACAGAAGACAGAGCATCGTATTGGGAGAGCAAGCCAAATGTCGGAAGAACTTTAGGATTAAGAGGACAGGTACTGTCGATGGATATCGGATAGTGATATGCAATACGTGTTAGGACTCGAAGGCGACACCATATGTATATTCTACCTTTATATTAACGATTTTACGATGAGCGCGTCACAGAGTCAGTCCGAGTCGGCATGAAATGCTTGTGCATGTTTGGCATCGTCGTCCAGATTATTTCCATATCAAGGTCTGTGGCTGCATCTTTTGATGAGTCAATATGCCTCTATCGTTCTGTAGAACTTGACACGCGACAAGAAAGGATAGGAATTAGATAATGTTATCTCTTTTGACACTGCAGTGGATACAACCACCGATGATCACGACGAGTGTAGCGAATGAGGCATTTGTATTCAACTCCGAGTCTGTATGTATAAGGACCTAGCCTAGAGTAGGCAGGTGAAAGACCTTCCATGAGTTATGGCCATTCAAATCAGCACGAACGCGAGCTTTGACCAGACTACAGAATTTGAATTTGAAAAGGGGAAGATATAGGGACCGAGATGGTGACAAAGGTACACAGCACCAAATAATACGTCATGTTGTGCCGGATCGACAACACACTGAACAAACACAACATGAGTATCAGAGTGAGTCCAACATTTCTGATGGATATCGGATGACAATCATGAGGAACGAGTGTCAATGTGTCTAGTTTATATGCTACAATGGGGCCTTGTAAATTGTGTGAATTATAACAGGACCTAGACCAAGCCGAGAACAGTGTGGATTAAATAGTAGACTTCTTAGTCTAGTTTTCGCGGGGATACTGCACAGCTCACAGGAGTGTCCGTGGGAATACCAGACTCGGACATCGACTTCAGACATCTGCGATCATCAACCTCAGCCCCGAATTCTTGTCTTCCATCCGATCTCCCTTCCTACGTGATGGAAAACGTCAGCAAACTTGTGATACCTATTACGAAAGGAACGTACAAAACCTGCATTCGACTCGATATTAATGCTCTCACTGGCAGGTTTTCTTCCCTCTTTTAAGCAAGACTAGGAGGTTTCGAAAGAGCAGCGCATAGTAGGGACTGACGCTATGATTGGTAAACTCCTCCGGATCTAGTGTAAGATAGAAGTGACAGAAAAATAGAAGATCAATGACTGAACATGGAACGAACTAACTGGCACCGGTACGAAACTTCCAGGACGAACGTCGTGACATACTATTGACTGGTTCTTGTTGCATCTGCACCGTGACGGTCTGGGTAACCTTTCATTGTCCGCGCTGAGTTCTATCTAGCAACGCTCTTGTTGCTTGGATTGTCCTCCTGGACTCTTCAACACTGTCCACGTGTCAACAAACCAGAAGCCAAGGCCACAATTGTTCACTACCAGGGATACTCTCGAGACCTTAATACATTTGCTTATGACGCTATTTTGAAGCAGAAACTCCATCATTCATCCTAGATTCTATTTCTAAACATCTGTGCATGTCGCTATTCACGTCATAGCGAGGCAGAGGGGGGTCGGATCTGGCTCAATGGGTATACTACCTGGGATCCTTCGGTTTGAGCTCGTTGAATGCCCGCCAAGCGAACCATGAGATTGCTCTGAACATCCTCGCCGGCAGGTATATAATCTGGCATGTCTACGACATACTATCCTAAAGCTATATCCGAGCTCCTCTTCGTGGCACGCAGAGCCATAATCCTACATGTTCTCTTTTTTTGCTTTGTACCAACTCTGCGTTGCCGCGACGAGCTTATTTCTGGTAGCGGCTGTCTCTGTTCCTCATGAGACTACTATCCGCATGACCCGTACGGACAAGAACGCTCAGATTCTAATTCTTGGTGGAGGTGTCACCGGTGTCATCGCTGCCAGGACTCTTGCAGAGCAGGGTATCGATGATTATCTCATCGTCGAAGCTCGCCCTGAGCTTGGTGGCCGTATGATGAGTCACTCCTTCGGCCGAAGCAACCAAACCATTGAGGTCAGTAGAGTCAAATCGAAGTTCAAGAATCATTATGACTGAATATATACGCCAACTTAATAGGTAGGAGCGAACTGGGTTCAAGGGACTCAAACTAGCAATGGCCCTGAAAACCCTATTTGGACTCTTGCTAAGAAGCACAAGGTTGATACCAGATTCACTGGTTATGACAGCATGAGTACGTTTTAACATGTCACATTCCAAAGCCATCTCAATACGTCATGACCATCTAGCCACATATGACTACACCGGAAAAGTAGACTTCCTTTCCCTTTTCAAACAATCTGTGGGCAACTATACCTCCCTAATAGAGGGCGCAGGCTCTCGTGTACCCAGGCAGCTGGTAGATACAACATCGCGTACTGGGTACTCGCTGCAAGGGTCCAAGCCGAAGACCCCACATGAATTGGCTTCCGAATACTGTCAATTCGATTGGGAATATGCGGATAGTCCCGAGCACACATCCTGGATTGCGTCTTCTTGGGTACGTCTCCTCGCTAGTTATCAATTCGAATGCAAAGATATTTAGTCCTCGGTTATATGGGCTTTAGGCTCATAACTTCACCTTCGATCCCGACGCGGGCGGATTCTCCGAGGATAACTATCTTTCCGTCGACCAACGTGGTTTCAAGACACTCATTCAACAAGAAGCTGCGACATTCCTACAACCTAGCCAAATACTCTACAACGCCACTGTAAAGGAGATTGCTTATTCAGAAAATGGTGTCGAAGTGACTCTTGTCAACGGTACCGTGTTAACAGCTGACTACGCCTTGTATGTGTTCTCGGTCATCCAGACGTTCGATCTCACAATTTATATTTGTGGTACAGGTACACATTCAGTCTGGGTGTGTTGCAGAACGATGACGTTACTTTCCAACCGAAACTGCCTGAATGGAAACAGGAGGCAATTCAGAGCATGACAATGGTAATTTTAATGTCTGTCCTTCCAATGAGTAAACACACTGATCCATTTGTCCCGATACCACTAGGCTACATACACTAAAATATTCCTCCAGTTCCCGAAGAAGTTTTGGTTTGACACTCAGGTGAGCCCCTAAATTGATGTATGCCGTCTGCCCACTGCCTAAGTAAAGTACGTTATACTTTTGGCGTATAGTTTGCTGTCTATGCAGACAGAATTCGTGGTCATTACCCTGTCTGGCAAGGTCTCGACTTAGAAGATTTCTTCCCCGATTCCGGTATCCTCTTCGCAACCGTCACTGTAAGCTTCTCGTGGATTACTAATCTACTTGTCCCCTCAAGAGCTTCTGTCCTTGTTTTTAGGGCGACTACTCTGTTCGTGTAGAAGCTCTCCCAGATAAACAAATCCAAAGCGAGGTCATGACCGTCTTACGCTCGATGTTCCCCAACATCACCATTCCCGAACCAGAGGCTTTCTTTTTCAAGCGATGGCACGCAGACCCCCTTTTCCGTGGATCGTACTCAAACTGGCCAGCTTCGTTCTTCAGCGAACATCACGATAACATCAGAGCCAATGTCAACGAGCGACTCTGGTTCGCGGGAGAAGCTACCAGTAGGAAGTACTTTGGTAAGTTGTACCATAGAATTTCGGAATTGACAGGAGTGTGTTGAACTCGAATGCTTTTACTAGGTTTCCTCCATGGCGCGTACTTCGAAGGGTTGGATATTGCCACGCGGATCGCCAAGTGTATTAAGGGAGGAGGGTGTGTGAGCTTGATGCACTACGAGGACGTGAGGAACGCAAGGCCATATAGGCTTGATTAACAGTACGATAATGACCATGATGTAATTTCGCAGTGACAAAGCTTTAATACGACTTCTTATGACTTTGACGTTCTCGAGTGATCACTTTGAGGACGTTCAAACTCAAGTAAATAAAATATAAAGGTGTGACATATAATTGCCCATTGGCTGGATTGAACAACCGACCTCACCATTGCTTAGTAATACAAGTGGCGCGCTCTACCACTGAGCTAAACGGGCTATGATTGAAATTCTTCGGGGAATACTCTGTTGTGTCTATCAGGGCCGCATGAAGAGCCAAATTGCTAGCTTTGTTACTGCCACTCAAGCAATGGATTGTGTTACTTCATTACAGAGAATGAACAAACCAAGTCCTTGAATCAGATCTAACATCATCCTGGTACAATACATCAGCACATAACTATGACCTAATGAATATATCTCACCGGCTAGTAGCTAGCTCGTATAATGTCTACTTCCCTTGTCTGGAAGGGTTCAACACTGCTCAGGGTCAGCACAGAGGTGAAAGTAAACGTACGGATTGCTGTGACTCAAATTTGGATGTGAAACATTTCCGCATCACATCAAAACAGGAATACAACCTCCACCACTGGCAGCGTGATGTCGGACACAATTCAAACGAAAACCTATTGTATCCCTGTATCAGCTGAATGTTGCAATAATGCGAATACAAGAGGAAAAGGTCCCGCGTAATCGAGAACATAACATTCGCTGAGTTAGTAACCTAAACTCCGACGCGAGGTAGCCTGTGCATAGGCCCGTGCCTAACTCTTTGTTTCATTAGACGCCAGAACCCACTACAGAAACACGGTGTGGCAAAACATCCATCTCTTTCACCTTTACCACGACCTTCAGGCTATTCACTCCTGGTTAAGAGTAAATAACCTCCGTCTTTATTGTAATCATCGAGATTGACAACGATCCCCCCGCAACCTATAATTTCCTTCATTAACCCCTCGTGGTCTTCATCTCCATTTACGCCACTCCCCGTTCGCGTCGAGGATACCTATTGAAATCATGTTGGGACATTTACAAACTATTGGAGACAAGTCCTTGACGAGTCAGATGAAGACTGATGTCGTTGATTACACTGGCCTCATCGCGAGTTTGGCCAAAACGTCCTTCTTGGCCAAGTGGAGCCTAAGGGTATGTATCTCATTGTGGCGAACAATGACAAGCATGAACTAAATCGTGTTTGATTCAGAGCGACTTCTACGGGGATACTATCCTCAACCGTACCTGGATGGACGGTGACAATATCTTCTGGGGGGCTGGTCGCCGCCGCTACCTGGGACCCAAGTCGACCGAGATGGCAGAGATGGCGGTGGAAATCGCGATGGGTGAACAATCACCTAAATCGATCTATACCGCCCCAAGCCCACCCCAGTCGACTTTCGACACACCTAGCGCTACTAGTAGTTCATTGCCTGATAGTGACTACTTCCCCTCCATCTTTTCTCGTTCCTCCTCAAGGACATCCCTCTCGTCCATGTCCAGTGAGAAGGAGATGGAAGTCAGGGAACTGTGGGAGCTAGGACGGATCAAGGAAGAGAGGCAAAAACTTCTTGACCCACTGCAACAACGCGTCGCGGCTTCGAAGACGGATGAGACTGTGACCCAGGACGAGGCATTGCCTACAGATACTCCTACACTTGATGATGACGACGATGTCCCCGAGGTCGCGGTTCGTGCAGCCCACATTCCACGCTACAGCCAGAAGTTCAAGGAACTCAAGGCGATTCTACCTGCTGAATTCGTTCCCTGGCCTATCGATATGGCCAAGATTAACGCCGCAATGGAGGAATCCAAGAAGTATGGCATCAGATACGAAATCGTCGTGGATGACGAGGAAGAGGAAGAGCTAGGGCAGTTGATGTATCCTGATGAGGGTGACGAGTTGATTAATGTTGCCGAGCTGGATTGGGTAGAGGAGGCAGACATTACCAGCACCGCAGTTGGTTTGGGATCAGGGGATCAAGCCGTGTATGGTGATTACGACATGATACCCGAAGATGTCTATTCGGGTCCAGCATTAGGGGGTGTGCAGGAACCTGCTTATTCGCAGGTCACATCGCTCGATTACCCTTACTGATTATGTGCGGTTAGAGACGCAAGGAGGGGGTCGAAGAGTAGCAGAAGAGGAATGACACAACTTCCGTGGCGAGGAAATAAACACCACAAACGAGATCTCATGACAACGGTTCTACAAATGGCAGAACACACATTATGCCCATCTATCTTCCCCTGCTGTATTAATCATGGTTTATCGTGTGTAACATATCATCACTTGCCTAGTCAATAACATATTTCCAGTTGTATTCCAAGGTATGAGGGACGTCGAGCACAATAGCTAATTGAATTTACAGGATCACTTGTAAACAAGGTCAGGAGCCTCGCAAAACAGAAGAGTACGAATTGCTCACATAGTACACAGAACTTCCGATCTCAGGAGGTATGTTTATGTTTGTTGAAGAGAGATCTTAGGTGCACCATAGGATCTTCATCGCGAGGATCGATCTCCTCTGAGAGATTGTTGGTTGCAGCTTCTTCGTTTGAGGATTCTACGGCTGCGGTGTCCCTATTCAAAGATTCCTCGGCCGCAGGCTCCTCGGTCGAAGGCCGATCGAGTGATGATGATCCTTCAGCTTTGCTTCTAGTTTGAAACTGTCCCGTCTGTTGATAAAATCCTAACAACTGTTCCCTCGATATTGAGAACGTCTCTGCTTGCCTCGGGAAGTCTTTGTTACGGACAGCGGTAGCATACGACCCGATTGCCGTTTGAGCGATCTCCCCAACCCTGGCGAACTGCCGGGAAAATTTGGGAGGTTCTTGGCTAATTCCTAGGACATCACTGACAACCAAAACTTGGCCATCTACACCGTTCCCAGCTCCAATACCGATGACAGGTATATTCTGAACTCGTTTGGCGATGGATGTAGCGATGACCGCGGGGATAGCTTCGACGACAATGGCAAATGCACCAGCTCTTTCAAGATGGACAGCAGCATGGAAGATAGTCCTAGCACTTTTCGCATTTCGTCCTTGGACGTGGTAACCACCTGAAGCCACATGTCGTTGTGGCATAAGACCAACATGGCCCATAACTGGGATGCCGTAGCTTGTGAGTCTTTTAACAGTCTCTATAACCTCAGCTCCTCCCTCAAGCTTGACACCCTCTACTCCTCCTTCTCGCATTAGCCTGGCAGCGTTTCGAATAGCTTCCTCAGGGCTAAAGTAGGTTCCGAATGGCATATCTGCGAGAAGAAGGGGGGACTTGCTGCCTCGCCCTACCGCTCGACAATGATGGATCATCTCATCGAGGGTCAGTTGAACAGTGGAATCGTAACCAAGACAGACCTGTGCCAACGAGTCGCCAACCAACGTGATATCCACATCGGAGCTTTCACAAAGTCTCCCCGTCGGGAAGTCGTATGCTGTCAGCATAGTGATAGGTTTCCCGTCCTTGTACAGTTGTCGAATCATCGGTAATGTCATTTTGGCACGCAATGGTGACTCTGTGTTAAAGTCGATCAATGTGCTCTTGAGGGAAGATGGGAACACGTACTATTAGCTGCATTGTGCGAGCTCATACACCTTCCAGTAATCGCTTTCATGCGTTGCATTGTGGAACGGGAGAGAGGAAAGAAATGCATTGCAACTAGCCGGAAGCTGTTGTCTCTGTAGATTGAAAGCCTGAAACAAACTAGCTGCCGGCTTTGTAAAGAACTGACGGTCGAATCGAGATGTTGGTCAATTTCAAATATCAAGGTATCAAGCCACGCCTAAATGATATGGAGTTATATTGAGAAGTACTGTATTCAATATAAAAGCCCGCTTAGCTCAGTGGTAGAGCGCGCCACTCGTATCAGTGATATGGTGAGGTCGGTTGTTCAATCCAGCCAGTGGGCAAATTATATTTTTGAGATACTTTTCTTATCACAAGTCTTCATACGCCCAAGAAGAAGATTCGCCCCGTAGTGCTTCACTAGACTCGACAACTACGGTTCGTTGCGCATGTAACGCGTAAACAGGATGCAGGTACATACATATCATCGAGAGTCTTAAGGATACTATGACTGCCCAAATTGATATCCTGGGACGTGCTGAACTCTTCACCCTCCACCATTCCTTCGAAATGACATTTATTATATTGTCATAGTAATCTATACTTTATTGACAGTCGGGATGATCCAAGGAAGTTTTAAGCGAAGTTACATAGCTGTCCAAGTTCAAAGTGGCTCACCTTTTCCTCCCACGTCGTCCTCACAATTTGCTGGAGGCTTGAACAGACTCGAACTACATCGGTCGAGGTCCCTCGAAACCATGGAACGGTGCTTTGACATCTAGAATATATGGAGATAGCACAACGAACGAGAGGCAAGTCTTTTCAGAACGTAGCGAGACAGCTACTCACGCTTCTGCAATAGTAACCAGGTACTGAGTCTGGTATTCCCCTGTCGCCAGCTCGCTTTCACGGCAAGTTATCGGGCTTCTCTTGCGTCATGCATGCAGAGGGAGTAGGAGAACGAAGCCCACACGTACGGTATGTGTGTCACTTTTTCCAGGGGTGCATGAAGTTGGGAAGACGTCTTTTTTTCTGTAGAATCTTCGATCGTCAAGCCGCGAAATAAGAGTACGTCTGGCATGGGTAAATATGAAGTTCTACGTTGAGAAACTTTGGGTTGATATAAAATTGGACTTACTACGCGCTGTTCTCATAGGACCTGACAAGAGCATCCGATGCATGCTAAGTCTAAGGTGTAATTTTGGCTTTATTAGCTCCAAGTAGCCTGTCGTCTGTGCAGATGGTGTTCGATCATCAGTGATACTGTCCGGAATGCATGCTGGGGAACTTTATTGTTGGTCGACCGCTCATGGGTCGCCATAATCCATCTCGATATCAGATCGATTTGTTGCTGGTCGTCCCAAGGAGTGCGAGCGTAGTCTCGGCCATCTTGGTGAGTGGAGAAATACTGATACATGCGAAATGATAGGACACGGTAGGGCCTGTCTGAGATGTCTCGAGAATATAGGTCTTTGAATGGCTTAGTCCAGGGATGATACCATTGTATAAGAAAATGCCACGATAATGAGAGGATGAACCATCTCCGTTAGGAGACATGGGGGGTCCTGACAAGAACCGCGGGGACAGATTCCAGATGTCGTCTCTCTGATCCAAGTTTCCGTTAGACCGAGTTGGGTAAGAGGAAAGGGCAGAAGAGCGTATTACAAATTTCATCAGTCAGTCTCCCGCTCTCCATTGGTCAACTCATGGCTGATCACACGGCACGTTTATCGTTGGACAGACAGTCACCTTCACACACCAATGCAAAGGAGGCTGGATCTTAACCCTCGATATGTTTTAGCTTTGACTGAACTTTCCGACTACCCTATTTACCTAGGGTGTTTGACAGTTTTTTCGCAATTGTTTCATATCGGAGAATGTCGAGCAAGTGTACTACTCGATACCCTAATCCTATGGTATAATTGAGAAGACACGGCTATATCCAGGAGCTTAACGAGCTGACTCGGCCGGCAGCCAGAGATACGTATACATCGGTAATTACCTCCCCAGAACCTTCTTGGCGTCCTTCCTTGTCACTGGAAGTGCAGCTGGAGACACAACGTCTGCCAACCCACTCCCTCTCAAAGGGCGACTATGACTATGTTTCAAATAGACCGTTCTTATATCAAGAAACAGACTTAATAGCACCCGGAAGCTCCGAATAACTCACTTCTAGGACGCATAGCAATCCGGCACAGGGGGATACCTGTGGCGGAATTCATCAAGCTTTTTCAAGTCTTTCCGTCCGGTAACCGATGTCCTCTGCGTAACTGTATGTCTTTTTTTGACGGTTTGAAAACATGGGGCTAGCAACAGTACCCTCGGTGGGCAAAGGTTTTGACCGTCTCTTGATGAACATTGATACTATTTACGGTGCAAGAAGATCTCCGAAACAACAACCTTTGCGAATCACAGGTCTATCTACGTGATTTTGTGATAAGCCTTCATGTGGCGGAACAACGTTGCGCACCAAACGCGCCTCCCCCTCGCCTTGGTCAACGATGTATTCTCGTCTCTATATTTTCGACAAGCTTCTCCCCGCTTTGTAAGTCTTCTTCAATCTTCTCTTTCATCGCTGGTTTATACTTGCCCAATGTGGAGCGTCGGGTGACGGCGACTGCGAGCGTCCGCTCTGGTCCCCACCTCGTCCCACCGGCGAAGGAACTGGCGATTGACTTTACAAAAGCCTCTCCTCAGAGCGTCGGATCCGTCTATTATACGAAAAGTTTTCTTTTTGTCATGTCGCATATATCTTACCGGTCATCTCTGACGAATTTTTATGTCAAAGCTGCGCTCCGCGCGCCCGACGCCCAGATCGATTACCATGAGGCTCGCATCTCGCCGTTGACTGGAGTTCTTGATCTCTGACGTTGCCACAAAGGCTTTGGTTACCATATGCTGTCTGCCCGTCTATACGTATTTGTCCGCCCGGATTCTGGAGAAGCTTCGCGAAAACTTTGAAACACAACTCTGTTACCGTTCAATGTCGTGTCGGGAAGTTATGTCAAACACCCTACACGCCGTGGAACTGACCTTACAAAATGAATTCATGGGAGCAGCACGGGCATGGATTTGGCCCAGCTGCGCGGTCGATGTTGCAGACTTGCAGTTTGGAGGTGAACGTCGTTTGATGCTGTTGATCCACGGGCCGTTGCGGGCCGGTATTCCTAGTATGCGAGGGAAGCAATGTAACCATAACAGTCAACACAGCTGGTTCTTGTTCGGCTCCAGTGGTAGAATAAGGTTTTCCAAACTTTCCCGGCTTCTTTCATTCTGTTCCGTATTCTGTGGGTAGGGCACGGGATATCGCTTAGGGAAAGTCATGCATCCATAACGAATCTGTACGTACTCACCCTCTGGCCTCCTGTCCGTTTTCGTCCCAGGTTCTAGACTCCCGCAATATTCGACCAGATTCCTCTCTTATTCTGCCCTATCTTCCACCAATCGTAGCCTTGCCGGTCGTCTCCCGCGCATGCTAAAGCCAGCTTGAACTGTATATAGTCGCCCTAGGACATTCACCTGGATCGAAGTTGACTGTTAATGTCTAATGATCATGGTCACACGTACACTCCTCACCTTGAGGTCAGTCTTATCCAAATGTCCCGGGGATCCCGTTGGCCCCCCAGCTCCCGAGGGGTGGGTGGCGAGCATGCGCGCGCGAAGCGTAGTGAGCAAAGATTAGACTCGTCGTGCCTGCCAGCCAGGGACCGTTTATACTCTTCTCAAGCGTCGTCATAATGCTCATCAAGGCTGTATCGCAACCCTCCTCGCCGGATTTGAAGGGGCTGTCACTTTCTTTTGCGGTAATTGAATGTGGCGGTCACCGACGCAATCTTCGAGCATCGCTTTCGGTCTTGCGGAGCTTTAACAATAGCCTTGTGGCCACCGACCCAAAGCGAAATCCATCCGGGAGGCTGCTTCTCCGGGCGTCAAGCGCATGCACATCCATCCCACAGCGTCAACCCAGCACAATGAAAACTCCCGCGGGCCAGTGTGATGATCTCTCTTTTACTCATAGGTTATAGGCGAGGATCGCGCTGAGCCGTTGGGTTGGGAGTTCGTACTTCATTATGAACTTTCTTCACAGAATATTCCGTCACACCCAGTGATCCATCAATAATAAACACATATATCGTCATAGCCTGACCCGCGGAGGATTAAGCTGGTCTTTATACACAAACTTTTTTCCCGCGTCCGAAAACGCTGAACCTCCCGTTTGGTCGATTGCAACCTCATTGGAAATCTGTCCGTCAGCTCACTTCCCAAGCCGCCTAACTGACCATATGAAATCTCCATGATCAATATCTCGTATCAAGATCAGAGTACGCCCAAAGGTTTGTTCCGAATTACCCTTTCAACTCCAGTCACATCAACGTTTGACCGTCCTACTACCTCATTCATGACAGCTCACCTTCTTAACACAGACAGAGCACATTGTACCCTGCAGATGTTACAGCTTCGCGAAGCTCATTTTCTCTACCCCCTTCCGGTGCATTTTTTATACCACCTCGGGACCATCCGTTAACATATGTCAAAGCTTGGGATCTCAAGTGCTCTATTTGGGGACACGGGTTGACTCGAAACGGCTAGTGACTACGCACCGAAAGAGCTTTGTTGTGCCTCGACCTATCTGATTGATACACGCCCGTTCAGCGCGGTGTGGTGTGTTCAAAAGTTCATGTTGTGAGAACAAACAACATCACTCTGGCTTTCGTGTTCTTTTTGTTCATACTAACCAGATAGCTGTTTCAAGCAAGGCTAAATTCGCGAGATCTCATCCTCCTTTTCATAACGCCCGCGCGTTGGAGAACAAATGACACCCCCCTAGCGCTTTATATGGGTCTATTCGCTCCGACTCGCATGGACATTGAGGCTTGCAAGCAATTCAAACCGAGTTCAAGAATACGTACGGACGATTGTAGGTTGGTCTTCTGGGCCGGTTTCTTGTCGTCTATTATTATTCAACGAGTGCAGGGTTTGCGCGAAGTGGAGCTGGTATACTCGGCGAGAAGTATCTGGTCCGGCAACTAGCCGGGAGCTCAAGTCGAACAAGTCGGACCCATGACGGAAGAAAGTAAGCAGTATGATGTCTTTGGTTGGTCATATTCGCAAGACAATGGAGTAATTACAATGACAGGGTAGAGAGCTAGGGTATGAACGTCCGTACTACACGACCGTCCGTAGAGAGAGAGGAATCTACATATGATATCGGTTCGAAGCATGGCATGGGGGGAGGAGATTATGAGAAGAGTACAAGGAGCGAAAGGAGGTATAAGAAACTACAAGGAGCAGGATTCTGGGTAGTACAATACATTCAAGGAGACATATGAGCGCGGAATAAACATAAGAAATGAGGCTTGATGGTGACAATGCGTTTTTCGATATGACAATGAGGTATAAAGATAAAACAGAAAGGATAAAAGGGCCATCATAAACAAAAGAACAAGCAAACGAACAGCAAGTGAGGGCAACGCTGACGCGGAGATAGACAAACCCACGACATATTAACAACCATTGTGCGGTCGTAGCTAATAAAGTCGGTTATGTTTGTCGAAAGTCGACTGTCGTGAGTTTTTCATCACAGTCGCCACCGCCACCGCCACACCCGGGGAAAAACAAGGTATGCCGACGAGGGCTGGCGTAATTGGTATCAGAACGTGTTGCAGGGGTAAGTCATACTCTCGACAGGCCTTCAACACTCTACACTTCCCCTCTCTGGCCTACGATTGTGTCTGAGGTTGTAATATCAATCTGAGGCACACGGACCCACGCCAATCGACTATGAGTAGAAAGTCTGCTATTATCGACAATCAGATATGAGACGAATACAAGGACGAAACAGGAACTTACGTAGGACATGCCTGAGAGCATTGATGCTCCGACATTGATACCAACACCGTGCATTCCGTCGTTGTAACAACTAGGGGCGGAAAGCATCTGGTTCTCGTCGACATAACTTCTGCAGATGGTTTGGGGCAGGCCTGCTGCGGGATCGGTGTGCATCACACCAGAGGTGATGGAAGGGGGGAATGCAAAGTCGAGGGGACTCTGTGGGAGGCTGGCATAGCCTTCTTCTCCGTCACGAATGAGGTCTGGGGGCATATCATAGGAAGACGCCACATAGGAGGGTGTTTGGATGGGAGGGGGGATGAAGTGAGTCTGTTGATGTTGCATCGAGTGGAACATGTCATCGTAATCGCCACCAGGTAATTCAGGCTGTGGTGGAGCAGTCAGATGAATTGCACAAGATGGAGCTGGCGATGAATACATACAGTAGACTCTGTCGAGAAGCTTACTCGATCTGCTTCGATGCCTCCACAGATGCTCGATGGCGTTAGGGGAGATCTCGGTGGTGTGGCGACACCTGTGTGCACGTTGAAGTTGTACACGATAGACAACATCACCTTCTGAGGAGCAGGCGACGCCGATCCCGCCTCCGAGTCCTTCTGTGAAGGAAGAGGAACGATGTCCTGGATGATGCGGTATGGGCTAAGGTCTGTGAGACAGAAGAGTGGTGTGTTAGTCGATGAGACACAAGTGAGACACCGGTATGGAGAAGCACGTACCAAGACACTCGCACAACTGAGACCAGTAGCGTGGCACGAGAGTGGTGCTGTAGAGGAAGGTGCATTCCATCTCAGAGGGGAACTCGGCTGCAGGCATGCATGAGGAAGAGCATAGGTCGAGATCAGTTGTCTCAGTGTGTACGACAGAAGAATCCTTCATCACACGGAAGGATGACTGAGCAGAGAGGGGAGAACCAGCTTTGAACGTAACTGTTGGGTTAATCGCTCGCAGAGGGCGGGGAATGTGAGAAGAGGTGCCTGTGGAGGAAGATGAGGGACCCGAAGAGCCAGGGGATGGAATAGCTCCGATATCAGTAGACGTCCAGGCCACGTTCGAGGGGAGCACATCAATAGTGACCTGCTCGCAGGGCGGTGCAGGTGCAGGTGTCTCCGAGGGCGAAGAAGTCAGGGGAGTATCTTTGTTTTCCTGCTCGGTCTTTGCGGCCTCTGTGGATCTGCTGGAGAGCAACTTGAGGACTATTGGAAATGATGTAATTAGTAAGAGGGTGTTGATGAGGTAAGAGAGGCATGAATGCATACTTCGCTTTCCCTCGCAAGTGTCCCTCAGCTGTTGGAGTCGGCTTCCAACTTGCTTGGGAGTACGACGTTTACCAGTAGCATTGAAGATGTACTCTACGAAGGAGCATACATTACGTCAGACTCAACACGACACTGTCGATCCCAGAGCGCGATGTACACACCCGAGATGAACTTGTTTCGCATTGGGTAGCGACCAAGAGCCCTTGTCGATCGTGTTTCGACGGGACGGTACTTTTCCAAACCTGACGAAAAAGATGGATGATTGTCAGAGAAGGGCGGGCGTCATGGAAGCTCGAGTGTAGGTAACTGACCTTCAATGAGGGCGGCTTCAAGATATGGCGGCCAGACAACTTCGCCTTTACCTTTGATCGTCTTCCAGCACTTTCTGCCAGTGACAATTGTCTGTATGACGTCGCTGGTCCCCGCAGATCCCGTTGAGGGAAGAGTGTAAGAAACATCCTCTGTGGAGGACACCCGGACATGTTGGGCAAACGCTGGTTGGCGGGAGGACATGGTGAGAGTAGGGAGCCCGAGACAGGACGTATCTGGGAGTGGGCTGTTAAGAAGGGGGAAACGTATGTTTTGGGCGATGAGATGGGAAGGGGAGTGAGGAAAGTGACCAAAGTAGGACTTCGTTATATAGTCGTACTGGATAGGGCAGTAGCGTAAAAAGAGATAGACGCGAGATTCGTGACCAGATCTCCGAAAGGCTGGACACGCATATTCTACGAGTCGCTTCTGCACCCCGAGATCTTGGAATGAACACTAATTAAAATCTCGAGATGTCGATAAATCAGCCATGGGGGGAAGGGTGTGAAAGATTGGCATCAGACGTTAAATCGTCGATTCGCCGGTAAGCTAGAAGCGAGACCCTTCGACGCGAAGTCTCAAAGGGCTCCAGCTGGTACCAGTCCCTCCTCCACCACCCACAAACAGTCCGTCCGCGAAGCTGCTGCTTGGCGTCTTCCGCTTCAGCCATTCTGCGTGCATCCCAAGGGCTCCCACAGCGAGCCCATGGACGCGAGCAGTATCGAGCTCAACAGGGCTCTTTCCTCTCCCGGCTTCCGGCCTTTCGACGCGTTAGGGTTGGGTTCAAATTTGGTGAAATCAACAGCAGCGGCACCCCGGCATCTCGCGCCAGTTCCCGCAAGTCCATACAGGGCAAAGTCTCCTCGGCGTCCACCACGTCCATCGCTTCCTCACGACATGCACGCCAGCCACCTTCAGCTCCTGCAAGCAACACCCTCAGCACATTTGCTTCCGCGCACATAATGAAGGACACCCAATGTGATCGTGGTCGATTGCATTTATTTTGCAGATCAACGCCTCCAGTACACAACAAACACAGCACCAAGATCGACCGCACTCAGCCAGATCCCGACGGGTCTTTGCGTCACCAAGCGCCCAAACTCTACGGCTCCCATTCAACCGGCAACCTTCTCCTGCGGTGCACACTAGAGTCCTGCTAGCCCAAGAAGTCTGTGTCAACCCCGAACTCCCGAGTTCTCATGACCATCGTCATATCTTTACCAGACGTTATGACGCGCTGTTTTACTTCAACCAGTGTGCTTCCGAAACCTGCATTCGAGCTCCTCGTGCTGGCTGAGATGTCTCATCGTTTTAGCTGCAGAGCTCTTCTCTTTCAAATTCGTCTAGAGGTACTTGTCTCTGAAGCCGAGGTTCTTCGTCCACCTTCCAGCGTCACTCATACTCAATGGGTGGAGTTTCTTCGGGCGTGAAACTTCGGACGCTCTGGAAACTTTTTTTTGAAAAATTCGAATTGTGTAGGTATGCCTGCCATACACGTCACCCTAAGCGGCGAACTATCGTCTTCCTGACGGCTGTGTTCCATCGGAAAGAAAGTGCCTGATTTCCTTGTCGTCAGTCAATCCAATTCCATATAACTTCGCTTGCAGCAAATCGCGGTGGGCACGCACACTCCAACTTCCGAAGGCAGAATGGCAAGTGTACAACAAAAATACCGTCAGCCGCTCGGTGTGTATGGATGCGGAGAACTCCTTGAGTAATTGTTAGGTTTTGTCGGTATTGCATCCCGCTGCGATAGCCAAATGAAGTCGGTTGACAACTTTCTTGCCTAATGGGGACGAGCGTTGGGTCTCAGTATCCGGCGATGAGATCTGTGCGAGAGACCCAATCCGGGGGCGTCCGCTAAAATCGCAGATCTCTCATTCACCACATATTGAGGTCTTCAGCCAGCCAATCACGGCCTCAATATCGTCTTACGTAACTATGTCGCCCACCTTCCAGCCAGTCGCATTCGACGACGTCCAAATGAAATCCGGTGAACACCAGCTGAGCACTAGGTGGCGTCGAGGGCCATGCTCATTCTGCGACAAATGCCTCCTCTTCGTCTTCTCCCAGAGTACTAGTGGCTCGGGAATTCGATAATGCTGCAGATCCTGCGCTACTGTGCGGCCTAACCAATTTCTTTGTGGTTTTAAATCTGCTATGTCGGGAATCTCGTCATAGGGTCTGGGCATTCTCCCATTGGCTCAATCTCATCTCCTCGGACAAGGACATATTTCTGGCAAAGTTGCTGATCCTGGTAGGACTTGCAACCTTTTTCTGCATTTATTTGTTTGAAATTCCGCCATCGACAAGCTGTCTATTCGCAAAATGGTCAACGAATCAAAACTTCCAAGGCCGCAGAATCTTCGCAAGCCTTGCTGTTCCGCAGCAAAAGCGCACACTTGGTGTTCTCTAGACCAATCGCGATGAAGGAACTATCTCATAGGCTGGCGCTCTAGTCTGCATCGAACCAATCAGCAGCAGGCTCGAGGCTGCCCGCCCAATCACAAGGTGCATGCGGTGATTGCCACCTTCTTGACATATGGCGTCCGCTTCTGCCAACTTCCACATGCCCAAAGAAGATGAATTGGTCCCGCGCTTGTGGGTGCTTAACGGAACCCTGCCAGGGCATATTCGACGGACACGATGATGTGAGTACGGTATGCCTCGCTGATACATATGGCCCGTTGGGAACAAAGACTCTTGTTTTCTATTGGCCCTGGCAACGCAGACACGGTTTTGTATTTGTTGTCAAGGCTTTCGTTAACACTCGTAGCATTTGAAGCGTCTGTCGCGAGCTGCGTATTCAAATACATACTGACTGTGATAGAGTGATGCGTTTTTTCTGACGCAGGACGAAACGCTTGGGATCGGACTAGTTACGTCTTTGCACTCTCCTGGCCCTCACTCAATGCTATGCAGCTTGTTTTCCGTGAGGCGTTTCATGTGCACGCAAGCGCCAAAAAATGAGCGGAAACTTCCTAACCACCTCATAAACCTGATATATGCGGGTGATTTAGTAGCTGGTTAGGGGCATCTTGTCCGACGACCATCGTACTAATTCAGGTCGTCTCAGCTCAAGGAGCCTCAACTTACCATCACTAAAAGGTCGCAGAATTGGAGTACATCCATATTTGGGGCGCATACACGAAACAACTCTGTGTTCACGATGTTCAATAATAGTCCAACTCCGGTACAACACAGTTTACTCAGGCGGGGGCCGCCGAAATTGATGCTCATCCACCGTAGGTCGTTCACTAAGCCTCAAGTTTCAACGCCATGGCTTGGTGGCGGCGACGTTTAGATTTAGAACGTAAGAAAGTCGAAGTTATAGGGGCCTATATCTAAAACATGGACGGTTCAGAATCATCTACGTCTACTCCTCCTGCATATCCCTCACTCCGTATAATCGGACCACGGTCTATCTTGTGCCCGGTATATACATTGGTCACCTTTTTGAACCGTTAAAGTTAGCGGTGTGGACCCACACGAGGCAATCAACCAATCGACTGGTCGATCGCAGGAAAGGTAAGAAAGTTCATGCCGAGTAAGCTGCTTGGTGGCTGATGATGTTTTTGCTCGACGATCCTTAATCTCACCATCTAGCGAGTACAGACCCACAAATACCTCCGATGTTGACTCCTATCGAGACGTCGTCCGATAGGTTTCGGCTTTGAATGGATGTAGTCTCATTCATGGGTACCAGAGAGACCCCTTCGGAATGCATCCGCAAGAGGTCCTCGTACGCTGATCCGGCCAGTTTTTTCTTCTCGCGCTACGAGATCTCCGAGACATTTTCTAACGATCTTCTCGATAGGCACTGTCTGGCTGTGAGCTGAGAACTACCCACAATCGCGAAACTTCCGCACCGGAAACGAATGTGGAGAAAGATTTGCGTCTGCCCATCGATGGTCCTCCTCCACAAAGTAACACATCGATTATACTTCACTTTCGGAAGACCATCGCATCGTTCAGGGAAGGTCAGAGTGACTCTATTCCTTGTGTAAACTGGACCTCGTCTTTCTTCCATAGGTACCTGCTCACTTCACCCTCGTATATGGAACCTTGACGAAACCATTCCGTATCTATTACAGACGCCCTTAGGATCGGCTCCGGAAATGTCGTGCTCTAGATTCGTCCATCTGCTGCGGCAGCTCTGGTGCCTTCGGGATGCTGAACATTGTTCTCATCCTTACCAATGTACCTTATTCCAGTACTCCGACCTCCGGCAGTGTTCAGAGGGTACCTTCATTCTTGGAGGGATATCTCTTTCGCTTTCGCGTTATACTTCCATATAGATGGTATATTGCCTTCCAAGACAATAATCACAGCTTCCATAATGTTACAGGTAAGCTCGTATTCTCCTTCTACGCTTTGAAAGCTCAAGAGATGTCGAAATGCACCGATGGACGTTCAATAATAACGTTTATGGCCCGCGCTAAGCTGTTATCGCCTCAAGGCTACCAGACTCCCAAACGCTACCTTCGTCATGGACATACAGCGCCGGATCTTGACTACTCTTCTATGCCGTTTGACTTCGCTGGTTGTTGTCACCTGCCACCGGAACAAGCTTGAAAGCGAGGAGGGGAGTGAAATGACGAACTGAGGGTGCTCATAGGTATGCAAAGCTAATTATTCGAGCTTCCCCGACTGACAAGTATCTCTCTAAGAAGGTTTTCTCGAGCACTTCGGTAATTGGGATACCAGCTTTACAGCTCCATGATGATCACCCAACAGTATTTATCGAGAGCAGTCCGGAGTAACGTTATAATCTAGGGCAGAGAGAACAGAAAGGTCAAGAACGGTGTCATCGGATAAGAACATCAGTCATCTGCTTATTTTTCACTCGAATATACCGCGTTTAGGACGGGTATGTGACTAATAGATGCGCAGCGATGTCGTAGTGGAAGTCTACAAGACATTTCGAGGGACAAATCCCTCGTAACAAATTAGTAACACCATAACTCACGTCGATAGTGTCCCGAGTCAGCGGGGCATCTCAAACTCTTAAATTCTCAACGGGCGTCGAGAGGAAGAAGTTCATCGTAAGTCAGCTCCTTACTTACCACTCCTGCATTTCCATAACCTGGGTTTGGCATACGAGGTCACTGTTAGCTCCCTGTCAATTATTTGCAGCTAGAAACACACCAAGTGGTTCGGAACCATCGATGGACGCCTCTTGAGTTCCTACTTGGTACAGATATTGAAATACAGCGCTGATTTTCTCTAGCAGATCGTATTTTTCGGAAGTTCCTTGCGCTAGAGAAGGACTTAAAGTGCTGGAGAATATGTACCCACACGTACCTCATCATGAAAGCTGTTCAAATCAACTATCCCCCTTGTCTCAACGGCATGTAAGATGCGACGCAAAATGAAGATCGGATTCAAAAGGTAAGCCCTTCGCCCTGCTCGCTCATTTTATTTTTCGAGTCTACAGCAGTGTCTCCAATCACCGGTGTTTCCCAGTGCTCACAGTACAATGAAACACCTTCTCTTAATTACTCCAATTCAAAACCGGCGATGTTATTGAGAGCGTCCACATACTCTTTCCCATGCGATACACCGCAACTTTCGTTCGTACTACGAGTCCGGAGAGTTCTACTTGCTTGAATGAAGGCTCAATTCGCCGGAAGTTTCGTAGCAGCATGTTTGTGACTCCCCCTTCTTAGAACGCCTAAGATGCACTTGATGCGGACCTAATATGGGCTTCTAGCCGAGCTTCTTAACCCTAGTGGCACCGAAAGGTTCAAGGTGCTTTCTTTATTGAAATTTCATACAAGTACCGGTGCCGTGTCCTTTACAATTCTCCCCCTTGCTTCGCCGGTCATCCTAGGTGCTAGGACTTTCGATAACCTCTTTCTGCCAAAGACTCTAAACTTGAACACAATACCCAAGTACTCCAATAATAAGTAGCGCCTCTCGAAGCACCTCTCTTACAGTGTGACCTTTTGACAGCGGCGTTACAGTGCTCCGGATTCGCATTCCCAAAAGCCCGCCATCAAACAAACTCGATGCCTATTTTGGATTTACACTTGAACGTATGCCGGGTTGACAGCCACAATGCAAGATTCCAAAAACGGGCTCGCCGCGCGCCTTAGCGAGCTGGCAAACGTTTATATGTGGCAGCGGGAGTAAATCAAGATCTCCTTGAGGTATACAGATCTCGGATGTTGTTGAAATTCATTCCGAATATCCACATACACCGGAAGTCGCAGAACTCGTCTAGCTGCAAGATGAGCAGCTCAATTCAGGGTTGATTGCTTCCAGAACGGGGCTTGAATCACAAGCCACCTCCGTCATCATCCGGTGTGGACCAAGGTTTGTCTTCCTAGACCCCCGAGAAGAAGCACCCTGAATTACATCAAAAAAGCTAGCCATTTGATCCATTTGTCCCATGCTAAACGAGGGTCCTTCTCGCGCGAAACTTTGCACTAAAACCCTCCAAATCTCTGGATGGGGTCCAGTCACACAGGTCCGAAGGGGTCACACCTCCTTGAACTCAATTTCGATTTTGTGATGCATTTGTCTCGGGGGGAGGTAAAAGGTGTGAAGGGTTGGGTCTGATGAGAAGACCTCAGTCTTCGATCTAGGTGCCCGTTCTGGGAGAAGAAGCACTTCTCGGCACACGACGCGGCGCACGGAACTATTTTGTCCTCTGAATGCCGGATCAGATGACGAGTTGTACTCCGCGACTGGGGATATAGTATATGTTTCGTATGGGTCTCATTCATGGAGTAACCTATCATTCGGAGCCTAAGATACTTCGCGGGAGGAGTAAAGGTTCAAACATATCCGAGAAACGACTGATAAGAGGACCTATAGACCTAGAACCCAACAAAAGGAGAAAATTGATTGTACACAGCCAAGAGATAAGAAAATAAAAGAGTTTAAAACTAGAGTAAATACCGATAATCATGTCCATAACCAAACGTCCAAGAGTTGAGATGATACAATGTCGTAGACAGGTATATAAAAGGGGGGGTTAAAAGAGCGGCGAATCAAAGACCAGGTAATAAAAAGTCTGAGATAATAGTCATGAGAATTACTGGGAAAGAAGAATATGCAAAGTCTCAAAGTCATGCCGTGTAGAGAGATATGAGAGATTGCGCGAGAACCCGAGGTCAGAGACCAGAAGAAGAAAAGGTAAGTTAGAGGAATCTGCCCTCCCAATAGCAATTAATGCTCTCTCCGCAGGAAGTAGCCACACGTCCGAGCAGCATCCACATCTCCACTCCAAAGGACACCAATGAAGTGAAACCTCCAATCACATCATTCCATAACAAAGCCAGGAAAGGAATCGACTGTCAACTTGGCCTTCTGCCAATCACACACTTCCTCATCACACCTTACTCACCCGCAGCCACACACACGTCTCTCATCAAAAAAAGGAATAGTAAGACGAACAATGGCACTCTGGACCTCTTTTCCCCTAACCAAAAACCAAAACGAACACCCGGTGTACTCCATCTCCGAGATATAGACTGAATCTCAAGTGGGAGAAGTACCAGGTCATCGAGCTGTGGGTAGTGCGCCGCCTCCACAAGCAGCGGGTACAGGAGACGAAATTGCCTGCCATGCATTAGGATAAGTACAGCCCGAGATGGCCGTTACAAAACTTGCAGTGTCGGTGGGATCTGCCCAGCCATTTCCGACGGTGACGGACGCAGTTGGAGTAGGAGAGAACGTCGGTGGAGGTAAAGTTTGAATATTCGCCGTACTCGTATAAGTTGGGAGGAGGCTAATACTTGCTGCCGGTACATTAGCGATGGAAGTCGGCGGCCAGGGGAACTCAGCAGAGACACTAGGTGCAATGGAACCAGCACCAGCACCACCGGTTTGCCAGGGTTCGAAAGTACCAGAGAAGGGTGTTCCCTGGACACCAAGAGACGCACACATCCCGTGTGCTTCACGCGGGTCTGTGGGCATGAACCCGTTCTCAAGACCTAGCTTGTAAGACCAAAGAGGTGCTTGGACTCTTCCAGCCGTTGAATTGCCGATCTGTTAAAAAGGAAGTTAATGAAAGCCAATGAACGAGCCCGAGATCATCGCAACGAGAGTGAAATAATGAGTGGGGATGATCCAAGACATATGACGAAATAGTAATAAACACATACCTTCCAAGTCCAGAAGAAATAATCACCCAAAGCATCCATACTGGCGAGCGCAAAGTTCTTCACACCGTCCTTAGTTGCTTGATCCCATTTCGATACATCAGTGAACAGGTCGCAATCGGCCGCAGAGCTTGGCCCGTTGGCAACACCGTTCACAAAGAGACCGCAGTCATTGAACCCGTTACTGAACTCTCCAGCAATGGTAACACCGAACGCGGAACGACTAAATATAAAAACACGTGAGTAACCATGCCCGACTCCATTGATACGTCCCATGGATCAATCAGCCAATAATAGAGTTGCGGTAATTAGACCATAAGGCTTTAACTTATAAGGTAACCAACGCCATACCATGAAAGTATAGATTAGAACCTTCACAAGCTTACTCTGGCCAATGGGACGAAGACCGGAATGAAACAATGGGATTTGCACACACCTAGTGTTCACACTGTTTCCCCAAGCCTGGCAAGCTTGTCTAGGCCATTGGCCTCCAAGCATTTTTCCATCACCTCCGAGCGCAGGAACGTCAACAGGTTCATTGTTTGGCTGACCATCGAAAGCGAAGTACGGATGCGTATCTATGTATGGTCAAGGGCCCGTTAGTAAATTTGTAACATTCAAGGGCACAGAACAGAGCGAAGGAAAGAGAGATAGATAGACTAGAGTGAGTTTCGAGGGTTACGAAAGATCGGACAACTCGGAGTAGAGTAGCGTAGTAGAGAGCAAGCGGGTCTCGACCGTTGATCTAAACTGACTTTCCACAAGGCTCCACCAGAATAGGTACAATGTATGACGGAAAGCGAGGAGACGATCTTGTGCCTTCCTCCAACTCGCTCCCAAACATACGCCATACCACTCCAGCCAACCGAGAAGAACAATTCCAAAAAGGTACAACACGAGTCCCTTCACGTATCACAGGACCGCCAAGGAACGCGCCGATAACCGACCTTTGCCCTATCCGTCTATATTCATAGGCCGCAGAAAACAAGGGTACTGAACTTGAGGTACGAGACGACAAGATAGAAAGATAGAACGAGAGAAAAAGAATAGCAACCCTGGGATATCACACACCGCCATCACGCTCCAAGTCGTTTTTTTTAACAAACTTCGTTCTTGCGTAAGCATCCCACAGTTCCTGACAATTCAATTCAATGGTCACAATACAAATGCCTGAAACACGAAGATGTGGTCATTTGTGTTTGTTGCGTGGGTGTGTCCACTTGTGAATTGCCAGGGACTGTGGATGAATGTGAACAGCGTAGAGTGCTGATAGGCGGTTGTGATCACTATAATGATTATCGGATAACCTATTTGAATGGGATAACACTCGACCACATGTTTATCCGGGATTATCCACCACCCCATTTACTGATCAGTGGGCTTCGGATCGACGACGAGTGCACTTCGTCATTCTGCGCCGGCGGTATTGCTTACGAACATAGCGGTACGCTCCGAGCCGAATGTTCTTCGTTAGCAAAAGGCTGCAGAGGAGCACGTCCATAGGACCTCGGCATATTCGTGATCTTGCGCAACACCTTCCCTCCTGCGCAGAACCGCATAGCCAAGGTCGAACACGATGCTACCAACCCTGACCTATGGCGGTCTTCGTCCCAAAGCCCATCCTCCCCGCACCCGAAATGAACGAATATGAATGCCCAGAACGGCAAATCCGATCAAACCACAAACCCAATATCGAAAACGTTCAACACAAATCCCAGCCCTCCCGCGATCCTACTCTTTAATCTCATTCCCCGAAAAGCCAAGTCCAACACGAGGAGACTCCCCGTCGTGAGCCAGGTCATGTAGCAACGATGTTACCCTGGGGTAAAGTCCCGTCCTGCGAGAACCCGAACATGCGGGAACTAACAGAGAGTGACGACCCACAACGTTTCCCCATAGAACGTCATGCATGTTTCGTGAATGGAGAAAAGAAAGACAATCACAAGGATCGCAGTCCCTCCCGCGATCCTGCGCCTCGGTGTCTTTTATGTCCCAAACCAGCGACACAAGTGCAACACCAGCAGACGTCATTGCATACACCAGACAAGGAAAAACCAACAGCCAGAACGAACGACAAACTCACCAAGCAGAATTCGGTCGCTGTTGGGCAAGAACCCTCCCCACTTGCTGATACCGATGAACCCGTCGTGGATCGAAATATACGGTCCCTTGCCTTCCCCGATTCCCGTGATAGACCGAATCATGTCGTGTGCATGAAGATAGCTGCAAGCCAAGTACTCAGTCAGCAGCGGTCAGGTGTTTCCCCCACCCGCACTTACAAAGAGGTAATCGTGTCCTGTCCAATGGTTTGTACCAACGCCTCGTTGACAATCCCAAACACAGGGACGACGTTCTGCCACTCGGGCTGAGTGATGAACTCGGTGAACGCACGGATGTAGTCCAGTGCACGTTGAGCATTCGCAATACCCATCGGTCCGTTCAGGAAGTTGGGTTTGCCCAACTGACCCGAGTGGTTGTATCCTACCCCAAACCGTTAGTGTCTATACTCCCATTCCCATTCGACCACGGCTCACCATTCTGCGACCCAGGGACAGCATGCAAATCCAAATTCACCCTCAACCCATACTTCCTCGCCCACCCCAACACTCTCAAAATATACTTCCAACACACCTTCTGCAAAAACGGCTCCGCCACCGTCTTCCCCGTCGCATCCACACCCACATCACCCCACGTCTCGATCGCCCAGAACGGAATCGGCAGTCGAATCCAATTCAATCCCGCACCAGCGATCTCGGCGATATCTTCTTCGGTAATGAATGTGTTGTAGTGATTTTCGAGCGTGCTTTGTAGATCGTCGCCGAGTAGGGTTGATAGTGTCCATTCGTCGACGGCTGAGCCGTTGAATGGTTGGTAGAGAGCAGGGGAGATGAACGGTTCAAGGACGAATAGGCCACCCAAGTTGACTCTGGAATGCCGTGTCAGATTGCCCATCTTAGTTGTCCTCAGCAGTTAAACTTACCCGTTGATGCGATCGACTCCAAACTGCCAGGATTGGTTGAGAGCAGGTGTCCATGAATTTACTTGAGCGTTGTTGTTGAATGGATTTTCGGGATCGGAAACCCCTGGGGGAAAGAAAAAGAAAAGGATCAGTGTCTGAGTATTTTAGTGCGTGAAGTTGTTAAAAATCCAGAACAACGCGAGAATAAGATACGAAAGGATAGCGAAACTGATTTAATTCGACACGGGGTGTCAAAGTGGAAACGACTGAGAGAAATAACACAAAATTAAAAAAACAATCGAGACGAAACAGCCCTAAAAGCTAGACGACGCTATACAAGGTCGACATGCTCTCGAGCCAACTCGAGTAGAACAGTGTGAGGTGGTTTCAAAACAACACATGGTCAAACTGAAGCAACGTGAAAATGGAGCAAACATAAACGCTTTGCCACGCCAGTCCGCACCACCGTCGATTATGCACACAGCATAAACCGAAGGGACAGATATTGGACATTGTCAATTATATCGGAAAGCGTAGGTTGGATGAAAACTAGATAGCCAACATATATCTCGAAAGATACAACGAGCCTCGATGTAATCGATCTCGTGGACCAGCATAAGCACCTAAACGTCGTGTTATGCAAAACGGCAACCTCAACCCATTAATAGATCGAGTTGAATACGATCACAGCCCACGAACGATCAGGGAGAATGATATCCTGCCCTACACCCACCTGAGAGAACGTTCGTGCATCCCGACGAAAAGAAGGATGGAAACAAAAGAAAAATCGTCCTCCTCCAAAAGACGTAGAACGACTACCAAGGGCTCATTCGAGGTACTCCCTCTAGCCCATGCACGCAGAGCAGCATGTTGTCACATGCACAAGCATCGACGCGTTCGCACAAAAATCGATAAAGAAAATGCAGACCTCGAAAGAACGATCGTCTGAAATCCGGATCGAGCCATCAGGCTCGAAGAATACAACGAATGCATCCAGAAGCTCATTGTATCTCGTCTCGATAGGACGTAAGGCGAGCAAAGGGGTGCGGAATGCGATGTGAACCTCTCTATATACCGCCCAAGTAGGGTAAATACGCTCGGGTCGAGAGACAATCCTGCCTAGAGGACGGGAACGCGAGTGCACGAGACGAGGGCAAGCTCGAGCCATTCATCGAGCATGATTGCCAACCTCGAACGATTTGTATGGGGGTACACTTAGACGGTAGCAAAAGAAGCGTCATCGACCAAAAGACGGAGAGCAACTGAAAAAGGCTCGTTCGACGCGTCTCCTCTAGTCTATGCATGCAGAGTAATACCTGGTCACATACACGAGCGTCGACGCGTTCGAGCAGCGGGCGAAAAATCGATCGACGACTATAAGTAGTATGAAATGCGGTGGCAGCTTCTAAGCAGCGAAACACGCCACCCGTTGGGACACACACAGTCAGTTCGAAAGGTGGTCCCTTCCTGAAGCACGGGAACGCGAGGGGAAAGGCACGAAATCGACGAGAGGTCCTGTTTTCTAGTGCCACTCTCCTCGAATTTCATTTCAGAGAGAACGAAATCGAGCAAGTAGTGGAGGTCAAACGACAAACTCGCTCGATGTTTCTCAAACATTCGAGCACATGCACGCAGAGCAATGAGTGCCGGCGCGTTCGAAAACAGAACGGAAGCTCAGCCAACAAAGGTATGTCGACCGAGATGAGTCAAGGACCAAATCCCGAAGAACGGCCTCGAACAGATCCATCAGGCTCGATAAATACGAAAAAAGGACCTCGCTCGTCCCCAAAGTCCTTGTATCGCGTCTCAATAGAGTCGGAACACAAGCATAGGAAGTGTGGAAAGCTGGTTCGAGAGGAGATCCCTTCGCCGAGTACGGAAACCGCGAGGGATAGCTGAGTGTCCTAAATAAAGGCGATAATTGCCAATTTGAAGGAAAATATAGAACTAGGACTCGGGGCTAGCTCTTCGCAAAGGCGAAGCCAAGTCTTAATTCCCCAAACCACTGTCCTCGACTCCCATCCCGAAGAGAAGGGATCCGAGTAAGTGGTAGTAGCGGAACGACAAACAGCGGAACCGAATTCCACATCCTGATTTCGAAATTGACGCGAACGGGAAAATGATTTCGAAATGGCCTAACGCGACCACGAAATCGCGGTTTGTCGAAGCAGTGCGTCAATCAAGCACTCGAATCCAAGTCAAACGGGGAAATGTGAGAGGGACGGCGTGATGATGCCCTTTTCGCCGGTAACGAGCTTGAGGTAAGAATGGAGTGATCGGACCGCCCGTATACGCATTGGTATTGGTATTCGGACAGTCGATGTCCATTGGGGGTGCAAAGAGAGGAATATATAGGGAAGCGAAGTTGGGTAAAAACGCGAATAGGGAAGCGGATTCGGAAGTGGAGGGGAAAAGGAAAATCAAAAGAAGGGAGAGAGAGAGACTCACAGAAGCCACCGAATTTATTGGTGTATGTAAACGTCGTCCCATCGTCCTTCGTGATCGTGCTTCCGTCGCCTCCAGAAATGAGATTAGTTTTGCCTCCGCCGGTGCTAGTAGGGTTGTTGTTGTTCGGGTTGCCGTTGTCGTTACTCGTCGCACCGCTTGTGGAGGTGGAGGAGGAATTCTTTTGGTTGGGTTTGACGACGACGAACACGACAGGGAGGACGACAGCCGAGACGACGACGACGACAGCAGCAGAGACCAGAACCCAGAAGATCGGACGTTTCGTGAGAGGTTTCTTGGCATTAACACCTCTCCCAGTCGGAGCAGCACCAGACTCTTGCGCATATTCCTTAGTCGCCCCAGCAAGCAACGGGCTTTGGTTCAAGTTTGCAGCAGAGGCATTACCAGATTGAGTGTCGGCATAGGCAGCGCTGCCTCGAGGGGTGCTTGCGATGGATGCAGGGTCGTTTGAGAGGAAGGGAAGGTCGGGAGGAGCGAGGAAGGGAGTGTGTTGGCCGTCTCCGGGTTGGGGAGTGGACGAGGATTGGCGGAAGGTGTCGTCAGGGTGGGAGTGCTGGGACATGGCGTGAGGAGAGGAAGGGGCAGGCTAGGGTGGGCAGGTAATAAAGATGTGGGTGGCGTCAGGAGGGAAAGCGATGCCGAGCTGGTAGTATGCAGAGAGAGAATGTGGGTATATGCTCGCAGGTCTCTGGGTCTTGTCTGGAGAGAGACGGGCGAGGAGAGAGAGGGCAGCTAAGAAAAGAGAGCAGAGGCCATGTTGACAGTTCTTCTCTTCAACACTCGGCGACATTTCCCCACACCGCATGACCCCCAATTTAGAACCACTCGTCCCTTTTTGGGCGTCGGCTCGACTCGTGCTCCCCTCTGCCGGCCTCGGATCACACTCTGCAGCCAATAGGAGGGTGTCGTGGCCAAGCAAAGACAAGCATTCGGCGTGGCTTGCGATGCTTGTCTCTCTTCGCTCTCTCCTCCTCTCGTCCTCTTGCCTTCACTTGGTCTCGCCTCTTCCCGCCCCTCTGCCATGCTCGAACCCAGCACCTCGCATTTCCGATCACACCGTTCCCTGTCGTCTCCGTGATCTCCCCCTCTGTTGCTCTC
The DNA here is from genome assembly GCA_038087015.1 of Cerrena zonata. Taxonomy (NCBI): domain Eukaryota; kingdom Fungi; phylum Basidiomycota; class Agaricomycetes; order Polyporales; family Cerrenaceae; genus Cerrena; species Cerrena zonata. The sequence continues at coordinate 295,978 of JASBNA010000005.1, forward strand.
CCAGCCAACTCCGTCTTCCTTCGAGTCCTCCCACCCGCAGCGCCTTGCCATCTCACTCCACCCATCTTCGATTCACTCGTCCTTCCTAGCGCTGCTGCGTCTGCTATATTTACGCTCTGGTGAGTCATCCTGTCTTCTTCGTGGCTCGCTCGTTCTCCTCTAGGTCCACCTCTTAGAACATCCGTCTCACCATTCGTTGCAATGAAAGGCCAGTTTCGGGTAATTATGCGAAACTCGTTCGGTGGGAAATCAGGCCGCGAAGGTTTGATATTTGGAAGAGAGAGTTTGCTTGCGAAAGTTGTGGATTGCTCTGTCGTGCAGCCATGGGATTCGATCTATCCAGAACCTCGTCCAACGCAGACGGTACGATCGAGAATCACTCTTGTACCCAGTACCAACTCGGTATATTGCGCGTAACGTTTCAATATCACGAAACTTATGAACGTCCATCAGACCAGACTCATAATTCAACCCTGTTCGAAATTCTCCCCGACGACTTCATGTATGCTTAGCCGCTATAACAGTAAACTCAACTCAGGGTCCACTACGCCCAATCCAAAACATGTCTTCGAACTATCTCATAAAGCTAGCTCCCGTAACCAAGTTTCTATCTCATCATATACCACCCCCCTCGTGAATATATATATTTTCCACCGTCAACCCCTTGCTCGAATGTTCCACCTCGGGTAACTTATCGTCTCACTCCCAAACACGATCGTCTGTACAGGGGAGCTCTAATCCACGCTAACATTTGACGTACAAGAGGCGTACTCCAAGGCTTCTACGAACAAGGTGCTAGCAGTGTATCGAAATCAACGACCATGTACGTATTCCCGAGCAACAACTCGATTTCCGAATGCTATCAACCACCCGTTTGGCTAGGAATATTCCTATCCACGGTCTTTCATCCAATCTCGCGCGTTGACAGATATATGCGTGTCCCTGTCGAGTAGGTTTATCCCTACTATGACCGAATTTACATGAACTGCGTTTCGCTCGGCCTCGGGTGAGGTCTTTCACCCCGGATTATCGTTCTTCGACGTTCTCTATGATGAGGTATTAATACACAAGATGTCCTGATGTATCTATACAAGAAAATACAGTGTGTGTATAATCATGTCGTCTCTTCACGCGCTAATTTTAAACCGACTGTATTTTGTAGATGTTCCATAACTCGGGTTAATGGGTTAATGGTCCACATACCACTATTCATATATTCATATTCTATGTCAACTGAAAACAACATGCCACTCAGGAGAACTTCGAGAATAAGCCTGTTCCGTCGATCCTGACACTTCGCTCTTTGGATCCATGAGAAGACCAAGCTCGATATCGAAATCGGGCAAGATACAGATAACCTGTATCGTGAGCACAGCTATTACGCTCTCAGATCGCGAATGGAACATGACTCTTCGCAGGGAGGTAGTATATGGGAGATGGTGCGTTGTGAGGTTTTGCTTATGTTGATGTTGGTCTGATCGTCCTGATGCTCCTTTTATCATTTCGTGTCTTGTATGATTGGACTAAACATAGCGATACTCCGGATTCACAAGACGGCTCGGTAGGGATGATCTAGGAACGACATCACATCCTACCTTTTTCTACAGGATACCTCAAGAGCAGTCAACGAGATACAGGACATGCAATCGATGAAAACCCCGTCATGAACAAATCCTACCAACCATAGCATGGTACAACTCATCTTGGCGCGATAGAGAAAGGCTCCAGATTAGCTTTCTGCATCCGAAGGAAACCCTCCTTACCCCCCAACCCTTCCAGAAATTTCCAACACTCCCGACGGTACCTCGGAGTTGGTGGAAACATACAAGAGGTTGCGTTGTCTCCGTTGAAGCTTGCGTTGACATTGGTGAATAATATTTCTTCAAGATCAAACGTGAATGTCTCCTCCCAACGGCTCATACGGTCACATACGCAGAGATATATCCTGTCCCGTCGATCCTGACACCTCACTTCTTAGATCAATCAGAAGCCCAAGCCCGAAGTTGAAACCAAGCAAGATACAGACAACCTGCATCGCGAGCAATAGGTATGTTCTCAGATTGCGAATGCAACATGATTCTTCGCAGGTCGTTGGCGTGGGTGTGTCTTGAGGTTTCACTGAGGTTTGATGTTGGACTGATCTTCCTGAGGCTCCATTACCCTTTCGTATTTTGTATGATCAAACTACTCCGTATTGAGAGGTAGGGATGATCTAGGAACGACATATAATGATCTTGTCCTGCAGTATACCTCGGGGGCAGCCAACGAGAGATACAAGTCATACAACCGGTTATCATGATAAACCACCCATCAATACATCATATCGACCGTGGTATGATCCGATTCATCGTGGCGCAATGGAGAAAGACTCCAGGTTAGCTTTCTGGATCTGGAGGGAAACCCTTCTCCTGTCCAGCTCGCGATGATAACCATGATTAGGAATTTGTGGAAACATACAAGAGATTGCGTTGACATTGGTCAATGATATTCTCGGAGATCAAACGAATGTTTTCTCCTGATGGTTTGTACGGAAACATATGCAAAGGGATGTACAACAAAAAGGTGTTGTTCCTAACTTGAAACGCTTGTTGACCAATGAAATATCCCAATCTGGTGTGGTAAAAAGTAAGCCTTGTATCGGACATGGGTCCTCCTCCTCAGACCATCTTCAGGAAATCCTTCTTTGGTTGAAGCTGATGCACAACGTTCACGTTTGCCTCGATAGTTAGCTCGTTACCTAGTCTAGTAGCTTTCTCTACAGACCAGAACATGGAGCGCTATTTTCAGGCGCAAATAGTACCTTATCCTTAGACTTTATTTTCGTGTAACGATGTAGTCTAGAAAGTCAGTAGATCTTCTCTGTGAGGGTCTAAAAGTGTGAATTGAACTCAGAGAAACACCAGTCTTCACTCGGAGAAAGAGGCCCTCGCTAAGATCATACTCAAGTTCATCTTCTCGATCTTGAAGCTGTCGTGGGAAACGGTAGGAAGTCGTCTGGAGTTGCGACGTGAACGCCTGCATCTTCTGTTAACTCTTGTCCGATACAATTGTTTTCAACATCCAATAATCAACTCGTTGCACTATACTCTAACCGAAAGCTTCCAGTATCTGAGACTGCCTGGGAATGGGTTTCGATGTTTTCCCCGCTCACCCTAAGTTTACAGGACCATGGTCACTTCAGCTTTTTGTCTCGCTCGTAACCAGGGTCTATACACAAAACACAAACGATCTTGTTCGCAAGGGCCTCTCTCTTTGTTGCTTGACTAGAACCCTCGGGAACCCTCGTGATGCGCTGTGAGCCACTGGGGGGTCAATGCCATGAGTGGCCAATGCGGAACTCTTTGACATTGTTATTCCCGCGTGCCACTCACCACTTGCATATAGTCTACCCTTTCAACTTGTACTTTCTCCACTTACTTGCTTCTTGAATACCACCAACCCCCATCTCGAAATAATGGCCAAGAGGGACTACTACCACATGAACTCCATGTCTGCAGAGACATTTCTCCACAAATACCTACCCATAGAGGACGACTCCATGCGTCCCAATATCCGTTTCGACGATGTCAATCTACACGATCCCAAATACATGGTAAGTCCCCCCTATCCCCCAAACCACCGCGACTTGCTTAGAAGTGGCATTTGCCAGATGCGCCGCATCAACCACTCCAAGATCTGTCCCGGCTTCGAGGCAGTCAAGAGAACCAAACGCGACCCCCTCATTGATGACTTCACCTGTGGCGACATCCTTTTCACATCCGTCTTCCTCCACCCCGTCGGACACCAGAGCTTTGCAAGCAAACTAGATGCGTGGAAGACGGTTGACACGCATATCTTGTTGGCCCCGGACGCAGAGGCGGATCTATTCGCGAACCGGTCGTCGTTCCATGACGGTCGGAACTACGTGTTGAAGAACTGTATCCATGAGCAGTTCGTTTGTCAGCATCGGACTTTCATGTTGACTGTGTCGATCACGGGGAAGTATGCTAGGTTCGTTCGATGGGATCAGACGAGCTGTAAGGGTACAAAGAGGTTCGATTTCCATAAGAGGCCGTGGTTGCTGTCGATGTTTCTCTGGCGATATGGGCAGCTCTGTCGTGCAGCTAGGGGATTCGATACTACTGCGACTCTTGCTACAGCTAGCGAAGAACGGATTCTGAAACGCGCCTTACGGGAATTCATCAAGAACTCTCCTCGACAACATGGTGACCTCAAAATCTCTGCTGAGGAATATCCTACTTACCGAGTACGAGTCCAAGGACCGGACGGTAAACCACTGACAGTCATCGCCGGGAAACCATTCTACACTATACCTCTCAGCGCTGGTCGCGATACCCACACTCGAGTCTACGCAGGCTACTTGAAGTCTGAGAAACGCATAGTCATCCTCAGAGACTATTGGTGTCGAGACGAAGGCAATTTCACACCGGATGCCGAGATGTACGAATACCTTCAGGAACATAACGTTCCTTATATACCCACTGTCATCGCCGCCGGGGATGTTTTAGTCGATGGGGAGCCGCAGACGACCGAGTTCTGTGAAGACATAGATACGAGGACGCCTTGTACACACCAGCGAATGATACAAGAAGTAGTATTTCCGATGTCGTCGATCAATTCTTCCAAGGAGCTCACGCAGGTGATGCGGGATACAGTCAAATGTACGTACGGTCTTTTGATGAAATATGGAAACTGTGTATCGCTGACCGCGTCTTGTGAATTACAGGCCTTTGCGTGGCGTACAAATCTGCAGGGCTTTTCCATCAGGATATCAGCGATGGGAATATCATGGTGACCGCGGATGGGAGAGGAGTTGTGAACGACTGGGAGATTGCGGCCAAGATTGGTCACAAATGTGTAAGTCCCATCTACATTCTTATATGGCTTATAACAACATACTTAAACGTTTGTCGGTTGTTTAGGGAACTTGGCATTTCATGTCCACGAGAATGTCGATAAATCCGTACAAAGTACGAGAGATCCACGATGACCTGGAATCTTGCTATTGGGTCCTCCTCTGGAACGCTATCCATTATATCAAGACAAGTGCATACTGGCCCTTCCTCGACTTGGCTGTCTTCTCTTCTTGTCGTCGTGCCCGATTCCGAAACGGCATCGAAATCGACTACCAAGAGCAAGGTGGAGAGGTGTTCACTATTGGCGGAGATGACAAGTTAGCAGTCTTGTCATCATATGACGAGGATGGGCTGGATCTATTAAAATGGCGCTGTGCGCCATTCAACTCTCTGATGCACAAGCTTAAAGATGTCTTCAGGAAGCTCATACGGTCAGTAGCGACACGAGAGCGAGCCAGGAGGGAAGGCAGACTCGATGAGCCCTTGAACGAGACGGAAGAACAGGAACTGGAGGATTCAGAATCCGCATTCGCACTTCTGTCGGACCCGGAGAATCTGTTACGACTCTTCGACGAGGCATTGGCGCAGGATGGTTGGCTTGAGGATGATGTTGTGTCCTGTATGTTGCCCAACACGACCTCTTGGTGGAAACGGTATCAAAAGGCGAACAACGATGACGAGGCGTGGTCTGCTAGAATTGATGGTCTTCGCGGGTTGAACTATACGAAATATCCACCAATTAACGGAGACCGAGAGAAAGTGGAAGAGGAGAAACGTTGGACTCCTGGACCGGTGGACAAGGAGGCTGGTGCTCAGAAGGCTCCCTCGATACCGGACGAGCAGCCAACGGGTACAAATCGCAAGCGGAAGAGTCAAGAGGATGATGATTCGGAAGATGATAGACCGTCTAAGAGACAGAGGTGAACTCTGGCATCCTGGCGATGCTCCTAGTGACGCATATCGGGCTCGGTAATACCCTAATTGTACAGCCTGAGTAGAAAATCACCTGTAATGTTCGTTGGTATGTCATACTTTTGAAGCCAATGAAATCTTCTCCGATATCTTCCAGAGTGCTGCAATGCCTTTAGTCTCATCAACTTTTGCAAATGGATGATCTTCGTTCCCGTTTCATGAATATTTAGATGTTCGCGTTGTTTCGTATTTCAACTCTCAATATGGAAAGATCCTGGATGCCAACGCCAAACATGCGCAAACAGACATCTGGACCATCCTCAACGTCCGAGACTCCGAGTCGCTCATATCTGCTCATGCACATCACCATAACCTCAAACTTCGTTCTTCAACGTGCTTCTCTATTGGGTACATCCTCTTGCTTGGCGCATCCTTTGATCGATGTACAAATCAGATATAAGTGCATCTACATTGTTCTATTGTGACGGAATACAACATACGCCTTGTCTGTCTGCATGGACCTCAGCTTCAAGGCATATGTTCTTGGGACAATCAACTACACTAATACAACGATATCTTTACATGCATAGAAGTCCACGATCCGGTGGGCTGATCATAGGCGAGTGGCGTGTTCGGCGCGTTTGGCGTGCTTGTGACTATGAGCCACTCCCTTTGTCTTGCATCCGAAATCGCGTTATAAGCTCCCTCGGTCAATTCAGGACCATAACCGTCACTTTACCAGAGAAGCTACCATCAACCTGCTATCTTCAACGTCTCCTACTACTATCTGGTCACTCCCTTCTCTATACTGCCCACGATGAGCCGTGATGAGTTTTTCCTCCCGGATACCATGACTGCAGATGAATTTATGGCACAATACATGCCCATCGACAGAAAATCCTTGGCGAAGAGACCTAAAGTCAACTTCAAGGGTCTCGACTTGGACGAATCCTCAGCCTTGGTATACTTCTTCCACCTTTACTTGTGGCGTCGTGGCTGATGGCAACGATGTTTACCAGCGCGATCAAATCAGAGCCTCTCGTCTCCTACCCGGTTATCAGCTACTTCAATCCAAGAATCTGAAGTTCTTAGAGGAAGACTTCAATATCAGTGATAAGGGCCATGGCCCGTTTGTCATATTTCCACCTGGCGACGACCCCTGGAAAGATTCAGCAACTTCATGGCATGCTTTGGAAATGCATATCAATTACACGAGTGTTGCCGATGAGGATCCTCTTGAAATCAAGAATAAGACGTATTGGGGACTAGAGGCACGTAAAGACATCGTGAAGTACATATCCACCCAATTCTCTCGCCAACCTCGGACCTCCGCGTTCTCGGTCGTCATCTTTGGACGCCATGCTAGACTTCTGATCTGGGACCGCTCTGCATGCATTGCAACAAAGAAGTTCAACTGGATTACAAGTCCTCGTCTGCTACCTGAATTCCTCTGGAGGTTTGCTCATTTGAACCGTCAACAACGGGGGTTCGATACAACTGTCTTGGATGCATCGCTTGCGGAGGAACGTGCCCTTAAATGCGCTATTCGTAACTTCATTAAGAACTCCACTAGGGATGCTAGCTTCATACGACCGAGTCTCAGTAATCAGTATCCGGTGTATAAAGTACACCTAAAAGAGCCTACTACCGGAGAAGAACATCTTCTCATTTTCGGAAAGCCTTTTTACGAACGCGCCGGTATCGAAGGGGTAGCAACCAAAGTGTACGCGGCTTATTCGAAGACAGAAAAACGCATAGTTATCCTCAGGGACTCCTGGTGCCACATCCGTCATGCTTTCTCGGAGGAATCTGACGTATACGCAGGTTTCGAGGAAAACTCTGTCCCTCATGTACCTAAAAGCTTGTACATTGGGGTCGTAAGTGTTGATGGCGAAACACAGATTACACGAAAGGATCAATTTGTGAAGGGCTGTTTCTGTTATCGACACCAACGGGTTATACAGGAAGTTTTATTCCCTCTCCAGACGGTCAAGTCGTCGAAAGAGTTAACACAGGTGACGAGAGACGCGGTCAAGGGTGAGTCTATTTATCGAACGAGATAACTTTTGGCCTCCTACTGATATTACTCTAGCTATGAGCGTCGCATATAGCTCATTGAACCTCTTACATCAAGATATTAGCATAGGGAATGTGATGGTCACCGAGGACGGCAGAGGTGTACTAAACGACTGGGGCTGCGCGATGAAAGATATCCCTAAATATAATCGTCTACACAACACTCAGACTGTAAGCACCTCAATAACCCGAGTCTCTGAGGTGTTCACCTATTCTCATATCTGTTCTGGTTACAGGGCACTTGGGCTTTCTTGTCCGTCAAGCTACTCCAGACTCCGTGGAAAGCGTTTCCTCGAGAAATTCATGATGACCTGGAATCCTTTTTCTGGCTTCTCCTTTGGGCGGGTGCTCGCCACGTCAAATCTACTGCTTTCTGGCCGCAAAAATCCTGGGAAGTCTTCTTCGAGATGTGGGGTACTTGTTATACATCCAACGGAGGACATCGAATTGATACAGATACTAACCGCGGCATACGCGTCCGAGAAGGTGGACGTCTCAAACGAGAGTTTATTTCGGAATCCCCCAGAAGGTGTGAGCGTAAAATGGATGACATGCAGTGGCGATGTCAGCCCTTCAATGCACTCATGCACGAACTGAGAAGGATCTTCGGGGCGTTGGTGGTGTATCCTCGAGACAATGATCCGAGTTTTTGTAAATCCTCGCTAGAGAAACGCAAAACGGACTATGCGGATGAGATGGAGGAGCAACGCGAGAAGGCCATGGAGCAATATGCTTTCCTATCGGATCCAGAGAACATAGTGCGACTCTTCGACGAGGCTCTGGCGAAGGACGATTGGCTCGAAGACGATATTGTACCAGACATGCTACCAAACACTGATGATGAGTGGGAATCCTACGCAAGGATAAGCTTCGTCTGGGAAAGGTTCATATATCAACCGGCGCTCAGAACTGCCATAGATAGCCTCTCTCTAGACGTGACCAATTATCCTCCGACTGTTCCTTCGAGGGATGAAAGGACCCGGCAGTGGGTCAAACCACGAAGATCGGCTCGTTCGCAAAAACCGACCGCGAAATGTATTGCAAATGATGCTCTGAAGATCGTAAAGAAGAAGAGGAGAAATCTAGGAATATTGGAGGAGAGGAAGTCCAAGAAAGTCCGGCGTATATGATACATATCGGTACTCAAATATACCTAGTAGCAGGCTATGTATAACACCACTGTAATCAATATTCCCACTCTGTCCATTGTGAACTCTGTGCTGTGCCTCGACCATATACATAACTTTGAAACATCTCAGTCTGAGGAACATGGTCACGCCTACTTCTTGGGTGCAGTCCCTTCTGGTCTCTTTCAAAACTTTGCTTCTGCGTTTACGTCACAGCTGTCTTATAGAGATTAACGCTGGTGGATCGTGTTCGTTTCGTGAGAGGTTCACCTAACACCGTCGCTAATTACTCTTGTCCGTCACCATCATGTCGACCTCTCAGAAAGGAGGTAACAAGGGTAAACAAAGTCAACAACCATGTCGAAACTTTGCCAGCAACGGAACTTGCAAGTTTGGTGCCAAATGCAGATTTAGCCATGCTATTGTCATTACGCAGACCCAGTCTCCGAGCGAGCGATCTACATCAAAGGTGACAATTGATGATAAACTGAACACACAGGTTCATTTTTGTGATGCTCATTAAAACTAAATACAGACTGGTACACAGGGAACACCTCAGCCGCAAAAGCATGGTGTTTGCTTTAAATGGCAACGAGGAAAGTGTAACAGAGGAGACACGTGCAAGTACTTACACATCCAGGTAAGTAGTATGAGCTTAGGAATGATATCTCAGATCTCATTGATCATGATTCATCAGGACGACCAAATGAAACATACGCATCAGGCTCAGTTGGTCGCAGAGCGAGCCCAACGAGACGCCGAACGTGAGTTAGAGAGACGGCACAAAGAAGAGCTAGATCGTCAGGAAGCTTTACGAAAAGCTCGTCAGGCTGCAGCCGAAGAAGAACGACGCAGGGTGAAGCGCGAGCAAGATGCAGCTCGTCTTGCAGCGGCCCGTCTTGCGGAGGAACGAGCAGCCGAGAGACGAAAGGAGCTCTTAGCTCGTCGCGCTGAGACTTTTGCTGCAGAGGCAGCAGTTACACTGAAGCATATCGCATTTGGCACCACGATTGTGAAGTTTGCGGCAGGCCTTGAGATCTGTGATATTATCACAGGCTTCGAGTCCTGCCGAGTTCAAATCAAACGGCTTCCGCTGAATGCGAAAATTGCGGAGGTCACAGAACTCTTCACTAGCCAAGGGCTCGAGGTTGGACGCTTCCATATCCTGGGTTTGAAGCGGGCTGGTGACAAACAAGAAGCAGATGTCATCGTCGAGTCAGAGTCTGGCACGGCTCTGGCTTTGGGACTAGATGGTATCGACTTTAGAGGGGAGACTTTGTCCTTTCAAACTAGCACTGGCTCCGAGGGTGGAATGGGAGCTTCTGCTGGAAGAAATCCTCGTGTGCTCTTCATGTCCTGGAGGGCACCTTCTGTTCGGTATGTAGCGACATTCGACGACATGGCCGAAGTAGAAGCGAAGGTACGCCAGCTCAATGGGAAAACTTGTGGAGGTCGAAGAGTCAAAGTCGAGAAAAACACCTGCCCTCCTGGTCCAGCCGCACGATATTGGAACCCGAATTCCATTTCGATTAGTAATCTACCAGCACACATAAGTTATGCGGAGGTGGCCCTCTTCTCTGGTACATGTTCCCTCCGTCAATTGAACCCAGTGGTCTACCATATCGAAACTGCAATAGAAGACCTTCAGCGGATTATGGAGGCGCATGCAGCTGAACCAGTGGTTATTAGGTCTATCAACCACACTGCAGATGGAAGGATCACGGCTGAGGCGCAATTCAGCACCTGGGAGCATGCTAAACGAGCCCATGATTCACTCTCTGGTATCCGACACCCCTGCATTGGAGGCAGTACTATTTTTGTCCGTCTTCCAGATCCCCATTACTACACCATCACCATTCATCAGGACCAATACACCGCACAAAGAGCACAATGGGATTATCTCGTAAAAACCACAGATGGCGACAAGTGTCGTGTCCAGATCGTCCCAAGGACCTACGGCCAAGAACGAATTCAGATCCGAGTTTTAGGTAACGACAAACAGGTTGTTGGGACGCTGAAAGTCCGTGTCGAGAATCTCGTGCGAGGTGAACGTTTCGATGGGTGGCATCGAATGTTTACAAGTCACGTTGGAAGGAAATTCTTGGCTCGAGTTTTTCGGAGCTACTGGTGCATTCGCAGAATACGACAGGAAGGTCCAAGCGATCAAGATTTGCGGGGATACCGATTCTATGGAACGAGCGCAGGAGATGATTCGGAAAGAAATGGAGAGATTGGCATCCGAGGAGCGTACCGTGAAGCTGAAGCGACAGTCGATTCGTGTTTTTCCTTAGAGAGGGATTGACGGTTCTCCAGGAGGCATTCGGAGAAGACTGCGTTACTTTGAATACTGCATCGTCTCCAGCCGAAATCACTGTACGAGGAGGAGAGGAACCCCGACATATGCTTGATCGACTCATCACGGATTCATTAGATGAACTCAAGTATTCTCCCGTGCCTACCACAGATGAGATCGTCTGTCCGATATGCTACGTCGGGGTTTCGTCCCCAGAGCAACTGGGTTGTGGTCATACGTATTGCAGTTCTTGTCTTCGCCACTACCTGACCAGTGCGACTGATAGCGCACTCTTCCCTCTGACTTGTATGGGTGACGAAGATCGCTGCAAGATTCCTATTCCCATCCCCACGATTCAAAGATTTTTGACCGCACAGAAGATGGATCAACTCCTTCAGAGCGCATTCACGACCTACATCGACAAGCACCTCCAGGAGTTCAAGTATTGCGGAACTCCCGATTGTGGACAGGTCTATCGAACCGCACAAGATGGCGGTTCTAGGTCTACCCTTCAATGCCCATCTTGTTTCGCATCTGTGTGTAACGCATGTGGAGAAGAGGGGCATGAAGGGATGACTTGCGAAGACTACAAACTCCAAAGTGACCCTACCGAGCAGGAGAGAATGACGGAGGCATTTGCAAAAGTACACAATATCAAGAAGTGTCCTTCTTGTCAAGTGTGGATGGAGAAGATTGCTGGATGTAACCACATGACTTGTAGATGTGGTGCCCATGTCTGTTGGGTTTGCATGAAGTCATATCCGCAAGATATCATTTACCAACACATGGCCCAAGCCCACGGCTCTATCGGGCTTGATGACCAGGTACCATTCGTGAACGATATCGAGAGGGAGAGACAGGTGCTGGAGAACTATAGATTAGCAAACAGGATGCTGCAAGAGCAGGAGCAGCTTCGAATGCAGCAGGAAATTCAAAGACAGGAGGATATTCGGCGCCGGGAACAACAACGAAGACAGGAGGAAGCTAGAGAACGAGAAAGGGCTGCCGCGCAACGTCAAGCATTACTTCAGAGGTATCAAGCGGTGCAAACAGAACGAGAAGCTGCCCAGAGATATGCTACATACACATCGCGACAAGCCGGAACCGCTACGAACCAACCCTACATTCGAGCACAACCGCGGAAGGAGGAAAGTGGAAGTTGGTGTGTCGTTATGTAACGTTGTTGCGGCAAGTTACTACGGCTCCTGATCAAGCTTCGAACAAGGGTGAATACTCACTCACCTGAACGCATACGCTATTGGAATGATTTTTTGTGGAGCGTGGTCAAACGACCGTGGCACTTGGCAGCTAGACTTTTCTAGCTCCAAGTATTGGAATAATTTGGTAGTTATATGTTGCTTTACGGTCTTATGATGCTATAGAAAGTTTACTTCAATTTGCGGGAGAAATAGGACAGCGTAGGTAAACTTGAATCCGAAGAACTCACTCGAATGCAAAGAGTATGGGTGGCAACTTAGAATAACAAACGAAAACGATTGAAATATTGAAGACCTGCACTTGCCATTCTTTAAGCGCTCAAGCTGCAAAGATTCTCACGCCACAAGAGTTGTGCAAGTTCTGACCATCGACGACGTTGAACTACATGTCACGGTAACGTTCGAGAATTGAGACATCTCAGCAGGTTTACTATGGACACCCTCTCAGAGTCATGGCTTCCACGTTCGAAGTAGCTGCATTGGGCAGGCTCACTGTCATCTTGGATGTTGTCCCGGCAAGAACAGACTTTACATCACGATCAGGAGTCGCAGTCAGAATTTGAAGCAACCCGCTAGCAAAGAAGGAACATGGGGAACGAGTGTAGGTCAATTTCGATTTCCAGACGAATGTGATGCCTTCCCAAGCTCAGAACAACGCCCCATTGAACATAACTATTCAGACTTTGGAAGGGTTTGACCCCTGCGATGTCGTTTGGGGTCCAAATCAAACCGCGTACGTTCGTTTCGTTTCATATCTTCTATCCATCCCACTGGTCTCGGCCAGGTATATTCGCACACCCTACAGCCTCTACATATTGCACAGTATCACGAAGCCTGACATCGCTCTCTTAGAAGATCCGACAAAGCGGAAGAATGAGAATAGAACACAGTGATGAAGATAATTTGCAGTGGTATCAGTGTGCAAGGCCAAATAGACTGGAAATATATGGAATGAAATGTCATTCAAGATAAGACTTGCGTCATCGTTTACATCGCAACGTCTAGACAGTGTTCGGATAATCATCATAACCGGCTCGTATGACAGATTCCAACCCATACACCCGGCGACTCGATAGTTGCTGTTAATTCCCCAGAGGAACTCGGCATTCTAAACTCGTATCAGAAGGTAGAATATTGGCAATGGCCAAGACGTACTGTTGGAACGCGATCCGTGTTGGGAAGGTGAGTTTACACTTGCTCTATACCAGGTTCCGTTTGTTCCTGTTTTCATGGTTGCATCTCTCTGAGACGACACGCATTGGCTCAATTCAGAGGGAGTCAAGGAACAGCACAAGGAAGATACGTCGCCTATTCTGAAGCATTGTTCATTGCTGATACTGCCGTTACTTTGGTACTCTGGAGCTACATTGATATTAAGATTAACGTTCCTGTGATGCTAACACTCACCATGTGCTCTCACCAGGACAAGGAATGATTCCTTGTCACCACTTTTTCTCATTCAAACTTGGGTAAGTAGCCGGAAGTATTCAATGTGCCCATCACATTCGGCTCGTAGATGGCCTGCGGTGAGTGAAACAAATAAGGATGTATTTCATGATTGGTGCGGTATCAGCACTTTCTGATGCAGAAGAACAATTCAAGACAGATAGCATTGACGTGCGACTGTGCGACGTTGCTCTGATCTTCGAAGACATATCATCGCTATGAACCTTAGGCCTCGTTGGGATCACAGTTAACTTTCGGTAGAGTATAAATGTGAGCCAATTCGACTCCACACCTCAAGTACAAGACTGCATTGCTTGCTCCGACCACAGTCAAATCTCCTTCCTTAGCGGTCTTTTCAAATGACCATACAACCTTCTCAAAACCTGATTTCAGGTAAGCCTACACCACTTAGCTGACTCGAGTGTTATTAACCGATTATATGTGTTAAGGGAAACTTTCTAACGGAAATATATTCCAAATTTTCTCCCGAGAATTTGCAAAGCATGCGTACACGATGTACCTCTTCACCAAATCTGACCTTCGAACCACCCTAATCCCCATTGTGTGTATCCCACTATTCACCCGCTGTTATGGATTTAACTCTTAGACCATCAGACTTGTTTTGCCATGGCGGCCGCGCCGGAGTTACAACCCGGAAACGTACTTCATTCTATATGTTGGATCTGGATCCATCTACTCCAGTTTGATGTCTCGAACCAAACACTTAGTCCTGAGGAAGACAAAGAGAACAAGAGCTATCGTCCACTTCCCGCCGGGCGTATGACTATCCGCAACGCACTCATTTTTCGCTGGGCCCTAGTCCCCATTTGTCTCCTATACTCCCTTTGCTATAGTGTCGAGACATTCTATGCCAGTATAGCTCTCTGCGCCCTGACTTTCATTTATGATGAAATGGGGATGCATTCTAGTCACTGGATTGTTCGGAATGTCGTCAACGCAAGTGGATTTGCTTCATTCGAAGTGGGTGCTACCCTCGTTGCTAGTAAGTATCCGTTCTCATGAAGTTTTACAGTTTCAATGATTGACTTTTTTCACAGCGCGGGATAGGACTTCGTTGGATGATGTTGCTATTCTTGCCATATGCTGCAGCGCTGGTATATTTGCTACCACCATCCACACTCAGGATTTCAAAGATGTGATCGGCGATGCTGCTGTCGGTCGACGAACCCTTCCTATCACTCAACCTAATTTTGCCCGGTTGACCGTCCCGGTCGTGTTAACCCTCTGGTCTATTGGTCTGGGGTACACTTGGGATTTGGGGTGGTACACCGCTCTGGCCTTTGTAACACTAGCCTGTGTAACAAGTGCCCGGTTCTTCTTCCTAAGGACTATTCCTCAAGATAAGAACTCATTTTATTATTGGTATAACGTAAGTTGTCTCTTGTCTACTCTGGATACCGTCTCATTTGATGTACGTATCAGATTTGGTTGTCGGCAGCACATGCGCTTCCGGGGTATTATAGATACTACAACACTTGAATGCCGCAATTGGGGAAAGTTCTTTGTCTCTTGAAGGGACGGAACAGTCTTTGAATCTCTATTTTCTTCCTTCATTTTATAAGGATCTATTTTATCCAGTATGTGCCCCTTCATATGTGCTGCATTGACATGAGAGCAATTGAGGTTAGACGTATCGAGTTAAATATATATTGTACAAGATCACCGCCTACAAACAATTTCTGATGAGGAAAACCAGGAGTGAATTGGACCGAGAAGTCTAGAGGCTGGTATTTCAAAAGAGCATAATATCTGTTACGACCTGAGTCAACGTCTCAACAAAGTCAATGTATACCCCGCACTATTAGTGACGTAAAAATTCCAATAGGACCCTGAGTCTACTTAATTCTCCGCCTGGTATTTGAAAAAACGATGTGAAAGGTGTACAGAGTTGTGAGGATGTTGTGGTGCGATGTTCAGTTGGATAAGGGAACGTGAGCAAAAAAGGGCTGCGCCACGAAGCTACTCCTTCCCACTAGTTCTTTCATTCCGGTGATAGGAGCTAACATCACTGTACGCGGCGATTCCATCGGGTCCTAAATGCACTTCAGCCTTTATGATACTCACGCTTTCAAGCTTGACTCTCTCTCCGAGTCTGCGTTCGCATATAGTCGGATTGCAAGAATAATTTAGCAAGTATAGATATGGAGTTCATAATTTTCTATTGAAAGACGAGGTCCCAATCTACGAGTCGCATAAAGGTAAGGGGGCCAATTCGTCGAATCCTATGAGACCATAAGACTGATTGCATGTATACGTCGAGGGGACGCAGACGCAGCATAAATATAGTCACCGTGCCTAAGGTTCGCGAGCGACTAATCAGAAAACTCTTTGGCTTCAGAGCGGCCGCGACGTCGAAGTACAAATCACGGCGGAGCTTCCGCACTATGTTAAGACCTCTCAAATAGCTTGTGATCTAAAGTGGTTTACCTCCCAATCAGTCCGCACAAGGGCAGAGTACAGATAAGAGTATAATTTCCTGACACTACGGTCGATGTCGTAACCTCCACGTAGACTGCTTGAATACCTCAGTTGATGACCTCGTGAGACGGTGCTTCTCAGGCATGTCCAGGAAATATGTAGATAGATGGATGGACGTTGTATTACGTTGTCGTTGAAGGGATAGGAAGAATTTAATCCGACTGTGTACAAGGTATCAGAAACAAAGGGCATCAAAGTTGGTAGGTTCCTTACCAACCACGCGTAATCTTTTTGAATGTAGATCATTGAAACCATTGAGACACGATTGTGTCGAAGACGGGTTGGAAGAGGGATCCATCAGCTTGACGTGCATGCCAATAAGAATCGTGATGTCTTAATGACAGTATAGGCCGCCGTAAGTGCTTGAACCGTGTCGTAATCGTGAAAGGTGTTCCCAATCGTATGCTTGGAGGACCGCAGTAACGTCTCGAGCAGAAAACTCATCAAGTTCTTTGCTTTCGAATGTGATGTGAAGTGTTTCCAGGTCCTGGCACGGCATGTTGGATAGAATGTAAAGAACGATGTCCCACGTTGGCGGGCCATGAGCTCGCATCTCAGGTAAGGGAAGAGAGAAGGTGAGAGAACGAGGTTTATACAGGTGCTTAACCCAAGATTCTCCCAGGAGCGGGACATGACAGATTGAGCTACAACCAACTCTGTCAGAATACGTACACATGCGAACCGTTGAGATGGGATACTTACCGGTGTGTGCATAAACTTTTACGATGCTCAAATCAAGTTCTTCCAACCGAGGTCCCACGTCCTCATGAAGCCAGATAGCGATAGGTGTCCTCTCTAAAGCCGGACTATACAAAGCAAGCACTCCGGTTCCAAATGAGCGGAGAGTGTCCGTTATATTTGCTCGCTTGAGAAGGGTAATCCAGCCGGGGGCATCTGCGATATAATATAACAAAAGCTTCTCTACATTGAGAGGGTGCATCTCCGGGATGTCTGAAGTCGGAGAAGCACGAGAGATTCGCAACAACTTCATGTCACTGAAATATCTCAATACGTCTATTCTCCGTAAATCGTCGTTTTCGCCTGGAAATGTTTCCAGAGCGCGTGAAGTGTACACAACACTGATCGCTGAGACAAGAAGAGGTCGGATAGGAGGGGGAACTTTGGTTGGGTCGGCATTGATACCCCAAGGATGAGTCCCATACGTCTCTTCCTTGCGCCAGTCCAACATAAATAGTCTTAAACTATGAAGATTGGGGAGCATATTGCAGATAGAGACGAGAAGGTAAGGACTAATTTGAGCTGTCCCCTTCCGAATTGCCCTGAGTTGCGCGTCGGTTGCTCGAGCATCATCAGCTTTTAACGTGAGCCTGTGAATAAATCCTCGGATGGAAGGAGAGCTGTACAGGAACTCTGCAAACGGTTCAAAACCAACGTCTGCTTCCGGGGTACAATAGGGGACGTTAATCTCGTAGAAGAGATGGAATTGGCAGGAGACCACCCATGCTTTGCATACCACAGAGCATGCTCGTAATGAAGGCTTGTCGTCGTGTAGATGATCTAGGACGAGGTCGACAAGTTCTGGGAACAGTTCTTTGGGAAATGGTGTAATATGGTCTGTATTGACGATTTCGGTAGTTGTCGGGGAGACCTGTTTCGCACTGCTGCCAGCGTTCTGGATCCAAACACCAGCCGCTTGCCGTACGCGCGTCCAGAATCCTGCCAGATTGTATACTTGAAATGTTGAAAGAAAGGGCTGAAGCAAGAGGGGATTCAATGAGCTACTAGTTGGTTATACCGTTTTTAGGGTTATACGTGTCAAACACTGCCTTAACTTGGGAACAGGGCCGCTATGACGTTGCAGTTAAGCAATTCGAAGGCTGTGATCCTGGTGGCGGTGACCTCAGCAACAATAAGCAATACAGACGAATTAGGAAATTTTACTAAAGCTTTAGACAAACAAATCTAAACATAGGCAGCGTTTCTTCATCTCAGCAATACAATATTGCGTTGCAGGTTGAGTCTAAAGTGATGTTTTGCAGGAGAGACTAATATACAACAATAGAGCTCGGATACACGGGCTGCGAGAAATAGAAAATAGAGACACTGGGCTAGGAAAATCCGATATCAACAAAACAAACAAACAGAGTGATAATACACAAGCGCGAGAGGGGAGAAAGTGGAAGTGATACGAGATAGATACTGGACTTGCGTACAAGCACACACAACACAAATTACACCAACTGGGATGTAGTTCTTATAGAAATTAACCCAAGAACCATGCGTCTCAGTAGGAGAGGAAGAATCGTGACTGATGTCAATAAGCCGTAAGGAGGATCGACACAGGCATTTCACATAGCCAAGCCAAAGGGGGCACGAGGGGAGATCGACGAAATGATGTAACCGGATCGGGGGTTCTTCGCTAAGGATGTTATCCAGGACACAAGGGAACCATGAGGCATTAAGGCAAGCATTTAGATAGGCCAGTCGTCATCGGCGTGTCTGGAGCATCTTTGTTATCCCCCCCGTCCTACACCATCGCCTGCCGAACCTCAACGCAGCTTGGTTTTTATCGCTCTAATTCCATCCAACCTCTCTGTGCCCGATGCAGAGCTTCTCAATCTCTTGACGTCACCTGTCGGACTCGATCTGGCGTTTTCATCGCCATCGTCAAGCTCCTCCGATGACCGTTTCCTCGAAGGGGTAAGAGGGGGAGTGGCGACTCGGATGGGGGAATATGTACCATCTACGCGAAGTCGTTTAGGAGGTGAGCCAGTCCGAAGAACCGAGTCTTTTTCTAGAGCTTCTCCATCGAGTTCCTGTGAAGGTCGTTTTCTAGGAGTCACCGGTAACGATTTGTCGCTGATAGCCACCGTCGGCAATGAGGGGGATTCAGCTTCGCTTTCTGATCCTTCAAAATCGATTATAGAATCATCGTCCTCTGTCTCCTCTTCCTCCTCAGCAAGAGCAGGGCGTTTTCTGGATTCAGGTCCAGGCGTCTGAGCTCTTCCACGGAATGACTCCCTATACTGTTTCGAGTCTTTCACTGGGGTTTCAGCGATGGTCTCATCAGATTGAAATTCAGGGAGTACGGTAAGCACTCCTCGTGAGATCGCTTCATCAAGTTGAATTTCAACAGGTTTCTGAGGAGGTTGATACTGATACGCAGGATCAGGAACAGCCTGTTGGGGTTGGGCGATAGTGGTGTCTTGAGATTGAGTAGGGATGATATTTCCGCTGGCGATATTAAGTTTCAGCATCATGCGCTCGCATATTGAACATCGACACTGGAAAAGTGGCGCAACAGCCTCCCTCCATACCTAAATCCGATGTAAACAATGATTAGCTCATCGTCACAATTTTCGGAGATTATATGAAACTTACTGCCCAAACGATACTGTAGCTGTGCCGCGGTAAATGGCTGATGGTTACCGGGATATAAGGAACGGGATGGATCAACGTCGGGCTCTTCAACACGGGAGCAACGGGGATCGGAATCACTGGTGTAGAAGATGGAAGTGCGGGTGCGGGGGTAACGGTGGTAGCGGTGGATGTGGGTAATGAAGTAGTGACGTTGTTGTCATCTTCTTTCGAAACAGCGTCACCGCTTGGAGGGGGTGAAGGAGTTGTTTGTAATGTTGCTGTCGATAATACCGGGCTAGTGGTATGCGATCCATCCGATCTCGATGAAGATGAGCAATCATCTTCATCCGTCGATCCAGAGGTCCCACGGGCAGCATCCTCCCTAACCCGATTTGCTCTCCTCTCCAACCAGTCAATGCCATTGAACCACATAGCCTCATCTCGCAACTGACTAACGACATCCTCAAGAGTCAATCTTGAGGCTTTGAGAGCAGGATCAACACCGTCCGCAGTGCATTCGATGACAATCTTCCGAACGAGATTACGCATGGCGGGCGACAGTACACTGTGCATTGCGCGCAGGTAAGCCTTATGGCCGTACTCCGATAGCGATTCGGTAGGCGGTTGGGGTACAGCGACAGTTTTGGGTCTTGGGTGTGAAAGTCCCTCTCCGTCTGCTTCGGTTTCTCCCTCTTCAAGAGCCCCGGTGAAAGTAGCTCCCTTGTTCCATGGACACGGATGTTCAGTAGGAACACATTCACGACCGTATGGAATGAGGTTGTCCCAGTGGTCGTAGGGGCTAATCCAGTAACCGTCAAGAATTCTACTCCGTGCCCAGTCGAGCATCGCGAGTTCCTTGACCCCTCCGGAGTCTTCTGTCAAGCTGAGCAGTTCCGAATCTTCTTCCTCTTCGTCGCTCATATCTTCATCGCTGACATACCCAACCTCACCTGCTTCCGTACGTGAGGTGTATCGATTTGCAGCAAGAGCCTGAGAAAGCATATCTGCTAGCTTCGTATGTTTCCGCATCCAATACTTCTCTCTTGCGGTATTGAGCACGTCATGGATGGTACCCTCGCCCATCTCGATGAATGATTCTACTGCTTGTCTTGTCTCCCAGTCTGGAGACTCGAAAGACGATCCTCCGAGCGCTTCGCGATCACCTCTTTGTCGTCCGGCGATTTTCCAGAGGGTTTCGATACGACAGCTCCTGCACGTCGCATCGATACCGGGCCAAGTCTCTTCGTCGTCATTCTCTACGCAGCATACGTAGGAGTATTCGGCCTCGACTTCATGCGCTGGTGTATCCCGAAGACATAGTCCACAGAAGCTAGCCTTGCGATGTTCCCGACAGACAGGGAGGCAACCTAGGTAGGCGGTAGGGGCAAGGCGTTTGGCGGCTGTGAGCCCATTATTATACCAGGGGTAGTTAATTCTGCAAACTATGCAGCTGTAGCGATACATATTACGAAAATGTCGGTGAAGTGATAATCGAATGAAGGAGCTGTTGGTGTTTGAGCCGCCTGTCGATGCTGTGGTTTGAATAAAGCGATGTTGGAGGAGTACATCATTGGGATCCATGAGGTGGCAAGCATGTTCCCAGAAATTGTGGTTTTCAACTGTATTGTATGCGTCAGTCGCTGCATAATAAAAGTATGACGTCGGAGCGAGTAGTGTAATAAATTTGAATGTACGATCAGGAATAGAAAAGTAGAACAATTCATAATGACATAAGGTGTCAGGCCCAAAGAAGAGAACAAGGTCTGTAACCTAGGCATCGATGTCTTTGTAGACCGTGAGACCTCGACTGGGAAACGACAGCAACATTGTAAAGGAGGGAAAGGATTGTAATGCATGAGAGATAATCGAAGCGCGTGCGTCATAAACTAGTAGAGTTAAAGATGCACAGCCGCCCGATTAACGGTATGGCGAGTGAACATCGCAGCAACCATTCTCCCTCGATCAATAAATGACGTATGGAAATCAGGCCAGTGGCGATCGCGTCGAAGGAAAGCAATTCGAAAGCGCAAAGCGAAAGAAGAGTGAAAAGAATATGTGACGACAAAGCGCGTCGATTGGCAAAATGAAGCGCGACGACTTACGAGCACTGCCCCAGGTAGGACAAATAGACATTAGTTTCTCCAGTTCTGGTGCGTCGCGCAGGACGGTGTAGGCCATTCTGCGCGGCCAAAACTCGCTGGGGTCGTATGTTTGCGGGACATAAGCGTATGTCGAAATATCGTGGAGGTAGTGTGTTGCGATCAGTCTGTGTAAACGCGGTCGGTCAATGAACTACTTTGGTGGCGCAGCAGCAAATAATCGCGCCGACCTGATGATTTCAGGAGGAAGCTGGCTCCAAGAGCGTAGCACTTTTCCTTTGTATCCCGTCGAGGATGTTGTTGACGTTGTCTCCATTGTGTAAGGTCCGTGGACGCTGTGGCCAACGATGAAGGCAAAGGGATTGCCACTGAGAGGAGTATGTCACGGTGTGGTGGATGGTGACAAGCAGATACGCGCGCTGTCACAGCCCCCTATCCAAGGCGCCCCCAGTCATTTACTCCCACGCACGGACCACCGCCACTCCCGATCTATCTCGACGGACTTGAAACAAACATACAAAAGTCATGGGTTCGCTGAAATCTGACCATTCTTGTTTTGCAAGCAATCTTCCGCGCAAATGCTTTGGAGAAAAGGACAAAAACCATACCGAGATCTTTACTTATCCGTCTTTCGCACATCGCTTTACTCATATCAAAGCAATTCTTTGCTTCTTTGCTTCGATTGACCTAATTCACATCTGTATTCTCGTTCCTTGGGGTAGCCTCATGCTCAGCCGGAGCCAACCCTCTCTATAAATATTCGAGATATGAACTGCTCCCGCCGCCGGTCTCCACCCTGAAAAGATTAAGACGTTTATCCGCCTTTTCTTATGTTGGCTTACACCGATTCTCAGGACAGACTGGCTGTATTTCATACTTTGTAATTGCACCGGAATTGGTTCTTGTCACCTCCTGAGTCCTCTACTGAGGATCTTCCTATGGTCTTCTGATCTGCAGTGGATCCTAGCTTGGATTGTGGACCGATCACTAATCAACTCTACTCTAGTCTAAAATCGCTAAACTCGATCTCTGTCCTAACCGAATTCAAAATCATCAAAATACCTAACACACGAGACCCTGCCTGCCCCTGGTGCTCAGGGTTCATTTTGCTTCCATGCCTCTTCAACGCTCGGATAAACGCTTTCTATAATTGATTCCATTATGATAGGCCGCTTAGATACCACAGGCCCTGATTTCCATGACATTGATGGGAAGCAGCATCATCTGCCAGCTACACGATTAATCATCTCCGGCCATGCATTATGACTAGCTTCCACGCAGCATACGTCCTTGCTCCCATATCCGATTTTTCATACCCGCCCACATACACGTACGCCCTGCCCCATACATGCGCAGCATTTCTTCTCCGTGCTCAATGGACTTGTGCTTGACTTGTGCAGTACGTCCGATCTGCGGTCTGACTATCGTTGCGACTGACATAGGAATACTATCATGCAGTGTCACTAACGACGGTATTTCTAATTGGGTACTATGTGCTATGCTGAGACCTGACTCGCCGGAATGACATCACTACCGATGTCCACCGTAAACCATTACCAATCACCCGAGGCGAAGAAAACCACCTCTCTAAGTCTAAGGCTCTACCTGATGTAACATTACTCATACCATCTATGTACGGGCTGGCGGTGATATACAAAAAGTCTATCCATCACGGTTTGGTTCAACCTGTGAAGTTTCAAATGTGCCTTACATCTCTGGCAAACAAAGTTACCCATCCGGTTCTCTGAGTGCTCAGGCTCTCCGGTACCGTGATACTCTTATCCGGCATACAAATTTACACCAGCCGGGAGTCTCGCTCGTCTCATGTGTATGTGTACATTCTTTGCATATCAGTCCATTCTGTGTCAGGAACTTCGCTTTTCTGAATAGCACCTGCTGTCTCTTCGCCATCCGGTTATGCTTCCGACTGTGACTTTCCGACCCACTCGTATAGTCGGGACCTGTGTCAACTTTCTACCTCGCCACGAGCCCACAGCACACGTGCAGCCTGCCCCTGTAACGAAATCACCTCCCTCATGCATCCCACTCGTTTCTGGGCAAGGCTAGGTCTTTACAGGTCTCTACTCTTGGTATTACTATCTGATGGACTTTCTTGCCTCGTATCCCTCGGATATGTTGCGAACTAGAGTGATTTCACTCAATACATAGATCCTCCCACTCCAACTAGGAAATAGGTATTTGCTCGTGGGACAACAGACGGCCCTCCTGCATTTCAAAATGAATCTTAGGTCTACACGGATCATCTTCGTTGCATATTTTTCCTCTTCGCGTACCAATTTCTCTGCTGGATCATTGTCGCTCTCGGCATATCTAGTACGCTCCAGCTTTGTAGCATAAACCTTTCTGCCCATCCCAAGCGCGTCCACGGAGATCTTTGAATCTTTGAAGCTTGAAGCCTTGCTTCTAATTTACTTCCCTCGTGATATCCGTCTTCTCATCCCGCAGATGTATACGTGAATGACGTAGAAGCAGTTCTAATTATGCTGTCCAGCCCAGGATGAAAAAAATACTGTCCTTACGAGATGCTGATACCCCCGCGTTGAGTCACCGGATCCTATAACCTTTAAGCATGCCGTTGACGTGGCGAACCGGAAAGCAATGATCACTCCCTGATACGTCTTGATATGTCATCTTCTTGAACAGTTCGGGACGATGCTCCCTCATAACAATAACATACCGGTTCCGCTGACACAATTGGGTTCACTTCAGCCCGTCAAATGACGGTCTTATTTTAGACGGTAAGTTCCTTTCCAAAGACGGGGTATGACAGGTCCTCGGACCAGTTTAACTCCCGAAGTCCGCCCAAGTTTATCTCCAAACGAAGAATTTTACTCCGAACAAGATTCATCGATGCCGCTGTACTCCGCTCTATGAGCAAAAAATCATGCAATCATACCATCTTGAGCACATCAAACCATCTTCGGGCGCAAGTGATTGTTCATCGTGGATGCTGAGCAACATGTGCGGTAGCACTTTGAACGGATGCGTTGACAGTTCGCAATCCTATGTCAGGCCAGGCACGCAACAAAGGCACCCACGACAGGCGACATATCAGCGTGATATGTCGAGCTAGAACAACAACAATAACAACGTGTTGAACTCAAGAACAACTGACAGTCCATGGAGTTCTGGAGCTTCCGGCGTTCTAGTGGGTGTCGTGATAGATTGAGGAACTTTCCTTCGAACACAATCATGATTGTTATTCGGCTGTCCTTGAGGTCTTGTTCTGTTCGCCAGGAGGATATTTCAGTGAAAGGGGGTGCGCAAGCCGCGTTTCTATATCCGAACGTGGGCTGGGAAGACATATGAAACAATACTTGTCTTTGATATTACAGTCATTACAGCCAAGTCTTGCGTGAATTACACACGCCTTTTGTACGCGTCTTCGCTTATCTACATTGTCTCACCGCAATCCAATACTTCGAGTAGTACCCCAATTCCGAATTGCCACACTGTTCACACAAGAGATATTGAGAGAGGGGTCGCGATAGATAGCATACGGAACTAGCATGGTGTGACTAGCAAAAACAATAAGCAAGATGTAGTCTATGGGTCTACTAACACAGCAGGGGATGGGGACAATAACTGATTGAAATGCGAGGTGTTTCGCATGAACGACGAAAGCTAATGTGTAAGAAATAGTGATGTGAGTGAGGTACGAAAAAATGGCAGCACACGTTGTGTGACTGAATAGAAGAATCCGGGGGATAGGATGCTGTGGGAGTAATCAAGTAAAAAGAAATTGTGCGATAGCGCACAATAAGGTAAATATAAACAATATGCGAAAACGAAAAGTAAAGAACGGGGCTCGCGAAATCTGGGAGCTACAATCAAGAACGAATGGGGTGGGCTACAGTGATCAAGATGATTAGGGCTGAAACTAGGATTCTGGTGGTTTCTTTTTTGTTCCGAACACGACAAGTTGGGGAAGGCATGCTTGCATGCGTGTTTCAATGTTGGCATATTAACTTCCTTTATGCATGAATGTACCGGTAGTAGCCTGGCAAAGCGTGGGCAGCAGAGAGCCAAACCTATCATATTCATGATGATCAGTACACCGGTTTCCTGAAGAGGATGCGAACAAGAACCAGAGATGAACACTTACGTTATACCATTTGAACGATGTTTGATCCTGGGTAATAGATGTCAAAGCAATGTACCGGTAACCGACGAAGAATGCTAGTGCGCAGAAGGTAGAAGCGATGGTGGCATCTAAATCCCAGATATACCAAAGTCCGAACGACCACGCGGACAGCGTAGCGATGACTGTGAATCTTGCCCACCCTGGATGAACAATAGGCAGGGTCCGACGACCAATAACCTTGTCTCCGGGAACATCTTCAAAGTCTTGTGCATGGATGGTGGTTGCAAAGATACTGGCGCTGAGGAAAATGGCCAGAATCGCAGTGTTGTCAAGGTATGTACGATCCGACGCTATAGAAGTAGAGATCATGAATAGTGAGTCCGGAGGTATCGGACAGTATTCGTTTGGAAGTACGTACAAGCCACGAGGGTTGCTCCCGACTCGAATGCAGCGAAACCCAAGCCATTAACGATATTACGAACGATGTAATGACCCGCGTGAGCGCCAAGTTCACAGTAAGTGAACGTCAGTGCCACCAGCGCCACGCTTGCGTAAAGTGCTTGCACGCTGTACCAATAGGAATATGCCCACACGACCGGGATGAGACAATATCGGAGGATAATAGTGTTGCGAAGAGTAATAAGTCCGGCTGGGATAGGGCGGTCGGGCTTATTCTTGGCATCTTCTTCAAACCCTACAGCCTGGTTGGCGGCGACAAATTGAAGGAGGTGTATCCAAACCCAGAAAGCGGTTTCAAGAATGTACGAAACTTGAAGGTCAGGTGCAGCAGCAATGGCGAAGCACGTCTGTGGAGAGGGTTAGAGTTGTCTGACGGTCTTAGAGACTAGGGGCATGACTTACGACTGGGATTAGGGTAGTCTTGAAATCAGACTTTGTGAAACAGTACAAAGTGTACAAGCAATGAAGTGGAAGCAAGCACGCTTGTCGGAAAGATGAAACTAAAAAGCAAAAAAATAAGTGATAAGTCAAAATTAGTGATGGAAGGTTGCAACATACCCAAAGAACCAGACATAGTGGTGACCACGGAGAAGATTAGGGAAGGAATGTAGGTTTTTATCGAAAGAAGAAGGATGGTGAGAAGTCACGCCGATGCCATGAGGCCTTATATACTGACAGGACCGGCTCCGTTATATTTGTCCACGGCATTAGGACGCAGGATAGTGTAATTCGAAACAGGCAATCTGTAGATTCGAAGGTTGGGGATTCGCGTTGCTAGCTTCAAGTCATCGCGAACACTGGATGGCTGGCGAACGGAGCTCGCTTTGCGTCAATCTGGCCAGATCTCGCCGTACAAGAGTACAGATTGGTTATTTCCATGTTTGCGGGACCAAACAATAGATGGAATCTACCTGTACGGTCCGACGTATCTGGCATGATTGGTTGCACCGGATATGGACAACCAACGGATAATGACAAGAAACTTTGCATCTGTTTCATTTGCCAGATCTGTGCACACGACGGCTGGCGGATGTTATTGCTGAGTCATATAGACATAAGAGGTAAAAGAGTCAACTCGCCCCCTTCAGAAGATACCATCAACTGGCGGGCTATGAGTTGGTAATTCCAAAATGGGCGATCTCGCTGGTTGTTGAGGAGCGTAGACGGCCGCCCGTCGGTCGCCGTCACCGCGCCCTCTGAAACGTTGCATGAGCGTCTGAGGATGGAAACGGCATGCAGCTCACTTGTGTTCCGTTCAAAACGGCACCTCCCTCCAGTTTGTGGTACAACCTTGGGATCGAGTTGCGTGGCGTGGCCTCTCTATCGCCAGCTTGAGCTAGTCAGAAAGGAAGGCCGCAGTACGGACGGGACGTCGAAGCTGACGTCGAGGCTTGACACGACATTTCTCTTCGGCAAACAGGTCAATGACGCATGGGCAAGCTTCGACAATTGGAAGCGAAGGTGTACGACGGGAACGTGCTCGCCAGCTTGACGAGTTCCGAGCTGGTGAAGATCTAAGAGAAAGATTAACTTTGATTTAGCTCTTGAGTTAGGAAAGCACCCGGACATTACCGGTAGGCTTTTATTGGCTCGCTTATTGGTAGAACGGCTTCCGGCTCACCAATCTTGTTCAGCGAAATTGATTCGTACCTAACCAGCTGCAGAATGTTCGACGTGTGATTTGATGGATTCTCTTGTTCTTTTGTTCTCCTTGAATTTTATTGTGGGCGACCATCTGCTTGACTGACACTAATTTGTTCCCCGTGCCCTGTCTATGCACTTGCACGTCGCGCCACAAGCCCTTGGCTTCCTCCGTCCACACGTAGATATTTCATACTCACACGTCTGAGCATATAGCATCCTCAGAATACCACCTTTCTAGTCTCCTCGAGGTACACCCGACATTGTCAAATTTTAACCGATCCAAGTTATGCCGTAAACACCCAAGTATACCACCATCAGGAAGAGCGTTCGTTGCGTATTTTCATGCCGAGGCAATAATACCCCCTTGAAGCTCACTCCGAACTGCGCATACTTTGAACACCTTCTAGCCTCTCTTACCGGATATATCATAGTACCTCCCCACCAAAGCCTCCTTGACCCCAGCACGGTCCAGAATTTATCATGATAATATTCCGCACTATATCAACCCCAGATGGATCTTTTCAACTTCCCTGGATTGATCCACAAAGCGGACCGACTGCGGCGCGCTCCTCTTTGGTAGACTATTTGTATAGATACCATTACGGGGCGTCCATATTTGTGATGACGCTTGTGATTCCCAGTCATTAGAAGAGATCGAATGACCAACGGAGACAGGAACGCGGTTTGGGTCCGTCGGACCTAATGTGGCAGTTCAATAGATGCCGTTGCCAAATATCACCAAACATCACCAAGCCGGTTAGTATCTCCTCGTAGGTTAGTGCCAAGTTTTGCGGTCTTTAATCGACACTTGTATTGATGCTCTTGCCTAAATGTTTTACCGGACATAAGCTCATGTTCAGCCTGCATTCTCCGTCACGGCAAGATGAAAAAATACTCACGTTCTACTTTACGTTCAATGTGGTGTAGAGCCACCGCAGAAGATCGATGCAAGCCCCAAACTTCACCTACCTATCGACGACACTCGAACAGCATTTAGCTTGTAAGTCTATTCGAGAGATGATCACTATACTTGATACATTGCGACCATTGTGGAGAGTTTCTACCCCTTGTCAAGGCGCCTTAATTCCGAGTCGCGTCATTGAAGGAGGTTTGAAGGTACACCCGGTTAGCCACCAAATTACATGTTTCCCACCATTTTCGTTGCCATTTGTCTGAAACACCTTCTTGCACTCTCCAGATTATTCTCCATCCTTCGCCAGGCGAAATCTCGCTTCGTCTTGAACACCAAACCTAAAATCACTATGGTGATTAGTGTTACCGAAATAGATACTGGCTGGTACCGTGAGTCCAACCACTACAGCTTATAATTGCACTGTTCATGCTTCTCACGATCGATCTGTCAGTGTTTCATGTCTTGATATTGATCACGGGATGCCGAATATGGACTGCCTTCGGCTGTTCTCAACGACGAGACCGTTTTCATATGCAACAAGTACGGCGATTTCTATCATGCCGCATTCAACACGTCCTACCAACATCATACATACGAGAGTCAAACTTGCAGAGCCTTGTCTGCAGTCTCAGTTTCTCGGGTGCGAACCGACTCTATATACTCCAGGATTCACATCTCTCGCTCAAGTCGACACTTCGAAGCGACCGTTTGTATTTCATCACTTGGAATATTTCCTATTGATTAGGTTGTTCCAACTCAAGATCCTTGGATGGAACTTCGGCGTTTCTCCTCGCTTTATTGTGACTCTGAATGATCATAGAAGTGATTCAAATGTTCTGCGTCCGTTGACAGGCTGTACCTGATGCTTCAATCTGTGACGTCTGGTCAAACGTGAGCATGTGCGACATCTCGCTGTCCCAACTACATCATTCTATCTGGTATGCAAGGACTTGATCGACCTGAGCCCATCCAGGGCCTCCTCCGAAGGTGCCTCCATTAGGTACATGGCTTCCCCCGATAGTCACGACCGACAACAAGTTTTGTTTTCAAAAAGGACGCGCTGGGTGAGTGCTTTTTTCCTGAATCGTTCTCCGGCTCATTGGAGATATGCGTGTGTTGATGTAACATTCAATTGTCAACGGAATGCCGCTCGATTCACACCTGAATAGTTGACATTTCGGATATCCCTCCCGCTTTGGCCAAATAATACTTGTACTTGCTTCCTTAGGGTGATGGGGTTGTCGGAGACTAGACCAACTGGGAATTCGGAATGCAAGGTACCCCAAAACTTCTATGTCAATCAAAACGTGTCGGGGTCTACCATCGTATGTTGCTCCACTCGACCCTGATCACACACATACTCGCACCACTTCAAATACAACGTCACGAAAGACCTTGTATTCTTCTCGGAGATACCAACCTAAAACGTCAATGCTATCTGGATTCGCAAATTATCTCGGGCGAGTCTCTTGAGGTGGGCCACAATCCAAATATGTTATTTACGAAGTGAGGTTGACACTTTGGTAATCGGGGATCAACATGAGGCTTATATTGAGTAACCGGCTAACCGTGACATCCTTAGCTTGAAAGGCTGAATGTTACTGACATCCGTTCTTCTCGCAGATGTTAATCTGGGCTACCATGGGCGTTAACTTCAATACTTTGTTTAGCTTCCTCGGTAGGAGAGCTCTCATGAGTATTTCATCAGGTGTGAATTCGTTTGACGACGTTCACACTCATATAAATACCTTTTATATGTTACCCAAATACAATGGTTTTCGGCCCCCGCATTATTTGACCGTCCTGGCAATTTGCAATAATAAAGACATCTCTGACCGGAACTTGTCTCGACACTCGAGTTTCACACCAAACAACGTCCTTACAGGCCTTTACCCAAAGTCGTAAGTGTATGTCAGCCATTCATGACACTAACTTGCTTCTATAGAAATCCCATCGATAATGTATGATGACTTACACTAAAAGTTCATGCTCTCGACCGTCCGGGTCGGGGTATCAGATCCAACATTTTGTGGTTTTTATCTTTGGCTAGCAATCATCTTCACGGTGCCCGATGGCTCTCTGCCTATGACCCTCTGTGGCTCACGCAAACAGTCTCAGTGGTCATTTACCGACCTACCGGGCTTATAGCAAAAGTCATGATTTGCTTTGTAAGGCAGCCTGGTGAATGACTAATTGCCTTTTCAATCGGAATCGACTTTCAGCAAAGGACGCGTCATTGCGTTATAGCGGAGGCTCATTGAATAAATGTTGTATAAATATGAGAAGGCCAATGCCGATCTTTTACTACCAACCTAGAACTCACTCGACATGTCTGACAGCAAAGTTTTCCAACCCATTCGAATTGGCGATATTAACTTGCGTCACCGCATCGTTCTCGCGCCTCTCACTCGTCTCAGAGCTGATGCCAGTCATGTTCCCACCGAAATAGTGACGAAGTACTACGAGCAACGTGCTAGTACCAAAGGCACTTTACTCATTTCTGAAGGAACTATCATCTCGGCAGCTGCCGGTGGGTTACCCCATGCGCCCCATGTGGACACGGAAGAACAGCTCAATGGTTGGAAGAAGGTATTTAGACTCTCAGATTTGCATGCAGGATAATGTTAAAATGTATTTTTTAGGTTACCGAAGCTGTTCACAAGAACGAATCGTACATCTTCTCTCAAATAGCTGCTCTGGGTCGGTTTGCAAACCCTCAGATTCTCCAGGCAGAAGGAAACTATGATGTCGTTAGCGCATCGGATGTCCCAATTGAAGGTGGTGTCAAGCCACGACCTCTCACGATAGACGGTTAGTTTAATTTTGACCCTATTTGAAGTCTTAATTCATAAGCATGAGAACGTAGAGATCAAGGAATATGTCATTTCCTTCGCTGCTGCGAGTCGAAAGGCAATTTACGAAGCTGGGTTTGATGGGGTCGAATTACATGCCTGCCATGGTTCTCTCTTGGATCAATTTCTCCAAGACGTTTCCAACAAGAGGACTGATGAATACGGAGGCTCAATCGAAAATCGAGCTCGGTTTGTTCTCGAGGTGGTCGACGCCTGTGCCAAGGCCATTGGCCCTTCGAAGCTTGCTGTCAGACTCAGCCCATGGAATGAAGCCAATGGTACGATTCTCAAGGAAGGATAATCAGTTTTAGTCCTACCTACTAACTCTGTCATAGGAATGGGAATGAAAGACCCTATCCCCACGTTCACCTACCTCGTAACACGTCTTGCTGAGTTACACCCCGACCTCGCATATTTGCATGTTGTCGAGCCTCGCATAACCCCTGACGGACAGACCAAGGAGGTAAAGCCAGGCCAGGTATGGGGTGTATATTCCAATGTCTGGAGTCGATTTGATTAACGAGTTTTTAGTCAAACGATTTCCTTCGCAAGATATGGGCTCCTAGACCTCTCATGAGTGCCGGTGGCTACACGTTAGAGTCAGCAGGGGAAATCATCAGTGCAAACCCCAACGAGCTCATTGCCTTCGGTCGGCACTTTATTGCTAATGTACGTGTCATCTTCGTTATTCTGCATTGCGAAACGCAGTTGAATGAGGATCCCGAATTATAGCCTGACCTGCCGAAACGTCTTTATGCAGGGGTAGAATTGAATCCTTACAACCGCGCAACCTTCTATGATGTCGGTGCGGCGAAGGGTTATATTGATTATCCATTCTACGAAGGAAGTGAGACGAAAGACATTTTGCTCTAGAAGAATAGACTTCCTTTATACTCCAGACAATATTTATAACACACGTTGTTATTTCTCTACGTGTAGCGGTTCTTCTTCAATATTCATGGTGGTTGTCGTTTCTGTTCCATCAACGACGTTCGAGTCTAAGTAATATACTCGAATTGAAGGTTAAATATGCATAGCCCGATCTCTATACGATGTAGCGATAGTACGCTGGAAGTAAGTTCGTGACAGACAACCATAACTTTGAACATATGATCAATCCCATGAGGCCTGGGAAATATGATGAATTACTCACATTGTACCAAATGTAGGATGCCTTGTCCGACTCAACATCGCGAAAGTAGATGTATCGAAGCCCAATAAATACCGATGAGATAGTTAACATCCCAGACGCGAATAAGTCAAGATTCCAAACAGAAGAAACCATCAAGGACCACACGAACAACCCGATGGTCATCGAATAGCGTGCCACCCGAGGATAAACTATAGGTAATGTTCTTCGGCCAACTTTGAGGTCCCCTTCGATATCTTCGAAATCCTGAGCATGGATAGTGGTCATAAATACCGTTGCACTGAGCACAATACCACGAAGAGCTATATCGTCGAGGTGGTGGTTTGATCCAGCTACAGAAGGAATGAGGGAAATTAGTCAGTTGCGGTGACTCAGGTACTCACCAATAACCGCGGTCGCACCTAACTCGTAGGATGCCAGACCCAAGCCATTGAGAAGGTTACGAATAACCCATGACCGCGCATGGAGCCCCAGCTCATTGTGAAGCAATGTAGATACAATCACTGCAATACTCGCGAGAGTGGTGGTGAAATCGAAGTAGGAAGACACTGTTAGACAGCTCGGGACGAGCAGCCATCGTAAAAGCCTAGCGTTCATCAAGGATATACGGCCGGACGGTAAAGGTCGATATGCTTTGTTAGCTGCGTCCTCGTCAACATCAAGGGTTTGGTTGGATACTGTGAACTGGAGAAGATGTAGCCAGGTCCACAGAATTGACAAACAAACTCGAGATAAATCGACATGAGGTGAAGCCGCGATGGCAAAACATATCTGTTGCCGAGTATGAATATATCAGCGAGTTATTCTGAGGGATGAATATTTATACTTACCACAGGAAGAAGTAAGGTCTTGAAATCCGATTTCGTGAAAAGGAAAAGGGTGACGAGGTGCTCAAGACACTGAAGATGCCAATCATACAATCGTCTCACTGCTAGATAGAGAATGGAGTCAGTTCAGTTGTATATATACAAGGAAGAGATGTTAACACTTACGAGAATCTGAGAAGAGAAAAGAGGTCATGACTAGGCTTTACTCTATCAGCGCAAACCATCTGTAGAGTCTTTAAGGGTCGGGTGAAGGTTGGATTACGCAAATTTTGCCAGTGTTGCAAGAGGATGAAGTCTGTAACATATTAGTCTCAATATTGAGCCCGGGGAGGCTGACGCATCGCTGAATAACGTGGCGAGACGTGATGATAATAGTGCAATGCTCCGAAGCGGTAGACCAACTTATTTTAGCAGCAAACGGAAAGGGAGCGGAGTGCAATGTCTCATATTCTACAATGGCCTATCCCAAGAATATACAGCGTGAAATTGAACGTTTGTAAGAACTTGAAGGGACAGAACGTGACGCAGTGCATCGTTGCTGTACGATGCTTCCTACGCTGCCACAGTAGACCACCGCATGTTGAAACGTCGTAGTCAGCTTTCTAATCGGAGGGACATAGGACATAGCTTGGTACAACGGGATTGATTGAACGGCCGTCGTCTTACAGAGCACATTACCAAGAACAGTGCGCCCCCAACACAGCATCCTAGTGACGTCAGAGAATGTGTTATTAGACACTTCTGGCATACACACATGTGAGCTCTCACATTACATATTCGAGTAGAATGGGGGGCCCTTGAAAGAAACATGCTCAGGCTGTGAACAATAAAGTACGCGATGACTATCACCTGCACCCAGACAGCGGGATGGTGTGACCGACAAAAGGTAGATCGTTTATATGAGTCATTGGGTCAAAAGGGATTGGGACGTTAGACAAATGCTTGCAGACAACGCCATACTGTTAGCTAAGGTGATGGAAGTAATAGGCATCGGCGAGACAAGCTCAGGCTATGTCTGAGTCAGAGGTTTACGCATGTTTGGCATCAGCCTGTAAGATATTTCTATATAGAGTAACGGGGAGGCCTTTCAATTTGATTGGGCCCGGGATTACTATCTTCAACATACATATCCGTTACAACGTCATAGCGAAGATTATCTACATATCAAGCATTGTATGCCTTGGCCATGCCCGCCCTGCCAGAGACGTGAATCGTGATGCAAAAACGTAACAACCTCGCTATGAAAACTACTATGATATACTAGGGAGCCAAAAAATGGCATGCCTGAAACAGTGCTCTAGGACTTTCCATCGATAACCCCTTGATCAGTTACAACTCATTTAATATACTGGACCTTGGTAATCTCCTATCGTATATCCGGGTTATCGATTTGTATCCGAGTTTTATCATCTGTACAGACAAGCGTCGGTGAAACTTTTTAGTAAGGGATGCGAGGGCCAATAAGGTGCATAGCATGGGAAGAATAACTAGCTGGTGGTGTTTGGTGAGAATATTCGTACTAATGCGCAGTTTACATTGAAAGACTTGCTTGCTTTTGCGATATGTGATCATTGATGCTCTCGAGGTGTCAAATCACCGGTCAACTGTTTTGTACATTCGACTTTGTTGGTAATTTGTTACTAGTGTTACAGGTTCATGCCAGAACTTCTTCGAGAATAGCAATGATCGTCTCCACTTCTTTCACAGTATTATAATGTACCAGCGAGATGCGGACCACGGCATCATCGACATCCAATTTTGGTTGCAAATGGTCAATCAACGTGAATGCGTAGAAATGACCATATCGAATCCCAATCTAAATGGTAGAGCGTGAGAGTAGTTTATGTGACTGCGGTACCGCGACTTACGTTCCCTTTCTGGTCGAAGAACTTGACAACATCCTTGCTGGCAATTGCTTGCTCGCCGACGACAACGAAGCTTATTGTTGGTACACGAGATAAATCTGCGTCCTCTTGACCAACAATACGAACACCCCTCGGATACTTACTCTTGAGGTAAGTGAGAAGGGGTTTTACAAGCGATTGCTCATGTTCGGCGATCGACTTAAATGCTTCGTCCAGTTTCTGGGACGGTGACAGAGTGCGGAAATAGATGGGAATGGCGGTACAGCCATAGACAAGTTCATATCCAGGGGCCTCCCGGTTGTAGTTTGTAGGGTTTACCGTCGACCTTCAAGAAGTGGTGTGCGATCGAACCCAGAGATTGGAGTGATGCACTTCGTGCATAAAGAACTGAATTGTGAGGGCCATATACCTTGAAATAGCATGAGAAGGGGATGAGACGAATAACTCGATCACTTGAGCTTACCTTATACAGCGAGAAAACACAATAGTCTACGTCCCAGTCTTGGACGTCGATCCGACGGTGGGGAGCATAGGCGACACAATCGACACAAGTCTCAATCTTTCGTGCGCTGATCTCCTTAGCCTTGGCACGTATAGCAGCGACCACTTCTTTGACTGGAACGATAGATCCAAGGATGTTAGAACATGCGGTGAAAGCTACAATCCTTGTATTGGGGGTGATTAAGGGAAGGAGATCCGAGATGTGAAGCGCGACGGCGTAAGGATTTTCGGAGTCCGGGGAAGCACGTGCATGCCAATACTTGATGGTAAGCCCTTTACGAGCAGCCAACTTTTTCCAAGGGCCGCCATTGGCTTTTTCATAATACAATCAAGTTAGATAGATCTCGATATTCAGAAAGGTAGTGCTACCTTCATGCTCTCCTGTGACAATAAATTCATCGCCGGGTTGAATATCAAATTCCAACGCCCTAGCAAGATTTTCGACCAGCATAGTCGAGCTATGTCCGTAAGCGACCTCATCGACAGATGCTGCATTGAACAGTTCACGAGCCGCTTCGGCTCCTTGCGCAACGCGGGTGGTACTCGTTACCGAGACTGAATAGTCTGCTCCCAGTTGTACATTTGTATGGAGGAGATAATCAGATATACGCGAGACGACAGATTGAAGACATTGAGAACCACCGGCGTTATCGCCGTAGATGTAGTCTGAGTCTGCAATTGCAGGGAAGTTTGAGCGAACAGCAGTGAGGTCAAGCATTTGGTGTTGGATGAAGGGTTAGACTCGATGGTTGTAAGTGATAACAATCGCAGGATGACTACAATCTACGTGAGAGAGATGGTCTTTAAATAAGTTGTGCTTGGTGTGAGTCAGTGACCTTTCGGGCACGAGGACAGCTCGTGAGCTTGAGATAGTGAATAGCGAAAACCGGGAGTACGATGAAGCCAAAGATTGGTCTGGGTATCTGAGACGTGGAGCAGCGTCTGGTGACGATAGTTAGACAAATTACACCTGAGAAATGAAAATACGGATGATCGTAGCTGAGTTGAGCGCATCATATGGGGAGTAGCATCCTATGGCGCAATCGACAATACTATGGGGAGTCTAGTGCTTCAGAGTTCAAAACATGAGCTTGATACCTTCCTATCGAGCAAAATGTTAATGTACTTTAAACTCTCAAAGCAGTTAAAGGCACTCTTTTCGAGAAACTGACTTGAATGTGCAGATAACTGCTATCTTCCGGACTGCACGCCAAGCCTGGAATAGAGAAGTTATGAGAATATATGATCATGATAACCCGTTCGTAAGACTATGTCTTCGTATGAGTCCACTGGGACTGTGGCACCTTGCAAAGTGAGCCAGGGAAGTTCATCAGGCACTTGCAGCCGTTTACCATGTTCGAGACCAAAGAAAAAAAACAGCTATGAATGGAAAGGCTGATGGAAGTGGACTTAGGTTTCTGAGTGAACGGCGTTTTGCACTATCACTGTACATTGTAGGTTGAGGTTTGGAAGCCACTAGGGCGCTAAAAACAATATGGGTATGTGGTGTAGTTGGTTATCACGCTCGCTTAGCATGCGAGAGGGGTCCGGTTCAATCCCGGACATATCCATTTTACTTTTCGCTCTTGGGACTTCGACTAGCAAAATTGATAAGGTAGACCCACAACACTTCTTCCTGAAGATTCCGAGTCCCTGTGGTGAGCGCCCTACAGTCCTTTCGAGTCCCTAAGCGCCCGCGTCACACGGTCCCTGCGGCCCGGTGCCCTTGTATGTTTTCGATCATTGGAGACCCCAGCCTCCTCGTTCGACAATACGTTCTCCATTCCAGACGCAATCCTCCTATTTCTCGGTCTCCGGATACATTCCCCCCTCAAAATGGACCCAACTTGGGACATCTGCAACCACCCCCGCCGAAGTGATCGAGCTCGATCAACGGACCTGATTGCTGGACTTCAGGTAGCAGGGTATGAGAGAGGGACGGAGAGACAGAGTAAGTACACGCACATTAGTTATCAGAACCATGTATATAAAGTGCAATATAGTTGAAGCCAACTGCTAACAAACTACTCGATGTGTGATCTAAGGTACATCAGCCAAATTACCGACGGTGCGGAATCAAAAATATCAAGAAATAGCGGGAATTCGCGAACAGTGGATGACGAAAAGCAGTCAATAAGTCGGAAGGTGTGTATATATCCCATGTTGGAATGAAATATCTAATATAAAAGATAGGTCTTGTCTTTTGTGTAGTCTCCTCCGTGAAACGACCACTTATAGCGGTGCAGCCTCCAAGTCTGTGACAATCGTTGGTGTCGCGGCTTTGAGTTTCCGCCATCGATCAGCGACACCTTGGACTGAGGTGCAAACATGGCATATGTTATCTTTCTTGTACTTGAATGTATCCCCAGCCTCCTCTCGATCGAGACGACCACCGAAGAGTCGTATGGCTTCATCGTAATCCTGCTGGTCGCGCCTCATCCTCTCGGCTTGCAGGGAATCCAGGATTTTCTGGTATGTGAGTCGCACACCATCACTACCGGTGAACTTGTCCCAAAAAGCCTTGTCAGTGCCGAGCCGATCCCGTTCTTCGGCTATGAACTACACAATCGTACATAAACCATGGTTAGTGCCCACCACGGTGTATCTCATTTTCTTCACTCACTTTCCAATTTCCCCACTCCGCCCTTATAGCCTTCCATACACTAGGCCTAGCGGAAGCCTTCGCCTTATATATCAAGTCCCAATACTTGATAGGTATCCCTTGACCCCCTATCACGAGACGTTGTGATTGGTGCCACTCCCTTAATAAGCCGTCGATGTTGTTCGAAAAGTGCAGTGCAGGTGGCTCAGGAGGAATATCTGTCTTCTTCAGCACGACCTCCTCATTATCGAAGTAGACAACAAGGTGAGTTTTACTGTTAACAGCTGTACCAGTAGGATTCGGGATTGGTGCAGGTGATGGATTTGCGAATGGGATTCCAGCAGCGAAGGCAGAGTGGGGTACCGGCATGTACAACCCAAGCTCTCAAGCAAATGGTACACCAGATGGTAGATCCATTGTATCGCGTCTGTACAGCGCAGACATTGGTATACTTGCTGCTGTACCTCGCGCGGAATACGGAGACATTACGGTGGGAAATGGTACCATCGTTTGAGCAGCTTGGTCTGCGATTGGGTATGCCATAGGGGGAGGATAGCAGGGGTTTGTAAACTTGTTTGCTAATGATTGAATGCTCCGTTCAACCTGTGTGACTTTCATCCGCTTGTAATGTATCGCTGACATAAACTCCAACATATGTAGGGTTAATGTGATGACTCACAATGTCTTGAATGTTTCCATCTAACCGACTACCTGGTGCAAGGCTACTCGTACTGACCCCCATCGTAGAAGCTTCAACACCACCGAGATCATCTTGTGACGTAAGAGGTTCAATAGACGGCGACACATTCCCAGGCATGGATACGTTTGTGACTTGTGGTACGCAAAATGTGAAGGAGGCAAGAACTTTGTTTGCCCATTCATTGTTTTGCTGAATCCTTGCTTCTGGCATTTTTGTTTTTGACAGAATACGAAGTTTGGCCCCCTTTCTAGTATGGAATTCCGTCGGTAATTCTCGCTTGCCAAATTTTTCAACAATCCGCTTTGTCGTTCCGGACTGTCTCTTGTTGCCTGGCATACCACCACCTCTCACCCGAGCTCGAAGCGGCTGGTAAATACTATGAGATGAGGTCAACACATTATGCTCGATATACAACAAATCAACAACTGACGAAAGCCACGAAGCTCGGTCATTTGAAAAGGCTTCCAATCGTTCCTTGAGCTGGTCCTTATTCCCAGTGGTACAAAGATTATAAGACTGAAGCATTTCTTTGAGCTGGTTATTTGTCTTCCCCACCCTGTTTAAAACTCATGTTAGGGGCATAGCAATGTGTAATAATTCTGTCATGGTATACGTACATATCATATTCGAATTCTTCAATAACATGCCCATTGGGACCCGTCTGTAGGCTTTGTCCAGGCTTTGGAAGCTTGAGAGTATGTTCAAATGGTCGCTTTTTCGTCATGGTAAAGGGGATATCTGTAAGTAGTGTAACTGAGACGTGGTTTATTTATTCGGTAGCAGGATTGGCGCGTTATGGTGATTGGTCGATCATCGCGCGTATTGAATGATGGATATGAATACATAAACGTTAACATTTGAGCACAAAAGGCCTCTAGTGCTACACTCCCTACTACAGCGAACCACTGTCTTACATACACCATGGCTCAAGCTCTAGCTATTATCAAAAGAACCCTCTTTGAACTACAAGGAGACTGGGGTGTCGAGCAAATAGACGTCGATGCTGAAAAGGATGATGAAATTGAAGCCTTGGATAATTATGTAGATCTCATCGAAGCTGAAGAGGCTGCATCTAAGCGAGGCGAGCAATACCTAGGAGGAGTTGATATGAATCTATCGGACACTTTACCAGTTGACCGTCCAGACTTCGCTACTATAGTGAAAGAAGCATCTGCTGATATTGTTGTCAAAACTACCCGCGACGAGTACGAGAGGTATGTCGGCATCAATATTAAGCTTTGTAAACCAAGCTAAGAGAAATATAACAGACTCTGGAAGCAGTTTATCCAGTTCTGTACATCCCAACGAATTCAATTCTTCCGAAACTCCGAGGAACTTCTGAAGTCATTGCCATCCTTACCTGCTGACCTTCCAGTGTGGATTGTCACTTGGATTATGGACAAGTACGTATATTTTGATACAGTGGCACTCAAGCTACTAATACGATACTTATGCAAAATCAGGGCTGATGAAAAGGACATCTTCACGGGAAACCCGAAGGGCCCTGACGTTCCGCGTGCTACGTACAATGCTGCACAGAAGATGCGGGCAGCAATTAGTCACAAGTTTGGGCGAGAGTTTGAGCAATACACACAACGGTGGCAGGAGAGTACAACACATCCTGGGTTGTTCACCGGAAACCCATCACTTTCACCCACTGTCTGTCAATATATGATTAGCCTTCGTCGGCGAAAGGTACTCACTCTTTTTTATTCATTTATACCTCTATATGTCATTGACTGACACGGTGACACGTTTATAGGCACAGGCAGGCGAAGCTGTCACTAGTGCCCGTGCGATTGATAGTGACACTATGCTGAAGCTTTTCACCTTCAATATCAACTTTCCCCAAGACGTGCTTGCTCCAGTTAGTCGTCAGGCTGACCGTACTGATTGGGGTGGATATCGTGTCCGACTGATGATGCAAACCATCTATATAATCGCTTTTCTTTGTTTGCTTCGTTTTGACGAGGTACTTTCCATTACATGGGAGAACGTGCATCTCGAGGAGTGGGAAAATACCTTCCGTATCTGCCTTGAGCTTAGTGTCCGGAAAACACATCAGTTTGGAGGTACGTTCAAGTTGCTCTACCGAAGTCATATATATATATAACGGTATAATTCTTTTATAATTTTTTGCTTCATAGGCATCGCTCCGTTTTATCTGTACCCAAACTATAACCGTCCATGGTTATGCCCGGTTTATCTGATGGCTCGGTGGTGGCAGATGTCAATGGCAATGGGCATTGACATGCGAGAGAAAGGTAGTTATGTTTTTCGAAAGAAGATAGGTAAAGATCGCATCTCTTCTTTGCCGGGTGATTCAATGGTATGTTTCTCTCTATCGGAATCTATTCACACTTAACTTATTGCATATCAGTCCAGCGAATCATTTCTAACATGCTTTCGAAACAACCTTTGTGATGTTGATGTGGATCCCCGCATGTACGGTACTCACTCGTTCCGTCGGGGTGGCTGCCAGTATCTTGCGATGGAGTTGCGTTGGCCATTGCGGCATATATGCACATGGGGTGGTTGGACCGAGAACTTCGATAGCCCGGGGACTATTTTCAAGTATCTTCTTTCTCGCATTGATACACCTATGATCGAGCGTGCCGATTACATGAATCCCCATCGAGAGGC
The DNA here is from genome assembly GCA_038087015.1 of Cerrena zonata. NCBI lineage: Eukaryota > Fungi > Basidiomycota > Agaricomycetes > Polyporales > Cerrenaceae > Cerrena > Cerrena zonata. Next base: position 338,085 of record JASBNA010000005.1, read on the forward strand.
AGCTGCACGGTGTGCTGCCTGCGGACGTACATGTTTTTGCGCATAGTGCTTGAGTAATATATTATATGTTTGACCTCTGTTGTAATAACATAGCATACACGAATAAACTACGTGAACAAATAAACAAATAAACACAAAAAGGAATTGACAATTCAGAGGGTAGGACGAGTTGTCAATTTGACAAGACTCAGGGGAATGGGATGCCAGCTGCTGGCGGAAAGGAATGGGGAATGATTGTTGCGGATGTGTCGGAGTCAGTCAGCTACCAGGAGGAGGTGAAGGTCTTCGACATTGGCCCATAGCTATTTTGGCATGCTTAGGACCACCGGCAGACCTCTGTTGGCATTGAAGGCGACTCCGAAGGGCGAGCACCCAAACCAACAACCATAAGAGGCTGAGGAGGAGGACCACCGTGCATGCGCATGGTCTCAGGGCACAAAGCATATCAAGGGTCAGCGATTGCCTCATGTTTGTACTCGCATGCATGGGTTGGTTCCCGAGTGTCGAACCTAGGATCGTATTGACATCATCCATTCTCGACCTCAGACATGGATACTGAGGTTCTCCGTGCAGGAGGTGATCCGAAATCGTGGTGGCATAGCATTAGGACTGGGAGTAGGGTAAGGTGGTCAAGGATAGGCAACACGGGGAACACATCGACCGAGCTATCTCTTCTATGAGGACTACGAGGTCGCTGGTGGGGGAAGGCAGGCGAATGAGAACAAGCAGCAGCGTAGTACGGCTGTTGTTGAGCATGTGGTGGTGGGTAATCGGCAGGTTGGCCTTGACGTTCCAATTCCCTTCACTGTTCACGCTCCCCATTTATGAGGGTCGGTAGGTGGAGAACGTCTATCCCATGCTGCGTCGCATTCACTAGGAACCTTCTTAAGGTAAGAAGGCAGAGACCATGGTTGACCAGGTCCCTGGAGGTTGACAATCAAAGGACGACTTCCACTCTCGGTCCTTGAGAGGTTCAGGAGTCGCGTTACGGAGTGGGCGAGCATATGTCTGACCAGCCAATAGATCAACATGAGGAGTGGGGTGGTGAAGGAGGACAGATGTGGTTCCAGCATGCAAGCTGTTCTCCCTGTAAGCGGCATCCCAACGATCCACATCCATTGGTGCCAAAGCGTGTGGAGGAGCATGATTATCATCGAGGATGACGGATGGGGGTGGACCTCCTCTGAACGGAGCAGCAGGTGACGTTCCTCGACCAACTGGGGGGACAGGAGGGGGTGGAGGGAAAGGGAGGTCAGCAGGACCTTGAGAATCGGTACAGAATATTGGTCGAGGACCTTCACGCAAGAAGTAGAAGGGGACTAGTAAGTCCTGTCGGCGTCGGGATGAGAGGGTTGGCGTAAGCAGTAGGGTGGACATCTTGAGGTCCAGGAGCAGCGGGGAGAGCACCACCAGTCGTCTGAGCGGTCTTCAATAACAAAAGTCGTTGTGCAATCATTGTGTTTGCTGGGTCAGGTTCAGCGGCTCGCGCGTATGCATCGATTGCATCAGAGATCTGGTTATTGCAACTCTCATACAAGGATCCCAAATCAAACCAATCCTCGAGGATGTATGGATTGATGCAGATCGCCCTCAAGTAAGCGTCAAGCGCATCACGGTACTGGTTACTTTCGAAGTAGAGTACCCCAATGGGACACCAGAACGTCGGGTTCTGACGGTCACGGTACATGGCCTGCTGGTAAGCTTCGTACACTTTGTTGTACTTCTGACCTGCCATGTAAGCTCGGCCAAGGGGGTACCAACTCAGAGGGATCTATTTCCGAAAGAATGGGGATCAGCACTTGTTTTGATACAGACAAAGGGGCCACATGAAGAGCTAAATACTTACCAGCTTCTAGACTCTTCGTGAGGTACTGGATAGCCAGATCTTGGTTCTGTTTTCCTGAACCATCCTGATGGTAAATCCGCCCCAGTTGTTGGAGGACGTTAGTATATCCGGGGTTATCGCTGACTACATGTTCATAGCCATCTCGCATGAGCCAACTGTGCAAAGCACATGTTAGATCAGGGCCATATGAGTTATCCGATGTGGGTATGGCACTCACATCGTGTGTCCGTTCGTAAACATGACCAAATGTCGGTGTTGGCGAGAGGGTTGGGCGGATTCTTGAGTATACAATCAAGGGACTCTTGTTGTTTCCCTTGTTTCTTGTATATTATATCTAGATGGAAAAGTATCTCGTTCGCCTTGTCGGGACTAAAATATTCCCTGCTACATCGAAATATTATTAATCGTTATTGTTGTGCTGTAGAGGATGGACAAACCTTTTTCCATCTAAAGAACAGAACAGAAGGGCTCCTCTGCATGATACAAGGAGCCGTATCGGTCGTATCGAATGCCGATACCATGCTATAGCTTGGGGTCATCCTGAGAATACTGGTGTCAGTAATTGTGTTAGAAGTGACGGGCAACTGACCTTGAGCTTATGAAGGTAATAGAGAGTCCATTGAGAAAAGAGGAGTGGGACCATTAACGAGGTATCAAATGCATAAATAGTTGGCTGCGTTGAGTGGTAGTGGTAGGTGACAGAGAAACCTGCTGGCAGAAACGAGGCGCCAGCAATGGGACTCAAAGCCATTGCCATTTTCGGAACAATTATGCTTAATCTGGATAATCGCACAATTACTAAGCCGCCCACATTTTCGAAACAACTGGAGACAAATTTGTTCAATTCATATACAAATACACAAGCACATACACACACTATACACTACTATACACAGATCTACAGAAGATATGGAGCATATTCAAGCAATAATGTAACAATTGGCGAAGTATTCTAGGCATGATCGCTATCCGAATCGTCATTTGTAAGATCGATGACAGTATCATCATCGACACGCGTGAGGTCAATGACCTCAGGATTGATTGAAGTAGGATCTTCGATATCAGGATCTACCCAACCTGTGAGTATGTCAAATAGATTGGGGGAGGGGTTGGGGATACGCAGAGCAGAATGTAACTGCAGCTTGCACTGCGGTCGTGCACGAAGAACAAGCGGAGCAGGTACGTATAAGACACTTGCCCCTCGAAGGCAAAAGACGTCATCGACAGCAACAACAGGCAATACAATCCGGATCTTGAGGATCCATTGCTCATGGATGAGACGGCAGTCCTCCACTTTGATCTCAGGGCTGTCTTCCGATGTAAACGGCTCTTGCGTTGATAGGAGCTGGAAGAGAGAATACACATCAGATACCAGACAATCAATACGATGTACACGTCGCTCACCCGAGTTAAAGATTTACATTTCTCATCCTGGGTAATGGTCTCTTGTAGGAGTGCTCGGAAGGCGACACCAGTGTTGATGCTTGGTTTGAGTCTTTCGAACATGAGGTTTCCTGTTGGAGAAGAGAAGAGCTTGATACACATTTGCAGAATACCATGTATGTCAGGCATCGTCAGCAACCAGTGCTGAGTTGAAAGAACCTGGGCGGTCGAAGTGACTGGCCGTACATAGCCCCTCGCGATCTTTAAGTTGGGGAAGAGGGTGGGAAGAGAAGACACGAGGGTCTCGCAGGAACTACCAACGTAGTTCAGGGGATCACGACGGAGGTAATCAATGAATTCGCAGGTCCAGTCATGAATGAAGCGGAGCGGAACTTCATCTCCAAAGTCCTCAATGGCGTGGAGGAGTCTATCACCGAAACCATAACGCGCAAGGGCTCGTGTAACAATGAGAGGCTGCGCATTGCTCTGCACGGTAAGCAAATCAACATAAGCTCACAACATATCAATCAAGAGGCAAAGACATACGTTATGATATTGGAATTCAAGCATGAGGGCAGCAAGCACCATATCACCGCGAGTGATACGGTTTTCTGCAAGGATGTGGTGCACCTCATACACCGTGACTTGTTCGATGTGGGTCAGATTTACACTACACATTATGATATAAGCTTTTGAGCTCCAACAAGTAAAAAGAAGGAACATACGGTACAACGACTGAAAGAGCGCCATAAAGAAATGCGCGAACGTCTTTGGTTAAGACCGCATCAATCTTTCCAAGGGCACTTAACGTGCCAAGTTCAGCAAGGGCATCTCCCGGTGCCTAAACATATACACAATAATTAGAAGAATCCTCTCGACAATGAAAAGACAAGCGGACTTACAGTGTGAACATGAAACCCACAAGCAGCTGTCATAGTTATAAACGAGTCCATTACATGCTGCGGAAGCATGACGTCTTCAGCTGGATGAGCATCGAAAACGAAAATAACATTGGTGAGTGTAGAGAGGAGCCGGGCGAGCTGATTGAAGAGCAGCCGCAATTGGGCAGCAGGACCTGCAAGAGCAGTGGCATGGGTAACCCGAAGCCAGTCGCTTTTAGAAAGGGGTCAGCACACACACGGGAGGGGTGTCTCAATGACAAAGATGTCACATACCTGGCATTCACTCCGAGGCGGTAGCCTTTGGCTGCAGGGTGATCAAAGTATCCACAGCGGAGAGCGAGTACGTTGAGAGACTCGTATGTCTTCCCAGACGATTCAATCAACTACAGATCAAGTAGGATCAGGTGTGGGGTACAATGAAAAAAATTCTGAGAATAATCACCTTCCAGAGACGTTGAACTCGTAAAGGTGGAGGAGTAGCCATGACCAGCGTGAATATGTGTTCTGTGTGATAAGTGAGCTTGCAAGGATGCCCGAGACGGCATGCAAATAGGATGGAGGAGAGAGACGAATACAAGCGAGGATAGGAGGCGAGACATAGTGGTAGACAAGAGGCGAAGGGACTGTAAATCGGAGTAAGGAAGGACTGTAAATGTTCCACTTGCGCAGGATTTCGCAAGTCGTTTTGGCGTGAGCTCCCGCAAGAATCGACCGCACACGAAACCTTTCCGAACTGGAAGATTCACAGTCTTTTTGGGCGGCTTTACAGTCTCCAGTGGCCGCATCGGCATTTGTCAGCAGGGTTCCGTTTGCAGGGGATTCGTCACCTCCTGCCACCTCACACACACGTTGAGCCTTTCTCTGCCTTGATTGTGCCCGAATTCATGCGTTTTTCATTTCCTCAGTCTCGATATTAACCGTTTTGCTACAATTCTACTCGTCTCTGATGCCTCCGGCGTTTTTCTAATACTCCCCGAGCCCCCACTCGCCCCATGTCTCACTCGTCTTCGCGGTGCTTGGGGACGCCTCGACGGATTGGGCTGGCGCGACCCCACGTGCCCGTCACGCTTGGAGCAGGCGTCTAAGGGACTCGGAATTAACAGGATCCCAGTCTTACTTCCAATGACTATCGTCACAGTGTGACTGGCACGTGAAGCACTCAGTCTACGTCGTTTCTGATGGGATAAGTAACAATAAGCCGGGCGTTTAACCCCTTACGTGTCGAAAAGCTCCTCATCAACTACAAATGAGGTAGTGCGAGTATGCCAGCGCTAGCCAAAACCTGTGACGGGCAGTATGCACGTGATGTCATTGGAAGTGTTGTGGGTCTACCTTAGTAGTTGCGGTACAGCGTGAGTTATAGCTAGCATCGTATCTTGCTGGCATGCCTACCCATGGTTCTTCATGAATCTAATCAAGCTTCCATTCCACGAACCCCAGTCTATTGACATAAGCTCAACAAAGTACATTAGTACTTCGTAGCTCCGAAGCATCTACTGCGTCGACAGTGACACTACACAGCCTTGACGTCGCGTTATACTGCACAATACGGTACGCGTTACACATACGTACCTATGTTGATCAACACAGAACTCTAAAAAGGAGGCTACTCATGATCACCTGACAAAAACGTGTTGACCTCTTGGTGGGCTGCGAAACGCATTTTAGTGCCACATCATTTTAATTACGGCCGTCTTGTTTCTCGTTATACTTGTTCCCTGAATTGTTTGCTGACGATCATTTCCATGTCTTTGTGCCAGGAGATTATAGACCAGATTATCGACAACTTGGAAAGCCCCTCGAGCTTTCTGAAAGTGTGTTCCCTCATCTCGCATGCTTGACTTCCGCGGAGCCAGAGCATACTCCATGCACAACTGACGATCGGAAGATCCGGGCTGGGCACAGAGAAACTATCTTTCTATGAAAAACATCAACACCTTCTCGGATATGTCAAGAAATTGAGGCTGGAAAATGTTTTGCAAAAAAACCTTCAAGGGATCTTGGGGGATGTGGCCATCCACAACCTACAGAGCCTCTCTCTGACGGGTTTGTCTCTACGACACGGCAGGAAGTCTGGCGGATATTTTCTTTGTAAAAGCTATTCCTCTATCACTTCTCTCTCGTTGGAAAAGGTCGCGTTTGACGCGCCCTATGACTTGATTTCCTTCATTACTTCTTTCCCTCGCCTTCTAGACCTGTCACTCTGTCACTCTCACAGACGACGGTGTGAACCACGCTTGAGCAGCAAAAAGGACGACAACGACAATTCTGTGGACCCCCCTCTCACAGACCTCCCAATACCCCTTAACCTACGCCATCTCACTGTGGATCTCACCGAAGGATCCAAACATTTTGCCCGCTACCTGTGACATGCATCATGCACTATCCTTGACATCCCTCGACATAATCCTGAATGAGAATCGAGACAACCTGTCTGAGATTCTAATCCCTATGGTTAAAGACACTGTAACCCGATTGTGTCAAAGTGACAATAGTAAGTTCAAACCCGATAATATCTGTGGTGTGTATATCTTTCTATCTTGAACTTGAATATCTGGGTCTTGTTGCTAATGCATTGTCTATCTTTTAGGACCAACATTGTTCCATTTCACACAATTAACCAACGTAATTCTCACTGAGACTGTGGATTGGGGCCATAACAAGAAGTTGACCTGGATCGAGGACACTATTATCAAACTCAACTACGACTCTTTAGAAGAAATGGTGTTAAGGTTACGAATCGCCAAACCATGGCAAGTAACGATCAAAAACACCAGGCGATTACTGGGGCATTTACCGTCAATTGATAACCATGTTGCGAAACAAGTAACGCTGAATGTTAAGTCGAGCCGGCCATTCGTGTTCAACGTCTGTTTGCCTGTTGATTTTCGGCGAACCATGGACATTTCGCAGATCATTGCGGTGATCAAAAACCTCTGTAGTCGATGTGACAAAATCGGCGTGTTGAAGTTTAGCCACTGGGACCCAGACTCCGATGACGAGACTTATTGATGATGGCGTGCTGTGCATTGGGGTGATTATGTATGAAAGCTTAGTTTTATTGCTCTGATTATCGTACTGCATGTGAATTTGACATATGGTATTATTTGTTACTTGAAAGTATTCGTGCGTCATGAAGGAATTGCATTGAGGCCACAACCAGTCCAAGACTATAGGTATACTCGAGTAAGGAGAATACCTCTTGATATTACCGTTCGTATTTGCCCTGCATCATACCTAGCCCTTGCAAACAGAAAACCGGGCAATCCGGAATATAACCTACCTCAGGCTACCCCTACCATGACTAAGTAATCGAGTCATGGCCTTGACGCCACAGTATATAAGAATTTGTTACGACTGTGCACCGACTCGGACATACTCTTCCCACCAGCCACCTCATTCTACGGTATGTGGAATTTTTTGTCTGACACTGTGCACCGTGGTCTTGAATTTAACATACTTTTAAGTCAACGCGCCATTGGTATTATGTCTTCGATCCCTCTCACAAAACCCGTTCTACTGTTAATCGACAACCAAGTCGGTCTTGACCGATCAGCCCCACGGTCGACACCCACCTATGAAGAAAATATCCCCAGGCTCCTTTCTGCTTTCCGTGCACGCGGTTACCCCGTATTCCATGTAGCTCATCATTCAATTGACCCTAACTCCAAGTTGAACCCAAAGACCAATCCTGGAGGCGAGGACTTCTACCCGTTTGCACGACCTATCGAAGGGGAACCCGTATTCGTGAAGCATGTGAATTCTGCTTTTATCGGAACAAACTTGGAAGAAAAGCTCAGGGAAGTGGGTGTCAAGGAGCTTGTTGTGGCAGGATTGACTACAGATCATTGCGTGAGCACATCGGTCAGAATGGCTGCCAATCTTGCCATAACGGGTGAAGAAGGGGTGGTTTATTTGGTAGAGGACGCAACGGGGACCTGGGGCAAAGGTGGATGGGATGCAGAGACCGTACACAAGGTACACGTTGCAAGTTTGGATGACGAATTTGCAAGCATTGTGACAACCAAAGATGTCGTCCAAGCGGTGGAGAATAGTGTATAAAACCTGTCCCTTTGTATCCCCTTTTGGCGACGGAGATTCATGTCGCCCCGCACTCCAATCATAACCTAAAATATATTGCCTACAGCGTAGCAATAGCAAGTACGCATCGTATAGAGTCGTGGAATTTGTCCTCACAGGAACTCGGCATCTTGTGGTTTCACCCAGCCCAACTGTTTCCACACTAAAATCAAACATTCTCATTAACTCACGATGTGCTCCACTAGGTAGAAAAGGACTTACTGCGCATCTTGTCCCAGTCCTTCCACCAATGTTTTATCTTTCCCGTCTCCTCGTCAATCACAAAATTCCCAGCTGCAGTCCACTCGGCACTATTTCCAGTAGCTGGTATACCGTTATGCGGCCCTCCATTGTGTGAACCTCTAGCCGTGTAGCGAAGTGATACGAAGTTGCCTACGACCGAGGTAAGTATTGATCTCAACTTCTCAACTCCGGGTATCACAGTACATACCTTTGGGACTAACAATATCGAACCTCACGATGCGCAAGTCCGATAGAGCACTCATTACTTTGGCGTGTTCGTCCGCATATCCCTCTGCAGAGTGCGCCTTCGGGAAAGTACTAACAGCTTCGAAAGTATCGTTCGGGGCGCAAAGATGCTTCACTGATTCTGTGCCCTTGTTATCGGTCGGGGAGTAAGCAATCTATAGAACGAGAAAAGTGAACCAAGATTCTACGTTGTAAGAGAGGGGATTATACCTCCATGTAGCTCAAGACGGTTTGGACGTTCTTCGCCTCCACGGCTGTTATTTCGCTTGGGAAATTCTCGATGGCTATGGAAACACCAAAACGATTCTTGGTCTCGTCAGCGGAGAGTTTGATAGATGTAGCCATCGTGATATAGAGTATATTGTTGATGAGTACTGATACGCTATAACACCGTAGGTAAGATGAGCGTAATGTCTGGTTGAGCAGGAAGACACTGAGGTGTATTTGTACCCCTGAACAACCATGCTTGAAGGGAATTAAGGGGCTTGCTAGATCTCAATAGTGACGTTATGTTGTTGAATTGTCATTCTTAACTTTAACCAAGCTGTGGGAAGACGCTATTCTTGCATTGGAGAGGGGATCAAGGGACCATCGAAGTTACCAGCGGATGATAACTGAATTGAATGGGTATTGAGGGTTATTATAAGTAACAATGTAGATCTTCGAATCCGGAACGGAAGTGGAGGTAAAAATAAACGAACATTACCAGCCCGAAGCTTTGGTGAGAGGACCATAGGATTCCAGCCTTAAGCGAGTACCGGCGAGAATTCAAGTGGATCTAGCATCGCCTGACGACTTATATTACGGCGAACCGCATAGCGAAGAAATGGGGTCCCGTCGGTATTCCTTTGAGAGAGTGCCAAATCGTCAGAACTTAAACGGAAATCGGTATGAGAGGGGGGCTTACAATTACATTGCTTATTCCATATAATCTACGTCCTCCACAAATGCGGTCAAATCCGGACACTCCCACTCCTTCTCTCCGCACCAGTCCATCGGTTCACCAAAAGTGAGATGTGGTAACTTGAGACCTCTCTCAAACCGAGAGCGAAAGCAATGGGTCAACGCCCCGGCATAGTCATCCCCAGCCGTGACCTGCAATAAATGGAGTGAAGCGAGGTTAGGACAAATGACTGGTTCCATTTCTTCCTGGGGAGCCCTGAGGATCTCCAGAAACCGGAGTATGGCGCTTTCCACGGAGTCACTATGTTCGTGGTTAAGAGTCAAATTCTCGAGCGTACGTGAGTAGAAGGAGAGAACGGTACGCCAATCTTCTGTAGTCAACATTGTGTATCTGGACAAGACCTTCATAGACTTGATTGGGGAAAGCGGGAAGAGAGTAGGCGAGGAGCGGAAAACCATTGGTATGAGGTCATATAAGCTGAGGAGTCCTTTAGGTCTAAACAGAATATCAATGCCTCCTTGTTGGTCACCATCACATTTGATTGAGATGATTTCCGTGAAGAAAGGCCAATTGACTCCAGCACCGAAACCGTCTGCCATCTCGAAAGTGATAGATTCCAAGACAGAGAGGACTTCGAGTTTGTTTCCTCGTGGCAGAATTTTGTCGACCCCGCTAGACTGAAAGTCTATTTCACAAAACAGCTCGATCTTCGTACTGGAGGGGAAGTCAAGGTGTGCGAGGATGTAAGCGATGACCAAAGGCTCATTAAAGATGCCTATATTGCGTAATCTGTCCAATTTAACAGTCCTACTGGGTTCTGGGTACATGTCAAGATGCGGACTTAAGGTTGGGCCCTGCCAATGAAGACGAATTGCTTCAAGCTGCGGGCATCCCTCCAATACATCAACAAATTCACTAGCGGATGGACAGGAACATGTATGATTGTCTGGATTTTGAAGGATGAGACGACGAAGCTGTGTTCCCGAGAAAGGCGTCCAAGGGAAGCTTATGCGATGAAGCTTGAATTCGCGTAGGTATACGTCTAGACCGGAACGGTAGAACCTGACTTCGGGAAGGGGGTTTGCGATAATTTGTTTATCGGGCAGCAAAAGGCTCAGCTTCAATAACCTACTATAAGAAAAAGACCCAATCTCATCAATGAACACCTTCATGACATCGGGATCGTGCATCGCGATATCTAATTCAGCGATGTGATTAGCATGCTGGGCAATCATGTCAATGTAGCGTCGCGTCCGCTCTGATTCGATTGGTCCAAACATTGGAGAAAGTTGGAAAGAGGCGGGTGCCGTCCCAGACCGTTGCAAGAACATCTCAGCAAGCTCAATGTTACTCGCTTCTACCTTGCTCCAGAGGAGTTGGGATCGCAAAGCTACGTTGCGCCAGCGACGACAGACCCAACTGAGTCTCATCCATCTACGTGACGTGCGGTGCGTGTATGACGTCTCGGATTCAACTGCTCTGACATACAGAAATATGTCTGTCAGCAGTTCGTCGGCGAGAACGTGGAAAGGAGCAAGTTCGTTCTGACTGGCACCCAAGGTTCTGAGTGCTTTGATTGCTTCCTCAATCCTATCCTGGATTCGTTTTCGAGCATCGTTCTTCGAAAGACCAACAAATTGAGATTTGTCGATGAGGGACATATCGGGTTGGAAAAGTGCATCGGAATCGTCGGAAGACATCTTGAAATGATATAAGAGTCTTCCCGGATATCAGGACAGAAGAGTCGCACCTCGTCGGTCGTCAGCAAAAGGTATAGTGTCTGCGCCCCTAGGTCTGAGTGTTCCGGAATTAGCGTATTAGCATGCAAGTTATTTTTTAAACTCACCACATAAGCTGAGTACAACTCTAAGTCGACCTATTGACCAACACAGGTACCACGCAACTCGGACTGTTCGCTACTGGTAGTTCAACTTGAACTTGAAGGCCTTCAATCAACCACGAGCTTTTGATAAGATAAGATGTAGATTTCATAGACGCTCATAAATTTGAGAGCATACTTCTGAAATAACTTCAAGTTGCAAGTCCGACTATGTTATTTGAATCATTCACAAGCTAAGGACCTTGTAACTTCCGCCCACCCCTTAGTATTTGGAAGGCCATTATTCGACATGGAGGACGAAAGACCTGCTAAGCGATTCAAGGTAAGTCGTATTGTTCACCGACTTCCTCATCCCCTAACCTTTCGTGAATAGTACCAATCATATCAACGCACTCTAAAAGATGTCCATCTTCCTTCCGCTCTCAGCAAGAACCAATATGGTGTTGAGCTAGCTGAGGTGTCCGTAAGTGTGCCTATAATATCTTTTCTAGTCAGCTTTCTTAATAAGCTTTACAGGACAACTCCTCTCACTTCTATGAATCGCTAAACCATTGGAAAGAGTTAAATCTTACCAATGCATTCGCCCAATTTGCGCGGCAGGTAGAGCCACTGTCGGCTTCTATGCCGTTGCTACTTCACAACTGGCAAGACGTAGTCAGGACATGGATGGCTACTGTGGAAAATGCAGATGACGAGGGACTAAAACCATTACTTGAGTGCGTAATCAATAGCGTTTATATTCGAACCATACTAACATCACATAGCTTGTTACAAAAATTGATTCATGATCTGCGAACGACTCTCGCACCTTTGCATACCGACATTCTCAAGCAGACACTCAGATTACTTCCCCGCTCACTGTCGGCACAAACCCATACCATGCTGCTCGAAACCTTCTCTGCTCTGTTCAAGTACCTTCTTATACCACTCGAAACTACTGACGAAGCCTGGTCTGCATTTCTCGATGTCGTGCCAAAATGCAACCCAGAAGTTCAAAGGGCAGTAGCCGAGTTGTGGGGCTCTATACTTCGAAGGCTAAAGTCTGGAGCGAGGGAGGAAATTACCCTGGCCATCATTGCTTCTGCCAATCCCGATGTCTCTGCTTGGGTTTTCGTCTCGGCGTGTAAATCCGTCTCGCAAACTCTTCACACCACCACTTCGACTATTTTCTTGCCCATGCTTCAGTATTATCTGGAATGCGAGGATCCGGAATTATCCTTCACCGTTCTGCGTCGTACTCTTACCGCGCTTGCACATCACTGCAAAACCGCGGAACAATATTCACCTTTGGCAGATATCTTGACGGATGAAGCTGTTACAATCGACCCGTCACAGACTGAGCGACTCCGTCGTTTGTTGGAAATTACCTCAGTCCCAGCTTCCGTACGCCAAGGATCACGGTTAACTGCCAAAGCCCTATCGTCTCTGCTCTCTCAATTCCAAAAGTTTCCTCTCTCGGAAGATATCCTCCATGCGGCGATCCTCAAGTTCACCGCGTCGTGTCTTACTGCTGGAGACATGGGGTTGTGGATGGGCCCCGGTCGAAAAGTCTTCGAGAAGATATTCGAATGCCCTACCCTCGGTCTAGAGCTGTGCGGTGTGTTGTCTGATCTGAATTGGGGAGGATGGAAGTCACTTGCCCTCCCTCGCATTATGAAGCTCTTGCCTACGTATCTTGATAATCATTCAGACAAGAGCCTTGAACTTCTGGTCGCCTTGGTCAAGGGTCACAGATTGGATGGTATTGATGTTGTTTGGAAACAGCGTGTGCAGACATGGGTGGACGGCAGGTTCTCGGACTGGAACCGGACGGACGTTCAGGTATGGCCTCCCACTTGCAAAATCATGATAATTCTAAACGACGAGCTTTCCAGATGTTCGAGTTTGCACAGATACTCGAAACCCAACACATGCTCCCATCACTCAGCCCGCTACTGATAAGGGTAATCGAGTCTACTCTCAACACGCCAGCTGCGCGAAGCGAGTTTGACCAAAGAGAAACGAACTCAGCCTGGTTATTAGGAGCCTCGCTATCTTGTCTTTCCAAACGAAAAGCGAAGGAATGGTCAGATCTGGTCGATATACAAACATGGACCAGGAGCGTTATCCAACATTGGGGCTGGTCTGGGTACACTATGTCTGGACTGGTTGACTTGATACGAGTACAGTACGTCACCTTCTATTTCGCTCTATATCGAAAGTTAATAAATTAACAGCCCGGCGCATGAATCCACACTGTCTGGCGAGGAACTTTACGATTCTCTTCAAAACTCGTTGCTCTCGCATTCTCGTTTACTTCGGCTGAGTGTACTCCACGTGCTTTCTTCTGTTACATTGCCTACAGATAGTGCGGAGGTCGTCAAACGCTGTCTGCAAGGAGAAGAGGTATCGCTTGATGTCCAAGGTGCTCGCGAGAGGGTACTGCGAATCACGCGTTTGGGACAGTCCCTTCAAGACAGCGACAGTCTCGCAGTAGATATCGCTATTCGATGGTTGACTGGTGAGTATATATCCAGGAGAAAATCATGGTATATTGTTTGCTCATACCTCCTTTAGCTCAGCTGAAGGTCAACCTACGTCCGCTATGGTCACCAACCGCACAGGCATTGTCGACTATTGCAGAACACTTTGGTGATTCCGTATGGGAAATGGTCTTCAACGAACTACGAGGCATATCGGAATCGCCGGACTCTGAAGTCGTTCCACATTGGATGCATGACCAGGACAACGAGGAACTAGACCCTATTAGTGAAGTTGAAAGAACCTGGAGAGATCCTAGCGGACATAAATTCCGCTCGCAGATTACTCTTTGGCTTCGGGGAGATGCTGCTCGTCGCATTATCATTCGGGTAAGTTCACAGTGTAGATATAACATAGATCTTGATTGACATGTGCTTTATAGCCCCAAATTATCCAGGAGCGATTCGACCCCAATACATACGAGAGCCAATTACTAGCTACTCTGGGAGAATGTTCTTCGCTTGCTGAAAAGCACAGTCGGGATCTGGTACCCTTGTTCTTATCCATGGCTCCCCCCGACACACCAACAAAGATGCCGCGATACAAGCTCAGTGCATGGCTCGAGCTGTTCTCCAAGTTTACCAATCCTAAAGCGCTGCGGTCGACGGAGGAGTTACATCGGTTATATATTGTCCTCCTATCACATCCAGACCGACCACTACAGAAGCTCGTGTTATCCTGTCTGCTCACATACAAGTCATCGCATCTTCTTCCTCATGCTGATACCCTCCGCATGCTTTTGGACGAAACTCGATGGAGAGATGAGTTGACGCAACTGCAGGTCGCCGAAATCGAAGAGAGTGATCGGCCAGAGCTTGTCGATATTCTTATCAAGATGCTCTTTGGTATCATGTTGGAGAAAAAAGGTCGCTCGCGCGGGGCAGATCGACGTGCTGCTATCTTGACCGCATTGGCTGGCTGCACCGATCTCGAACTGACTAGTCTGGTTGATTTGATGTTGCGGCCTATCAACAAAGATCGACAGCCACAACCGCAAGGATCATACACCGTACAAGCACTCCCCTCTGAGGTTACAGACAAGCAGCTCGTCGGCTTTTTGAACTTGTTGGGTGACGTTGTCAAACAACTTGGCTCACGGCTGCTCTCTGTTTGGCCATCCCTTCTTTCAACACTTCTCGATACTATCGCGTATGCACAAGGTCGGATTAGTCAGAGCAGCGAAATCGTCATTGCAGACGAGGAGGGTGAAGAAAACGAGGATGATACCGAGGAGAAAGAGGAAGGAACCTCCAATGCTTCCAGGACTATTCGCACTGTTCGTCAATTGGGTCTCAAGCGTTTCGCAGACTTCTTCCGTGTACCCGTCACATTCGACTTTCGACCGTATCTGGCTGAGGCATATCGTACATTCATCTCACCTCGCCTTCCAACCCTTGACATTGAGAACACCCAATCACCTTCTTCGCTTCTCGAACTGTTTTACATATGGTCTCGGCAACCAGATACTGTTCACCTTTTGGTGGACTTCGACAACCATACTTTATCGAAGATCTATGATTGTTTAGTTGCTACCAATGTCAAACCTGCTGTCGTCGTGAAGGTGTTCGATATTGTTGATAATATCTTACGCCTATCATTAGAAGATTCGGACATCTTGGAAGTCGTCTTGAAGCCTCACGTTCCTGTATTATTGTCCAACATCTCTACTCTCGTCGAACGCACTAAGGCCATTGCATCAATGACGGACACCATCGGTCGAAGACAAATCAGCATCTTGTCAGAACTTGCACCATTCATTTCGGACTCTGAACAGGCTTCCGCTCTACTCACTCTCTTTATCCCTCTTCTTCGTAAACCGTCCAAAGTTCTCCCAGAGAAGATCAAGGCGGATATGCTTAATATCATCCGGAACTTCCTGCCTTTCGTAACGTCGTTGTCGGATTTAACAAGTCCCGTGTACTCGAAAACCCATTCCCTTCTGGCATTACTCTTCCAACAGCTACGATCCCGACCCGCTAGGATTGGCCTTGTCGCAACGTTCCACGTTTTTGCCTCCATCCAACCTGCCCTTCAGCCACTTGCTCAGCTTCTCGAAGACCTGAATGCCTTTTCTACAAGACGGATGGAGGAGCCGGACTTTGATCGAAGACTGGGAGCATTTACCAGATTGAATGAGACATTCCACGCCACATTCAGTACTTCGGATTGGCTGCCTATCCTCTACAACATGCTGAATTTCATCCAGGATGCTGATGAACTCACTATCCGAAATAATGCATCATTTACTATGAAGCGCTTTATCGATCGTGTTTCTACCGACGGCTCAGAGTTCGAGGCTACGTTCACGAAGGTTTTGTATCCGGGCTTGAAGAATGGGCTTCGATCCAAGAATGAGTTGGTTCGGGGTGAAATTCTCGGTGTCATTGCGTATGCCATCACGAAATGCGAGAACATCGCGACACTACAGGAGATGCGAGGACTTTTGGCTGGCGGCGACGAAGAGGCTAGTTTTTTCAACAATATCCATCATATCCAAGTGCACCGTCGCACCCGTGCCCTTCGGAGACTTGCCGATTACTGCGACGAAGGCCACATTCGGAGCGTTACACTGGCGGAAATATTTGTTCCGTTGGTTGGTAACTTCATCGTGTCAGCAGTATCCATCGACCACCAGATTGTCACCCAAGCCATTTTGACAACCGGTCGTATGGCCAGACAACTAAAGTGGGGTGCCTACTACACTTTGATTCAACAATATCTGCGCCTTGCTAAAGCTAAGGAT
Organism: Cerrena zonata; assembly: GCA_038087015.1. Classification (NCBI taxonomy): domain Eukaryota; kingdom Fungi; phylum Basidiomycota; class Agaricomycetes; order Polyporales; family Cerrenaceae; genus Cerrena; species Cerrena zonata. The sequence continues at coordinate 354,792 of JASBNA010000005.1, forward strand.
GCTTCAGAACGAGTGTATGTCCGTGCCATCGTTTGTATTCTCGAGAACTTCCACTTCTCGATGACCGATATCGAAGAAGTGAAAGTAGTAACCGCTGACAAGGAAACAGAAGACAATGAAGACGAAGACGAGCAAGCCCTTGATACGGCTGCCCGTGAGCAAGCTCGGATCGCGGATTTAGTAAATAGTCGTCTACTCCCAACTCTTCTCAGGCATTTGGAAGATAGAGATGAGACAGAGGAGAGTCTTCGTATCCCCGTCGCCATTGGTATCGTCCAGGTCGCCTTGCATCTACCCTCGTCTACTGGCAAGCCACAGGTCACTCGTCTTCTCACCGTTCTGAGTCAAATCCTCCGGAGTAAATCGCAGGATACTCGGGACCTCACACGGGATACACTTTGTAAAATTGCCGTCTTACTTGGTCCCGAATACCTGCCCACGATGCTACAGGAATTGCGCGGTGCATTACTACGTGGACCACATCTTCACATTCTTGCTTTCGTCACCCACGCTATCCTCGTCCATGTCACTACGGAGGAGAATGTGAAAAGTTTTCATACACTTGACGACTGTGTCCACGATGCAGCACACGTCTCTGCCGAGGTCATCTTTGGTGAGTCGGGCAAAGACGTGTTGTCCGAGGAGTTCAAGACCAAAATGAGGGAAGTACGTTCCTCGTCCTCTAAGGGTGTCGATTCTTTCGCCATCATCGCCAAGTTCATCACGCCTTCGAAAATCAGCAGCCTTTTGATCCCAGTTCGTAACATTCTACACGAAACGGAAACCCTCCGAGTGATGCAGCAAGTCGAGGAGCTTCTTCGCAGAATCTCGGGTGGTCTCAACTCAAACGAGCATCTGAAGCCAAAGGATCTCATCAGTCTATGCAATACACTGATCAGCGAAAACTCTCGTTTCGTCCAAGCCCCAGCCCCGGCCCCTTCTAAATCCAAGAAAAGGAGAGGAAAGGCTGACTCTGCCATCGTACAAATGAAGCGCACCCAAGGCGTATCGTCGGACCACTATGCAAACAATTCGTTCAGGTTAGTCCAATAGGGTTTCCTATCCGTATCGTGATAGTGTTAAAACCTTTTTCCTCGCATAGATTTGTTGTCTTCGGTCTTGAGCTCTTCAATACAGCTCTTCGACGGGGTCGTTTCGACTTCCAGGACTCCTCCGTCATGACTCGTCTGGAATCGATGGTCTCAACAATCGGAAACACGCTCTATTCCAATCATATGCACGTAGTCATACCGGGTCTTAAAGCCGCGGCGGGCCTCATCAAATGCCCATTGAAGACTATTGAGAAGTCACTACCCGTTTTCATACGCCAGATGATCGATATTGTCAAGCAGGCCGGATCGACCGAGTCTGAAGCCGTTCAGACCGCCTTCAAATCGTTGTCGGCTATTCTTCGCGACCACCCTGGTGCCCAAGTTAAAGAAAAGGATCTAGTGTTTTTAATCGAGGTCCTTTCCCCGGATTTGGAGGAGCCCGCTCGTCAAGCCAGTGTCTTCGCCATGTTACGTGCCATTGTTTCGAGGAAGTTCGTCGTCCCAGAAATTTACGACATCATGGAGAAAGTCTCGGAGATCATGGTAACAAATCAATCAACTCAAGTCCAGGAGCTTTGTCGCGGGGTCCTCCTGCAATTCTTGCTAGACTACCCGCAAGGCAAAGGTCGACTAAAGAACCAGATGACCTTCCTCGCGAAGAATCTTTCGTATGTGCACGAAAGTGGTCGCAAGTCCGTTATGGAGCTTCTAAGTGCTATTCTCGCCAAATTCAACCCTTCTCTCATCAAAGAGTACTCGGACCTCCTCTTCGTTGCTCTCGTCATGGTCATCGCTAACGATGATTCTGCCAAATGTCGAGAAATGGCAAGCGCGTTGATAAAGACCCTGTTCGGTAGATTGGAGGAACAACAACGACGAGTGGTACTTTCTCATGTTCACTCATGGGCATCGCAACGAGGACAAGCCCAGCTTCTTCGTGTTTCGTCTCAAGTCTACAGCATCATCATCGACCACCTTCAACAAGATATCACGTCGCATGCTATTCTTATTCTCGAGGATCTCTCTGCCATCCTTGTACACAGCACCCAAACATTGGATAGTTTGACCGACGATGATGATCAAGACGAGATGGACGTTGATCTCGATTGGCAGATTTCTTACCATGCGCTTGTAGCATTGAATAAACTCCTTGCAGCTTGTCCTGACTTTACTACCGACAAGACCAAATTGGACTGGACACCGATCATTGCTCATCTTTTGTTCCCTCACGCCTGGGTTCGCACCGCTTCATGTCGTCTCGTCGCTGTTCTTTTCTCTGCTGTCCCTATAGCGGCACCAAAAGAGGATCTACCAGAGGAAGACCCCTTCGGCTTGATGGGTATGGAAGAAGTGGCGAAGAAGCTGTGCTTGCAGTTGAAGAGTGAGAATTTGGACGCGACCCTTGGTTTGCTGATCGTGAAGAACTTGTTCTACGTCGGAAAGTGCTTTGCTGCTAGACCCTTGCCGTCGACTAGTTCTGAGGAACCTGCGAAGGACGGTAAGGACAACGATGATGGAGAAGACGATGATCAGTCCGAGAACGAAGATGAAGAATCAGCTCAGAAGGAGAGGCATCCTCTTCCTTGGCTGTTCTCTAAATTATCGTACCAAGCTCGGTCCGCGCACATTTCTCGTCGCAATACATCGTCCAGTCCGGTAAACATACTTTCTCTTTTGTATTGTTTACCTTTTTTAACCATCCACCATATAGGAGAACTGGTACCACCAGCCAGCATCCGTCTTTAGATGGTTCGCTGCTATGGTCAATCACATGGAGCCTACTCAAGTGGAACGTTTCTCACCCCACATCATCTCACCCGTCTACCGTATTGCCGAGGACGATACCATCCGTGATCCTCATATGGACGAGTTGAAGACCCTCGCTATCGAGCTCCAGGACTTGCTTCAAACCAAAGTCGGTACTTCGAAGTTCTCGAACGTGTATAATGGCATTCGGCAGAATGTCATCAGTGTTAGGAGGGATCGTAGGACGGCTAGGGCTGTTCAGGTATGTTTCTTTCGTGTATGTCCATGTTAGAATTGGGGTTTAATTTGTATTTCTTTCTAGGCTGTGACCAACCCTGAGGTGTCTGCAAAGAAGAGGATGCAGAAGAACGTGTTGAAGAAGGAGAGCAGAAAGAGAAAAGGACAATCGTTCCAGTAAGCCTTTTCCCCTTGTCTCCCCGCAACCCATATATTTAATGAAACATTCATGTGCACAGGGAATACAAGGGCAAATCCAAAAAACGTCGTGAAGACTAAGATACCTCCCCTTCATATTGCTTTTATCCTTAGGGCATCTAGAGTCATATTGTTATAATGTAGCATAGAGTACACTAGTCATACACATTGTATCATACGGAACATATCTACCAACAAAAGACCTAAGCCGATAGGTCCATCGCCACCTCTTTGTTCGGGAAACATAGCTCGTTCTCATCATGAGCAGCATCGTCATCATCCTCGTTCCAATCACTGGTAGTCTCCCAGTCATTTTCAAATTCAATATCCAACGTCAGCTCGCCCTCCCCATCACCGTCATCCGTTAGAGGCATGAAAGAGGCTAGTAGTGCTTGATTCGGTAGGTTGTGAGAAACAGGCTGGACCCAACGTCGTTCTCGAAGACGTTTGTGTCGTTCACGATCTTCTTCGATACGTTTGAAAACTTCCTGACGTGGTAGGATCATTTGTCTGGGGTCGGCTGAAGGGTCGACAGAGTCCTTTCGGCTCTCTAGGGTGGCAAGGACTTCGGAGGCCTTTGCGGGATCTACGACACGTTTACTCCTCCAACTTTCGAGGATCTTGAGTTCGTGGTTAGGACACTAGAGACAGTCATGATTGAATATGAGAACCGTACTTGTCTTGTGCTCATAAGGTTGGGCAGCCCTTGTCGTCCTTGAGGTACGACATATTCTACAATTTTGGTCAAGTCCCGGGAGACGTAGTCGACGTAATACGAAGAGTTTGGATGCTTCTCTTTCGAGCTGTGTGGTCGGGCCTTGGCCAGAAGAGATGACTCGCATAACGAGTCCAAGAAATAAAGGATGTTTATTCGGTTGTTGATAGAGCCCTGTTTGACACCCAATAAGATATGGACATGTTTCGAAATACATCGAGCAGACTCTCACCTTCTGACATTCCTCTATTATACAGTCCCAAAGGTCCTCTCCACAGCTAGAAAAGTATTTGAGGGCATAGCCGACTACCTTTTGGATGGACTGTTGAGAACTGACTGAGTCATTGAGAAGCTCTCCGGAATCGTGGTGTTATGAGACTTACGCTGTAAGCCTTTTAAGTAGGTTCAGAAACTGCATACGGACTTCAAAGGGATCCATGTTTAGAGTACACAACGGCACTGGGTAAATGTCAACAACTGGAATGGGGGTAACAGGGAATTCAAATCATTTTGTTCAAAGAACACCGCTCGCGGCGTCTAAATTTAACCGAACTCGTAAAGTTTCGATTACCCAATGACGTCGTATTATCTTGCACTTTTACTTTGATATGTCTTTTTGTTTCTCGCCATCTACTGTGACATAGGCCCAAAATACCGAAACATAACTATTCCTCGGCTACATGTGTCGATCATGCTCCGCTCAAAGCTCCACAACACCCAGGTCATCCGTTGTACAATCTGTCTAGAAACTGTGCGTTGTATGTGGGTAACTATTAACGGTCTTCCAATCACGTTGCCAACCAAGTGGGTCTCCCTGATGCGATCTTATCCTAGGATCACCTGGGAATAGTTAGTGTGTCCATCCTTTTCTCGCTGTCAAGCAATCGTGGAAGACACAGACAGACCGCTCTGTAGCCTATTCGCGATCCGGAAAATAGGAGGCTCGAGCTGACGCGAAATGCCTCTATTTTACGTATTTTGACAGAGCGAGAGGTGGTTTACTGGATCTTAATATTGAACAAAGACCTTACACCACCTATACAAACAATATCTTAGTCCCGACAAGCCCGGATACCGCCCACAATACAATGTCTCAGACCCTAGGACTTCACCACTTACCTAGGAAGCCCGATGCAAGTCCGACGGGAACATCCTTTCTATTTCGGCACTAGTAAGCCGCTCCTTCACAAAACAGGCGTATGATGCTAGCGAATAAGCCTGGGTGAGCCCGGTGTCTCACGTCTAACACGATCGTACAACGCGGCAAGCATTATTGACCTCAAACCCACGTATACTTTCTGCTTGTCCAAAACGAACAGGGATCAACCCAGAAAGTAAGTTTGAGTTCTTGTTAACCTTATGCTTTAAAGGACCTTGAGATCACTGCTGAACCTCAGCATAGTCAGCCAACCCCTAACGGTAAGAAACGCTGCCAGTGGTCTACCTGGTCATCCAAACGCTCACGATAGTATCTGGGTAGATGACACCCCGCACCTTCAGGCTGCCCAACGAGCTCACGGATCGTGTCATCGACCATTTGCACGATGACAGGACCTCGCTGAACGCTTGTTCCGTGGTCTGCCAGGACTGGCGATCTGCGAGCCAATTCCAACTCTTCCGTCATCTCTCGTTCACGCTCAAGAACCCAGAAAACCTCATGTACACAATGGAATCGTTCTGGAAACCCCCTCCGGACAGTGTAGCACATTATCTTCGACATGTTCAAACCCTCACCTTAAACAACGGTCGTGGCCATTTCACCAGGCTGGATCTCAACTGTCTAGGCGATTTATCGAAAGTGCTGCCTAATGTTCGCAAGCTCGAGCTTTCCAACACTCAGTGGGCGAGCGCCGCCAATTCCACGGAAAGCAAGCCGCCAGTACCCTGGATGTCTATCCGGACACTGAAGCTGTCATGCACGCCTATAGTCGTATGCCCGGCTAACGCGTTATACGTCATCTTGCACATGTTCCCGAACATCGAACACCTGGAATTTAATTCGGTTCCCTGCTACAAACTATCCATGCTTATAGATAGCAACATTGCCTTCCCACCGGTGCCCAAGTTGCGCACCTTGACCTGTCATGATCTCAGCAATATTGGTAATCTGTTCCTTGGCCTCAAATCCATGCTTGGCGGACAGCTGGACACGGTCAATGTCAGTGGTGTTTACATCTTAAATGACCTTGTTCACTTAAACGACTTCGATCATATTCGTTCCACTCTCAAAACGTTGCGATTGGAAATTAATGGTACATCGCAGATCATGATGGATCATGTAGACGATGGTGAAAAGGATTTCGATTTTTCAGGTGACTTTCAAATTGCCTTTTGTTTGGAAATACGGGTTTTACTTTATATTATTATAGAAGGCACCGAGCCGCTGCCCCTTCAGTCGCTCTATTTAAATCGATTCACCGTCCTTCAACATTTGAACCTTATCGTTCGACCTGGACAGTTCGCATCACAAATCCCTATCCTCAAACAACTTCCTGCTTCCATTCGCACCATTACATTCGAATTATTCTGGGCACCGAGTGATGATTCAGACATCGAGAACTGTCTAGAGGACTTGGAGGAGTCGGAGGTTTTGGAATGCATCGAGCCTCTCTCTCATTTGGAGGTAGTTCGTTTTATGCCTATGATTAAAGGAGTCGAGATGAAACCTGCGGCTCGTCAATTAGTACGGGAGAGATTACCCCATCTTCTCGAAAGAGGTCTTTTACAAATCTCTCATTTTCACGCCCCCTTGAAGCAGTAGTTGTAGCACGTTTACCTGCACGTTGAGGAGGAATATAATTGATTCATTTACGATTTTTCCCCCTTTAAGGCATGTCTAGCAATCAGTCTCTGATAGGTATGAGTGAATGACATCGTATAGAACAACCAAAGTACAATCAAAGGAATGACGTCACTAGTAGTAGCATGGTATTAGTACAATTTTACACAAGAAATATCGTAATGGCAAGTGATGCATGTGTGTATATCGCACTGCGAGCAAGATCCACCTCGAGACACAAACTGTAAACCCGAAAGAGAGAAAGAGCAAAAGGCGAAGGGCATGTGAGATAGAAAAGACAAACAAAGTCCAGGAGAGCCGTTTATACCGCGAACTTCTTCCCACATCGAGTGCACTTCTGTTCCATGTCAACACTGAGGTAGAGACGGTCAGATATCACCATGGCAGATCGAACTTTGAAAGACACTTACAACAGGCACAGTAGACCGATTGGGAACAAGACGATCGCTGAAATTAAACCGATCGGACCGTATTTCTTTTCAATGTCGTGATCCCCTCTCGCACACCGAGCGTACACTAAAATCCCAAAAAGCGTCAGCACATTGTTTTTAAGTGCGAAAAAACGGAACTGAAGACTTACATTGTGATTGGAATTGATTCCCCAAGTGGGCTTCAGTCGCCAACGCAGGAGCAGGACCTCCGGTATGCACGGGTTGCAAAGCGACGTTTCCCGTAAACTGGGGTTGAACTGCCACCCCTGTGTACTGATTGTGGACCTGTCCGGGGTTATGTAGCTGTCCAGGTGATGTCTGACCAGGCATCGTGACGTTCATCGACTGATGCTGCATCATACCGGGTTGACTTGCCATACCAGGCGACGGCATACCTGGTTGACCAGGCATACCAGGCATTCCTGGCATTCCCGGGGCTCCGGGAGAACCAGGCTGACCAGGAAGAGGATGGTTCGGGCTACCAGGCGTACCCGTATACATGGGTTGCATTGGCTGGATAGGAACACCCTGCTGACCATGCATCGAGACACCGGTATACTGGGGCTGCATCATCCCTTGCCCTGTGTGCTGACCTTGCATCATACCCGTGTGCATAGGTTGCATGGGTTGCATATGCGAAGGTGGATGGGATGACATGGATGAGTGCGAGCTAGGATACTGAGGACGAGGGTTGTGCATTTGGTTAGGAGGAGGGGAGTACTGCTGCTGTTGTTTTTTGTCGTCGACAAAGCCTGCATCGTATGCCGAAGGGCTAAACCCGTACGAATACGCGGGTGCAGAGTCCATTTGGGGAGGTGGTGATTGGGGAGGCTGGTTCTGAGAGGCGAGTAGGGAAGTGTCGTAACCGGTGGGTGCGGTATTGAGATTGTTGTTGTTATTGTTGTCGCCGCCGCCAGTTCCTAGACCGCTCAAGTCGATACCAACAGTGGTATTACTGAGATCGATTCCACCGTTGTTGAAGTTAGAAAGATCGATCCCACCAGAGTTGGAAAAGTCGTTTCCTCCAGTAGTTCCCCCACTCAGGAAATCGGTCCCACCGTTATTATAGTCGTAGCTATCCATTAGTCTATATCAGGATCGAGAGTTTGATCGGTAAGAACCACGTAAAGATAGAGTGAAAAGATATTTCGCGACGGTATCACAGAGTAGGGCAAGGAATTGTTGGATAGAAGGAAGAAAGTTGTACGTCTCCCTTTCTCAAGCCTACATATAGGACAATTTTTGCAGTCAGCTGTGTGCAGAACTATGGTCGAAAATGGAAGGACTCGACCAAGTGTGCCCTGCCTCAACCCGACATCGACATATTGACAGATAGATGAATGGAGGCTAGTGCTTAGCCGATGTCAAGGATCATGCATTTGTACCTGACCACCACGACCGAAAGTCGTGAAATGTGACGCTGTACTTCAAAATATTTCACACAATGCGGGTACACCGTCGTATCGAATCTGAGTCAACTCACAATAGCCCTCGATCGTAGACTGTTGTGAGACTCGGAGAGATCGACAGAACGGTATAGTTGCTGCGTTGTACTAAAAAAAGTACAACGATCGCCGAATTTGATTGTATACCTGTGCTCCTTAGCAGCTGTGGGGACTTGATGGCTTGATATCGGTGACAGTACGGATCTGGCGTTACTGCCTCAGTCAACCAGGTACATATAATCTCGCGACGCAACCATAGCACAATACCGGACTCGCATCCGTTGTGTACTTATCGTAGCGATAACGTTTTCGATTACCTGGACAGCCATAAAGGTACATTATTACGAGGCACAATAGGAGAGAGTATTTGCTTATCAGACCTTTCCAAAGGTGGACAACATAGTCCTGAAGTAATAATGTCTTCAAGAGGCATATATTGCAATCTCCTATCTTCTCCCGCCGGCTGGCTCATATGAACAGAGTCACGAGTTCATGTTCGTGAGTTGGTGAGAGCTCGATGATGGTAGTGATAAAGACAAATCCCGAAGTCTACGGAGAGCAACCAATGCGTTGTGGGTAATCGGAAGAACATGGGTGCTTCCTTGTTCAACTTGCGGACGACGGGAAAGCATGAATACTCTTGGCAGAAACGTTCGAGGTGAAATTTCCGGATGCTGTTTAATTGACGGGTGTCATTGACGTTTAAGGTACAATTGCGTTGATGTCGCTATGTTGCATTGATGCTGTACGTCGAGGCAGTCATCTGAGCACCGAGGATTATTAAGGGCCTTGATGGCGGACCCGAAGAGCCATGAGGCTGTGCAAGTAATCCAGTCTAGGCAATCCTCCAGAGGCTCTTACTAAACACAGACAAACAACCCTCCCCACGTGGATTTGTGAGAGAAGCCGAAAATGACCAGTGTGGCACAGGAATCGATTTATGCCTACTCTAGAATAGGGTGTTTATCGCAGAGCCTTAGATCAATATTCCTGTAGTTACAACATTTCATCTCGTTGAGACGCTTAGCAGAATTAAGTCAGAGATAGTCAGGGTCTCTTATCGAGAAAATAAAATTACTTATGCTGATGTTACATCTATGGTACATAAAAGGCCGTCGTAAGAGATAAAATGAAAAGCACAGACTGGACAGATATACACGGAGAGGAGAACAAGCCCCGACACATTCACCGACTCCAGCCAGAGTCAACGTTTTCTCTCCTATACCGCTGCTTCGAGACCGTTTTGTTACCCAACTGCTCTATCTGGCGGCTTTTCTGACTTTTCCGAGAGGAAGGTGTCTCTATGTCATCAACCTCATCAGACGTCGCACCCGAATCATCATCTCGTTTTCTTTTCTGTCCATGAGCAGACTTGGAGACTATAGATGTGAGCGATACTCGGGGCGGTGTAGCAAAACCAAATGATTTCGCCACTTTTGTAAGGTCAAGCGCGTTGATATCGTATATCTTTTTGTTCGAGTACGAATTATAGGAGTGAAGATATGCTCGGTAGCCATCAACAGCGGAGCGGTAGAGGTAGTAGTTCTTCTGCAGCAAAGTCTCAAGCTAAAATACGTGAGTTGAGTTAGAATGAAGAAGGTTCGTATCACGGAAAACTAGATTGAAACCTACCTGACTCTGAACATTCCGTACCCGATCAGAATTGATAGAATACTCGTTCAAGGGTACCTTGGCCTCCTTCAAGTAACGAAGGAAACCAAGCTCATTTTGATGCAAAAATAGAAGACTTTGTCCGACATTCCCAGCACGGGCAGTACGTCCAACACGATGGATATAGTCTCGAGGATCATCCGGGGCGTCATATTGCACAATCCAATCCACGCGAGGAATATCCAGACCACGCGCAGCGACGTTAGTGCATAATAAGATGCCGGATTCTGCATTCATAAACTCAAAGAAGGTATTGGTACGTTTCTGTTGTTTTTGTTTGCCCTATAGTCAAGATAACGTAAGCGAATGAATGCATGAGGACGGTGAGGAATGAACTACATGCAAGTCAAGGACGGGAACATCAATGTAGTTGAGAAGCTCTCCATGATACTTGACTGAATTGCAACTGGAGAAAAATACGATGATCTTTTTCTTCATGTGCTTTTTGAGGAATGTAAACAGTATCAAGAAGCGCTTTTCCGAGGGTGAAACGATATATCCTTGAGTCAGGGTTGAAACAGTACTAGCTTCGGCTTCTTGATCGACGTCAACCGAGATGGTTCCTGGTCGTAGAGAAATGCGTGCAAGATCTTGAATTTTGGTTGTCTGTGTTGCTGAGAATAACATGGTCTGTCGATTTTCTACAGAAGGAAATCAACATCGCGAAGTGTTGACATGGAATGAAGAGGCGTACCAGATGGAAGGAGGGAGACGATCTTTTTGACCTCTTCTTCGAAACCAACTTCGAGAATGCGGTCTGCCTCATCGATGATAAGCGCTTTCAGATTGCGATATACGAAACCTTTCGTATTCTAGAGTGATAGGGTCAGCTATTGTACTATCAGCAAGCCGTTTTATCGCGACATACCTGAAGATGATCTAGAAGTCTTCCGGGAACAGCTATCAGTAGATTGACACCCTTCTCCAGTCGTTCGACTTCAGAGCGCCGGTTCGCCCCGCCCATGACGATACCAACTGTTTGGGAATGTGGTGCCATAAGCTGCTGAGCTACGCCAAATATTTGCAATGCTAGCTCGCGCGTTGGAGTAAGTACAATTACCCCGGTTCCTGGAATATCAGTTAGAATATTTCGGTGTAAAACCAGCTCAGACTTACCATTACGAGGCTTGAATTTGAGGCTGTGTAGTAGCTCAACCGCTGGAATCAGGAATGCTAAGGTCTTCCCAGATCCGGTTTGCGCAGCTCCCATTACGTCTTTTCCAGCGAGAAGAAGAGGTATGGCTTTCTCTTGAACGACGGTCATTTTGGTGAAGCCCATTTCGGAAAGGGCCGTTTGGGTGTGTTGAGACAAATCAAGTGAGGAGAAAGAAGCAGCATCAGACTTGTCGGAGGTTTCTGAGGACATTTGAGAGATGTCGTGAACAGGGGAGGGCTGGGCCAAGTAAGTTGAGTAACGACCAGTGATGATCCAGCAATCAGTTTCGCCACCGTTTCCGTTTCCCCCAGGGCTGTTGTTATGTGGGTTTATATTGTCTCAGAAAAGCTGAAATAACACAAACAAAGGCAAGCTGATATCCTAAAAGTGCGATGGTAGAGGACTGAGATAGGGTCGAAGCAAGTGTCGTCGACGTCAAGAGCAAGTGGGTAAAAAGCTTTTACGGCGCGCTTACTTTGGCTCTGCATGTGGGAATCTTTTCATAGACACTCGGAAAAGTGCCGAATCGGAGAATAAAATGTTGAGGATTCAGTGCTGCTTGCTTGAGGGCTTCCGGACTCCACTTGGGTTTATTCGAGCCTCCTTACTAAGTTACTATAGATCTGATTTACGAGACTAACATTAATATTACGGTATATATCATTATTAATATTTTCTCCTAAATTGAGATTACGGTATTATGGTAAGGGGAGCGTATGGTAATATTATTGGTAGTTTCACTACATAAAAACAATATGCAACACCAAGCTGTAGTTGGACGGGCAAGTAAGCCCTACCGTCTGCCGTATCATTCATTTCTCATTCGCATGCACCCGCATTTTGGCGTCCAGACGTCCAAAATGGGATATGACCTACATTTTCGGGCACTTCTCGTCCGAAATTGGAATGTAGGACTCATCCTCATCGAAACCGGCACAATGTGTCCTTTTTGTGGAATATAACATCAAATACGGCCTATATCATCTTAATATTGCAGTTGTAACTTGTAATTACATTAAAAGAAATTGAAACACACATGATATTGGAGCTGTAGACAGTCGAAAAAACCTAGTACTCATAACTTGCACCGCATATATTTATTCCAATCCGTCTTCTGTCGATCTGTCCTCTAGAGAAATACAACCTCCGTGTGCATAAGGCATTTTCGTCGGGCCAGAGGATACAGCTTGAACCTAGGCCGAGATTTTGGCCAATCCGTCCTCAAAAAACTACAACGTACGGGGTCCGAAATGACCACATCTGTCCGCACAGCAGCATAGGCGGGGGTCCTGCAGACAGACATCATCTAAATGCCAGCAAAACCAGTAACACCTACTACTAGTAGGAGGCTGGAGCAAATAAGTAGCAGACAATCTCTACCGTGACTGAACTTGTGTGGTTCTACTGTAGCTGAGGGCAATGTACTTCTCATATTCATCTCGAAAAATCTCTGTAGCATTTCGCCAGACGTGCTCTAGGTAAGAAGTCCGCTACCGCCAATGCTGTCAAAATACTTGAGACCCAGGACGCCGCAATTGCTTACGTGACATCTGAAATATCTTTATTGTACACACAGTGGTCACAAACGCTGTACATTATCGCGGCGAAGAAATTTGGAGTCGGCCACACCGTCTCTCATGTAGAGAAACATATAGGCTACGATTATCTAGTCCCACTCGGCACCCCAACCTCCTCCGCTTACAGCTTCGTTACCAATCCGGGATATCTCAGAGGCGTAGTATTGGCTCCTACTCTCGTTCCATCTGTAGAAGACAAGAATCAGCGGAACAGTACATGATATATGACAGTATTAGCCCACTCCTTGAGACAATTCTCGGCGACATTAACCACATTGAGGGTTTGGCCGTTGTATTTGGTAGTGAGGTCGTATACCTATGAGGAATTAGTACTCGACGACAAGGCCTGGTCACGATGACGTCCTCTTACCCCATTGCTCTTCACAGCCGACACCTCCCAGACACAGTTGGCTCGATCGCCGCTGGGCAGTATCGTGGCCACTATGTGGAGAGCGAAATCGTGGAAAAGCACCTTGCTTCCAACCTATCAGAACGTTAGACAATGCTTGAGGATAGAAATGTTAGAAAGACCAACGTTCAAAGGCATATTGATAGGATTGAGTTAGTACTGAGGGGAGTAGCTAGTAGTAATTGTCCTGCGAGTGTTATGAAGAACTAGCCGTGGATGGACGATATTTATACTGATAGACTGTGGCGTATACTTAATGTCTAGAGGCCATATCTGTATATGTCACATTTCCTAGGAGAATGTGAAGAGATATATACACATGACCAGGATCTGCAGGGTCTGTCTGAAAAATTAATGATCTGACGGATAGGCATACAATTGAACGGGGAGAGAGATCAAGGGTACGTCCAGGGTCTTCTAGTTGTCTAGGGATTTCATCATCCACGCCATTTCTCTATCAGAAGGGCATAAATTCTACTCGAATTGATGGCATTCGATGAGAGTTTATGAACGTCGAATAACGAGCTTCCTCAACCTAGCCACAAAGGCTACGAGATTTGAGACATGAATATGTGGCTCTTTTATCTAGAGGGTCTCCTACTTACGTAGAGACTCCACCCTGGCTCACCTCACATGAGGAATCAAGTGCGCCACACCCTGAATAGGGGATACGCAAGCCTGAGTTCGCCGTGACGATATACTCCCTGGCATATCACTAGCATTGCGTTCCCTGGATGGCAGGTGTTCGCATTAGCCTGTACAGGACAGCAACCGTGATGGAGATGGATCTTGACGGGAGTGCCACCTGGTAGGTCACCGTAGGTGGCCCTGATACGGCAAAATTATATGTGTCTGTGAAATCACTGCCCGATATACCTACGATGGATGGCAATTAGATGGAAATATTGAGTACTGAGTACTGAGTGCGCACCTAGGAAGAAGAAAAATAGATCGACGACAAACCGAAGAGGAAGGGTTAGGGCGAGATACGTCGAGATACGCCGCTTCCGAGTCCCTTTCCGCGTCTGTAGAGTGAGTGCCAGTGCCTTATCGTTTTAGCTGGAAATGCAACAGCGAATACCCCACGCCAACATACATCTTACACGGTAAGGATTCTGCAACGAAATCTGCGATCTTTTGCCGTCGAGCGACTAGAGCCTTAGGTCTCGGCCCAAATGCCAACAAATGAACGGAAACTTGAACAGGTTACAAAAACAACCATCCAGAATTAAACGTTGAACGTCGAACATAGAGGGCTCTGCCGAAATTGCTTTTGCACCCGTTTTCCTTGCTGGATTGATGGACAGGTCCTCAAAATCCAGACAGAGTGTTGGGTACATACTAGATGCCGTACGTTAGTGCGAAGGACGCCCTCGATCATCATCAGTCACTCCCCATATTCGGTAGGTCAACTGGTGAACGGTGTCCTTGTTATTTTCCAGTCTAACACTCCGGCTCTTGGCTAAAGCAACCTATTTTCATGCAATATTTCAAGTACTTTGGGTAAAAAGAACCAATCCAGGGGCATCCTAAGTTGACCTTCTCAGGTTTGGTCACCCAATGTCACCCCAAGAGTCACAGCTATAAAAGGAAATCGGGTCACTTCAGTCTCCTTAGTACGCGATACCCGCCCATCAATATGCAAACGGCTGTGAACGCTCGGCTACACAGTAGGAAGACAAATCGTTCACTAAATTACTTGGTGTAGGGTAGCCGTTTCCCTCCAGTTGTAGTCTGAATTCGACTCGGAATTGAGAACATTACATAAACAAGCCTCGAAAGCTCCCGTTACTCTTGAAGCTTTGAAGTGGGGCTCAAGTGTGTTCAAGTTGTACCGAATTGTATTTCCCACTTTCACAAGGATATTTGCTCGAAATGCCGCCATGATAGGTGCCAACTCCCAGTCTGGGATGTGGACAATTGTCTTCATCCTAGATTGGGCCCGGGGCTGTAGCTGAACCTAACTCTGCGATTCCACTGGTGAAAGGCACTGTCGTCCCTAAATCCTCGACCTCTCTCCTTCAAGTTGTCTGGTTCACGGATATCCCCGATTATTCTGGAACAGCTAATGAATGATTTGAAGACTGCATGGATCCTGTAAAACTAAGGTACATCTTGTTTGCGACAGCGGGCAGTACGCCCGCGCTGAGAATGGTCTCGACACGTCAGAAGGAGGACTCTACGGCATATGATGTCTGGGTCTCTGGTCGTTCTGATGTTTTTTCTGTGATCGCACGTGGCGCAATTGGAGAACTGTAGCAACGCTTGCTTGATGCACCGTACGAAGCCATCTTCGAGCATCGCTCGTAAAGGGATGAACCCCGGGGTCGGAAGTGACGGAGCCTTCACAGGTCAGTGGAATTCGATACTACAATGAGAGATTCCTGGTTGCAAGTTCAATTTTCCGTTGTTTTTCGTAACATATTTTCTTGTTAGTTCTGGTGTTTGCACCAAAGAAAGAGATCCTCAACCATTTGTCATCGGGCTGTTTGTATTTCTTGACATCCGTTTATGTACCCTGTACATCACCATATCCCACCCGTTGTAACTATAGTCAATTTACACAGCAAAACAAAACAACCTCATACCAGATTAATAAACATAAAAGTTCAAATGATAAAGGCAAATATTCAAGATGACGTGTAACTAGAAGAAGGTCCATAACTGAAGTGACTATAGCTGGAATTCGAATGGCCATAGCTTGAATGGCCGTCGCTCATAGCATCGTAAGCCGGTGGAGGGAGACCCTCAATATCGTATTCAATATAGCCTCGTGTCGTCAACTCTCCCGGCAGTTTTTCCTTCTTGCAAATCGACGATGTTGGTGAGGATTGCACTGAATATACCGATTCTGCATAAGGTAACGTAGGAGGTTTGATCGTAAGAGGGTCGGAGAATTCCCAACCACCGTCAGATCGACGTCGGGCGACGCGCATATTCTCACCAGGACGGTGTGCTATAATAAGGTTCAGTATGCGGGTTTCGAGGAGTAAGTGTAGTGTGCATACTAAATAGAGGAACTTCTTTCGTTGGAGTGTATGGGGTAACTTGAGCGGCAAGATGGTTTGGATCGACGACCATAGTCGTTTGTCGTCGGTCATCCTCGAGGAGTTGTGCGGGTCCTTGGGCACGTCGACGTCGGTGCCAGAAGTAGAAACCTACACCAAGTGCAACGAGAGAGACAATGGCAATAGATACGCCAATAGCGATGCCGGTGACGGAACGCGCAGACGAATCCGTGTCTGACATGTCAAAGCACCTATTTGGAAATAGGTTATCTTTGCGGGCGCGTTTGTGAGTTTGTTAACGGGACCACGTACCAATATATTAGTGAACAAATGAGCAGGGAAGGTCAAGGAGTGGAGTGAATGCAAGGAAAGTAAAAGCTGAACGAATGCAATAGCTTAGTTAGTATTCCGTTTACGAACAACGCCACACCACCTTCCTCTTCCTCCGAGCCTAGGATATACACGCACCTCTGACAAGAACAAAAAGACTTGAAAAACACCAACACCAACGAAGGAATATCAATCACATAGACAACTTGGACAGAGCCAGCAGTAGTCTTTGTGACGAGGAAGTAAGTATTGCGAGTTGGGTTAGTGTGTTCCACGAGCTTTGCGCTGCCACTTCAACAACAAACTCCGAATCGAAGGTCCCTGTCAACTCCCACACCCTGACAACTGGCAGTAAGGTCACCAGTGCACGAATACAATTGGTCGCAAGGTTCGTATTCGCGCTTAAGGAGGTATTATACACATAGATCGGCAATAACGGCATTCCTGTTTCCCATGAAATCCTGCCTTCCTGCCGAGGCCCGAGTCTAGACTGACGAGCTAAACGAAATTGTAAGGTTCTTGCTTGAAGCTTCAAAGCTACAAGGGTGCTTACCTGGGGCTGACCGTCGGTGAAAGCTCGTACACTCATCGAAAGGACTGGTAAGAACGCCTCACTCAAATTACTCACATCCATTTATGATGCATTTGATGATTGCACTGATCCCGACATAGCTTTGTCGTATGCAAATTCACTTATTGGGATGAAGGATTCTCATTTGATATACAACGTCTTCCTGTGTTCAGGGCAACTTGGAAGTGATGCTGTGAAGTCTCAGCTATACGGGACCTTTCTAGCGAGGATAACGAGGACCCAACTTTAATACTGGTACTTCCGATTCGCTAACTAATCCAGAGATGATAGGGATTAGGACTTTCTATACGAAACTACTTGTCATTGACCGCTTGCCCGTGTACCACGGAGAGTACGAAGTCAGTCCATATTGAAATACCGAGGGAAAACCCGTCAGTCCCGGGTAATGATAGTATTCTCGAACATATATCATGTTGTATCACTACCAATGAAGCACTGGTACGCGATTCGTAGCATCTACTCCATTTGGCAGCTCACGAAGTTCAACACCAGCCTGACCACCGATTAAGAAACCCAACAACCTCATCATGATCTGTGGATGAAAGTAGGGCGTCGATCCAGCGGTTGAGACACCTATCGTCTGTGGTTCAAAAAATTCAGACTCCGCTTGCATGGTTTAGAACTTTACGTACAGTCGGGGAGGAGATTTTTAAATTTGGTTCAGTATGACTAGGTCCCTCTTCGTCACTCTCAAGGCCCGTTCTACATAGTTGGCCGCCCACTCGGAATGAATCAATTATCGCAGGTACCGCAACACCGACGACAACTTCAAGAACGAGGAAGGGAGGGCATCAACGGAAGTGGCCACACCGACTTCCTTCCATCACTTACCTGAAAGCTTTCTGATCCTATGAGAAGTATACCTCCGTTGGTCACCGTTCTATCACCTCCGCTGGCACTGCCCTACCAACTATTGTGGTTCCGAGTCCGATGTAAATGTAAATTTCATCGTGGGCCCATATCATCATGAACTTGTACTGACACTTGCCACATCTCTCCCGCCACATATAGGAAAGAAGAAAATCAGACAGGGGTGTCGGGCCAATGGTCCGAAGATAAACCTTGATTTACTTCTCCTTGTGTTTGCCCTGGTACGTTCAACCTGAGTGACAGGATTTTACTATAACACCCGTCTTTGCAGGTTATCCCATTCGGTATCTAGACTTTACGGGGTCCTAGATGTTTGTCAATATAGCTTGTACAATGCTCTAACTATGTCGCCTATCATTATATGGTAATCCCTAACAAGACCGAGCGTTGACAGCAACATCAGATTGAAATCCCTGCTATTTTCGAAACTATCCGCGGGCTTTGAGGGAATCGAAACTTTAATCGCCTCTCCTTTGGTCCGATTGACCCACGGACGGGGAAAGCCAATCAACGGATCAGTACACTAGGTGTGAACCTACTTGGACGACCGTGAGTGATTATTGTGTTCGAATAACTGTAACCTACCGGACATGACGGAGAGGTGTGTGAAGAAACACTTATCTGTGCGGACCTCTACGGCCTTCCTACTAGTGAAGAGAAACTCAAGGTGAGTTTCTCTTGTCGTCGATCGATACTGAAGTACTTGCTTTACAGGTGCGTCTGGAAGTACCGTTGTGATCGATACATCGACTTTGCCGACTGGCACACAACCGATGCGCCCGAAAGCAGTTGTTCCAGCACCCGCCCCTTCATATACCCCCTCATGTCAGACATAAGCAATAAGCTCCACTGCTCACCTGTCAGGACAACGTTCGAGACAGTCGAGACAGCTACAGCTAGACTGCGACCCATTACCCTACGAAGATGAAGAAATCTTGGTCTGCGCAATACTTCTGGTGGCGCAAAGAAACACGCACTTTCGTACAAGGAGGCAGCTGCTCGTCAGTGAGCGATGTGATCCTGAACCTCTCATATAGGACTCGCGTTTGAGTGAACGAGGGGAAATTTTCCGATTATTTGAAAACGGGAGATGACGACCTTGGCTCTCTGGCCACGAAATACTGTCTTCCACACGTGTCCCCAGAGCATGCCTTACGGCATACCCTGCCCTTTTGATGACAAAGTTCATACCAAGAAGGACGATCGACCTCACGAATGACATGCTCCTCACCGGCTGTCGTCGTGGTCTGGCTTTGGTAGGGTTGGTACGTTCTCTGGTTGCTTCTCTTCCTATGCTGCTGCTGTACCTTACCTCCATTTGTAGGATGTTTAAAATAGGATGATGACCGGTCTCAGATGCATCTGACACCAACTTGTACCTTTATGACAAATCGTTTCAACAAAGAGTTGGTACATACAACACAGTACATAGCTTATTCCTACAGTCCAAAAAATGAAAAAATAATTACTTTTACAACAAATACGAGCCTGATAGCGATACAACGGTGTTCGTCGTGCACTCAAACTCGTGGATGAGACGGAGATAAGTTAATATAGAAGAAGCCAAGGATCTGAAACGGAATCTCAGATGAGACCTGGCACAAACCAGTAGGGAACCTCCGTCGCGTAGCGATCCCACTCCTTCCCAAACATCTTCCGTAACTCTGCGTCTTCTGCCCTAGCTCTAGAAACGCCCACCGCAACCCAATAACCATACATGACCATGAAAAGCCCCATCCGCAACGTTGTACCAAGCACTCCGGATCCTAAGACTTCGCACTCCACTATCCATCCGCCTGGAGTGAGATTGACGAGGATGATACCCAAGAATGCGAGGAGGGATCCCGTGTAGGCTGGGTGGCGTACATAGCCGTAAGGGCCGGATGTGATTAATTTATGTGCCGGAAGGATGGTGAGGTCGAACGTGAATAATGTCCCAAGAGCTCGGTAACATAAGAGTCGTAAGAGCATTCCGAGAGCAACAAGCGTCACTCCTAGTACTGCAAGGTTTGTTACACGGACGTCTGGACCGGCGAGGCGAGTTGAAAGGGTGGCGGCACGGAGAGGTGATATTTTGTTCGAAGGGCATAGTGTCATCAGGATGAAATTGGCTATTGGGGAGGGTAAGGGGAAGACATTCTGTTGCGCGAGTACGAGTGCGAAGTCTGCTAAAGTGCACATCCATACGAGAGGACGTTGAATCTGAGTGCAATTGAGTTTAGTAAGTGACACCCTCACGTAAAACAAATGGAGCACCACTCGGCGGGGACGGTCAGACAGGGCCCAGTGTCCTATGCGCCACTCTCCGGGTAGTGTCCAACACATACCGTGAAGACCAAGGGGGAGATTCTACTGTGCCATTTTACGTCAAAGCGACCCTTCTGTGGAGTAGTTGCTTTGTTGGGAGGTGTACTGGCGACTTGGTAACAAGCTGCTTGTGAGCAGCCTAGGAGGACCCTAGCTAGAGACATGGGTTGCAAGTTGGAGAGGCGTATCAACAGCGACCATGAGAACGGGTGAGGGTCCTATTTATGCGTTTCGAATTCTAATCGGTCGACTTCTTTTGCGATTTTCCTATGCACCTGAGACTCCTGTCACCTGGGATCGAGACAGATAGAGAGTAACATGCCCTGATTCGCGCTTACTATAACTGCACAGATGTTTTGTCAGCGAAGCTCATGCAACAGAGGACGAGGCCGAACGATTCACACATACCCCTTCTCCGGCACCCTGTCCCATGATAGAGCTGAGAAATCCAACTCCGCGGGCAGTTGTATAGATATGATGCTACCGGGCCCCCGGCGAGTTTAACGAAAGTGGGAACAGCATTCGTCATGTAGAAGACATCGTTAGCAGTCATGTTCCGCAGCGCCGTCGCTCAACGAATCGAGTCGGCGGCGGTACAGATTGAACCAACCATTTCCTCGGAGAAGAAGCAATACGCCTAGTAACCGAGGATCATCAGCTCCCGTACATTGCACTTGTCGTATTTGGGCTATGGACCAGAAGCCATCAAAGTTTATTCAATGTTGCACCGATGATCCAAGATGAAGATGCCCATCGTAGCTCGTCACCCGCCAATATTCATCTCTTCAATGAACAGGCCGCGTTGACGTCTCCCGCGATGCTTCACCGTATAATCACGATTCTGTTTACAGTCAGGCGCACTGTCCCCTCATGGAAACGTCTGTGGGATCCGGAATGACAGGCCTCCTGCCGCTCATAATTTACTACCAGGTTTGGCTGCTAGGAACCGAAAAGCAGCACAAGCAAGACTGTCTTAGCACACAGCCTGTCATTATGTTCAGAGCAGCATTTCCGTGAGAGCATGGCGGTAGAAATGTAAATGCACCTATTAGTCTTCTTACAGACTGCCGATGACAGTGATTTTTCGAATGAAGCTGTCCCATGCACCCACCTGTGGGGGAGCAGGTGAACTGGGGTCGGATGATGCCATTCTGTTCGCTTGGCGCACATGACTCCTTCCATCTTCGTCTCGACCAACCAGAGGAGGCTGTTCCAGAAACCTCAACTGCAATGGAGCATCTGCAAGGAAGACCTTGATAAAGCTCGTGTCCATATCCGTTCCAAGTCCGTCAGGGAGGAAGAATTGGAAAGACGTGCTGAGCTCTGGGCTGGCCCCGATTTGTAGACTCTGACCCGCAAGCAACGTTGGTTTATCTTCTTCCCATGGAGAGTACCATATCGATATTTCGTATGTGTTGGGATCGAAGTAGATGATGTATGGAAAGAGGTCGATAGAACCTGCATTGCGTAAGACAAAGGCGTAGTCGTCTTCGTGTCGCTCGACTATTTTCGCTTCGTCGTTCTGGAAGGGGACCTCCATTCTCAGAGCTTTGGGGCGAGTCAAGGGTGCATCATCATCTGGGCTCGAGTCAGGGTCTTCCTGCAAAAGATGAAATTCCATGTGAACGTTACTAGAAAAGGGATGGAGTGCATTGGTCTGGTTGAGAAAGAAGTTGAAACGGGAAATGGACGCCAATAGTCTTGGAACGTTAACTATGACCATGTCGCTCGAGCTAAGACGGGGCGGACACTGATCTCGCAATAATGAATCCTGATGCTTCAAGGCCACGCCCCCTCCCGCGACGTCGTCTACCTCTAGAATTAAATTCAAATCGCCACCCGTCTCTCCTACGCGTTGTAAGACCGCACTGTCATCGGCTGTTGCGCCAGAGAGGCTGAATTCCAAAAACCTCATCATTCGCAGGGCGATGGGAGACTGAGGTGACAGATTGACGACCGCATAATACAAACGATAAGGGTGGCTGAGAACACGAGCAGTATGATGCTCTCCGATGATACGGATGTTTGTAGATATCTGAGCGTAGCAGTGGTCGACGGAAACCTCTTTTACCACAGCAGTTCCAAGAATACGATCCACTCGGAGACGGTTGTCCATGTTGCAGAGTTCCATCTGTGTGCCCGGCTTCACGCCCATGATCTCGCAGGGACCCTGGATTCGACAACGACTGCGACCCTCCCAAAGGACTTGGAACATCCCAGGATCTACTTGTATCTTCTCGAAGACGAGACGATCGCGAGAAACTCCTTCGCATTGTGGATGCTGGTTGACGATGCCAGGCCATTGGTTGCGCAGCACATCGAGATTCTGGTTAATCCACTTTAATAACTCCACATAGGAACGAGGACGAATGTCCAAGCTTCGAAGAGCCTTCACCCAGAGAGTCGTAAATAACCCTCCATCATCAGTTCCCATGGCTGATTCCTTTTGGCCGCAAGCAGCCATCAGAACATGAGACTTAGCACGGCGCTGGGTAAAAGCCCCACGCAGGAACCTATGAGGATTTTGGGTGGGTGGTGGCACAAACGGATTTCGCAAACACTCCGAACTCCAGACATCCTGATCGACATCTTCCCGAAGAGGAACGGTACAAAGTGGGTCTATGCGGCGGACTTTGAAAGGATGCGCGACCTGCGGGCCACGAGTACCATGACCACTATGACAGCAGTCTAGGACTACAGTTATGTTATCGCCGTGTGACAACGCAACCATGTCAAGGAGAGCCCCTAGGGTACGGTCAGGAATACCACAAATCTGGTACCCATCCAGGCCCACCATCCCTTCGTCATAGGGTAGGATGATCTCCAGTAAACCGTAGTCTTCGTCATAAGGACTGGTCTTCTCGATGATTGGCCAGTTATGCGGCGCAGGGCTGCGACTTCCATGTCCGGAGAAATGAACTATAATGACATCTCCCTCACGTATAGATGCATTACAGATAAGGTGGGATTGGAATCCGGCAATGATATTTCCTCTTGTTGCTTCCTCGTCCAGTAGCGTAAGAATGTGATCCTGAGGCACATGTAGATCGTCTATGAGGTAAGTTCGGACGTTTTCAATATCTCGGTGTGCTCCAGCAACAAGACTGAAATCCGGACTAGCATATCGCTCGATGCCGATGAGGAGGGCAAATATCCGAACCATGGATCCTGTGTGTGCATATGAAAATCGGGTAACAGTATACGCATGGAGCAGTAAGTAAGCTCAAAGCTACACGAACCTTCGTTGAATTACGGATGAATCCTTTAATCAGCTAGTATTGGGGTTGTTGGCTGTTGTTGGTCAAAGGACTGTTATAATTGCTTCAGATGAAGAGCGTGCGAGCAAGATTGATGGTCCCTGATAGAACGGCCGTAATTTTAGGTTTCATAACGGAGAAAGAAGAGGACTGACCTATAAGTGTAGCGATTTATGAAAGCATATTCGACGATGCGTCATAACGCTATTGTATGCCGTTCGCTATACAATGCTAAACTGAATAGGAACGTGCAAAAGTATAGCAATTATATGCACTTGTGTTGTAGCATACAAGGTTGTGATAGCGTAGACAACAATAGTTGAGAGCAAGAAAGCAAGCGATACGGTGAGTTCCGGACTTCCAAAAGAGGTAGATTAGAATGTTCGACTTGAAACAGATGGTTAAGGGTGCGTCAAAAGATATTCGTTAAGGTTCGTCATGTTCCGAGATAATATGCCGTGGGATACGAGGAATTAATAGTAATGTGGAACGTATCTGTCCCCTCTGAACGGGTGAGCCATGTTCTCTTTGTGTGTAGTATTGACTTTCTCAGCCCGACCCGACGTCACAGAGACTTGTCGAGAGGTCAGAGAAGCACATTCATACGGAGGAATGACGGCCTTTGAGGAACGAGGAGGGTTAAGGAGGCGTTCTTGGGTGGATGATGAAGCCTGGACGGTTCCGGGACCCAATCCTTGCACATCGTGGTCTCGGTATGAGCCGTTTGAGTTGCGATGGGAAATCGATAGAGGTTGAGAAGGCGTGCGCGAGATAATGGAAGAAGAGGGTTCTTGGACAGGGAGGTAAGTTAGACTCTTTTGACGGCTAGATGATACTCCAGGCATCTCGGCAGTCTGATTCGCAACTTCGCGTGAGTCTACCCAGGCTTTTTCCGAGTGGATTTCCCAATGTCTCGCCAGATTCCCAAGGAGAGTGTCTTTGGCACATGTTTGGATGAACCGCTTATTCGTGACAATCACCATACCGGCCTCACAACGAGTCAACATTACGTTCATGCGATTCTTGAATCGTAAAAAGCCAGGTGCCTTGGTGCGAACAGCAGACACAATCACGTATGCTGCTTCGTGGCCTACGTATCAATCTAGTCAGCATCGTGCGTACAATGAGACGTGCCTGCGTATGCCAACCTTGAAAGCTGTCAACATTAAAGACACGATCATGTGGAAGGAGTTCCGTCTGGAGCCTCTTCTGAATGGCTGCACGCTGTGCATCATATGGGGTGATGACACAAAAGTCACGCTCTCGATAGTAGTGACGGATGAGATGGACCACAGTGTTGATCTCGTCCCGATTCTGAAGTAAAACGGCGTTCATAGTTTGTAATGCGTTCGCCAATACAAATAACTAGAATACGCATGACTTACTAGGAAACTGGAGCCTGATTGGGCTTCTTCACTTCTCAGAACATCGACAAGCCGAACGCAGGCCATTGATTCGTTCCAGTGTTCCGAGTGTAACTCCGATTTATACACTTGGTCCGAAATGAAATCACCAAGCGGAATAGGTAGCCGGTCTAATAGTAACATGAATAGTTAGATTAAAACCCGACATATCAAATGACCAAATACTGACATTGCGTGCTGAGAAAATAGGCGTTGGGTTGTAGATGTTTGATATCGAAGATACTTTTCATTTGAGGAGCAATATCTTGCCCAAATGGAGGTACTACGATAATCCTTTAGTCATGTGAATGGAAGTTGTAGGCGTAAGGATGTACCCACATTGTTGAGGATCGCCAAAAAGACACACCTTCCTTAGCCTCTTGAATTTATGGAAGAAATGCTACAAATTGTTGGTTAATAGCGGAGACATGAGAAGGATAATTGCGCCACATTACCATGAATTCAAATGTGTCGATCTGTGACGCCTCATCTACGACGAGACGCTCTACGGGAAGCAAGTCGAAAACCCCTATCTCATCTAAAGCAGGATTGGAGAGCATGCTTAAAGTGCACAGAACCACGCGGCTTCCGTTGAATCGCCGTTCAAAGGTAACAGAGTCATTGAAAAGATCGTCTGACCGAATAAGATGCTTCTGCAAGCGAGCATATAGATCCTCATGCCTAAGGAAAATTGAGCGAAGCCTTGGAAAATCCGGTGTTCTTCCTTACCATTCAAGATAGAACTCTTTGGAGACTAGGAGTTTGAAGTCTGACACCTCATTGCTGAGGAGACTTCGAGCGATATTACGAACGGCGACATTCGAGCGAGCAACGATCCACACAGTGGCATTCTGTACGCTCCAATAGTTCACAGCGGCAGCTATAGTCGTGGTCTTGCCTGTTCCAGGAGGGCCTACAACATCGTTTAGTGTGTCTGTTATTGGACGAAGAACTTCATTTGACTCTCACCGTGAGCAATGACCAACGGTTCAGTTGGTGTAATCATAGCAGCGGCGACAGCGCATTGGGATATATTGAGCATTGCAAATGAAGGATGGTCTTCCGCTATTTCGGTCTTAATTGGCACAATGGGAGGACCCCGGGAGGAAAACCACAACATGTCTATGAAAGGACGATTTCGAATGTTGATCTCCCCGCGAAGGAGTTGTAGAAGAAATAGGTCACGAGCGACCTCGGGAAAAGTGGCTTCTTCTCGCCCGACTATACGTACACGTTTGACACCTCCTCGGAAGTTGCCTTCGAGAACTTGGATATTTGTTGAACGGCCGTGTGCATGGATAGCTCTCCCCACGACATCGCCTCCGCGGTTAGAGCTCAAGAGAACAGATGTCTAATAAAGCATTAGCACCCTGAAAACGGCGAACACGGGTGTCTGACCTGATTACTTCTTCTGACACGCGTTTTAAATCTGGAATTCTGGAGAACAAGTTGGCCATCAGCCATTTCCACTGACTCAAATTCGTTGTCGCGTAAAGTAGGTTTGGCTGCATCAAGGAGTTCCATGGTGGTGACTAATCGACCAAGACAGTCTAATGTCTGTAGTTCTGTCAATATTCGCTCAGAAATGAGGGGGACATAGGTCACCTTATACTCGAGGAGGTGCGTGGTAACTTTCTTCGCGCTGCGAATCTCAGGTAATGCATATTCTGACACTCTGTAATGACGTGGAAAAGTCAGCAGGACAGAATGAAGACAAATACTTAAGCTACGTACTTGGCAGATATCCAAGCACGCAAACATGCATCGCGGGAAGCAGTATCGCCGTTCTGCCCGTACCACAGTGCGTCGAGTTTGTATTTGTCCAGTTGGGGATAAAGCTTTCGTAACACAAGCTCCGAGGGGTTCCAAGGTCGCTCCCTACAGTTCGGATGAACAGTAGACAGGTCGACCCCAGAGGAGTTGACGCCCAGCGTTCTGTAAATGTGAAGGGCCAGTCTTGCCATATTGAAACCGACGACAGTTCCAAATTGGCTATTCAGTAACTTCGAGAAGAAGAAACTGTCTTCTTCAGCATATTCATCACAAGAAATGTAATGCACGTATGGCCCTGTGGAGAGAACTATTGCATCGAGGTGGCCCCTATTCGAGAGTTGGACCGCTAACCCCACTGTTGGTCGACCTCGGTCACGAATAATCTTGGCTACGCGTCCTGCGTCAGAGATGTGATGAGAATATACGTATAGGGTGGGAGAGATAGATGGAATAATGTTTTGTTCAAGAGTTTGGTACGACATTTCTTCGAGCGGGTTTATAAGTCATCTGAATCACAGGAGTTAGTAGTATCGTTATGTAGGTCAGTCTATTTGGGCGAAAAGTTGATCAGGTTATACAGAGAGTGGAGAACCACTTGACGAAGGGTTGTTGCAACGTTGGGGCTGCTCGTCGTGTGTTCAGCGTAAGGGCGCCACGCATATTATTGATCGGTTCACGGAAGAGCGGAAGCGACACTCGGCTCAACGTAATTCGATCCGCTATTTAGTGAGGGAAGCAATCAACTCCAGCTATGAGATTTGGTCCTAGAATGTCATTGGTATATAGAAAGGAATGTGTATTTATAGTCCGACTATGGTGTCACGGCAAAATGATACTCGAATCACATACCAGAACCATTACTACCACTCTGAGTACTTTCCCGAGTATGAGCTATACACACTACGTCCATCCACAGGAGGGATAAGTGGCTTGTACCGGGGCTTCTTGGATAATCCCATCCACTTCACGAGGAATACCACGGTAACAATTGTGAGCAAGAGGAGGGTAGCGCCAACCAATCCTGTAATGATGTAGGTGTTCCTGATCACGCTCTTCATGTCCACATCGCTGCTAGTATCTTGAGATGATAGTGCTCCTGCGGCGAAATTCTTTGGTTCGGAGGTACTCGTTGGGTCGGGAGGAGCCTGAACTGACGTAGGTATGGGAACTTGAGCCGTCACTACGTTAACGATGGTTGAGGATAGCTCGTTTACAAGATTGTTGCTGTATGTGAGGAACTGCTGCACTCGCGCAGGTTGAATGAAGTCGAATTCAGCCCATGCTTTATCAGCATTGGTAAGCTATATGCGAGGTATAAGAACATAGGACTGGTCAGAAGAAGATCAATGTGTACTTACGTTCAGGATCTGAATGAATGGTTGATTAGTCCCAGGCCGGGAGAAAGAGCCATAGTTATAAAGGGTGTAGAGGTTGCGCATTACGGCGTCCCCGAATTGTATATCTAAGGTAAGGAGGATAATCATCGACAGGTGCGTTTTTACAGAAAGAATAGAACTGACCACCAATTGATGTTCCCTCAGATGAAGCAGTGAAAGCACCATTACAAATGACACTTCCATTAACGATCCCATTCGGGGTTACCAGATCAGCTGGGTGGATAGGGTATTCTAATCCACTTTAAATCGACACAATCAGTTTATATAAAGATAATTCATCTCAAAGTCCTTACCCAACCGACAAACTAACGTTGACTTTGGTGTTGCATGGCACGATGTAATTCCGAGTGCTCTCATCAAACACAGCACCGGGGACATTTTGGAACATTGCGTCGACAAAGCCCTTGGGTGCAATATCTAATATCTCTTTAGTCTTGGACTATAGATAGTATAAACGAGTTGCTTACCAAGCGATATGCCTGTGTCAAATATTGCTGACACCTTCCCTTGCGGGACATTGACCCCTGAGACACTATGAACACAGGTATAAGATTGTCACCTTACATCGAAAAAGAGAGCAAGAAACGTACGTATGAGAATTTCCAGTGAACTGTTGGCCATTGATGTTTAGCCCATCGATGAAAGTAAGCCACCGACTATCGGAGAGGATAGGTAGCTTGGGTGCTTCTGTGATCGCTTCATAACCCTTAACAATTTCACCTACAGCGTATCACTCGTTAATGGGCGATTTGTATAACTACCAACCTTGGCATGAAAATACCTATTGTGAAATCGCCTCCATCTATGATCCCTGCAACATTCCTTGAAAGCAGAAACGTGATGAAATTCGATTCATCTGGATAGGAATCGAATATCTATAGAGATCGTGGGGTAAACATCGAACTCCAAATACCCTGTGTTGAGTACTCACATTGGTGATCAACATATTACCATTTATTTTCGCATTAGCCTTTTGAACAGCACCAGAAAGTTCGGACAGTGAAGGTCTGCCGAAGACGTAAAACAACAAAGGCTTAAGCTTAAGAATGAGAAGAAAACTCTGGGCACTGGATACGTACGGTCCCAAACCGAGAAAACCATCCAAGATGTTCTTGGTGCCGTTCGCGCCCGGCGCATTGACTTCATTTCAAAAGTTGATATCAAAGTTGTTCGTGTGAGAAATGAAGGAACATACTGAAGGCTTGGTTCTTGACCGTGAAATCACCCCAGGTGATATCGATGAGTTCTATATTACCACTTGCACCTGTCTTATCCCTAAGAAAAAATGGCTGTTTAGAAGAAGAAAAATCTTTGTGTGAGCAACTTACTCGTAAATAATGCTTGCGGGAATGTTGGTGGGAGTCCCTCCTTCGAGAGTCAAATTCGCCCTCTTGGTATCGATCCACAAGTCACTGGACCCAGTATCCAATTCCACCTGACCCCCAAGACATCAGTAAATATCAAACCACCTAACCGAAATGACTGAAATCGCGTACCTGAACAGGTTGACCGTTAATATGAAGCGTACTCAAGTATCTGAACCCCGCAAGATTCTGAAAATTGAACGGGTCATCTGAATTAGTAGCGGCACCAGCTAACCGTACGGAAGTGGAATGAGGTTTCTCTTCACGAGTGAAAGGGAGCGTCACAGCAGAAGCAAGACCAGCCAAGACAAAAACGCTGGCCAGCCAGCTAAAAAGGAGAGACATGGTGGGCCGGATGGTTGGGAGGACTGTCGGCCTCACCGCGGGTTTATATACGCCAAGGCAGTTACCTGCGCCACGATATCATATCCCAACCTGACCAGCTGAGCGCTGCATTGACAGTACCGAGATGTGATCCATCATGGGTACACATTTGCACAGCCCCCTGTATAAACACAACGTGACTGACAGTTCTGCGCCGAGTCGTGTTAAGAGGAGATATGCGAGTCAAAATGGTTGGCTACGTTGCGTACCAAGTAGGACTTAATATTCCTGCATTGGGACAGGCGAGGGGTAAAGGCAAGAGGAATGAAAGTAACCGTCAGTGAGATGTCAGGATTGAGGCGGAGCCATAGGTTCATTTGAGGAATTTGCTTTCTTTCTTGCATACGCTGGCTGTGTTAATGTGAAGCGTCACCGAAAGAGTATTGTAAGCCTCGGGTCCCTTAGGGGAAGCTCCGATTGTACTTGCTCGCAATCATGGCGTGGAGGTGTAAAGTCGAGATAAATTACTACCCTCCGATCGAAAAATACAATAACGATCTAAATACTACCCCAAGCAAGTCAATCAGCATACAACATTCGTAAAGAGGGTATAGGTACAAACCATGTCACAACGTCTATGTCTCCGTCATCTCCACGTCTCCATCGGCAGCCGCTTCAGGAACAGGTTCGTCTTCACCTCGCATCAAGCCCTCTGCAGCGTCTTTGATGGTGGCGATTTTTTGTCGCATAACGAGGATGGATTCTAGGAATAGTCGTTCAGGGGCGTAGGGACCTTCCGATTCTACATTGACTGCATTTAATGAGGTCAGTCTTGTCTAAAGTTATGTTTTTCGAGAATGAAAAACGCACAAATAAACCAATCTCGTATCCTTTTTAGTTGCACGCATCCTTCGAACTCCTTATGCCTCAAGACTTCACGGGAAACGCTATCTTGTCGCATGTTCTTTTCGTCGATCGACACTTCGCCATCTTCATCTACGGTAACAACACCGGGGCTGAAGCATTTTGCGAACTTTTGTGCGAGGTGTGGTGGGACAGGCTTTTCGGGGTTGAGTATGATAAGAGGGTGTAGACGGTAGGACGCGGTTGCTATATAGTTCATTAGACACACAACTTCCAGAGGGGAAAGAAGATGAGTCTACCCACCAACTGGACTCCATTTTGCATGATCCTTGCCTACACCTTTGATAGCGTGCAGCTCCATGTCGATTTCCTGGCCCGGCCGAAGTTTCGCCAGAACAATATCCTGGAAAAGATGTTACGGGTTGTCGAGGTCAAGGGGAGATATAGCACACCTTGTTCGTAGGTCCAGGTGGACAAGACTCGAATACAGATACTTGTTCACCTTGCGGCTGCCAAACAAGATCACCACTCTTCACATATTCGTTCTTCAGTTGCTGAGTCCCCGTCGCATTCTTCTTGTTACCGCCTATACGTTCGCAACTTATAGGCAGTCTTTAAAAGGCATGCGTTCAAGTCAAGATAAGCGTAAGGTAGCAATTGTATAGACATACCGGAAGACCAGTGTGTTTCGATCATTCGGCTGTCCTTCGAACCCGGGTGCGTTTTTCCGCCATTCCACCATCGAAGGGTCAACATTGAGGGGGACCAGACCAATCCTATGCGCAAGAACTTCATCTTGTATTACGGATGTATTGTTCCAGACGTAGACATGTTCGATGGCTACTGTCGGGACCTCTGCAATGAGAATTCTTCGGAAAGCATTTGCGATCGAAGCGTCCACTCCGACTAGATCGAACTCTATAGACCGTTGTGAGAGCCGTTGTACTTTTACTTGGAGATTCTACCCGACATGTGAGCCAAGTTTCGACCAAAGCTCAAAGACATGGACTGACCTGTTTAAATTTTTCGAGATCCCAACTGTGGTCTTCATGGGGATAGTGACCAGGGTAGTCAGTGCTAGAGACATCTGATATCCATTCTGCATGAACACCAACGTGTCTGCGAGGGTTGTATGCTGACTGAGGGAGTTTTGAGGACGATGCCATTTTTCAGGTATATATCCAAAGTTTCCGCGGTGAATTGGAAGTCAAGGAATGAGCCACGTGCAATTTCCATTTTTGGATATTATCGTAGACGTTTTCGGAATCTCTTCACTGTCACTTCTTGTACTGCGGCACCCAACTCACGTATGTTTCGTCTTATGACTCGAATTCGGAATCAGGCACAGGAATTCTCTCTCAGCCTCCTTTTATACAGATACGGAAAGCAAATACAATTATAAACACAAGATACAAAACGACTATGTCATGGACGAGGTTGACCTCGTGTTAAAAGCGGAAAACAAGTATTAGTATGGTCTGTGTATAATTCAAGGAGAAACTACTTACTGGGGCTGTCGGGCCCCCGCGCAGTATCCTAGTCAATGTACGCGGTCCCGGTCGTCCTGTCCCTGTATTTTGATGTCCCCGAGTCTTGAGTTCCACGTCTTGAATCCTTGCGTCGTCCTGAAGTCCCATATCTTGACGTCCTGATTCTTGATATCCTAGCGTCTTGAGATCCTAATGTCTTGATGTCCCGTGTCTTGAAGTCCCATGTCTTGACGTCCCCGTCTTGATGTCCCGGTCCTAGTTCGAATCCTTGGTCGTAACATTCCATCCTCTCGTAGCTCCCCTCTCATACTCCCTCTCCTCCCTCAAAAACCTCCAACGATCCTCCTTCATTTCGAAGCCCTCCGCTCGATACTTGATGTCGTCTGAACTCGCCGCAATGTGGAGAGGGATGAGCGACCCGGCGTACTTGTCGGCCGGTACATCCCCATAGTAGAGGAGGGCATCGAATTGGCGGAGGGAGGGGACGTTGATGTCGACGATGTTGTTCGATTGAGCAATGATGTTGCCGTTGCGATCGACGACGACGTGGAGACATCGTGGTTTGACAAGAGGACCAGCCTTCTTGTTGCGGAAGATAGGAAGTTTAGGGAAGTGCATTGTGAATTTCGGTATGTGTGAGTGGGTAGTGCGTGTTAGGCAAGTGATGGTATGTGGTCAGGTTAGGTGAGGAAGCAACTATGGCTGACGTCGTTAATTTATAGTGCTCAGTCTCGGAGGCTGACTCTGGTCGGAGTACAACTTCCTTTCTCGGTTGAGGGGTCCGATGACAGTGTCCATTTGCTTAAGCATGATACAATAACATGTAACCTTCCATGTGTTTACAAGTCCTGTTCAGCCTCTGCATTTGCCAGGCCTGTACTCGTACATGGAGACTTGCCTAATTGGGACTCTACTCTGAGTTATTCTTAGCTCATATCTGTCGTCATATCTCTGATCGACGCATTCCACTGCACCAGTCGACGTCGCCACATCCGATGATCCTGCCATGGCCTTATATTGGGGACATTAGACTGCTATCACCCAGTGCTCCTCTCCCCCCCAGCTCGTGCCCGCCGTGAGCTGCTATTCCAAGGTGTAATCACCACAGTATTCAAGTTGAATTTCTCGAAATCCGCAACAATATGGCTTCCATCCACTTGTCGAATGTCCAGGACAAGCCCATCGAGGTTATCCACCCATCCAACCTACCACCAGATGCTCAAGATCCTCACCTTACCGTCGAAGCACTGAATACCCTCGTCGACCATTCTGCCAAACATGACGATGTGCGGCAGAGTATCCATACGCCAATGCACCGTCTGCTGCACAACAACATGATACAGAAACTGATTCCTGGTATCGAGAAGTTGGCGAGTGATTACCATGTTGGTAACTTTGTTATGGTCAGGGGAACAGGCGAGAAGTTCTTTGAAAGCATGCCGCTATACCCAAGGTACGTTCTACATGTGTAACTGCCTGTTTCAAAGCACGTATATTGACGGATTGCTAGGTTGGGTATGCATCTTTTGTTCTATGGTGGAACCCAGATCAAGTTGCTCCACAACCAATCTGTCGAGTCTGTGCTCAAAGATCTTTCCGTCCGAGTAAGTGCCAGCTTTGATCTTGGCCGTACTGATCTGAACCCACCTTTGAATATGGCTTGCTCATAGCAAGGTAAAGCGTACTCCTCGCCAGAGTCGGTCAAGTCGATCCCGTCCTTCATCGAGACCTACTCCATCCAAGTGGATGATCTCGAAGAGCCCGATATCACTAAATATAAGACTTTCAACGAGTTCTTCTATCGGTATGTTTCTTAATTATTTTCCTAATTACCACAATTAACGTCCATCCCGATCCTCCAGCAAACTCAAAGCCGATGCCCGTCCCCTGCAAAACCCGGACGATCCCCTTGCCATAAGTAGTGCAGCAGACTGCCGTCTTACCGTCTACTCCACAATCGACCTCGCCAAACAATTCTGGGTCAAGGGCAATAACTTCACCATCCCTAATCTCTTGGGTGTTTCCCCAGATTCCGAGCAGGCAAAATGGTTCGCAGACGGCGGATTAGCTTCGTTCAGGTTGGCTCCAGCGGATTACCATAGATTTCACAGTCCGATTGAGGGCGTCGTCGGAGAGATCAAAGATATTCCGGGACAATATTATACCGTCAACCCTCAAGCAGTTAACGAGTCTGGCTTTAATGTCTTCACCGAGAACAAACGTTCTGTCCTCTATCTCACTCATACCCCCACGAAACTGCCGATTGCCTTCGTCGCTATCGGTGCGATGCTTGTCGGGTCCATTGAATGGACCAAAGGCTCGGAGAAAGGGGCCATAGTGAAGAGAGGAGAAGAGTTGGGGTATTTTGCTTATGGAGGGAGTACTGTGATTGTTTTGTTCCCGAAGGGTCTGGTAGAGTTTGATGAAGATTTGGTGAAGAGCTCGAAAGAGGGAGTTGAGACGCTGATGAAGGTAAGTGTTTGCTTTTGTTGGTCTGCCCGATGATACATATTCATTTTTTGTATGATTGCAGGTCGGGTATTCGGTTGGGAAGGCAGTTGTCCCTTCTGCATGAATGTGGCAGCGTTCGTGAATAATTCAAACACTATTCTCGGTGGACAAGAATTAGGGTTTAGGGTGTCCCATAACTGTCCCATTACAACGTTGTTCGTAAATGCGCGATACTGTACAATACTAATACATATAGCATCAAGATATTTTACCAGTCCTTCTTTCACTACCAATCAAGATCCAGCTTATCAAGACATTCAATTTGTCATATTGTGTTATCACAATGAGGATTGTTTTAGTAGTATCAACAAAAAAAATAGGATATACCATTGGTAAGGTAATATGCTGCTCATATATAGATGAATGAGTCTGGAGGGCGGCATGGATACTTGCCAGCCGGGGCACTGAGGACTCGGATGTGAAGCCGAACTTAAAGACTTGCCTAATATGGAAATAGACGCTGCCCTCGTCAATGTTCCAATTGCCAACTTCAACGTTCGAGTTTTGATATTTTCAGCTCATCGTCCATGATCCGACTCTACTTCAATACATATCAAATACTCGGAATTTTTTCGTGCTTCGCTAACCTCATTTGGGCTGTAGCATAGATATGTGCTGGGACAGGCCGGTATAGTTCTGGACAGAAGTTCCTTAGCTTCGTCCACTTCATGTTGAAGATATAAGATATCTCGAAGACATGGTTTGCAGGAATCAGGTTTCTTCTCTCCACATTCCAACAAACCCGCCATATTGATAATTGTAAGATTGTTTGCAGAACTCATCTAATACACATGCTTATAGCGTGGTTTTCCATAAGCTCGCTCCCGCCCACTAGAGACAGTTTTTCTCTATATAGGTTTTCGATCATTTTTCAGAAATGGAAGGCCCCGCCAATGGTCAGGAGCCTGTTGCAATAGTGGGCATGGCCGTCCGCTTCCCTGGAGCAGACGATGTTCACAATCTATGGGATGCTCTCAAAAATGGCCTGAATACCGCCACAGAGGTACGTTTTGAACCATCTTGATCGACTTGTTACAAACTGAAGACACCTTTAGATACCCAACACTCGCTTTGATGTCAGTAGCTTCAGCGATGCTCCCCGGACATCTCGGCGACGCTTGAATGCCAGACACGGCAATTTCATAAACGACATTGCTGCTTTCGACAATAACTTTTTCCACATATCACCTCGTGAAGCCCGTAGCATGGATCCTCAACAGCGGCTGCTACTAGAAGTCTCATATCACGCACTTGAAGATGCAGGCTATGTCCCAAACGCTACACCATCTTTCGATCCAAACACCTTCGGGACGTTTGTTGGTGCAACCACAAGTGACTATCTGCATAATCTCAGGGACGAAATCGACGTCTACTATAGTACAGGTAACGCCCACCCATCTGAGCTGACCCCTGAAATTGATCACGTTGGTGCTACAGGTACCATTTCTGCATTCCTCAGTGGGAGAATATCGTACACTTTCGGTTTTTGTGGCCCATCAATGGTCGTTGACACGACTTGCTCGTCGTCTGTCGTTGCTATTCACCAAGCCTGTCGCGCACTTGGGACGGGCGATTGCAATGCTGCCATCGCCGGTGGAGTAAATGTTATCACGAGTCCAGACGTAAGTTGTCCTGAATGCATTGAACACAATCCAAAATCTAATATGTATGCAGATGCATATTGGTCTCGATCGCGCACATTTCCTCAGTCCTACGGGTCAATGTCGGCCCTGGGATGCATCCGCTGATGGCTATTGTCGAGCCGAGGGCTGCGGTATGTTTGTCCTCAAACGACTCTCAGATGCCCTAGCAGAAAACGACAATATCCTTGGCGTGATTCGCTCAATCGAAGTCAACCAATCGGCGAACGCCGACTCGATCACTCACCCACATGTACCCACTCAAATTGACCTCTTCAAAAAGGTCCTAGCTTCGGCAAACGTCCCTGCTGAGGATGTGAGTGTGGTGGAGGCGCATGGGACAGGTTTGTCATATTCTCTATCTCGGTAACACAAGGCTCAAGTATGTTATCAGGTACTCAAGCAGGTGATCCTGCCGAGCTGGAAAGCATTCGTGCTGTCCTTGCCCACAATCGGTCCGCTGATAACCCTTTGCATGTCACTTCTGTCAAAGCCAATCTTGGACACGCAGAATCCGCTTCTGGTGCAGCGAGTCTCGCAAAGTTGCTTCTGATGTTCCAGAAGAGCACGATTCCGCCAACAGTGTCATTAAAGACGTTGAATCCTCGAATACCACCTCTTGGTAAGGATTACGTCGTTATCGACACAAGCGCGTGCTCTTGGGCGAAAGGGGATAGGAAACGATTCGCCCTCCTGAATAACTTCGGAGCTTCTGGCTCTAACGCTGCCTTACTGCTCGAGGAACCTCCTGAGGTGTCGATTGTTCCCTTCAAGACACCATTGTGTCTAGTCGGATTATCCGCAGATACTCGGGAAGCTCTGGAAGCACTACGAGCCTCATATATCGTTGCACTCAACCAGAAACCTCACGATGACCAATTCCTAGCAGACCTATCGTATACCTCTATGGCTCGACGAAAGCTATATCGCTACCGCCTATCAGTATCTGGCCGTTCATGCACAGAGCTTATACGGAAGCTGGAAAGTGCTTCTGTACTTGATGTCACCACGCAGTCTGAAAAAACTGTCTTCGTATGTTCAGGACAAGGAAGTCAATATCTTGGGATGGGAGGTGGCTTGTATCACTCTGTGGCAAAGTTCCGAGGGATCGTTGATGAATGCCATTCGAAGCTTCTCTCGTGGGGTCTTCCTGGTATACTTCATATACTTCTTCCGAACGATTACTCGGAGATATCAGCGAAAGATAGCCTTCAATCATTCCAAACCACTATCTTCGTTGTCGAATATGCAATTGCAACACTGTGGATTTCTTGGGGTGTTCTCCTAGATGCCGCGGTCGGTCATAGGTACGCTCAACGTCTGGACACATTCTCAGAAACTCACGTTCTACGTACAGTTTGGGCGAATACGTGGCTCTAACTATTAGCGGGGTTTTAACCTTGCAGGATGCTTTGCGCGTTGTTGCGGAAAGGGCCCGTTTAATCACTGAACATTGTGAAGCGTATCTGAACGGGATGCTCGCGGTGCATATGAGCCCGGAAGAAATTGCCTCTGTGTTGGAAAGCAATAGTGGATATAGCGGTCTCGAAATAGCATGCTTCAACAGGCAAGTACGCGAACTTATCTCTCACAGACTGCTCGTTTTGACTATGCTACAGCCCTACAGACTGTGTAGTTGCTGGTAACAAGACACACCTGGGCGCCTTGGAAAGGGAGCTGAAGCATTCTGACCAAGTCTGTAGGATGCTTGACGTTCCGTTTGCTTATCATACGCCACAGCTCTCTGCGATACAAGACCCTCTTCTCGAAGTAGCCTCTCGCCTTACTTTCTCGCTACCCATGATTCCCGTTTTCTCAAATGTTCACGGGCAATTCGTATCTCCGGGCGATAGCTCTGTATTCACACCCGAATACCTTGTCCGTCACTCTGTGAGCTCTATACGTTTTGATGCATGTTCAGAGAAGGCGAAGAGCCTTGTGGACCTCGGGGGTACAACAATTCGGTGGATCGAAATAGGACCCCACCCAATCACCTTACCTATCCTACGATCGTCAACTTCAGACAAGTCCAATACCTACTACCCATCGCTCCGCAAAGACACCGAAGACATCCATACCCTACTGAGTACTCTATCTCAGTTCTATGAAACGTCTTCAACGATCAACTGGCAAGCGGTATTCACGGATCTCCTTCCCCATGCCCGCCCCATCCAACTTCCTGCATACCCATTTTCGAAGAGGAATCAATTCTTCGTTCCGTTTAAGGAGGGTTCCACGTCTAACGCACATACGGATGTGACTCTCCAACCCCCTTCGAAGAGGTACACTTTGTCTGGCGTTTGTGTAGATTTTTCAACGAAGCTGGATGAAACACCGATAGTGTTCGAAAGTCAGCTTGACAATGTCGCTGAACTCATTGATGGCCATCACATCGCTGGATATGCCCTCTGTCCTGCTTCGGTCTATATGGAGGCAGTCTATGCCGCGGTACACAGTGTTCTTTCAATGTTGGGGCAAGAGCTTGGGAACCAAGTAATCTCATTGTCAGATCTCATGTTTACCAACCCTCTCATACGTCATCCCGAGCTTCCAACATATCTTAGGACGGCGATTACGATCACGAAGAATGATACAACGGTGTCTGGTCATTTCCAAGTGACTTCCAGTATCAGGCCTTCACACTCGGATTCGCAGTTGCATTGCAAAGGCCTCTTCAAGGCCCGTCTGGCGGATACATCCACAGAGAAGCTCGCTCAGGGGAGGTCAATAATGGATCGGCGGATCTCTACAATCAACGCTGATACAAAATCGGAAATCTTTCGCACCCGCACCATTTATGAAACCATCTTTCCCCCGGCTGTCGTGTACACCTCCCTATACCAAAGCGTCCAGTCGGTCGCTATCCACTCCAACGGAATAGACTCGTATGCCGAGGTTTTACTTCCGGAGAATGACGTAAAGGCGATTTTCGCCCTTAATCCGGTTTTCCTCGATACTCTGGTTCATCTTGCAGGATTCGTTATCAATCTCAACGCAGCTCGTGATCATCTTTTTATTTGCGATCGTATTGGTAAAGTCGAAATCCTCTCCAATGCAATCGATTGGACGGTAGGATACCATGCCTATTGCTCCGTGGACTCTTTCTCCGACACTCAAGCGTCAGCCACCGTTCTTGTTGGAACTTTCAACCGCAATAAATGTGACAATATTGTTGCCAGAATGAAAGGAATCCGGTTTAAACGACTCAAGATCAACACGCTCGCAATGTCGCTATCCCGTATCTATCCTCGAAGTACCGGAGTCTTCGTCCGAGGGGGTGATGTGGAACAAGACGTATCATCGGCTGACATCACGTTGGTCGAGGATACATTTTCGACTACTGATTCACACACGAGCCTAGAAACTCTGATTACTGGCACGATTGGTAGCGTGTTAGAGATACCTGCTAGTGATCTTCCAGCAGACACCCCCCTTTCACAGTTCGGCTTGGACTCGTTGGCTTCGATCGAAGTACTCGACGCCCTACAAACTGCATTAAACATATCTTTACCACAAGATTGTCTGGTTGGCGACGTACGCATCTTCGATGTAATCAACCTTGTCAGGAGTACATCATTGACCTCGCCGCACCTTGGGATTAGTTCCCTCAAGCCTATGGTCACTAAAATCAATACAAGACAATCCATCGTAGGCGATGTCATCTCCAAAACAACAAAAGCCTTTGCTTCAGTTCTCGGCATGGACCCAAGCGACCTATCTGACGGCGACGAACTAGTTCGCTATGGCCTTGACTCGTTGGCTGTCATTGAGGCTCGTTACGAGTTAGAGAAATCCCTCGACATAACATTTCCTACAGAGCTGCTTCAGACAAGCAAGACTCTTCGGGATGTTCAGGATGTTCTTGTCACCCTGGTTGAGGCATCACGGTGCTCACCATCATCCATCTTCTCGTACACGGGCCCGGGACCAGTTCAATTGCAGGACGGAGACCCATCACTATCTCCATTGTTCCTAATCCACGACGGAAGTGGACTTGTGGCTTCGTACGCACACCTGCATTCGCTCGGACGAAGGGTCTATGGTATCTTCAACCCTCGATTCGGTTCCACTGACCCGTGGAAAGGAGGTATTCTTGGAATGGCGTCAACATACGCGTCTATGATTGAAGATATGAACAACAGGAGCTGCATTTTAGGCGGTAGGTTCTACATGCATTAACTATACAAACCTGCTTAACACGAACTTATAGGATGGTCCATTGGCGGAGTGATCGCTTTTGAAATATCCCGTTTATTGATTCGCGATGGTAGACGAGTCGATGGACTGATTCTCGTCGATGCGCCCTCTCCGGATACGTCTGAGCCTCTACCAGAGGCACTTATAGATACAATCACCATCCACCCTAGTTTCCAATCAACTTCCGCGCATCGTCTTGAAGCTCATATGCGACTAGCTGGCCACGCCTTGGCTACATACGACAGGCGTCGTTCCACAGCAGCTAGTATCGAACCTCCTTCCGGTGTTATCCTACGATGTCGTGATGGTGTAGACTTTGGAGATCACAAAGATCTGTCTATAACATGGTTGGTGGACAGACGGGAGACATCAACCATTACTTCTCCCTGGGAGAACGTCCTTGGGTCTGTTACAGTAATAGACGTAGGAGGAAATCACTTTACTGCCTTTCATGATGAGCATGTAAGTACGAATGATAAGACTATTTCGAGTATCCTTCATCTAACGCATTCATTTCCCAGATACCAGAAATGACTGCAGCGTTGAAGGACGCCATTGCTATGTTGGAATCTCCCTGACCCAATTCTCAATACCATTATACATAATCCTACAAATCAAAGTTGCTGTTTTTTTTGCTTGATCTACGACGCCTGCACGAAACGTGAAGAAACATTCGAAGTAATATTTTTCAACAAATTCTTAGTATGTTACATGTTTGTTGTTGGCTAATCGGTCTGGGGAGGAGGTGCACCAGTTCCTACCATAACCCGTGCTCCCTCGCTCGAAACATCGTCCACAGTAAGGAAGATGAAGGCAGGGCCAGGTGGGTAGACATTACGGTTAGGAGGTGAAGTTATTGTCAATGACGTGCGATCCTCTGAGAGTTGGGCATCCATGAAGACTAAACGTGCACTAGAGTGGAATGCATGTGAAGAGAATCCGAGATCCACTAGAGCGACTGTAACGGCAGATGTCAGCCTTGACCTAATCATTTATTTATGGGGTGAGTGAGAGAACATACCTTGTATAGTGTTTGCCTGAAGATCGGAAGGAATGCTAACGGGGACGGTGAATTGTTGGTTGAACCCAATCTTTTCTGGAGCATCCAAAATCTGTGGTCGTGGGACAAACATGAAAGGTGGATCAAGAACCTCGACACGGAACTCGCTAGAGAATTCGACAGTCGTGTTGGTGTTGGCATTCGGGTTACTTCCAGCAACAAAGAAGTTGCCTTTGGGGGTGAGAGTTACACTGTGGAGAGTTAGCACAAACCAAGACCTTCGAAACAGTCAATGATACATACCTAGAGTGGTACAACCTAGGGATTTCGGAAGTGGGCATACCGACATTGGAAATCCTTTGGCCCAAAGGAGCGTCAGGCGTGTAAATGGATGGAGTTAAGACTGGGTGATCAGCATTAGAATTTCCAACGGGATCCTTCACAGTCGCGATAGCAGCATATCCGGTTTCACCACCATTAATGATCAGAACTTGACCGTTGGGAATATGTACCAGCTCAGGCATTGTACGAGGTTCCAACATCCTCTCTACTTGCCACCCTTGTTGAATACCTTCTTCCGTCAAGGTGATACGACTACATTGGTCGGTGGCTGGATGTTGACTGGAAAGTAGAGCCGGAGGGATGGTATCGTCAACGTCTGATCCACCACAAACGAGGACTTCGGGAGTGAAATCAGGAGGCGATAATGGAAGGAGAATGGCAGAACCGTCCAAGGGATTTGTGGTGCGAATACCATTGGGAAGGTCAGGAAGGATACGCTCGTCGCCAGTCTCGATGTCGTAGATGATAGACTGATTATTTGCGACCATGAACACCTTTCCATCGGGAAGTAAGAAGATACTATGAACTTAGTTAGTTGCCATTTTAATCGAAGTACCTGCACTGAGAAGCCGTACCGTGGGAAGAGGTTAGCGGGCAAACTTCTCTTCAAGAACTCGGAAGGACGGGGAACACCTCCAAATTTGGGTGGGAAAAATTCTACCGTGAGTGCCGCACGGTCGATGTCATTGTAAAAGTCTGTATTTTCGTGAATGCCCCCGACAATCATGAGACTGCCGTCTGGAATACGAATTGATGAAGGGTACCATCTATAATTGGAGTGAGAAAGTGTTGCACCTGCTGTATAGGAAAGAATCCTGACCGTGATTCTGCAAGGTGCAAGTTGGCCGGATCCTCGAAAAGGGTACAATCCTCACCGGCCGGGTCATCACAAGGCTCAAAAATACGGAGACCCGTAGTTCCATTCTTGATCGTCGGGTTGTTTACAAATCCACGGGGATCGCCTCCCACACTGACCTACAATATTCACATCAGATGGGGTGTTCGCACGTTAGCGGATTTAAGTGATGAACGTACCATGGTACCGTTACTCAGCA
This sequence comes from Cerrena zonata, assembly GCA_038087015.1. Taxonomy (NCBI): domain Eukaryota; kingdom Fungi; phylum Basidiomycota; class Agaricomycetes; order Polyporales; family Cerrenaceae; genus Cerrena; species Cerrena zonata. The sequence goes on from JASBNA010000005.1 coordinate 397,953, forward strand.
ATGCACCACTAGCACAGAAAGAATTTGATAGGACGTCTAGAGCCTTGACTTCGTTGGTTTCAAGATTCCAGAGTCCGCCCCAAGCTGAATGGTTATTGATTTGGAGAGGATCATCAGAAGCTCTGTCGAAGATGACAGCAAGTGTAGGAGAAACAACAATTGCCTCCAGAGCGACAATTCCAGAATTACCGACTTCAGTGAAAGTCCATTCTGGAGCTCGCGGCTGAAGAGGTGTAGCATGTGCTATCGATGCGATAGAAAGCAAACTTGTGATGAGAGACAACATCCTTGCCGTAGGGATGTCCACTCAGAGTGCCCTGAGTAAAGTTCACATTCTGGCGAGCTATAAGTACTGTGCTCGCATCTGAAGCCACTAGTTGACTATTCATCAAAGGGCCGCAGCGGAATGGTGAGACTAACCGGGAGGCACTGTATGAGAACGCGTATTCCGAAGGTCAATGAGAATAAGCATCAAAGCCAAGAAGCAACGTGGGAGGCTTCACAGGAATGAATGACCAGTCCATGCAATACACTGAAGTAGTTGTGAGACAAAAAAAGAGAACATTGCGGGCAAATATGGCTCAGTGTGAAGACTGTTAGAACGAGGCAAACGGCACGCCAAGACCCGATGGGACCTGAAGAACAAATACGTCGGTGATGGTTTGGTCGGAATGGAGAGGAGCACCGATGTCCAAGAGTATATTGTAATATCTTCCCATAGGTAACGTCGCATGCGAAATATAGAAACATTTCGAGTATGACTGAGCGGTGAAAACTACGGCCGAAAAGTTCATCACGTCAGTTTGAGTCGAAAAAAGGGTACTTGAGAATGCGTACCTGATCGTAAAGTGGAAATGACTATGGCAAATCCGTTCGGGAATGTACGTAGCTACGTCAGAGCCTGATTCACGACGAATGTGACCAACCTGGCGGTTGTCAGTGAGGGTACTTTCCGCATCCTTCACGGGAGTTGGGTGTACATGTCGTATTTTAGTTGACATATATCATCTACGATGAGCACTTGCAGTAAGAGGCCTGTTTGAGATCAATATATATGATAAAAGACAAACTCTAAAAGCTACAAGACTTCAACTTCACATCCCAACTTGAAAGCTCGAGGAAACGACTTAGTATCAGTAAATCGGATATATCGGACCGGGCATTTGGGGAGCTTACTGAACGGCTAAGTTCACGTACATAGACACCAGCTCCCGTTGTGAGAACTCAAATGTTCAATATTCAACGTTCAATGTTCAACCACTACCGATGGCTTTGTAAGGTGTCCGTGACGTTGAAAGCGGCAAAACTGGGGTGGGGTATCATGCCTAAGATCTGCAACAGAGATGTCCCCTCTTCACAGTCCTCATACTACGCAGTCTCTCCATCAAGAAAGGAAGACAGTCATTTGTCAAGTGTTCTCATTTTCATTTGATAGCATGAGTACGTAGAGGTTTGCCTGCCTCAAAATCAGCTTCAGATGGCTGACTTCGCTAGAAAGTCAAACGCTCAACTCACCTGGTTAAACTTCCGAATTCCGGACTGTGATCTTCATTAGAATAATGACCCCATACTCAATATTAAAGAAGGCCCAATATCCACCTCGTATGCACACCAATATGTCTTCTGATTGAGGGAGAGTTGAGAACGATGCTAAGTTCAAAGTTTCCGCTGTAAATTTGAAGTCAAGAAACAAGCCACGTGCACCTTCCATTTTTGGACAACATCGGTATCCTTTCAAGTTCAACACCTTGCTTAATTCGTTTCACTGCGGCCATCGTTCAATCACGTATGTTTCGTTTTATAGCTCGAGACAAGGTATGGCAGTTCTCTTGAATATGACAAAAAGCAAATACAATTATAACTTCAACATTATAGAAATTGATACAAAGCGACTACGTCACTGGCATGGTCAGCCTACCGACGAAGTAGACCTCGTGTTGAAAGCGGAAAACAAGTATTAATATGGTCTGTGTATAATCCAAGGTGAAGCTACTTACTGGGGCTGTCTGGCCCCTGTGCAATATCCCAGTCAATGTACGCGGTCCCGGTCGTCCTGGTGTCCTGTCCCCGTATTTTGATGTCCCTGAGTCTTGAGTTCCACGTCTTGAATCCTTGCGTCGTCCTGAGGTCCCGTGTCTTGAAGTCCCATATCTTGAAGTCCCGTTTCTTGATATCCTGTGTCTTGAGATCCTAACGTCTTGATGTCCCATGTCTTGAAGTCCCATGTCTTGACGTCCCCGTCTTGATGTCCCGGTCCTAGTTCGAATCCAAGGGCGTAACATTCCATCCGCTCGTAGCTCCCCTCTCGTACTCCCTCTCTTCCCTCAAAACCCTCCAACGATCCTCCCTCATTTCGAAGCCCTCCGCTCGATACTTGATGTCGTCTGAACTCGCCGCAATGTGGAGAGGGATGAGCGACCCGGCGTACTTGTCGGCCGGTACATCCCCATAGTAGAGGAGGGCATCGAATTGGCGGAGGGAGGGGACGTTGATGTCGACGATGTTGTTCGATTGAGCAATGATGTTGCCGTTGCGATCGACGACGACGTGGAGACATCGGGGTTTGACAAGAGGACCAGCCTTCTTGTTGCGGAAGATAGGAAGTTTAGGGAAGTGCATTGTGAATTTCGGTATGTGTTCGTGGGTAGTGTGAGTTAGGCAGGTGGTGGTATGTGGTCAGGTTAGGTGAGGAAGCAGCTGTGGCTGATGATGTAACTTTATAGTACCTGCGGGGGGCTGGTTCCGAATGTCAGCCTCTAGGAAGCCTACACCATGCGTCTCTCAAACCCACGTGGTTCTTCGTGCTTCCAAACGCAACTCACACCTCCCATCAATAGTCAAATCTATGGTGTAGATCCCCCTCCAGGTGAAACGAAGTTGGAGTAGTGTGTACACGCAATACTGCATTGAGATGCACTGCTACCTAGCTCATTTTCTATTTTTCTATACGTATGTCCCGTTCTTCCGTAAATAAATAAATTTAATGGATAGTTCTCTCCGCCTAGGACAACACTTTGCTCTGTCAGAATATAAGTATTGCTTCGTGACGTCATCTCCCTAATCTGGATTGACTGGTCCATAAAAGGCAAGCGCCTTAGTTTCTGTTGACGTCGTGCCAAGTCCAAGTCGGTTCCAATCACACGCTCAACTCGCACCGTCTTCTCACCTTCTATCTTTAACTCTCCATACGTTTGCTTTCGTATAGCGCGATGATCAGTCAGTATTTAGGAATAATTCACCCTCTCTTTCCTGTTCCATCCTCGTCAGTGAAGACAGGTTTCACGACTTCAATCTCGGCTGGAGACAAATTGCCTCAGATCCAGATTCTTCCCTTACTTGATGAGGTACTTGGGGTACATAGAGTCAATAATCGTACAACCCATCAGTTGACTGTACCACCTTCAGCAGACGACGACCACGCTCAAGCATGGGAAGCCTTCTTCCCCGAGGGATGTATCAATCCTGGGAACAAAGTCGCGCCTATGGGTGGTTTCGGTTTCTTTATGAAGGGGCCCAATGATTTTGCAACCGAGCTCGGGAAAGCAACGTCTACCCATGTACTCTTCAATTACGAGGTGCTCTTCGAATCTGAATGGGAATGGAGAAAGGGAGGTAAACTACCAGGGATCTGTACGTATTTCTTGTCAGACTGTTCTCATCGCTTCTCATTATCTTTAGTTGGTGGTGCTGGGGACGCTGCCTATACATGCACTGGTGGTCGTCAATCGGATGGAAAGTGTTTTAATCTCCGACTCATGTGGAGGTAGGTGCTTACTCGTTTCGGTATCAAATATGTTTGTGGTATCGTTTCTGAATCTTACGAAGAGAAAATGGCAAGGGAGAGCTTTATGCATATCTCCCATTAACGTCTTCCAACACGGAACATCTGTTATCTGTCCCACCGCGATCAATTCAACACCCAGATTACGGGTTCTCAGTTGGCCGAGGTGCCTTCACATTCGTCCCGGGACGATGGACAACTATTGCTGAACGTATCAAATTGAACACTATTGGGTATGAAGATGGTATGCCTCTGTCATGCCGGGAACTTGAATATCGCATTAATCCGCTACCTTGAACTTAGGAGAGATTGAGGTATTCATTGACGGCAAGTCTGTGATACTCGCAACTGGACTTATTCTAAGAGATTCAACCGCCATCGAGTCTCGCGTCCGTGGTTTGCATTTTCAGACATTCTTTGGAGGTACGTTGCGGAAGCACAGTGCGTATTTGTGGGACTGAACAATGTCGTAGGACATGCACCCGAGTGGGCGTCACCAAAAACTCAAAGAGCATGGTTTACCAATGTATCTGGAGCAATACTCACAGATGAAAGGGGGATTCACAGAGATGAACTATAGTCATGTAATTATTCATGAACCTTGTGGAACTTGGTTCCTCCCTCCACTGTTCCATTGTTGTCATTCATATACGGTGTTTGTTGAAATGTTTGGGCGAACAAACAGATGAATGTGTATATCGAGGACAGTGTCATTATGGGGAGGGAGTTGCAGTTGTGATTGACATGTTGTGGGCTAAACGATAACATCTTCGAAGCACCGATATCTCTGAAGCAGCCATATCTCATTGATGGGAGACTCCTTGCGATATATAAAGCGTGATGTGCCCGATACCACAATCTCGCGACACTATACGAGAGCGAGGTGCTATGACGCTGAGGGATGGATAACAAGCTAGCTAAACTTGCGTCCATGAAGGGCAGCTTGGGCCTGTTCAGCAAGATTCCGTTCCTGGATCGCTTCCTGTAGGGAATTAAGCAAGGCTGCTGGTAGAGATGTCAAAACACGAAATGTCATACAGGAGATTCCTGGGCTTCCCGTTCTTGAGCTTGCTTCAGAGCTAGAGCCTTTAATGTAAGATCATTGAGGATTATATAATACCTAAATAGCCATATTACAACGAACCTCTACGGTAGGAATAGGCTTCAATAGAACGAAATATTGAAAGGTAAGGACTCAGTTCATACCTTCGCCACGTCTAATTGTGTCCCTATGTGTCAACCCGATCATGACGGCTCCCCCTACAGTTATTCCTGCTAGAGAGTATACAAAAGTCCTGTGTATAATATCTGTAAGAGGCAGCCTGAAAGGATTTCGGAAGGCCATTCTGAAGGTGAAGGTGGTCACTGAGTTCAAATGGAGACGCCGGAGTCTACAAGATTTCTTTCTAGCCGCCCGTGAGAAAGCTACCGATAAGATTAGATTAAACTTAAACCTGCTTGTGGCTGAGACTCGAGAAGTTCAAAGAACTTGAACTCTACTGGCCTGAATGACCATCAACTAACGTTCCTCAGCTTTAGCTCAAGGATCCCGGGCAATCAGTCACAACGATGGACCCATCTATGATGAACATAAGTAGTGATTCCTACTTCGGAGGTCTAACCAAAGCCGCCAAAGAGCTTGCAGCCATAGAAAAGCGCGGTGGGCGTATCCCGGATAAATTCGACTTTGGCGTCCAAGCGGCTTGTGCTTCATGCAAGCAAAATATCTTACAGAAGCCTATGAGATGCGCTGCCTGCAAGGCGGTGGTATACTGTAGCAAAAAGGTAGGTCCAAACAGTACGAGGGTTACATGATAGGTCTCATTTCATCCCACTAGTGTGCCATACAAGACTGGAAGCAGCCCGTGTTACCAGGCGTTCCTACTCACAAAATGCTCTGCGCAGACAACAAGGTAAGTAGTTTCCTGTCGAAAAATTTAGTAAGATTTGGTTTAATGTTTGGAGCGTTGATTTGGACGTCCTTGCACAGCGCCATATGGAAAAGCTGCCCCAAACGCAGGCAATCCTCAAATCCTTCCCTTGGGGACGTATCGAGTCTGATGGATCTTTCAATGTCGACATTGCTCGTGGCCGATACGACGTATTGGGAGGCTCAAGGTTATGGCTATTGGAGCCATCGTGGTGGACCAGTTCCTCATTCTGACCAAGGACGTCTCACTCAGATGCTCGGAAACACTCCGTACGCAGATCAGATGCTGAAGATGATTAAAAGCTTCGATCATCTTGACGGCAAGGATATCTTGAAACAAAAGCATCTCACGGACGTCGAAGGATGGAAGTTACCTCCTAACTTGATTCCTTACCGAAACTTTGCTGCTCCGAATGCTAAACGGCCAGTCCTCGTTACGGAATTCGATGAGGATATCACGGACTGGGACAAGTGGTATCGCTGGAGAGGTCTTCCGAAGGAGTCTCCAGCCGCCCTTCTCATGCACTTCCCGATGAGCACCTACCAACTCCTCGTCCACTGTCTCGATGTCACCGATCCAAAACTCGGACGTCCAGAAAAGCGGATCTCCCTCGAGGTCCATATAATCGGTCTTGAGGTAGAACTGAACTTCTTGCCAATGTCAGTATTCTGTTTTCACTTCGTCACAATACCTCTAATATCTACCTCCAGTTTCGCCGAACTCGCACTCCTGCTACCCTACCATGACATAAAACTTGTCGGGTTCGGATCTGGAGTTGAAAAGCTCATCGAGGAGGCCAAAAGGAACCGTCCGACGTCTCTCGCCGCGAATACTAACCGGAACACACCCGTATTCACCTACGAAGCACCTGATGAATGCGGCAGCAGCACAATTGCCATCCATCTCCATGGCTCCTCCAAGGTCTGGCCACGACCTCTTTCCTCCGATACACCGGATGCTGTAGTCGCTTGTAACGCTGGACTTGGATCCTACCCCGAGTGGACCCCCGTCGTGCAGGCAGCACACGAGTTGGACATCCCGTTCGGCGTGACGGAATACACCGAGCAGTCCTTAGAGACTCAACTCTCTGGCTTCCCAAGGATGCTTTGGGGAACTTCGGCAACACCTAAGAGAGTAGAGGAATATAAGATTGACTTGAATCCGTTCCAGATGCCGGGACAAAGAGGAATTCCTATGTACAAGCTGCCCAACGTTGTCAATGGTTTCACGATGGTAGTCAATAAGAAGGCGAAGTCACCGGCCGAACTTGCTGCTCGTCTTGATAAGCTGGACCTCGATTAGTAGTGGGAAAAGGACCAGTAAAATATCTTGATGCTGAATGTTGAATGTATTAGTATAGTATAGTATTGCGCATCTATGAACAGCGTTGTAACAAGATTACGGGTCATGCGAGACACCAATAATTCACGATCATTGGCGGACAAGAATGACTGAGTTCACTGGCAACGTCACCAAATATTTTGGAACTTTTGCGGTTTTTCACAGATATTTGTATACTCGCTGCCGTTCACCTAACCAGTTAATATACACTATACTTGAGTCGTGAGTGTACTGTACGAATAAGAAACGACATAATTTGCTTACTAGTGGAGGAGTATGGCCGAAGAATCCCACGACGGGAACACAAAGGCAATTTCTTCTTCAACTCCTCGAGGACGTCAACATCCATAAAGTCTGATGTGTTTCGAGTATCAATAAAGATCGTCATTCGATCCACGCCTTTCAAGTGCGGCAATGAAGTGGCTTGATCAAAACTCTCCCATGTTAATCCGTCGAACTGTCTATAAGTTTGGACTTTTAATTCCAGTATGATCTCGCGCAATTGATTCTTCGCCGGTATCGAGGATATTAGAGAAGATATGGGATGAAGATCGTATTGTGTGCTTGAAGAATTTTTATCCTTGGAAGTTGACGGCGAGTCTTCTATATTTAGAATCAGAAATCACGACAAAGAATAGACATGCGGTTGGTTACTCTGTGTGATCAAACGAAACCTGCTATTCTCAACTCCGAGCTGAGATAATGAGCCCCCCAACCCAGAGATAAGTGCTTGTATTGAAAGCTTATCCAACGTCGTTATTGTCGGCGTGGTGAGGATCCAAGATACAAGATTAGTAAAGAATGCCTTCGAAATGAGGCTCACGTGTACAGTCAATGCCTTGATCTTTAGCTGTTTCGCGACCGGGGTACGCAGAATTTCTGGGTTAAAGCTGGATAGCTTCTTGGTATCTCCGGTAGTTCGAATGCGGAGATCACATAGGTTCCCAAAAGCCTGTACCAACTTTACAAAGTCGTTGAAAGTAGTGAAGATGCATCCGGTCAGTGTAAGCTGCGTGACACTTTTGAAGGCTGACAGCTTGGAAACGTCATGAGAGTCGGGAGGATAGCTTTGAAGGTGGATACCTTTCAGGTTGTGAAGCCGGAAAGCGAGCTTTATAGGAAGGAGAGCAGGGTATCTGTGGGCCAATGGCTGATCTACATTGAAAGTAGAACCAGCTTGTAGATAGCGCACATATTCTGCGCGTGTGGGCGATGTACGGATGATACTAGCGAGCCGCAAGAGTGAACTCTCGCTTTTGATAGTGATGTAGTAGAAGAGGTGGTAATGACTCCTGGGAGCCCATGAGCGGCAGGTCAAGGCACAGGAGCGCAGAATACGTGCATCGCGAGCGATGTATGAGTATTCGGCACAAAAGTCAATCACTCGCTCCCAAACTTCGACGGGAAGCGACGTCGCTATGCATTGTAGTAGTAAGAAAAGATCTGACCTAACCACTACATGGTCTAGACGAAATATAATAATGCTTACCTATCACAGGTACCATGAGTCCTATTCATTCATTCCGATGCCATAGGCCTGAATTGTGGTAAGAATATATATGCAAAGAACTTATGCTGCCGGTGGTTTGAGAAAGAACTAGGCCTGCGTGCGTCTATATTTGGTGTCACAATGCCAGCCTGAACGGTACTCTGAGGATTATCTTGCTGCAAACTTCGCTTTTCAATCCTAAACTCTCCAGTCCAAGACGCTTGTATAAAATCAAAACAAACAAGACAGAGATGTAGTAGACAATAGCAAATATACTCGTATCTAGTTTTGGTTGATCAGGGACGATCTCTACGGCTGTGGATCCTACGTGGTAAGCACTGGCAAATTTACTCTTTCAAGTCCCGCCAAAACTTTGCGTTGGTGCGTATGTACTTATAGATGCTATGATCAGGGCCACCAGAGAGTAAACAATCGGGTTGAGTTATAATATACACTCATATCTACTATCATAATGAAGGTATGCCTTCAATTAACCCCTTCATGCGTACGTGTATCCTTCGTAGCATCGCTCGTTTTCTGATAGAGCTTTCTCGTATGCGAGTGGCAAACCCTAGCATGAGCTAGGCAATTTTTGACCTCTAAACAAGAATACCTGGAAACCTAATCACCATGTGTAGGGCCAACCTCCGACTGCGGAGGTAACCCGTGTACACGTTCCAACAGGGAAGTGACACTTGTTGAACTTGCCCAACCTTTTCCAAGCAAACGCAGCAAGTTAAGTGTTGGACGCTCCTGAAAAAGAACATTTTTGGTCGCCTATAGATACCGTACCCACAAGATCACACGTAGTTTACTTCTCATGCCAAAGTCTCCTCAAAAACTCCACTTGGATGCCCTTGGGATTTCTGACCGGATGTCATTATTACGCTGCGGTTTGGGCGATTCTTGGACTTCGTTGTTGGATCCGCAGTGGCTGCTATAGTTCAGCGAAATGAACCTTACTTGTTTTGGGATTAGAGGAACGTGAATAGGATAAGTACTCGCAAGTTGCAAGTTTTGTCTCAGGGCAGTTACCTGGACCTCTACGTTCCGTCTACTTCGCTCGCAATGCTCACATTGTCACCTGTACCATCTAATCAAATGCCGGTGGGTCTCTCTGACCCCCAGTACTCCGCCAAACGGAGACAGATGCTGGATCTTGTGAACAAGCTCCACAGTACAGGGTATCAGTCACTCATATCTACTCTCCCATTCTGAATGCTGATAGTATCGATATTCAGTGTTCAGCTCGATATAGACCTGCCAGTGATCGCCGTCATTGGTTCACAAAGCGCAGGTAAATCCTCGCTTATCGAGTCGATTTCCGGTATCACCCTTCCTCGTGCTAGTGGGACATGTACCCGGTAAGTAATTCCCTTCCTCGTGTTCACATACTCTAACCCTCTAACCCTCTTAGTGTTCCAACCGAATGTCGTCTGATCTCCTCAACTGAACCTTGGCAATGTACTATCACCTTACGCTTCATCACAGATGCGAATGGGCAACCCCTTCGTCAAGTCCGTAATGAAGCATTTGGTGCTATGATTCACGACAAGGATGACGTAGAGGAGCGCATCCGGCGCGCACAACGTGCTATCTTGAATCCCGGTACACTTATCCGTGATTTTCTTGACGGCCACGATGAGGACCCTATCGGCAGAGAGTTGAGCTTTTCCAAGAACTGTGTCTGCCTTGAGATTAGTGGACCCGATGTTGCTGATCTTTCTTTCGTGGATTTACCGGGTGAGTGTTTCTCTCAATTACCACATTCATTCTAGCCCATTAAAAGAATTTACCCCTTTACAGGACTTATTGCTAGTGTGGGGAAAGGTGGCAGTGACGGCGACATCGAGCTCGTTGAGGGTCTTGTCAAGACGTACCTCGAACGCCCAAGCTGTATCATCCTCCTCACCGTCGCTTGTGAAAGTAATACAACTTCTTATATATCGTGACTATTACTAACTTGCATGGTCTGCTTAGCTGATTTTGAAAACCAACGTGCCCATCGCTTGACGAAGCAGTACGACCCTAAGGGGAAACGCACAATTGGTAAGTCTACTTGCCTGCCACGATTCGTCATATAGTAGTACTGATGTATGACTATCAATCCCGTAGGGGTCCTTACCAAGCCCGATAGAATTCCTCCCGGGGAAGAAGATAATTGGCTTCGATTTATCAGGAATGAAAATGAATCTCTCGAAAACGGGTGGTTCAGTGTCAAACAACCAGACTCCCGTGCATTGCAAGCTGGTATTACTTGGACTGAAGCTCGTGCCGCGGAACACCAATTCTTCAGCGTAACTTCCCCTTGGTCTGCACTCGACATGATGTACCAACAACACCTCGGGACTTCCAATCTTACAGAGAGACTGAGCGATATTCTGTCCGGTCTGATTACGAAAAGGTGTGTGTGTGTGTGTCCACTAGAGCTCATATCTCTTCTTGACGATTCATAGGTTACCCTCGTTGCAGGAGGAACTACAAGAGCTCTTGAGAAGAACAGATGAATCACTTCGCAGTCTTCCGAAACCTCCTTCGACCGACGCTCTCACCGAAATCTTGAATGTTGTCGGCGAATTTTCTAGAGATGTGGCGAAGCATGTTGACGGCCTTCCGAATCGGGACGGCCTTCTGCAAGCTATTCGCCCAGCTCAAGATCGTTTCAGACGAGTAATTCGAAGTACCGCGCCGGACTTCCGCCCATCCGAAAGAGCAAGTGATGATGAGGATTCACTGTCGCCGCCTAGCTTTCTGGACGAGGAGGAGCGTTCTGACTCTGAGGGAGAGGTAGAAGCAAGTGAACCTATCTTCATTGATGAAGTCATGACTCGTGCAAAAGAGTACGTTCACTGAGCCTAGTCATAATAATCACACTGACGGGGTCAACAATGTATAGGGCGATTTCAAGAGAGCTTCCAGACCACTATCCCTTCTTGGTCTGTACCGAGTACATCCTAGCAATTGTCTCACAGTGGGAACGTCCAACAATGGAGCTCTTCGACACTGTGCAGCGAATACTCACCTCCTATATGAAGAGGCTCATCGCTTCTCATTTCGGCAAGTATGCCCACGGCGGTCTTCAACAACACGTCACGTAGGTTTGCCCTTATTCTACCACAATAAGTCCCATCTGAATGTTTATGTCAGGTTGCTTGTTATCGATTTCATCAAGAACTGCGGCGAAACCACTTCTCATAAGCTGACATGGTTCCTCGAACTGGAAAAACGACCTCGAACACTCAACGAACATTACTACTCGGACTATCGCGACAAATTTGTTGCGTATTACCGAAGCGGTCGTCACTCGGCGGATACGGATCTTGCCAAGAAACTAAGGAAGTATGGTGCCTCCAAACCAGTTTATGACCATTCATTTTACGAGAACACTACCGCTGTTTTGAACGGGCTACGCAATATTGGTATTCCAAGTGTCAAAGCCATCGATCTCCCTCGGTTGTTCCCTTCTGATCCGTATGAACCTGCCATAAACATTATGGCCACTGTTCGTGCATACTTTCAAGGTAAACGGTACCTCTTATTCAGTGGCATTGCATTACTCATGATTCATCACGTAGTTGCATTCAAACGTTTCGTGGACAATGTACCGATGGCGATCGATTACGAACTCATCCTTGGTCTCGATCGCGAAAGGGCATTGGAGAATGCGCTTCTGAAGGGCCTCGGCATTGTTGGTGCTGACGCTCACCAGAAATGCAAGGAGTATCTCCAGGAAGCCCCTAGTGTCGTCTCTCGTCGAGAAGAGCTTTTGAAGAAGAGAGATCGCTTGCTCACTGCTCGCCAAGAGCTCATTGACCTCTGGTTGTAATTGTCGTCTATTAATTCCTCCTGCTTACCGAGTATTTGTGAATCACTTTCTTGCTGTTGTATATCCACGATCATTCAAAATAAAATACCATATCGATTAGCTTGCCCATAACACAGTCCAGCGAGTGATATAACCCTACATCCCAAGAATCTACAACACGCATATAGAAGCACAGGTATCCAAGATGTCCTATATACATTGTTCGTCTCTTTGCACAGTAGCACACGGGCCTTACGGCTGGAAATCCGGATGCAAATGGGTGCCCTTCTTCGAGATCGAGCTATCCATACCCCTGGTAGTAGTAGACTATGTTGAAAGTTTTTCAGCTTACGGGGTTCATCTAAATAATACAGGTATAATCCTTACCGTTCTCATGGGGTAGCTATCCGGTCCGAGGTCAACTTGAACGCTGGTTGTCCGGCTTTGAGATACTGCGACAGCTATCGGTTTAGAAAGTACAGACCCCATTGTGTCTCGTTCGGCGGCGGCAAATTCACTGAGATAGCGGGCAACTGCACTTCCAGATAGAGTGCTATCCTCCTCATTGCGGCCGCCAACGATTCTCAGACGGGCATTGAACGCCTGAAGGGTTGGTCGTCAAATTGCCTTCCAAAATATTGAGAAGTGAAATATGTACGAACCACAAGAAGACAGTTTGAATAGAGCTTGCTCAGGGCAATGCTAGGAGCGAGATGATAGTTGTTGTGACGATAGACCAAAAAGAGAACCAGGTCAATGACGGCAAGTGCGGCGCAGCTGGCACCGGTTTCCATCGTCAAGTGAACAAATTTTGTAATGATCACTGTGGTCTTTCGAACACCCGTTTTGCTCCTTTGGAGATACCAAATCATACTAACCGCAATGATCACATCACATAGAGCGGTTCCAGCAAGCCACACCTACGTCAAATAGTGTTCAATCAAGCCAGAGGGTAAGGTTTAATGTCCACACTTACGCTAACCATCCTGAAATTTCCGTCTTGCACTAAGCTTCTGTCAGCGACAGTCATTCTCCGCGCCGCAAGTGACTTACCTTTCGAAAAGTCTCCCACCTTATGTGAGAAATATCCGGAGTAGAATCCGGCCGCACATTGCGCCATCGAGACCTGCTATAATATCAACACCTCATCAAGGGATAGGGGACAAGAGGCTAACCGAGATGATCGCGCTGCACACCCACCAATTCTTGCTCAGAATCCATATACGAAAGGCGTAGAATCCTTGAGCGATAAGGCTGACTGCAAATATCGTCAGAAGGAGTAGGACATAAGTACAATAGAAGTCCTCACTAATGCTGCCTAGCACTGGTACACTGAACCACAACCAGCCCACCTTATTCATCTCAGCGAGATCGCCCCATCCGCTACCGAAAACGCGAAAAGCGTCTCTAGTCGATAGAACGGTTTGAAGCAACTCGATGATGTACGTCGAGTATACAATTACTTTTGTGGACCTTCGGTCACGAGGGAAAGAGAGATAATAAACATCTAGAAATAGGGACCTGTCAAGAAGGAGATTTAACCGCGACGATCATGCTCCATACATGTTTGGACGGTTAGAGCACCGAAGAGACCCCAGTTGAACATGTAGCCCAACATCTACGATTCATTGGATTAGCACATATTCACGTCTCATAGCCAATCAAATAGTACGAACCAAGGGTCCTGTTCTAGTAAAGATCACGTCATGAGTTCGAGGCTCATGAAAAAGTGACATTTGACTTGGAAGACGTACATCTCAACAATGGGAGGAATGGCTGCAGACATGTTCACCTCCCTCCCACCGAAATGTCAGCAAAGACTTAAATTATATGTCGCACGACGTAGAATAGAGCTGGAGAGCAGACGGTGGTGGTCGTAACAATAGGAGCAATTTGCAGGGAAGGATTAAAAGCAATGCAACCTCCGTTGTCCCCCGTAAATATTTCTCTGGTGGGATTAAAAGTTCACATACGTGCGAGCTAGGTAAGAGTATAGTTAGCTTAGATTATAAACTTCATGAGTTCATCCCGGCGTTGCCAAGCTAATCTAGTCCGATGTTAGACAAGCCCGTCGCGTACCTTGATGTGCCAGAAGCGAGGTTCTTGTTAAGCAAACCATCACACGAATACAGCTTGAAGCGGTTGCCCACTACAGTACAGCGCATTTGGTAAGAGCACGTCAGAGTATGTACGTCCCCCTTGGACCAGAGTCGAAAGCCCTGTCATCTTCGAGAGGCCGTTCAATAAGGGGACCCCTAGTAGTATCAGAAACATACCAATGTGGGTTAGCTCACAATAAGTCTCTTCTTTTGCGAATTACGACGTTGGTATAACGATTACGAGAGCAGGGTTTACTATACTTCCCTGCCATGTCTTCAGCGACAAATATACCTTGTGCTGTACACAAAACACTTGCTCGTTCGGTCCAAGCGATCGGCGGTGATCGGCAACAGCATGATGGGTAAACCATTCTAAGTTTCTATGTTGACAACCGTCGCAGATCGATATGACCTACAGCATCTACTGCCAGCTACGGACTTCCGATATGTGCTGCGCCGTTGAAAGGTTGGTCTTTTTAGAGGGAAGACCTTGGTAGAGGCAAACGATCATTTTGGCCAAATTTTGGCAGCTTTGAGGAGGTTTCGGTTGCGCGCATCAGCGCATGACCCATCACTACATTGATAAAAAGAAGCCTAGTAAACTGCGGCCTAATTTGATATGCATTTTAGAATAGTGCGTAGACTTCTCCAAGGAACAGCGATCTTACTAGCTGATCTACAGGAACGGGACTGGAGTTCCGATTGGCCTTGGATATACGAAAAGCCGACTTGCAACATCCTTACGAGTGTTCAGATGCGAATGGTGCATTGGGTTCTATGGTGTATGGGCGAATTCAAGATCCTCATTCTGGAGCGTGTCGGAGAATGTTTATCTTACGAAAGGAAGCGCACTAGGGAACTTTGGTAAGTCTTCTGTGCTCTCGCCCTCAGTCCCTCATTGATGTTTAGTAGTAACAACCTAGATGCCTTTGGACATCTTGTGGCATTCGGTATCGACCACGATGACGTACGATATCAAAATATTCTTCGTGCCCCATCAGGCCCTGGTTCTCTCCCCTCCCTTCTGTCACCATGGACTCACGACACCTACGAGTGGCGCATTATCGACTTCCATTCTGCGACCAAGACAAATCTTGGCTCTACATTGCTGACTGGCAAATACCACGAGCTGATGGATATTCTGTTCTGGAATCTTCCTCG
Source organism: Cerrena zonata (assembly GCA_038087015.1). Classification (NCBI taxonomy): domain Eukaryota; kingdom Fungi; phylum Basidiomycota; class Agaricomycetes; order Polyporales; family Cerrenaceae; genus Cerrena; species Cerrena zonata. Next base: position 413,560 of record JASBNA010000005.1, read on the forward strand.
CGACTATCTAACCGAAGAATCGACTATTGTATCGACTTTCTGCTTGGTTTGGTCTCTGAACCATGTTCGTAATCATCGTCTTCATCAAGACGCGGATATTCAAAGTCATCTCAGAGATCGTAACGGTGTTTTCGGAAACATCGACGGAAACACAGCCATTCAACATTGCCTTTGTAAGTGTTCCTATGTCATCTGGCACAGTTACTTCTACGCTGTTTTAACAAACGACCGGGTGCTATCACGTCAAGATTCAAGAACTGTTGTTGCTCTCCAAAACTACCCGGTAAAGAGCCGAGTTTATTGATTCCGTATCGTACATTGTCTTTACATGTATACAGACATAAAAATGGAGACTAAAGATAGATATGGTACAAAGAAAGTAAACCAGCTTGGTGCATGTCAAGTTAACAACCGATGGGCTATTGTCGACATCCGAACGAAAGAACCATATTGGAAAAAATGAGATAAAGCGGGTAAAATGACGGTATGCATACACTCGGGGCATCAAGGTTGGAATGCGAGGCAGTCTCAAGGGGCTGGATCAGGGTTTTGCATTACCCGAGTCAGGGGAGAGGGAAAACACTGCAGGCATCGGAATTGGAGTTGCAATATCTGTTGCTGAGGATGTAGAGGCGGAGGAGATCTAACAAACGACCTTACAACGCAGCTTCTTTCGTAAGTCCAATCCCATGGCGCACTTCGGTATCGATCACGATATACGTCACCTTCACCTTGCGGAGATCTGTATCTTTAGAAGAGAGGATTTTCAAGATCATCTCTGAGCGCATGATAGTGTCTTGCGGAAAGTCAAGCGCAACATAAGCATTGCGTCCAAGCGTAGTGATTCGGCTGAACGCCGCAAACACCTTGGTAGGCTTCGCGGAATCTGCACCATTGAGCTTCACCTCAAACGGCTGACTCCATGCTTCGTAGTTATCCTTTCCGTTGCCTTCGAAATTGAAGACCCCACTATGGATATCGCGCCTTGTGGCCGGGTATGATAACCATGTTATACCCAGCGTACAATTGGGTAAGGCATTGCAAACAATCTGGAAAGAAGTACTGGTGACATTGACGGCATCTACGTTGAAGGCGTGAGGCATCGAGAGCTGTTGTGCGGGAATGGAAGACTTTAGCGACTTGATGGAATGAAACCAAACTAGAACCGTAGGCGGTTCGTCAAGAGGATAAGGATAGGTGAACGTTTGGAGCTTCGTTTGGGTCCATTCAACTGGATCCATCAGATCATCCATAGTGATGGTTAGATGTCCGAATTGGATGACAGGATCCGGGGTCATGAGTGTAAGCCAAGAACCCTGATACGTGTCATCGTCGCGTGGTGCGTGAAGGAGTAGAGTAGGTTTAGATAGCGGCAGAGGGATGGGAGGTGCGTCGAAATCAGACCTGAGATCCAAATTCTTGTCAGAAGTAGCTCGGGTCACGCCAAAGAGAATCCCGCGCGGAGCTCTGTCTGTCAACAAGTTTTGAACCGTCCCGCAGAGATGGGACAGGGTTAGATTGGAAACCTTCGTTTGGATAGTAAATGCACCAGCACTGCCAGCATCTATCGGGTAGCATCGTCCGATGAAGTGTTTGTCGCGCAAAGACAGGTCACTTCTGGCAAAATAGGATTTAGAGTCCGTCGTAAAGTCGCTGCCAAACTCGTACAGAACATTTGCTCATACCGCATATGGTAATACCGCATAATTCTCATAATGCATTGGAATGTGGAGGGTTCCAACCCGGGAGGCGGGGAATTTGGCAGAAATGTGCATATTGCATAATGCATAGTCTTGAGGGCCGATTATGATTATGCATTACCACGGAGCAAATTTGGGGGATGGGAACGTAATTACCTTCAAAAAACGGATGTTTCACCTGAGCTATTTCGAAGATCTGACACAAAATCATGAGTATTAATGCATATATCACCATAGTACGGAGATTGTAGCCTCAATCTATGTTAGAATTATAAAATATCCCGTGTATTCTCATGACTAAATTCACGTAAGCTATTGCTTAGTCACATGATCCTCTAGGCGCCCATTCCATATTACATATTTCTCATAATGCGTATTGCAAAATCAAATCAGTGTCATCTTTGGACCACACCTCGTACCGTTTGATGATATTGAGGTCTACCATTGCCTTGTCCCAGTTGAAATATTTAAGGTAATGGTCGTACAACTTGACCTTGTTCCACTTGATAGGTGATTTCGGTTGCGAATATTCGTGGATACAGCCTAGCGCGTGGCCAAATTCGTGCAAAACCACTCGTTGAAATCGGTCCAGAGGGGTGTTGACGTTGATTTCTCGGGAATCAAAATTCATCGTAGGTTGCGAAGACTTGAATCCCATATCACCAACATATGAATAATGTCCTGGCCCACTTTCAAAAGTAATGCGAATCTGACCATCTTCAAACGGGCCATCGATGAAGTTGGAAAAGATGTTGGCATAACGCGACCAGACCCTTGCATATCTCTGCACCTGCGATACCACCTGTTCGAAGTCATTTTGGGGCATGATACCCCGATCAAACGATACCCGAATGATGGTACCCGCGGACCACATCTGTCCGACCTGAACGGCACGTACTTGGGCTTGCGAGACGGTCCAAGAAAAAGATTGATCGGGGACAAAGGAAGAGGGTGGAAGTTCGGTGCATATGATGAAGCTTGGGGGTTTCCTTCATGGTGATATCAGCTAACGTTAATTTTAAAAACTAAGGTATGTTTATGAACATACACTGGCACATTTCCTCTCTCGGTCCTGCATGCAAGATAAATACGTATAGCTATAGCCTCGGTTGCTATACCAGAGGGAAAAGGAAGGGTACGTACTGGCACGCCGCGTTTTCCTTGTCGTCTTTCATCCTGATATTCAATGACCAGTCCTCTACGGAAACGAGTTGTCATCATCAGCAAAGACTAATATTGGTTTCAAGCAAGTAAGCGTAGCTTGCCTATGGTTATCACTAATAGGCTCGTTCGGTCCAATTGCAAGCGATCGGCGGTGATCGGCAACAGCATGATGGGTAAACCATTCTAAGTTTCGCTGTTGACAACCGTCGGAGATCGATATGACTTACAGTATATACTGTATTATATAATATTATACTGCCAGCTACGGTCTTCCGATATGTTGCCGCCCCGTCGAAAGCTTTGTTTTTTCAAGAAGCAATCGTTTTGACAGCTTTGGGGATATTTCGGTTGCGCGCATCAGCGCATGACCCATCACTACATTGATAAAAAGAAGCCTAGTAAACTGCGGCCTAATTTGATATGCATTTTAGAATAGTGCGTAGACTTCTCCAAGGAACAGCGATCTTGCTAGCTGATCTACAGGAACGGGACTGAAGTTCCGATTGGCCTTGGATATACGAAAAGCCGACTTGCAACATCTTTACGAGTGTTCAGATGCGAATGGTGCATTGGGTTCCATGATGTATGAGCGAATTCAAGATCCTACTGCTGGTGTCAGGGTGGCTTCAAGTTCAAGAGAGAAAGCGACCCTCCCTACATTGTCAATGTCGTCTACAACTACTAAGCTTCATCCCCTTTAGCGATGTTCCTAGCACATCGTCTACTTAGGCGCATTACATCGACTAGTGAGCTTACAAGGTACTGTATGTCATGATATCATTGCCGACGTTTACGGCATGATGTCCCTGGAGAAGCACATGGCTAACATATAGCCTTCCAAGTTCATACACGGTGATCCGGACATAAAAGTCTAGCTAAAGGAGCCGATAAGAAGCTGAAGAGCTTCTGTCCTTTCGACTCTTCTGCATTCCTTGTCTGCAACTTCTCTTCACGAGGACCATTTCACATCTTCATGAAGTCCTCGATCAAGGGTAGCACTTGGCTTTACGCCACCGTCCTCTCATTTCCATGCACCCTTGCCGCCGTCCTTTCTTCTCCCGCGGATTTGTCAACCCGCGAATATGACTTCATTGTCCTTGGAGGTAAGGCGCTCTTGTCCTGGGTGTGACGTGTTCCTTAACCAGTCGCTTTGGATATCAGGTGGAACTGGAGGTAGCGTTGTTGCTAGTAGGCTCTCCGAGAACGCGAACGTCACAGTCCTTGTGGTCGAGGATGGTGGAAAGTACGTCATACGTAACGCGGTCCTCGAAATGCGTTTTCTAACCTTAGTATAGTAACGAAGGTCAACTGGCCCTCGAAGTGCCTTTTATGGGTGTGACATTGCCGGGTACTGCTTTCGATTGGAACTACACCACTACTCCTCAAGACGGTTTGAACAACCGCACGTTCCATTACACCAGAGGGCATGTACTAGGTGGAAGTAGTAGCATCAGTAAGTTGACTTCTTACGTTTTCAGGATGTTGTGAATAACCTAGGATTATTTAAGATCTCTTAACTTGGAATCGCGCTTCAGACGACCTTTGGAATCGTTGGGCAAGTTTAACTGAGGACGATGGCTGGTCATGGAAGCAGGTGGAGCAGTACTATCTCAAGGTGCGTCTATGAGTCCGACTAGGTCAAGTCAACGAATCGACGTATCCTCTTTCTTTCCAGACTTCTCAGTTAGTAGCTCCTTCAGACGGTCGTGACACAACGGGCCAAGTTGATCCATCTGTTCACGGAAATGGACCTGTTGAAGTTAGCGTCAGTGGGTTCCTTACGGATATTGACCCCATTGTAGAAGCCGCTAGCAAAGAGCTTGGCGGTCGATTCAAATTCAACGTGGACTACAACTCCGGTGACTTCGTCGGTACTTGTGAGTGAATTTAGGTATAAACACCTCGCGGGGTCACTAATAAGACTTCTTTAGCTTACATGCAGTCTTCTATCGGCGGCGGAGAGCGCAGTAGTGCAGCAACTGCCTACTTGCCGACGGACGTGAGGGGTCGTACCAACCTGGATATCCTGTTGAACACTCGTGCTCTACGTTTGGTACAGACCGACAACTCCACCGCTGGTCCTGTTTTCAAGGGCGTTCAGATTGCTCAGAGTGCAGACGGTATGTGCCTTTAAATTCGTACTTAAGCTTCTCGTTAAGTGCTCTTCAGACACCCCAATCACCATTACTGCGAAGAACGAGATCATCGTATCTGGTGGCGCGTTTGGCACTCCTCAGCTTCTTCTCTTGTCCGGTATTGGCCCTGAAGATGACCTTAAGGAACTATCCATTACTCCTCTTGTCAACTCTCCCGATGTTGGAAATCATCTTCTTGATCATACACTCCTTCCCAATTATTTCAATGTCTCCATTAATGGCACCTGGGATGATGTTGTCCGAGACTCTGCTGTATTCAACGAGAAACTTCAACAATGGCTCGACACTCGTCAAGGCCTTTTCACCGACAGTCCTGGAAACTCTCTCAGTTATCTCAGATTACCGGACAACTCTTCTGCATTCGCAGGGATACCCGATCCTGCCTCTGGACCTTTATCTCCTCACACAGAACTGATCTTCGTCGTACGTCTCTTTGCCTACTTGATAGTAGTCGCTATTCTAATTGGTTCATACAGGATGGCTTCGCTGCCTTTGGCCCTATTGCTCAACCTGCCACGGGTAATTTCATCACTGTCTTGTCAGCTGTTAGCTCGACAACTTCCAGTAAGTAGTTTACTGTCAGTTACTCTAGATAATTACTAAAACTATTTCATAGCTGGTTCCCTCAAACTCGCGTCGTCCAACCCCTTCGATATTCCCTTGATCGACCCTAGACTGCTTACTACCACATTTGACATCGAAGCGATGGTTCAAGCTATGAAAGACACTCAGGAGTTCTTCGCCGCAGATGCCTGGCAAACTGATGTTAAGCCTGTACCTTTTGGAGACCTTGCCACCGCAACTACAGATGAACTCTTGGCTGAGTACGCTCGCAACAATGCTTTCACCGAAAGTCATCCCTCTGGTACTGCTCGCATGTCCCCAGATAACGCTTCATGGGGCGTGGTTGACTCGAAGCTGAAAGTTAAGGGCGCTCAGGGTATTCGTGTTGTTGATGCATCTGTCTTCGTAAGTGGAATCATTTTCTGTTGTAGAAAAATATCAGTCATCTTATTGATACTTTATTACAGCCTGTTATTCCTGAATGTCATATTCAGGCTCCTATTTATATCATTGCAGAGCGTGCTTCGGATCTCATCAAGGCTGACTATGGACTTTAACCATTGTACCAATAGCTCACATTTATACCCTCTTCATTTCGTCTAATCTTATACCCTGATGTCCTTAGGACCACGGTTGTACACAGTACGGTTGGGACTTTTTGTTTGGATACATACGTATTGTGTATGGCATAACACGAAACATTGACTCGGAACAAGCACTGTACTGTATACATTTGCAGCGGTCAGAATTCAAATACATGCGACACGGTTCACCGTACGTTCGAGTGGAACTAAGAATTGTATATCCTTCAGGAAATAAGTATAGGACTTGCACCTGTTCAAGTCATACCCGAGTTCATGGCTCGGAGTACCGGGCTGCGGAATGTCCATACATACTCACAGAAATACATTTGATATAGATGTTGCTCATCAAAATAATTCGGCACCGCTCCGAAGTATGATAAAATATGCCCGACAATCTCGCAATCAATGTCATATTCTGTAAACTTACCACCGATCATGTCTTTGATGAAGAAAAGAGATCCGCAGTGCATCCGAAGGCACCAAAGTACACGATACATCGGGGTAATGGTATCTCAAAGCTTCAACGTTCAACCCGCGCATTGGAAAATATGTGTGACTTTCCTTTGACTTATGCTGCGGGAATTATTGCGTCGAGACTGGAAAGGTAACAACTTGCTCGATAACGCGTGCCCTACCATGGTACCTTCGTCTTGGGTAACGGATTCCGATGAAAAGAGCAAGCCCCCGCATCAGCAAAATGTGATGCTGGCAAAAGACAGATGCGAAGAGTTTACATACACGGGAGGTATATCGTTCCCTACGCCATCAGAGGCTGACCTTGTCCATGGCAATTGGGCAGTTATCTTTCAGATGGTATAGAGCAAATGTTGGTCGAAGGAAACGTCTCTATAAATATATTGAATATTCGTGTTTCGCGTCGAGATAGCGGAGACGAGCCGATTATTTTGAATAGAGCCTGAGGGTTCGTCGTTCGTGTTGATCGCAGGCATCGCAGACATAGTATGAGAGAGCAATCATTGTGTGAGCGCATTTCCGTACTGAGTATTGATGGGGTGGAATGGTTCTTGAGAATGGAGGAGCACTGTCATACCCGACCTGAGCTGTACCGTCATACAAGGTGGTGGTCAGAATATCAGGCCTCAAGCTGTACACAACCCGAATAAAATAATGAATGGGCCGGGGCAGTCCGACTCGATGTATGTCGTGCGGCGCGATGCCACGTCTAGGAGTAGTAGAGAGACGATTGGGGTGGTAGCAAGTAAGCAAAGATGTATGAGAAGAGACGTGTTGGAGCCGCAAACTTGAACAAGTAGCAAACAGCTGGAAGGCAGTCTGAGGCTGGCAGTTCAGCTTGACTTACCGTCACTTTTCGTCTCGGTTAACCAACATAGCTACCATATATGGACAGTCACATGTATAATCGGCATTGACCGCAAGCTTACAGGGCAGTAACTCCATTTCTCTACACCCCAGTCCAAATATTAATCACTGGGCTATATTATGCACGAGGTAGGCATCTCTATTGTTTACCAAAAATACTACAACGAATCTGGGAACATAGGTGGACTGAAGACAGAACAATGCAGTTTTTGTTCAGGTTGCCGCATCGACGGTCGTCTCGCTCACCTCACCACGCGTTGATCTGAACCCTTGATTGTATCTCTGCAGGGACAAACCTTCCAAAGACAACAAATATGTCACAGGCTTGCCTCATGATCAGAAAGCTCAAAGAACGTCTCCGTTCAGACATGCGTGATGGGCATGCCACCTGTACCAGGGTCGAGCAATCGAGAAGATGAATCGGGCACACAGTCATAGCTCAAATACTGAGCGGGGGATATCTCAGGTATACCAACGACCCCGCCTAAGCACATCTCTTTTTCTAGCCTAAGCTAACTCGAACCCTCACAATGACCGGTGGCATCCTCGATTTTGTTGCTGTTGCCTTCGGTGTCCTAGGCGTCGTTGGTATTCTCCACACAATCTACGCGATCACCAAATTCTACATCCCGAGTAACAGAATCGAAGTCGCTGAAAGCAGCTTCCAACGTGTCTATAACGTCTTTCATTGTGCACGTCAAGAGGGTCTGCTAACCCTATCTGTTGCTGATGATATAGAGGCTCGATTCCAGACGTAGGTTTTGTCAACGTTATATTTGATCATTACCAATAACAACGCGAATATGCACAGGCTGCGAGCTGACATGGACGACGCGCAAGAAAAAATCCTGCATATCGACAGCTGGTGGAAATATTTCATCTCCCTGTTCGGCGGCGTTGGCTCAAACTTAAGGAACATCGAGCGCACTCTGAAGAACCTGCTCGTGGATATTTCTGTAAGTAACCTGTTGTTATTTGGTGGGGGATTTTTTCTCAATGTCTTTGTCAATAGTACAACTCCCATGTAGCGAGACGCGAACTTGAGAAGACTGGACATCGTTATACGCCACACTTCTCTAAGGAGTATTCCAAGTTGGATTTACAATCGAAATCTCTGTTGCCAATCTAGGACAATCACCTTTTTTCCCATATGCGTTCCATCATCCTCGAGATCTCTCTCTTTCCCGTCCCCAAATCGCTTTCCCGCCTTTCTACTCTCCTCGTCACTGCTGTTCCAATACTGCCTCCTTAGGAATTTTCTGGTACTATATAAACACATCCAACTCTGTTTTCTTAGTTTTCGAAACTTGTCCGAAGCGACTCATATTTTATTAAAATTCTAAGGGGGCCGATGTCGTACGCGTACTAGTCTTGGCAAAGCTCTCGAGATTATGAGAGACCCAAGCGTGTGTACCATGACCCTCCGGGAAGGTATTGAAGGGTCCAAAAACGAGGCCTCACATAGAGTAGAACATCAGGCTAATTAACAAGGCTGTGATTGATCTATGAGAACAATGCTTTGTGCCGAAGCTGTCAGTACTAGAGCGGAAAAACAACAGCATCGCCTTCGTCTAGAGATGGTTAATGTCAGCGCCCAAGGATCCTCCCGTCAAAATCGGCTCATGCCTTGTGATTATCTCTTTTCGATCTTTCCTACCGAAATCTCGCCGTGGTCATAAGGGTCATCTGAGCCATGAAATGTTAACATGCTGCACAGGCGTGTTCATCTTAAGCGTGGAGGTCAGGTCCCAAGCGAGCGGCCTCGCCTGTAATGTCTACAGCTTGGTTTATGTTCACTGCGGCCGGTGGTCTTCGTAATTCGATGGTGCCGAAATGAGTCTGCATGTGGCTCAATGGCTACGCAACCTCATGCTATTACGACCAATGCAGCGTAGTATCCCAGAGTCGTTCCGTCCAGACCTAATGGTATTCATGGAAATTTAATATGGCTATGAGCAAGAATCATGAAGTATCGCAGCCTGAGGCTCCGAAAAGGTGAGGAGAGGCGCCCATTAATTCTTTGGAACTTAGGCTGGCAAGATAAGCTTCTGAACTTCGGAGGGGCAAGCAGCTTCGAAGATACACTTGGAATAGCATTTCTGATCAGCCTAGGAAAAACACAGCAGTGGGATGATGGTAAAGAGGCAGCGATTGTTGGGTATAACTAATATATGGTTAGCATAAACGCTAGATTGTAGTATACGATTGAACGTACAAACAGATATTACACCATCATCCGTTTAATCCGATAGATTCCTTCACGTGCGACGGCAACCAGGATTAAAAAGGTAGCAAGAGGCGCCCGTCGACTGCTTGTTTGGGTCAATGAGAGTATTGAGTTTCTGAGTTTCTGTTATTACCTTTGCATCTACAGAGGGTCTCGTATATGTCCAATGTTTTCTGTGAGTGATACATTCCAAATAGCATTGTCAAATAGCCTAAGAAAAACACAGCAAGAAAGCGATAGCAGGGTGGTAGCGATTGTTGGGTATATAGCAAGTAGCTAGACGAACAGTGAATAGTCGGCCTATATCAAATATCGTTAAAACTTACAAAGGTACAAGGGTATCAAACAATCATGTGCTTGATTCGGTAAATTCCTTCTCGTGCTACAGCGACCGTGTCATAAACAACTCTTTCGGGGGCAGACTCTTGACGAGAACGCAAACGCCATCGCAAAGTCGACTCGGTCAAACTAGCCTGAATCCCTTGGAAGATGGCATAGCAGGCTTGGGCGGATGGACGATGATTGGGGTCATGTTGAAGCATGGGTACGGTCAACGCATTGAGGAAATCAAGACCATGGTATTTCTGCAAACAAAGGAACGTTCAGTGAGGATAGGAAAATGTATAAATAAGATGCTTACTTGTACAAATTCATGGAGATATAAATTACCGAGTATAAATATGTCTAGCGGGAAGGGATTATACGGAACGGAGTCGGAAAGCTCAGGCGGCTCCTTGTCTCTGCCCTTGGTTCCAACGACAAGAGGAACATCGCCGCCTTCGAAACGTGATGAAAGACCAAAGTCGATGAAGTAATATTTGACAGGATAGTCTTGACGATTTAGGGCTGAGATTTCATGAACTCCGTCAGGACTGTAGTTCAGGCGAACGGGATGGTGTCCTTGAGGGAATAGGGAGCGAGCATCCATCATGATATTGGCTGCCGCGCAATCTCTACATTATGTTAAACCACAAATTGTTAGATAGCGTAAGACCAACTGACCTGTGCGCGACTCCATGGGCATGGATAAAACATAGTCCCTGCGTAATGTAGTTGTCAGTGGGTCGAGTATGATGGAGAACATTAGTCTTACCTGTAAAGTTTGTGAAATAAAATCGACTACCTCTCCTATTGTACGTAGTGGAGGGTTATCGAAGGGGCGCAGGAAAGGCATTACAATCATTCCTTTGGAGTAGTCGTGAGGATCATCTAAGACATCAATGACTGGTACACAGTGATTCCTTGGATCTTGCAATAGGTCGTTCGATGATAGGAAACGGCCAATAGCAATCTCGTCAGATGCGCGTGAGACGGTCTTGATGGTGACGCGGGCACCGTCAGATATTCGAGTGGCATCGACAATGATATGTTTCTAGCGAGCGAGTCCTCTCAGCACTTTGATCAGTAGAAATGTGTTGAGTACGTCATACCATGGAATAAATGGAGTCCTCACAGAAAAAAGGATTGTAATGTGTTCCAATCCAAGAAGGAGTCCAGTCGGGAGCAAACCGTGGTCGTAGTTGATATCCATGATTCTTGAGGAAGACGTATCTTTCTTGCCAGAAGACCTCATAAGACAGCAGACTCCAACGACCCTGGTATGTGTCCTCTTCGTACTTAGCTGCTTGCTCCGCCGAACATGTTGCAAAAGACGGAAGATGGAGAGTGCCACTGCTCATTTATCCAAGAAGAAACACAATTGTGCATATGGCTATGCCACTTGGTAGTGAGGATTCTGACGAAGATGCATCTAATCAATATTCTGAGGTATGAGGAGTAGGTACCGGCAACCGCCGAACATTGATATTCGTCCCACCTTGAACAAGAACAAACTGCAACGGGCCACTGCTGATTCACACCTTACTCTTTGCTCGACTACTAGTACTACTTGTACTATTATAAAAATCCAGCATCCTTGACCTCTGAAGGCTATACATATCAATCGAATCCTTTAGTAACGGTCGGAAGTCCAATCCGATGGTTCTATATTTCCCAATTCAGGGGGCCAGACTTGCTCAGGGAGCAGATTGGAGCAGATTCAAAAGGGTATACAAGATTCGGGTATCATGTGTACAACGCGTGGTGATGCTACAGACCCCGAGTTGCTCATAAAGACCACCATTTAGGCTGTTTTCTCTGCGTCTCTTTCCGCAACAAGCTTCACACAATGTCTGACAGCAAATCGCCTTCCCTCTTCGATATCAGTGGATTCGTCTTTGGTCTCCTTGGCTTAGCCGGGACTGTACAAATTCTTTGTGTTATCATCTTCTACTATTTCCCAAAGCGTAGACTTCGCGGTCTTGAAAGAACATACGCGGAGGCCTACTTCCTCTACCGGTGTGGAGTTCAGGAGGGTGTCCTGGACTCTGATAGGGAACGTATAGAGGAAAAGCTACAAAGGTATATTTACACTGCTTCGACTGTACCCCTTCAATCAAACACCATGTAGGTCTCGAGCAGAACTCAACGAGGTTCACTCTGAGGTCTTTTGTCTTGGCGGATTCTGGGGGCAGGTCTTCGCAATATTTGGCGGACTCTCCCAACAATTTCGTGATTCGGACATTGCTATGAAGGAGCTTTGCGTTGTCATTCTGGTCAGCAGTCATCTCTGTATACTCGTTAGGATGACAATTCACACAACATTACGTTTCTATAGTCTAGTAGTGAAAAGGGCCGTCGGGAACTTGAAAAGAGTGGACGGGTTTATAAACCATGCATTCTCCCCATGATGAGCTCGGCTTTGGGTCCATTGGACTCCACCATGGTGGAGCCTACTCATAGCACAAAAAACCTCCCAAGGTCTCATTCTCGTATGTATCTTCGCTCTGTTGTACTCTGCGATTCCATCTAAATCAGTGTTTTCCACAGATTCTCAACCGTGTGGTTTTACGCCACACCAGACCCATAACGCCGAGCCGAGTTTTCAACCTATCTCTCCATCCCACTCTACCTTTGGTTCGGCTAACTCAAAGAGGAGTCCAACGCACAGAGATTCATTGTGCTCCGTATCGACAGCTTCAACTGCAGTAGACATCAATTCCACGATCCCGAAAGCTACCACCATCATTAAGCCTGAGCGCTTGCTCTATTCAGGTGAACCCAATTGTCAGCTCGTTCCCCAACCGGAGAAGGCACCGTGTCTGGGTGTCTCTCAGTCACTACCCACGCATCATGAAGGGACAACTAGCTCAGCCCTCACAATTGAAGATCGTTACAACAACATACAGTACCTCATGGAATTGCTGTTATCAAACCTGCATCACCTCTCAGCGCTCCGTCAGCAACCCGAGGAAAGGGATATATCTGATGAGCCTTCGAAACTCGACTCTTGTCTATCCAAGCTCCAGCATCCTTGGACACGCTCATCAAGACCACCTATACTGCCACTCTAATACAACGACATAGGTTGTCTCGTTCAAATAAGTAAAGTTTTTGGCATTGCCTCCCGTGTACTCTCAACAGCTCTCTTACTCGAAAACAGGTCTCTTGTAAACTAAAGAACAGTTCTTTGCTTTCAATCTTCAAGTTACTACTGCTTTGCTCCCCTTGTTTTCTCTATCTCCTTGCCGCGTATGTTTTCTTTAGTCTAATATTGTATCTAAAAAGGATCGGTCAATATCAGAAACTCACATCTCTCAATGCGTATCCTCGGTTTGAACCTTGAAATTAAACAAGGCGATTGATGGGGAGCTATGGTTCTGGCGTACGGTTGGTATATGATCATATCAGGGGCCGCATGTATGACATACGAAGTCACAATCGCTCAGACCACCGCCTTCCTTGGGAACGTGTGACCTCTGGACACTCGGAAGATGGAGAGGATCATGGATCTACCAATGCCGGTTCCGAGGGCTGTCATCACTGCCTCGTGTCCTTGCTTTGGAAGTGTCGAGAGAACAACGCTTTACTGCCATTCCCAAGAAGGTGAAGATCAACACCCGAGTATCTTGCTGTCAAATTTTAATCAGTCATGGTGTCTACCGTCTCCAGTGGGTGGTTTTACTCCTGCAGGGTGTAAAGCAACCAGAGTTTGCCGTTCCGTTTCAACTGGAACTTTTTTGTTTTTACGCACAAGGGATCTGTCCAGCGACCCAGGTGTTTTGATCTATGAGAACAATGCTTTGCACTCAAGCTGTCAGTACCATTGCGGAAGAACAACAGCATCGCCTTCGTCTAGAGATGGTTAATGGCAGCGCCCAAGAATGCTCCTCCCATCAAAATCGACTCATGGCTTGTGACTATATCTTTTCCATAGTCATAAGGGACACCTAGACAATGAAATATTAACATGTTGTATAGGCGTGGTCATCTTGAGTGTGAAGGCCAGGTTCTAAGCGAGCAGCCTCGCCTGGATTGCGTACAGCTTCGTCTACGTTCAACGTTCATTGCGGCCGGTGGTGTTCGTCATTTGGTGGTGCCGAAATGGACCTTCCGGCTACGTGTGGCTGGTGAACCTCGTGCTAGTGGAACCGATACAGTGGGTAAGTTCTTTCCGGCTGCAGCTTGAAGTCTCCGTCAGTGCTGACTATACGCTATTGGGTGATAGTCGATCCAAATCTGGTAGATAAGATAGAAGGAGAATTGAGTCAAATGAGGATCGGCAGCAGGTTCCAAAAAGGTAGGAAGAGGCGCTCATCTGCCCCATGAGACGAAGAAGGTAAGCAATGGAGTACTGACTTCTGAGCTTCGAATATCATAGTTAGTACTTTCGCATATAGAGAGGGTCTCATCTATGTCCAATGGGAATACATTCCGAATAGCATTGTCAAATAGCCTAAGAAAAACACAGCAGGAAAGCAATAACAGAGCGGCAGCGATTGTTGGGTATAGCTAGACGAACGGTGAATAATAGGTCTATATTGAACAACGTTGTAAACTTACAAAGGTACAAAGGTATCAAACAATCATGTGCTTGATTCGGTAAATTCCTTCTCGTGCTACAGCGACCGTGTCATAAACAACTCTTTCAGGTGCAGACTCTTGACGAGAACGCAAACGCCATCGCAAAGTCGACTCGGTCAAACTAGCCTGAATCCCTTGGAAGATCGCATAGCAGGCTTGGGCGGATGGACGATGATTGGGGTCATGTTGAAGCATGGGTACGGTCAACGCATTGAGGAAATCAAGACCATGGTATTTCTGCAAACGGAGGCACATTCAGTGAAAATAGAAAAATAAATAAATGAAATGCTTACTTGTACAAATTCATGAAGATATAGATTACCGAGTATAAATATGTCTAACGGGAAGGGATTGTATGGTTCTGAGTCGGAAAGTTCAGGAGGCTCCTTGTCTCTGCCCTTGGTTCCAACGACAAGAGGAACATCGCCGCCTTCGAAACGTGATGAAAGACCAAAGTCGATAAAATAATATCTGACGGGGTGATCTTGACGATTCAGGGATGAAATTTCATGAATTCCGTCAGGACTATAGTTCAGACGAACGGGATGATGCCCTTGAGGGAATAGAGAGCGAGCATCCATCATGATATTCGCTGCCGCGCAATCTCTATATGATGTTAGACACAAGTTGTAAATAACGTAAGACCAACTGACCTATGTGCGACTCCATGGGCATGGATAAAACACAGTCCCTACGTGACATAGTTGTCAGTGGTCGACTATGATGGGAGAGCTTTGGTCCTACCTGTAAAGTTTGCTCGATAAAATCGACTACCTCTCCTATTGTACGCAATGGGGGGTTGTCGAACGGACGCAGGTAAGGCATTACAATCATTCCTTTAGAGGAGTCGTGAGGATCACCCATGACATCAATGACTGGTACACAGTGATTCGTTGGATCCTGCAACAGGTCTTTCGATGATAGGAAACGACCGATAGCAATCTCGTCGGATGCGCGAGAGACGGTCTTGATGGTGACGCGAGCACCGTCAGATATTCGAGTGGCATCAACGATGATATGTTTCTAGCGAGCGAGTCCTCTCAGCACTTTGATCGGTGGAGATGTGTTGAGTACGTCATACCATAGAAAGAATAGAGTCCTCACAGAAAAAGGGATCATAATTTGTTCCAATCCAAGAGGGGGTCCAGTTGGGTGCAAACCGTGGTCTTAGTTGGTACCCATGTTCTTTAAGAAAGACATATCTTTCTTGCCAGAACACCTCCCAGGATAGCAAACTCCAACGACCTCGTTCCGTGTCACGGGCATACTTTGCAGCTTCTTCCGCTGAACACGTTGCAAAAAATGGAAGACGAGGAGTGCCACCGCTCATGTAGACAAGAAATGCAACGGTTGTGCATATGGCTATACTGCCTAGTAGTGAGGATTCTGACGAAGATGCATATAATCAATATTATCAATTGAGTAGCGGCAACCACCGAGCATCGATATCGTCAGCATTAATAGTAATCTATAAGAAACGTAAATTTCTTAATACAGTATAGTACGTGAGTAATCCAAGTCAGTAAATATTTAGTTAACCCGAGAGTTGAGACGAAATAAAAATTAGTTGCCATCTCCAGTACGGCCGCTGTTATTATTGCAATCTCCCGTCAGTGAATCGCATTGTTTGCATAGTGTACCGGCCAGACTTGCCAGTACTTACTTGCACATAGACTGTCACTACTGTGCAACACAGCCCTCAACCTCCTCCGTTTCTGAAAGAAATCCGACGAACTCGCGACCCGATTAAGTACATGGCTCTATTTTACTCAACTCGGATACAATCACTATGTCAGGGGGTTTGCCCGTGGATTTATCTATTCAGATAGGAAGCAGTTCCAAGGAGGGTGAGGAGCTCAGGCATCATGTGTGCAACGCGTGGTGATGCCATAGACCCGAATAACTCATAAACTGAGGATCGCGCTTTCTGTTGTGATTGGTACCCCCTTCCCCAACAAGCTTCACAAGGCTAAGCTATGTCTGATAACACATCACCTTCTCTCTTCGACATCAGTGGCTTTACCTTTGGTCTCCTCGGATTAGCTGGGACTGTCCAGCTCTTTTGTCTAATCGCCTTTTACTTTTTCCCAAAGCGTAGACTTCATGGGCTCGAAATATCGTATGCTGAAGCCTACTTCCTCTATCACTGTGGAGTCCAGGAGGGTATCCTGGCCTCCGACATAAAGCGTATAGAAGAAAAACTTCAATGGTATACTCACACTGCCTCACATCTGCAATTCTGGCTAAACGCCACACTTGTAGGACACGGGCGGAAATCAACGAGGTCCACTCCGCGGTATTCTGTCTCGGTGGTTTCTGGGGACAGGTCTTCGCAATCTTTGGAAGACTGTCTCAGAAGTTTCATGATTTAAACGTTGCTGCGAAAGAGCTTTGCGTCGACATTGCGGTAAGTATTCATTTCTGTCTTTGTATTTCATCAAAGAACCGTAATTCTAACTCTAATTCAGTCCAGCAGTCAAAAAGGTCGCCGAGTCCTTGAAGCGAGCGGACAATGTTACAAACCATGCATTCTCCCCATGATGAATTCGGCTTCGATTCCGCTATACCCCGCTATGATACAATCTACTCTTGGTGAAGAACACACCCAGAGGTCTCACTCCGGTACGTGATTTTCCATCGCTTTATTCGACAGCTTTATACGAACCACCATCTTTAAGAATCCGATTTTCGTCAACATTGTGACTTTACGCCACACCAGGCTTGGAGCGCCCAGGCATCTATATCCCATCTTGCCTCGGCTAGCGCAGAGCCAAAACCAATACACAGGGATTCAATGTGCTCTGTATCGACATCCGCTACTGTAGTGGACATCGATCCCATGAATCGAGCCGATGCTACTACCATCGTCCAGCCCGGCCGTCCAGTCCGCCCTTGTGAATCCAGACAGCCTGAACCTCACGAAGTTTTGTTTCTGGACGTCTCTAAAACAGTCCTCACGCAAGAAGAGACGGCTAGTTTAGCCACCACAATCGAAGATCGTTACAAGGACATACAGTACCTCATGGAATTGCTGTTATCCAACCTACATCACCTCTCAGAGCTTCGTCCGCAACCCGAAGAAAGGGATATCTCTGATGAGCCTTCGAAATTCGAATCTTGTCTATCCAAGCTCCAGCATTGTTGGACACGTTCTCCAAAACCACATATATTGCCGCTTTGATGAAGAGTATTAACAAGTAACGCTCTCTGACTTGGCGTATGCAATTCTATCGTATTCCTCAAAAACAATCCCAAACACTTTGCTTTCTATCTTACCGCTGCTTTGCTTCATGTTCTCTTTTTTCATATTGACCACTGACATCATCTCCCCTTGCTACATCTGTTTTTCTATCTGTTATTGTATTTGTAAAGAAAGACAGCTCGACATCAGAGGCTCAATGCGTATATTGCGATCCTCGCTCGGAACCTTGAAATTGAACAATGAGATAATATGTGGACTCATGATCTTGGCGACAATATCTCAAACCTCCCCTTTCCCTGAGGAACGTGTAGCTCGGAGAATGGAGAGGACTACGGACCTTTTAAAGCCGTTGCCGAAGGCTGTCATCACTGCCTCATGTTCTTGCTTTGGAAGTCGAGAGAGGACAACGCTTTACTGCCATTCCCAAGAAGGTGAAGATCAGCGCCCGAGTATCTTCCTGTCCAACTCTAACCAGTCACAGTATCTACCGTCTCGTCCATTAGATGGCTCTACCCTTGCAGCGTCGATAAAGCAACCAGAGTTTGGTGCTCCACTTCAATCGTAACAGTTCTAGTTTCACGCCTGGGAGATCTGTCCTATAACAGAGGACAGAGGAAGAATCGATGAGACCCTGAACGCACGCATCCGCAAGAGAAGTAACATCCTGGACAGGTGACATACCATGCGGTAGGTTGTCATTGTCCGAACCGTCTCCCGGGAGTAATCCTGCAGAACGGAGAGCATTGGCCCCAGTAACAGCATGGAAGTTTAATTTGTTGTAAAGGCGATGCCATACTTTCTGTTTGGATATCTTGTGTTCCCACTTTACAACAAATCGCAGTTGTATGATTCTGATAGAACATCCCACAAAGCCCATTTCCAAGGCTCCCAGCCGTGGAGAAGTCGTTTGTGATGCCCTATTGATAGAATTCAGCATGTGAGAAAATGAGACAAAACAATTCGTTTTTAAGTAATCTCCCTCATGCAACTATCATCTTGGGTGTCGGAGAAAGACTCTGCATGGGTGTGTCGAGCAGTCATATACTCATACACCGGTTCATAAAAGTATTGGCTATGTCCTAAACATGAGTTTCCCCAGACCGCCGGGTGTGTGAACATCCGGTTTGGGCGACGATGAGATAATGAAACAGGCGTATTCAGACAATTCACAACATCCCTAAAGTAATGAACTGGTCACCCTAATTCTGAGAAATACCCCTGCCACTCTTCTCATTACGAAAATACTAGTGAACGAGTGACGAATCTCATATCACAGCCACTAGAAACACGAGCCAAATATATCGATCGCACTTCCCCAATCGTGTAAAGTGAAATCATACCGAAAAGGCATGCCGATGCGATTCGTGTGCGTCTTATGTCACCCGAATGAATGCGTCGGGGGCATTACCTTATAACAGTCCTTCGGTCTTCATGGCCTCGTTCTATTAAAAGAAATGCGATCTCGGGTGCAGGACCGGAATCTGGCCAATAAGGCTGAGGGAAGACGTGTAACAGCTTGATGTCACTTATTGCATCGGAAAGGTCGGCAAAAGATAGAATCAGGATGGAAGATTCGAACGGGGAGAGCACTTGATAAAACCTTTCCTACAACAAACAAGTCAAAGCATGTAAAAGCAAAGCGAAAGCGATATAGTTGGGTATAGAGATCTAGGAATAAGATCAACAAGTATCAGATATTGAAGATATTTTGTGACTTACAATATGCTACACCATCATACGTTTAATCTTGTAGATTCCTTCCCGCGCAGCAGCCACCGTATCGTAGACCACTCGTTCAGGCACCGACTCGTTACGTGAACGCAACCGCCAGCGTAGAGTTGACTCGGCTAGATCAGCCCGAATCTCGCGGAACATGTCGAAAGCAGCTTGAGCTGTTGGGCGACTCCGGGGATCTTCATGAGTCATGCACACGATCAAGGGCTCGAGGAATTCGAATCCGTAGTATTTCTAGACGTACATTATAAGAGAATGATGACGGGAAGCGGTAAAACAACACACCTCGAAGAATTCCTTGCGATATAGGTTTCCAAGAATGAAAATGTCTAGAGGAAATGGGTTATATGGTCGATATTTGTTAAGTTCGGGAGGTTCCTTGTCTCGTCCTTGGGTTCCAACCACAAGCGGAGCAATTCCGGGATCGAAGTATGATGAAATGCCGAAGTCGATAAAATAATATTTAACTGGGTGGTCCTGACGAGATAGATAAGGCGCATCACGAGCACCGTCTTCGAGATAGTCAAGGCGAACTGGATGATGTCCTTGAGGAAATAGAGGTCCTCCATCCATCATGATATTCGCTGCAGCACAGTCCCTACTTCCTTTCAGACATACAGATTGTAGAGAGGATCAGAAATACAAACCGATGTGCAACTCCTTGACGATGTATAAAACATAAACCCTACATATTCCGAATGTCTGTTGACGCTCTCAAACTAGAGATAGAAGACTTACCTCAAGAGTCTGAAACACAAAGTCTATCGCTTCTCCAATAGTGCGTAGTTCCGGGTCGTTGAAAGGCCGTAAATACTTCATGATAATCACAGCTTTGGATTTTTCGAATGGGTCTTGAAGAACTTGGTAAACAGGTACACAATGATTTGTGGGGTCGTCCGCGACTTCATCTCTTGACAGAAGACGTCCGATTGGGATTTCGTTGTCGAGATGAGAGACGGTCTTGAGCATTACCCGGGTACCGTCTGACAAACGGGTTGCGTCAATGACTTCAGATAGCTACGTATAGCTCCTTAGTACTTTAAAGTGTGCAATCATGAGTAGCACGTCGTACCATAGAACATATTGAATCCTCACAGTAACGGGGGTTACGATTTGTCCCCAGCCATGATGGAGTCCATCCAGGTCTAAATCGGGGTCGCAAAAGATACCCTTGGCTCTTAAGATAGTTATATCGTTCTCTCCAAAAGACCTCATACGAAAGCAAGTCCCAATGACCTTCTTCCGTGCGCTTCCTAAATCTTTCGGCTTGTTCGTCTGAACATACTGCATAAATCGGAAGATTCGATTCGCCGACATTCATTTTGGGTCGAGAAGATATTGCGATACCTATTTCATAGCCATTCGTACAGGGTGTAGATGGATTGTGTTTCGGGTTGGTGAGTGTTTGTACTAAGAACCGGGAACTAGCCACCGGAATACAACATATCTATCTTCCCAATATGGTAAGATATTAATATTCGCTCAAATTGTTACCCCGAGCTAGTTTGAACGTTTGAACGGTGATATTTTAGTATGTTGGCGTGACTTAAGATATTTTACTTAGACACTTCATCTTACAATAAGCCTTTACCCTCCAACATGGTGCTGGCCTCTCCGCGGCTTGGAGGATGAGTACCCTGCTAGCAGGGGAAACTAACGAACACCAACCAACGAGCCTCAAGGCTCAAAGGCTCACGCCCCACGGACTCACTGTCCCCGCAAGTCGAAAGACACGCGACCGAGACCCACAATCTCGACGACTGAAAAGTCCCTAACTGTGACACCGCAGTAACAAGACGAAAGTCTTATGTAGACCCTACTATAGGCTACCGAGTGTAAAACTACACCTAATTGAATGGACGAAACTCCAAATAAAAACGATGAGAATCGGAAAAGTACCGAAGAAATGACGGACACGGGCAAAGCAATCGCTCTCGCCCCAGGCCTAACAGCCCTCCCCCCAAGATAAAAACATCACAGAAGAAAGTGAAAGAGGGAACCACAGGGCCACAGAGCCACGAAACCACACCAAGGAAGGGAAACACCACCCAATGTGAATCTGAACCGCACACGGCGACGACGACACAAAACCCAGCGACAGCACCACGGGAAGGAAAATCACCTGTCAAAACACCACGTGAGCTGATCGAAAGAGACAAAACGGTATGACAGACGCGCGGGGAAAACCGGACCCCCCCCCCGCGAAACGGGAATGATAAGATCATGATGCAGTAAAGATAAGATTACCTGAAGCAAGGAATATCCATCCGCACTAGCATGCCGGTCTGCCAAAACAGACGATGAACGTCAACAGAACGTCAACAGAACGTGGCAGAACTCAACAAAATACACTGCGAGCTAAATGTGGCAACTCACCGCTACCTACCGCCACGTACCCACCTCACCCCCACCACCACTCATAGTCTCAAAGACTAAGCACCAACATGCAAATAAGACGGAAAGACGGCAATCAAATCCCTGCGGATGCCACAACTCTAGAATGTCATAGTCTAACCCAAGCCATTGCTAAGGAAATGAAGTGATAGGCGAAATATCATGACATATAACGGCAAGATAAATGCCGAAATGGCGAATGAAAGGATCATAAAAAGAAACGTCCAAGCCACTGCAATCCCAAAGCAAACCCACCTCAGCTCATGCCAAAGCCCCACTGTCGCTATAAAACCATGCCAATGAACACAACCAAATTCGACACACTCATTAGCCTCCCCAGGAGCAAATTCTCTGATTCATCCTCATCCTCTGAGCGAACCACACCAGAGCCACCCCACACCAGCCTAACAAGCGAACCGCAACAGAACCACAACCTCATACCCATCCCAAACCGAAAACATGAGAACAAAATCTTTGCGTGGGTCGACCAAACCGACCCCGAAGGGCCCGGCCCGAACTCCCCTACGCAATTCACCACACCTTCGCCGGAATACTACCCGATCTCGATATGGACTCCGCAGCCCACCAAGATCCCCAACACCGAAAAGCACTGGTGGGAGAGAACGAGACAACTAAGGTTTCTCACACGCGAACAGCTGCGAGACCTCGTAATGGGCGATCGACCGGTAATCCTCTGTGGCGGAAGAGCCGAATTCGTCACATGCAAAATATGCCGTCGTCGCAACGACCAACTCTTCGTAGGCTGCGAAGCCAACATCGGAGGGAACTGGGGAAAAGGCGTGATAACAAAGATCACCAGGCAGGAACGAGCGCACGTGGTAGTGCTCGTCGAGGGCGCAGACGTAAACACCAACAGCCGAACCGCCAAGGCAAGAATCCGAATCGAGATGTTCCACCTCTCACGCACGGAAAGGCTCAAATGCCTTTACCTGAGACTGAGTAGGAACCTTCGAGAAGCTGCATCCTCCCCAATGGTAGAACCAGAACCAAAGAAACCCGCCCTCCCAGGTGCACCGGATGCGGACTGGAAGCCGGCATCCTACTCATCCCACTCCTACCCACCCTCATTCCTCCCACACACGGAGGCCGAGTAGCGTAGCAATTGTAACCTTCTTGAATCATGACTGGATTCTCTGACCAGACCGACCATGTAAAACACTGAACCCGCTCAAATATGAAGCGACGGGAAAATAAAGTGTAAATAAGTAAAGCAAAGACCCCAGCTAATACATCACATGGGCAAAAAAGGGAAAGTTCGGAAAATGACAAACAAACACCCATGAGATGACACGACACCCAAACAACCCCTTAAAAAGGAAAACCGTAGAGCTTAGCCGTAAAAAACGTCGACTAAACCCCATCCTCTCCGAAAAAACCACCACGCTCCACAGAATGAACATGTCCTCAAACATCTTCGCCGCCTTAACAGTCGAAAGCACACCGACCACCCCGAACAGCTCTCAGCACAGTTCCCAGGACAACTCTCAGTATGCACCCGGTACGAGAATCCAAGTGAGTAAAAATCCCCACGAAAGAAACACAAATCTTAACCTGAATCCCAGCCTGGTCAAGCCCCGGGAGACCACGACGAGAAGATGACCTCCCCGTCCAACTCCCCCGAAAATGGTAGAGTACTCGTCCCGAGCACTCCCATAAATGGGAACATACCAACCACAATGGCCTCGGCTGATGCCGACGCTGACGCCGAAGGAGAGGATGACGACTCGATACACGACTGGGACCACACCCCCACGTCTCACTCGAGCCGTTTCCTCCAACAAATATCCCAAGAGAGGACACGAGAGAAATCTCCGAGCCCCGCAAATCCGAGCCCAAACGGTAAGCTCTCAAAATCGTCTAAATCGTCTAGCAATCCACCCTAAACGAAACCAAAGGCGGCACCTTTCTGATTAGACCTGATGGCACCCCCGCAATCCGGGCACCACGAACACAACCGGGAACTCCTAGAACTCCAACTAGAAGATCCCAAGGACCGCTGAGCCAACACGGTCCCCTGCGCACCACGACGGTAGAGAGCCCGCAGACACCCTCACGCCCCCCAGGACTCCCGTCCCCATTCCTCACTCCGCGCCAGAACGCACCCAATGCCTCTAACGCGCCCACCCCACGACCCATCGTCTCATCCACGCCTGCAATAAACCAGGTACACCCTCCGAACGCGGAAGCAGGACCGTCTGGGACCACACACCCTCCTGAACAAGCGAACCCCTTCATCACCGCTGGTGTCAAAAGGAAGCTCACAGACGAAGAACGTGCTAAACGGACGGCCGCAATCGAGAAAGGTCTAGAGGACAGAGTCGAAGAAGTCCGCCGTATCACCAAGGAAAAAGGAAAGCAGGTCCCAAGGCGTCCTATCGCCAGGCTCCCCAACTTCACCCGCATCCCCTCGAGACATGCCCCTCCTGAACAACCGTCACCGTCAGTGAACATGCCAGTCACGAAAGAGTACCTCCTCGCCATCGACGAAATGGAGCGAATCGCTCTGGGACCACAGGCGAAAAAAGCTAGAACGGAGGGATACCACACCCCCAGACCCACCGCCCACCGTCCAACGAACGAAAAGGCCGCGAACTCCTTCCCTCGCCCCATCCGCATGGACAAAAACCGTGCGCCACGGAAGATCAACGATAACCACTACCAACGTATCGCTGCGCTCCAGGCAAACAGAGACAACGTAACCGGTGACCCCAAGCTCCACCTCACCCCTCCACCCCCAAACAAGCAGTTCGACATGGTAGAAGGCAACGGCCCCCACGCGTTGTGGGAGAACATCACCGACTGGATCAGAGGAGACTGGGAAGATCTAGAGATCAACAAAGCACTGCTCCAGGTCTTTGGCATGTCAGCCCACCCATCCCACCCGAGACACGATGCGGTAATGGACCAGCTCCCCATCCTCTTAAACGCAATGTTTGAAACTGAAGGAATCAACCTCTCGCGCCCATGCCACGACCCGTCGTACAAGCTGGAACCAAACACTTTCATGCTCTGGGGAATGGACGACGACACGCTGAACACACTGATAGCATACCGCGTCTTCTCAACCCCACAATACCAGTTCTTCATTTACCCCTTCGACCCTGAATTCCCTGACTTTATGTGCACCCTCGAGAACTTCAGTCCCTCGCTCCTCATAAATAAGGGAGCCGATGACACCATACTGAGCATCATAAGGAAGACCCTGCGCAGTCCAGAACACATCGACCGAGTCACGAACGTCGCGCTCGATGCAACGGCCGACGCAATCGCTGACGCGATTGCGGACGCCGAAGAATCCGGCGAAGATGTCGCGGAAACACAGGAGGTCACCGCTGACGACCTCATTGATGCGATATGGATCAAAATCAAACCAGAACTCACCGCTGGGAACATAGCGAAACCTATTGTCAACGTCTACTCCCCCCCGCCATCCAGCTGACCGGTCTTATGGTCCTCCTGGAAAGCCATCTTCCACCAAGTCAAATTCCGTAGTGGAGTAGCCGGCACGGGCGAATACGTACGAACGCGATACTGCAAAGGATGTCATGGCGCAGACCACAGCCGAGGACTCTGTCCCTTCGTCGATATACCAGGATGGCACGATGATACTCCCCCCGTCACTGCGAAGCCCGCGCAAAACAATAACAACGGACAAGGCCAAGGCCAGGGGGGCAGAGGAAAAGGAAAAGGGAAAGGAAAAGGGAGAGGAAACGGGAACGGCCCTCGAAACTACACTGGATCGTAGCCCGAATTTTAGGCTTCATAAAAGTAAGGTCAAATTTTATAAAAAGTCTCTTACAAAACATGATTTTAAGCACCTAAAAATTGTCAAAAAATGCAGAATTTCAGCAAAATTTGATGAATCATAAAATCCTTGGCTAATTTAGACTTTTGTATCTAATTTTTAGACTTTAGAAGTATTGAATTTTTGTTTATTTTTTATTGGAGAAAAGTTTACTATACAAAATTTCAAATTTTGATGCACGTTTGCTTCTCCAAAAGTGATATAAAATTTAAACTGCTAATTTGGAAAGGTCAGTGATATTGCATACTTAAATATCTCTATCAGATAGTATAATTGACAGAGACTATGATTTACCAACAATAGTAGTCTATATCTTCTCTCTAGGCTCTCTATTTATAACACTTTATTTTGATATATACAATTATATTATGATTTCTAGGGAAATAAAAGTGTATCAAAATTTGGAATTTTGTATAATAAACTTTTCTCCAATAAAAAATAAACAAAAATTCAATATTTCTAAAGTCTAAAAATTAGATACAAAAGTCTGAATTAGCCAAGGATTTTATGATTCATCAAATTTTGCTAAAATTCTGCATTTTTTGACAATTTTTAGGTGCTTAAAATCATGTTTTGTAAGAGACTTTTTATAAAATTTGACCTTACTTTTATGAAGCCTAAAATTTGGGCCACGATCCAGTGCTAACCACTCATGGTAGACACCTTTCCTATCGGAACACCCTCTAGACAAATATCACGATGTAGACGTCTATAAAATTATCAGCTAGATCACAGACTCTCCCTGCTCGGATCGAGCCACCCACGACTGCGAAGGCATAGGTAAAAGATGGGAAACCACAAACTGGTTCACACGAACACTAAGGATCATGGTATATGAAAATAGGAACCGCAATCCAAGCACACAAACAATTTCGAAAGAAAACCGTGAGCTGAAAACCAGACGCAACCGGTATTAATTTTAATAAAATTAAAACTAAAATAAAAACCACGCGACCATCTGGCTGCCTACAAAGCACACACTGCGCGAGAACCGCAGCACAAGAAATGGAACGAAGGGAACAGAACAAACTGAACAAATTGAGATACACCACATATACTGACCGGTCCTCCGCCGGGACAGGAAATGTAACTCAATCCATGCCGCCGTCTAGGAAGGCAGCTGGCAAAACCAGCAAAGAGGAAATAGATCTCTCTGATCAAAAAACCCCAACTATGACCTGCGAGAGGCAGATCACTTCCTACACCAGGAAAGGCTCGTCACCGAACCTGGCAAGAAACTCAGACGCCTACAACGAATATAACAGAGAGAAACAAACACATCACAGTCGGTTCAAAGGCAAACGGATCCACGGCTCCGCAAGGACGAGAGCCCGGGAAAGAAAGCGCTAACCCCGTGCTCGAAGACCCCCCTGCGGAAAACGATAACGCTAAGGAAGGCAAAGCGAAAAGGAAAAAACGCACTCGTGCCTCCCTCACGCTAGCCTCCCTAAACATGAAGGGAAGAGGCTCAACATCCCCTTTACATCCAAATAACAAATGGAACTCCTTACACCAATTCATTAAGGAAAGACGGATCGCTATACTAGCGATCCAAGAAACTCACCTAGACGATGCACATACAGAACGACTAGCTGAGCTCTATGGACGTAGGCTCGCAATATATGCCTCTCATAGTGAGAACGCCACCACTAAGCAAGGGGTCGCGATCGTAATCAATAGAGACCTTGTTAATGTAACGGACGCGGTAGCAACAGAAATCATCCCGGGAAGGGCAATCCTCATTGAACTACCATGGCATGAAGATACTAAGCTACGAATCCTGAACGTATACGGCCCAAACGAGACCGCAGAAAATGCGGACTTCTGGAAGAGCATCGAAGATTACTGGCGATCAAAAGACCTACCCCACCCTGACGCTGTACTCGGTGATTTTAATGCCGTGGAAGACCCCATTGACCGTCACCCCCAAAGGAGAGACAATCTCCAGGCGACAGCATCCCTACAACGACTGATGAAGTACATGAGACTCCGAGACGGTTGGAGAGAAAACAACCCGAAGGACCTAAGCTTCACCTTCCCTGTACAACATAGAGCAAGCAAGTCAAGGATTGACCGAATCTATGTATCACAGAAAATCCTCAAAATGGCGGAAGACTGGGCAATCGAAATCTCCCAAGTGAACACGGACCATAGAATGGTCACAACGCAGATAACCAACATAAAGGCCCCCTTCATGGGACCTGGAAGATGGTCTATGCCGGCAGACCTCCTATCGGACAAAGACTTTATGACAAAGATAGAACTCCGGACAATCCAACTGAAAAAGGAAGTCAGAGACTCGCTCGATGTCAGAACAGCAGCAAGCAACCCCCAGGTTCACTTCCACAGGTACAAAGGCGAAATAGTAGACCTCGCCCGAGAACACCTAAAAACCAAAGTACCAAAAGTAAAACGGGCCCTCGAAAAACTTGCGAAAGACCTGGAAGAAATCAAAATGAAACCAGAGACGAGCTCGACTGAATCTCTCCAGACCACCATGCACCTGATCGAAGAGAAAATCACTCAACTCCAACTCATGAGCAACCAATCGAGGAGACTAGCAACAACCGCCAGGTACAGACTAGAGGGGGAAACAGTCAGCAAATACTGGACATCAATCAACAAGGGGAGATCCCCGAGAGACCTGGTATACTCCCTAAGGAAACCCAACGTAGACCCTCCCGCATACGAACGGAGGTCAGACAACATGGCGAACCTGGCCAGAGACTACCATGAGAAACTCCAGGCACACGACCCACCCAGAGGCACAATGAGAAGAGAGCAAAGCATAGACACGGTATGCAACGCCATAGAGGCCAAATACGGGGACTGCGAGGCGAACTCCCTCGCAGACCCGGTAAATGAGAAGGAAACACTTCTAGCACTACGAGCCTCGGAAAATGGAAAGGCCACCGGAGTCAATGGCATCCCCTACGAATTCTGGAAAGCTCTATCCACCATCTACGAAAGGGAGCATGAATTTGACAAGGAACCGCTCTCACCAGCGGAAAGAGAAGCCTCAGATGAAGGAGATATAATTTGGACACTAACCAAAGTATACCGCGATGTCGAAACATTCGGAATAGCCCCATCGACCAAATTCGCCCTTGGCTGGATGTGTCCCATCTACAAGCGAGCAGGTGACAGGAGAGTGATCGGAAACTACAGACCAATAACTCTCCTCAACACAGACTACAAGCTGTTTACCAAGGTGCTGGCAATGAAGCTAGCCCAAGTAGCCCCCTCCCTCATCAACGAAGACCAAGCTGGGTTTGTCCCCGGCAGACAGATCTTCAACCAGATCAGACAAGCGCAACTGGTTATAGACTACTCCGAAGCGGAGGAAGTCAACGGTGTAATCCTAGCCCTCGACCAGGAAAAAGCATATGACAAAGTAATGCACGACTACCTCTGGAAAGTAATGGAAGCCGCCCACATCCCAGATCGCTTCACAAGGACTGTCAAAAACCTCTATGCAGAGGCACACACAGTAGTAATGATAAACGGCGAGAGAAGCAAACCATTCCGGGTAACGCGAGGTGTAAGACAAGGCTGCCCCTTATCCTGCCTCATCTTCGACCTCGCAATCGAACCACTCGCATGTATGCTACGCCAATCATCGCTACAAGGTATCGACATCCCAGGACTATCCAAGAGAATAGTAGCATCGCTCTTCGCCGATGACACCACGGTATACATGTCGGAAAACGACTCGATGGATGTCCTCAACAAGGTCCTAGACACATGGACTGAAGCATCCGGGGGGAAATTCAACCCTGCAAAAATGAAAGTCATCCCCATCGGTAACAACATCTACAGGGAAAAAGTGAGGCAATGGCGAGCCCCAAACCAAACCAGCGCACTCTTCCCACCGTCAGTCGAAGTCCTCGAAGAAGGATGCACAATCCGAGTACTAGGCGCATGGATCGGAAACCACCCAGACCCAGCTGTATCCTGGCAATCTGTAATTGCAAAGATGTCCAACGCCCTCGAGCAATGGTCAAAATGCCACCCCTCCCTAAACGGAAGAAGGCTAATTGTCCAAATGGTAATAGGTGGAATGTCCCAATTCCTGGCGAAAGCGCAAGGAATGCCACCCGATGTTGAGAACCAAATAATAGACATGATCAGAGACTTTATCTGGGATGGAGCAAAGAAACCTACCGTAAACCTCGAGACTCTCTACCTACCACAGGAACTCGGCGGCATTAAGCTCCTGGACATAAGGGCCCGAAACCAAGCAATTCACCTTACCTGGATGAAAGACTACCTCAACCTCACCGAAGAGAGACCGAACTGGGCCTTTATAGCAGACGCCTTGATTGCCCTTGCAATACGACGGAAAGACGGCGGCGTCGATGACAAGGCGAAGCTGAACACCTTCATACAAACTTGGGATATCAACCTCCACTCACAGCGAGCACTACCAAGAGAACTCAGGCAAATGCTCACCACTGGAAGAAAATACGGAATAAGGCTGGATGCAATAAAGCTCCCAACACCGCTCAAACGGAAGCTACCCATCTGGTTTCACATCGGAGCCGAACAAAAACTCCACAACCTCACAAAGGGAAAGCAGAGCCACTGTTTACGACAGAACCACAATGTAGTATCCGTAGAAGACGCGATGAAGGTCGCTCAGAGGAATAAGACATCGCAGATGGATATACTAGGAAATCCGAGAGGCCACCTCCCCAGGAAGAACTGTGCGTGCAGACCATGCGTCGACGATAGAAGGAACGGATGCGAGGACCCCAGCAAATGCTGCAGGAACGCAGAAAAACTCGTAGCCCTACTATTCCCGAAATACGCCCCGGACTCGACACCCCAGGTTGACGGCCTATCCTTAACACCCAACCGTAAGGAAAGAAACGTCCAGGCCCTACTGAATGATGAAAGGATCGTGTTCGACCCCTCGATAACGGACCCAGAGGACGTCTCGCAAACCATACGAGTATTCACAACGGAAAGAGACGCAGTAACGAGCCGTCTCCCATCCCTAAGACCAAGGAATATAAGGGAAACGATCGAAGAGCAAACCGTGTACACAGACAGTGCCAGCCTGAAAAACGGCGACGAAGACAGCAGAGTCGGAAGCGGTGTATGGTTCGGTGCGGATGACCCCCGGAACTCCAGTGTCAGGATCGGACAGAAAGGAGCAACAAACCAGACGGGGGAACTAATGGCAGTCCTGATTGCCCTCCAGAAAGTTCGCCCAGACATCACCCTACACATCAAAAGTGACTCTAAGTATGTCATCAACGGCTTAACGAAGCACCTACCGAAATGGGAGGACAACGGATGGATCGATGTCCTCAACACAGACATTTTCCAAGCAATAGTCACTCACTTAAGACAACGATCAGCACCCACAACATTCCAATGGGTCAAAGGACACGCTGACATCTTCGGGAATGAGATGGCCGACAAACTGGCAGACGAGGGTGCGAGGAAAGACGAGTGCGACATGATACACATGCCGACACACCCAGGTTTCCTCCTGAGCGGCGCCAAGCTAGCCACCCTCACGCAAGCACTGGCGTACAGAGGAATTAGACTACGAAGCCCACTGAAACCCAGGCAAAGGTCGTCGAGGATCCTACTCAATACCCAAAACGCGGTACAAAGGAACACAACCAGATTGCGGCCCCTAAACGCAATATGGAAATCAATCAGATCCAAAGACATAGCGAAGCCGATCCAAGACTTCCTATGGAAAGGGCTCCATGGTGCGCAGCGAGTAGGAACCTACTGGAGCCACATCCCGGAATGTGAAAACAGAATACTCTGCCATGAGTGCGGCGAAGAAGACTCCTTGAAACACATCCTCTGCGAGTGCAATACGCCAGGACAGAAACTTGCATGGAAACTCGCAGAAACACTATGGAGAAGAAAGCATAATGTCTGGAAACAAATCTCTCTGGAGACAATCCTAAGTACAGGACTAATGGGCTTTGGCGATGACCACCTCCCCAAAAAAGGTGGCCCCGACCGCCTGTACCGAATTCTAGTAACAGAGACCGCATACCTGATATGGAAAATCCGATGCGAACGCGTCATCCAACGCGAGAACGATCCCTCACTTTACCACACCAATATCGAAATTGCAAACCGATGGATGGCAACTATGAACACTCGTCTAACCCTAGACATACAGATGTCCCGATATAGTCTGAGTAAGAGGGCGCTAAAGAAAGCAATAGTGAAATCCACCTGGCACAAGGTAATCGAAGATGAAGATTCTCTTCCGAGGGATTGGCTAAAAGCGAAGGAGGTTTTAGTGGGTAGTATCGATCAAGAAGTCCTGCTCGACATGGACATCGATGAGTCCCACACTACCGGTTGACCGGTGTGCGCAAAACGCATTTCCCCCATGTGGCTTAGCCAATCCACCCCCCCCTTTTTTCTCCCTGTACCTTAAAGCCTTTTAATTTTCCTCCCCGGGACACGCACTGCTTGTCTCCGGCCCTTCCGTGTTACACTGTCCTGTCCATCCTGTTACGGCCCTGTCTCTTTCTGTTCGTCCCTGTTCTGCCGGAGGGCTCCGTCCTCCAACCCCAGCGGGTTCTCGGAGCTAGGTGAGTCTAGCTGCTGAGAACCAAGGTCTTTTGACCATGCTCCACAAAAAAAAAAAAAAAAAAAAAACAATAAGCCTTTACAGCCGTTTGCAGAATCCTAGCTCGCCCCCAAAATAAACGAGTTGGAGCTGTGGTGCCAAATTACCACTTTAGGACACCCACGTATTTTGTGTTGCGCTCTTGAAAGCCTCGATACCTCGTCTAAGCTGCTGGAATAAGCTGGCTCGACCTTGCAGATAACTAAATACTCGTTTGCTGCTGAAAGCACGAGTGAAAGAGGACTCTTACTCCTGGTTCCTGCGCAAAGGCTCTTCGGCAAGTGGGGTCATGATCAACATTATATAAGCGTGATTTCTGGCAGGGCGAGCTAGGATTCTGCAAACGGCTGTAATGCTCACAGAGGATGTTTTCGTGCTATTTCTGTTCTCAGCTTAAGTATTGTACTAGTACCGGCGTCCAAGATCAAGATTCAAGGACGAGAGATCATTCGTTTCAGACCAGAGAAGCGAGAATTCTTTCTCGCAAGCTTGAAGCTTTCTAACAAGCATGAAATGGAGATCACTTAACATCTGAAGGACCCAATATTTTAGTTCTCAATAGTAGTAAGTATTTACAATTGCAACGTGAGTGGCGCTTGGCAACTGATCGGCGGTACCAAATTCAGATCAAACTTGAGATCTTGCCAGTGAGAGAGTCCGAAGACCCTGCACCTTGTTGTGATTATCAGAATCTTCTAAAACTCGCATTAGAATGACATGCACGAGCCGCATGGGCTGAAGTACCCTGACAACACATGGGGTACCAACAAGACGGCTTCATAAACCTCACCTGAGATGTACTATGACTCACTAACAGCCCCATTCACCCCGTTCTGCCAGTGTCCAAAGCTGCGAACCACAGCTATACGATGTACTCTGCTTTTGACATAGCTGGGCTTATCCTTGGGATAGCAGGGCTCTCTGGAACAGTGATGCTCATCCGCTATCTTCTTCCAAAACACCGTATTGCGTCTTCCGAGCGAGTTTACGCGTCAGCCTACACATTATACCAATGCAGCGTATCGGAGGGTCTTCTACTACCCGAGGAAAAGACGAAGTTACGAGAGAGGCTCAGACGGTAAAGGAATTGCTGTTAAAGAGTACCAAACACTGACTTTCTGTTTATCAGTGTTCGTACAGACCTCAACAACTTAAAAAATGATGTGACGTGTCTCAACGGCACATGCTATCAGAAGATTATAGGACTCTCTGAGATTTATAGAGGTTTGGGTGCTATTGATCACACACTTCAATCGATTTGCACCCAGCTTGCTGTGAGGCGCCTCATATGTTGATTTCGATTCTCATTTGACGTCGTTTGAGGACAGTCTACCAGCCGTGAAGGCAGAGAAAGGCTAGCGAAGGACGGTATTCCATATGAACCTTGTATGTTTCCACTGGCCGCTACTGTCTCCCACTATCTTGAATCGTTCAAGGCAAGTGACGCATCAGACGTCGCTCAACTGTTTCCCTCGCAAGGTGTGTGTCAGCATCCGTGATCTCTAATTGTGACGGCCTTGCTGAGATTTTTTGATCATGTCTAGATGACCTTTCGAGTTGCTCTTCTTCTGACATCACCGTGGATACCGAATCAACTCCTCATGCTGAGACTAACGAACCGCAACCATCTGTTTGTTCGCATCCAACAAGAGCTCCTCAGCATCGTGATTCCTTCTCTTCCACAACTGCAACAGTGGTAGAAGAGAAATCTTTGTACGATCTTGATCCAGATGCTACAGGTATCTCTTCCGACACTAAACCGGTCAATGACGAGCCGGATTTATCGCTTTTGTTACGCTTGCTTCCGACATCGTTTCAGAAGGGAGTGGACCCGAGTATTGCGTTGAGCAGCTACTGCACGGATCTGTAATGGCGAATCAGATTGCTTCAAACGGTGTTAATGCCCCCACAGACCTCAGAATCTCCTACAGCTGATGGCTCAGATTATTCAGCTGATTTGGAAAAGTGTAAAGAGGACCTTATGGCGGTGATGGGACGTTTGTCGAAGGTTTCTGATATCTGGACCCGTCGTGAGACAGGTCCCGTGTTGCCCATCTGAGCTATGTTTCCGTGCCAAAGTCAATAAAGGTTCTATTGTTGTACCATCCTATGCTTCTATTACTTGCATCTGGTATTGTTTTCCTCTTTTCCTGTTCTCTCGGTTCGCCATAAGGCCACTTCCTTGCTTTCCTATCAGCTTTCTTGCCATCCAGGCTGTACATTTTATTTTTGCTTTGTCCGTCGCCATCGCTCTGTCCTTTGTACTCATATATAGCCGCAATATCATTGTTACCTGTACCGGGTCAATTTGTTTTCCTTCGTTGGTTGTAGTCTTCAGAAGCGCCAGGACTCAACGCTTGGAGACATCTATCAGATGCCAGATTGGTTTTGTGTCCCTCCCCAGAAGTTCACCGTGGATAGAACGGAGAATGGAGAGCGTTGTCCACGGGAGGATAATTATTGCGATGGCGATGTCAAAACGTGTTGTATGTAGCAATTGCGAAGATGCCTCATGGTATTCATAGGTTCTTAGAACACCTCATTGTGCTTCGTATCTTTCCAAGGAAGGTAAGTGACAGCGCCCAAAGAACCCCTTCTCTTGAACTCTATCGCGATCGGTCGAGCGCGTTCTCGTGTGAGGATATCCTGATATCGATTATTTTGAGGATAGGACTCAATTTTGAAATCCAGCCAAGGAACTCACTGTATCACTCTATCTGTGTACGATACAGAATGTGGCATACTATGATGTGATCCATTTAGCGGAAGTGAGGACTTGGATTGATAATCGCTGACACAACATCAATCACCACCGCCGGATCCTGGTCCATACTCTCAGTGCACTCGCCGTTGCGGATATATCTGCGGACGAGAGACAGGTGCCATATTACAGACACCCGAGACACGAGCCAAGTACACCGATCACACCTCCGCAAATGTGTAAGGCAACATGGCCTAAAAAGCATGCTAAATCATGCTGATGCAAGTGCGTCTGGTGTTGCCGAAAGGAATGTAAGATGAACGAACAGCCATCTGGAGACATGACCGGCACGGCGGTATTATTTCAAGGGAGAACACGATGTCAGGTTTAGAATAGGCGACACCACTTCAACGGCGCGGTACGAACCTAGCGTCACTTGTCACATTGGAATGTTCTATAGCGAAGTCCCGCAAAAAATTCGGTATAAATGGTTTGAACGAATAGATAGAGCAAAACACTTGACAATTCCTTCCTACAACAAACAAGTCAAAGCGTGTGAGAGCAAAGCGAAAGCGATATTGTGGGTATAAAATCTATAAGGATAATTTTAACACAGATAAAGACTAGGAATACTTGTGACTTACAATATGCTACACAATCATACGTTTGATCTTGTATATCCCTTCCCGAGCGACTGCGACCGTGTCGTAGACCACTCGTTCAGGCACCGACTCGTTACGCGAACGCAGCCGCCAGCGCAGAGTAGATTCGGATAGACCAGCTTGAATCTCGCGGAACATGTCGAAAGCAGCTTGAGCTGTTGGGCGTCTGAGGGGATCTTCGTGGGTCATGGAGCTAACCAAAGGCGAAAGAAATTCGAGTCCATAGTATTTCTAAGGGGACCTTTAGCGCAGTGAAAGAAAGCAGAAGACAAGGGAAAGTACATACTTGAACGAATTCTTTGCGATACAGATTACCAAGAATGAATATATCTAGGGGAAATGGGTTGTATGGTTGGCGGTCGTCAAGTTCTGGAGGCTCCTTATCCCTCCCTTTGGTTCCAATCGCTAGAGGCACAACCCCAGGGTCGAAACAGGAGGAGAGGCCGAAGTCGATGAAATAATATTTAACTGGATGGTCCTGACGAGTAAGGTAAGGCGCGTCGTGAACACCATCCTCAAGATAATCGAGCTGGACCGGATGGTGTCCTTTAGGAAACAAGGGTTCTCCGTCCATCATAATATTGGCAGCGGCACAGTCACTACATTGTGTCAACTCGAAAGTTGCGAATCAAGTCAAACGAACCTACCGATGTGCAACTCCTTGACGATGTATGAAACACAAGCCCTAAGAGCTTAAAGGTTCAGTTGTAAGTTTCCCTCAGACAGATAAACAACTCACCTCCAGCGTTTGAGAAATAAAATCCACTACCTCTCCGATCGTTCGTAATTCTGGGTCGTCGAAGGGTCGCAAATACTTCATAACCAGGATTGCTTTGGAGCGATCATGCGCATCCTCTATAGCTTCAAAAATGGGTACGCAATGGTTGGTCGGATCTTTCAGTACACTGTCTCTTGACAAAAGTCGAGCGATTGGGATTTCGTTGTCAGAACGAGAGACACTCTTGAGCATCACCCGAGTGCCATCCGACAGACGAGTCGCATCTATCACCTTGGATATCTGGGTGTAACTTCTTAGCATAATGGGGAGAATGGTCATAAGCAGCACGTCGTACCATAGAACAGATTGAATCCTCACAAAATGTTGGGTCACGATTCGTCCCCAGCCACGAAGGGCGCCATCCGGGCTGAAAACGCGGTCGTAAAAGATAACCCTTGGTTTTAAGATAATCATATCGTTCTCGCCAGAATACCTCATGTGAAAGTAGATTCCAGCGACCTTCTTCTGTTTGTTTCCTGTATCTTTCTACTTGGTCGGGGGAACACAACGCATAGGACGGAAGATGAGACTCGTCGACACTCATTCTGTCCTAGAAGATATGATATGATGTTTGCGTCAATACAGTTCATAGAGAGCAGACATGTAGGAGTTAAACATGCAAGTGTCAGTCCGTGCTAGGGTTCGTGAAATGAGTACTACCGCCCTATTACCAAATATGGCACTTTGCGCCGTGTGGACAATTTGAAGATGCGTATGAGTCAATATTATTTGAACAGGGTCTCCTTACAGAGACAACGGTAACATAGTAAGTGCACACTGACTTCTAACCTTGAACATATCCTCAGCTTCAAAAAGAATGTCATTCTACCTCGCAGTCACAGCCTTCTCAGGACTCATGGACCGCCACCACCAGCCCACGCTAGATCTTCAAGTTGCCAGAATCAAGATCCCAGTGGGCATGACGAGAGTAGGACAATAATCAGAATTTCTCAAATTTCTCGCTGGAAGGGCACGCGCAAACAGCGTGGCCCGATGGACCCTGATCGTGTACATGGGAGAAATCAAGCTGGCTACATAAAGTCACCTTGCAAGATGTATCGCTTTAGCCTGACCCACGCTTTCATTGCCTCGTCCCTATCTCCCATTGTCTCTGTAAAATGTACTCTGCGTTGGATATCACTGGGCTTGTCCTAGGCATACTCGGTCTTTCTGGGACAGTTATGCTAGTCCGCTATTTGCTCCCCAAACACCGAATTGCATCCTTAGAACGGGCTCATGCTACAGCATATTGCTTGTATCAATGTAGCGTCTCCGAAGGCCTTCTGTTGCCTGATGAACAAAAATTGCTGCGAGAAACGCTGCTGAAGTAAATATTGCCAGTTTTGAGATTCAAAGTCACCTAACCTCTTCTTCTATCAGAACACGGATGGATCTGAACGAGGTGAAAAACGATGTCACCTGCCTTGGTGGTACATGGGGCAAGATCTTCTCGACCCTGAGGAACATATATCGCAGCCTGAGCAAGATTAACACCTCGATCCATTCGATTTGCGTACAGGTTGCTGTAAGACGCCACGTCCACTTTAATCTACATATCGAGTTATTTTCTGACGCCGCGCCCGGATAGTCGTCTAGCGAAAAAGGCAAGGAGAGACTGGAGAAGAATGGGATTCCTTACAAACCTTGCATGTTCCCGCTGGCCACCACTGTCTTTATGGAATCCTTCAAAATGGGAGATCATGGTGATACAATAAGCATACATCAACTGTTTCCCTCGCAACAAGGTATGATGGGTATTATGTTATTTTACAATGACACAGCTTAACCGTCCGTAGATCTGCCTCACATCTTATCCACCAATATCCCTAACGACATCGAATCTGTCCCTTGCTCTGAAAATATCAGATTCGGTTCGCCTTCTCCTCGACACGCTCCCCAGCATCGCGACTCTGTCTCCTCTATAGCCACGACAGTGGTAGAGGAATCGTCCTCCTGCGATAGTCATCCAGCTATTGCCGCAGGCACCTCTACAAAACATTGCGATACTGAACCGGAGAAGAACGAGGTGAATGCGTCACCGTCACTAGGTTTTCTTCTAGCGGCGTTACAGAAGGGAGTTGACTCGAGCAATGCAGTCAGCAACTGCTGCACAGACTTACAATGGCGAGTCAATTTACTCCAAGCGGTGTCAAATTCTCTACATAGTTCGGAGTCGCAGGGCTCAGACTACTCGGCCGACTTGGAACAGTGCAAAGAGGACCTTTCGGCAGTAGTGAGACGTCTGTCGAAGGTTTCGGATATCTGGGCTCGTCGCGAGACAGGTCCCATGTTACCGATTTGAGCTATTTTTTGCGTCCCAAGGATAAAGGAGTTTCCACAGTCGTCGTGTCATCCTATGCATCTCAATTTCTTTACTGGTATTGTTCTCTGTTATTTTAGTCCTCTTTCGACTCACCATATGCCTACCTCTTCCTTTCCCACCTGCGCCTCTTGTTTTTGTTTTGTCTGTCGCTATCGCTTGATCCCCTTGTGTTAAAATATGGTCACAGAGCCCAAAATGTACACAGTAGAATATTATTATCGGAACCAAAACAGATCGTTTCCCTTCACTAGTTACGGTCTTGTTCAACCTGTCTCAAACTGGCCAACGCCAATTTTTCCATGCTCAGAGATGACCATCAGATATCAGACTACTATGCTTTTGTTTCCCTCCCATGGAGATCACCCAGATAGAACGGAGAACGGAGAACACTGGCCATGGTAGCATGATTATTGCGATGGCGATGTCAAAACGTGTTGGGTGGGGCAATTGGGATGGTGCATCATGGGGTTACTCGGTCCTTAGAAGACTTCATCCAGACGCATTGTCCTTCGTGCCTTTCTAAAGAAAGTAAGCGGCAGCGCCCAAGGAGCGTTTTCTATTGAACTCTATTAATGGAGCGGAGCAGGTTCTCGTCTGCTTTCATAAGGACATCAAAATCCTGTGTAGAAATGCGATATCAAAGAAATCGAGCCTACAAGCAGACCTTTACAGATGTCTGATTCGTGCCCATATTGATACGGCACGTAGAAAAATCATGTCTATTTCATAGGCTGACACGGAGGATCGGTGCGTGCAGGATTACTCAATGAGAACACGGGTATTATGCTTCGATCATCGCTACCTAAATGTGGAGAGTAAGATCATGCTGTAAGAACAGATGTCAAAAAGCCATGTTGTCAGCATGCCGAAGGCACTACGTGTGCGCTTCGTTTTACCGAAAACGAAGCCATGTCTGCGCCGCATGTCGAGGACATAGTCCGATATGAGCGGACAAGAAGATAAAATGAAAACTGTGCTGGAACAAGGAATAACTTCAAGCCTTCCGGATCTGGAAACAATTAATCGCTTTCAGCAGTGATTGACAGGCCCCGGAGGGCTATAATTCGCCATGTAATGAGGTGCACTATACCAAGAACGCACGCTATGCCACGCCTATGCAATTTGCGTACGTCTTGTCCGAGGGAATGCGACATGAGTGCTAATAGACCCCCGGGAATACGGCCTGAATATTCTATCCAGAGAAACGGGATGTCCAGAGCCGAGACCCGGCAGCTCAAGGATGCAGTGCAGAGAAATCCATTCAATGACGTGATACAGATGTTGTGCAGCCTGGCGTCACCGGTGGTATTAGAACATTCTATAGCAAGGAATGAGAGAGATCGAATGGGAATAAATGGTTTGAATGAACAAAATACTTGACATATCATTTCCTACAACACACAAGTCAAAGCATGTGAAAGCAAAGCGAGAGCGATATAGTTGGGTATAAAGATCTAGGAAGAAGATCAGTAAGTACCAATATTAGAGATGTTCTATGACTTACAATATGCTACACCATCATACGTTTAATCTTGTAGATCCCTTCTCGAGCGACAGCCACTGTATCATACACCACTCGCTCAGGCACCGACTCTTTACGCGAACGTAACCGCCAGCGTATGTTGGACTCGGTTAGACTAGCCTGTATTTCGCGAAACATGCTGTAAGCAACTTCAGCTGTAGGGCGGTCCTTGGGATCTTCCTTGGTCATAGAGTCTATTAACGGCCCAAGAAATTCGAATCCATAGTATTTCTACCAACAATAATAATAAGTCGTGTAAGGGCACGTAAGCAGCAAAGAGCAAATGGAGTCAAAAACATACCTCGACAAATTCTTTGCGATACAGATTACCGAGAATGAATATGTCTAGAGGAAACGGATTGTACGGTCGATGATTGTTAAGTTCTGGGGGATCTTTATCCCTCCCTTGATCCCCAATTACCAAGGGAGTGACTCCAGGGTCGAAATACGACGAAATGCCGAAGTCAATAAAGTAATATTTGACTGGATGATCCTGACGGGAGAGGGAAGGTGCATAATGAATACCATCCTCAAGATAGTCGAGGTGAACCGGATGATGACCCTCAGGAAATAACGGATCTCCGTCCATCATGATATTTGCAGCGGCGCAATCTCTTGTCTCTGTCAACACCGGGAATACATGGATAATTAGAAAGACAAACCTGTGTGCGACTCCTTGACGATGAATAAACCATATGCCCTATGTATCCGAATGTTTCGTCAAACGTCTTCGAATCGGCGAATGTCATACCTCGAGGGTTTGGGAAATAAAATCCGCTACTTCTCCAACGGTACGAAGTTCTGGTTTATTAAACGGACGCAAGTATTTCATGACAAGAATGGCTTTCGATTGATCAATTGGATCCTGAAGAACCTGGTACACAGGTACACAGTGATTGGCCGGGTTATTCACGACCTCATCCCTTGACAGAAGGCGTCCGATTGGAATTTCGTCACCAAGATGAGAGACAGTCTTGAGCATCACCCGAGTGCCATCTGTCTGTCGAGTTGCATCCATTACCTTGGAAATCTAGGCATACTTGCTTAGCATTTGGATTGGAGCAAACATGAGCAACGCATCGTACCACAGAATGGATTGAATCCTCACAGTAATGAGGGTTGCGATTTGTCCCTAACCATGAGGGAGTCCATTCAGGTCTAAATCGTGGCCGTAGGACATATCCTTGACTCTTAAGATAGTCATATCGTTCTCTCCAAAAGACTTCCCAAGAAAGGAGGTCCCAACGACCTTCTTCCGTGCGTTTCTTAAACTTTTCCACTTCCTCGGGCGAGCACACTGCATAAAAGGGAAGGTCCGTTTCGTCGACGCTCATTTTGACTCCAACACAAAATTGTGGTGTCTACTGTGCAGTCATTCGAAAAGGTCATAGACGAGTTTAGCGTTTCGCGTGAGCTTGAAGATGAGTGTTTATGCCAAGATAGAATGATAGTTATTTAAATTTAGCCACGTTGCATCAACCTTCCCAATATGGCATTGTCTGCTACGTTAAGCGATGAATCCATTACTTACATAACGTCTGCGATGTCATGGTAGCAAGTAATATGATCAAGTACTACCTAGATAATTTCAAGCTGAAGGATCGGTGCTCGCAAGCATATACTGTACTCACTGATTTCCTTCTTTCGGAGGCTGTGAGCCTCCGAATTTGTGATTGTAAACTTTATACAGTACCATTGCGGAAGAACAACAGCATCGCCTTCGTCTAGAGATGGTTAATGTCAGCGCCCAAAGATCCTCCTCCCATCAAAATCGACTCATGGCTTGTGATTATATCTTTTCCGTAGTCATAAGGGACAATGAAATATTAACATGTTGTATAGGCGTGTTCATCTTGAGCATGGAGGTCAGGTCCCAAGCGAGCAGCCTCGCCTGGATTGCTACGTACAGCTTCGTCTACGTTCAACGTTCATTGCGGCCGGTGGTGTTCGTCATTTGGTAGTGCCGAAATGGACCTTCCGGCTACGCGTGACTGGTGAACCTCATGCTATTATGACCGATACAGTGGATAAGTTCTTTCCGGCCGCAGCTTGAACTAGTCTCCATCAGTGTTGACTAAACACTATTGGGTGGTAGTCCATCCAAATCCGGTATATAGGTTTGGGATCTGATGTCAAATGAGGATCGGCAAGAGGTTCCAAAAAGGTAGGAAGAGGTGCTCATTTACTCGATGAGAGCAACAAGGTAATACGGTAATGACTTCTGGGCTTCGAATATCTATGGCTGCGTCTAGAGCGGATCTCGTCTATGTCAAATGTGAATAGAATTCCGAATAGCATTGTCAAATAGCCTAAGAAAAACACAGCAGTAAAGCGATAGCAGAGCGGCAGCAATTGTTGGGGTATGGCAGGGAACTAGACGTAGAGTAA
Source organism: Cerrena zonata (assembly GCA_038087015.1). Classification (NCBI taxonomy): domain Eukaryota; kingdom Fungi; phylum Basidiomycota; class Agaricomycetes; order Polyporales; family Cerrenaceae; genus Cerrena; species Cerrena zonata. Next base: position 456,344 of record JASBNA010000005.1, read on the forward strand.
ACATTCGGCCTACATCGAATATTGTTACGAACTTACAAAGGTATTATACAATCATTTGCTTGATTCGGTAAATTCCTTCTCGTGCTACAGCGACGGTGTCGTAAACCACTCTTTCGGGTGCGGTTTCTTTATAAGAACGTAATCGCCATCGCAAAGTTGACTCAGTCAAACTAGCCTGAATCCCTTGGAAGATTGCATAGCAGGCTTGGGCGGATGGACGATTATTGGGGTTAACTTGAAGCATGGGTACGGTCAACGCATTGAGGAAATCAAGACCATGATATTTCTACAAGTGCATTAAGTAAATATGCAAATGAAGCACGGGAAAAACTCACTTGTACAAATTCGTGAAGATATAAATTACCGAGTATAAATATGTCTAGTGGGAAGGGATTATATGGATCTGAGTCCGATAGTTCAGGAGGTTCCTTATCTCTGCCCTTCGTTCCAACAACAAGAGGGACATCACCACCTTGGAAACGTGACGAAAGACCGAAGTCGATGAAGTAATATTTGACGGGGTGGTCCTGACGATTTAGGGCTGAGATTTCATGAACTCCGTCAGGACTGTAGTTCAGGCGAACGGGATGGTGTCCTTGAGGGAATAGGGAGCGAGCATCCATCATGATATTCGCTGCCGCGCAATCTCTATGTGATGTAAGACCAACAAAGTATGGAGAACAGGGTGGGACCAACTGACCTGTGTGCGACTCCATGAGCATGAATGAAACAGAGTCCCTATGTAACGCAATTGTCAATGGTTGAGTATGATGGAGAGCTTTAATCTTACCTGCAAAGTTTGCGAGATAAAATCGACTACCTCTCCAATTGTACGCAGCGGTGGATTATCGAACGGGCGCAGGTAAGGCATTACAATCATTCCTTTAGAGGAATCGTGAGGATCGTCCAGAACGTCAATGATCGGTACACAGTGATTCGTTGGATCCTGTAATAACTCTTTGGATGATAAGAAGCGGCCAATGGCTATCTCGTCGGATGCGCGTGAGACAGTCTTGATGGTGACGCGAGCACCGTCAGATATTCGAGTAGCATCAACGATGATATGTTTCTAGCGAGCGAGTCCTCTCAGCACTTTGATCGGTGGAGATGTGTTGAGTACGTCATACCATAGAAAGAATAGAGTCCTCACAGAAAAAGGGATCATAATTTGTTCCAATCCAAGAGGGGGTCCAGTTGGGTGCAAACCGTGGTCTTAGTTGGTACCCATGTTCTTTAAGAAAGGTAAATCTCTCCTGCCAGAACACCTCATAAGACAGAAGACTCCATAGGCCCTGGTATGTGTCCTCCGCGTATTTAGCTGCTTGCTCTGCCGAGCATGTTGCAAACGATGGAAGACGAAGAGTATCGCCGGTCATTTAACCAGGAGGAAATACGAATGATGGCAATGTCACAATTGTGGAAAACATGCAGGAACATTGCAGTCTGCGTTAGTATAATGCTACGTTCTGCTCGACGTGGGCATCGGCAGTTGCCGGATGTATAGGCTTGTATAGGCTACTGGCATAAACCCGATCCCCCTTTCTCCCTCCAGCCTAATTTCTGTAGTTCCAGCCGGCGAGTACGGCATACTGACATGTCCGGACGGAAATAGTTCAAAGACCGATTTGTATGGCTGGACAGCCTCGATATACTTAAATCGTTCCCAAGATCAGTCGAAGGATTCCAAAGATGTCATGTGTATAACGCATGGTGATGCTACAGAATACGATATCTCATAAAGAATGCAACAGTAAAGCTACCGGAGATTTTGCTACTATCGGATTCTCCCCAAGTCAGCTGTAGCAATGTCCTCGACCACACAAACTGATACCCCGTCGTTCTTCGATATTAGTGGCTTTGTCTTCGAGCTACTTGGCATTGCCGGGACTTTCCAAATCATTTGTGTCATCATTTTCTACTATTTTCCAAGGCGTAGATTGCATGGTCTGGAAACAACATATGCGGAAGCCTACTCCCTTTACCATTGCGGCTTGGAGGAAGGTGTATTGGACTCAGACAAACGACGCATAGAGGAAAGTCTGTTACGGTACATTTACTCTCTCTTTCGGAGATGACTCGAGCTGAAAGCCGCATGCACATAGAACCAGAAGAAAAATCACCCAAGTACGTTCTGAGGTATTCTGTCTTGGGGGCTTCTGGCGGCAGGTCTTTGCCATTTTTGGAAGACTGTCTCAGAAATTCAGTTATTTGGATGCTGCAGTGAAGGAGCTGTGCGCAGATATTGCTGTAGGTATTCATTCTTACATGTGTGGACCGTACTCAACATACCGCGACATTAGTCCAGCAGCCAGAAAGGCCGACGTGATCTCGAGGCGAGAGGGCAGTCTTATACACCGTGTATGCTTCCCTTGATGAGATCTGTCCCGATTACGCTCGGTCCTACCGGCACGTATACGCGACCTACTCGTGGTGCCGACCAGCCTCACAATCCGTATACTCGTATGTCGTTCATGTTTTTTGGTTGTTGTCGTTATTGTAATCCTTCTTTTAGAATCTGACTCTCCACATTGCGCCTTGACGCCACATCAGCTTCAGGGTCACCATAGCACCGAGCCAGATTCTACACCTCCATTTGCATCCCACTCTGCTTCAATTGATTTCAGAAGATCTCCAGTGCACAGAGACTCGTTGTGCTCTGTGTCGACTTCTTCGACGGCTGTAAACACGGACTCTGTACAACTGGGCGAGCTCGGGTATCAGCAAGCCCCAAGTCCAGATATCTCCCAAACGACTCCGTTAGCCGAAGATCTCAAGAAAACCATCGATCCAACCATCCGGATCGATGCGCGTTACAAAGATATACATCATCTCATGGAATTGTTATTATTCAAACTGCATCACCTCCCCGAGCTTTGCCAGAAAACCGAGGAGAGAGATATATCGGACGAGTTCTCGGCCTTCGAATCTCGTCTGTCCAAGCTCCAACATACTTGGACACCCTCGTCAAGACCACCTATACTGCCACTTTAATACAATGATACAGGTTGCATCGTCTGAAGAAGTGATACATTTGCCATTGTCTACCATGTACTACCATCAAACTCTTTGTTATATTCTCCGAAAGGAAGTCCCTCGCAATCTAAAGGAGCGTTCTTCACTTTTGTATCTTACCATTGCTTTGCCCAATACTCTATTATCTCTGTCCCTTTGCTACATTTGTTTTCTTTCGTCCATTATTGTATCTTAAAAAGACTGCTCGGCATCAGAAACTCACACCTCTCAATGCGTATCTCGATTTTCATCCTTGAAAATGAACAATGTGATGATAGTGGAGGTATGGTTTTGGCGTACAGCTGGTAAGTGAACATGTTGTGATTATCACGGGGCCGCATGTATGAAATGAGAAGTTACAATATCTCAGACCTCCGCCTTCTTCGAGGATCGTGTGGCCTCTGGACACTCGGGAAATGGAGAGGATCATGGATCTACCAATGCCGGTGCCGAAGGCTGTCATCATTGCCTCGTGTTCTCGCTTTGGAAGTCGAGAGAGAACAACGCCTTACTGTCATTCCCAAGAAGGTGAAGATCAGCGCCCGACGATCTTCTTGTCGAACTCTACTCGTATACGGTGTCTGCCTTCTATTGGATGGCTATACCCTCGCAGCATATAAAACGAACAGAGTTTACCACTTCAATTGTAGAGACCCCAGCCCCACGCCTGAAAGATCGGTTCAGTAACAGACATTTGTCAGTGATAGAGAACTGGGATGGAATCGATGAACGCGGAGACCCTGAACGCACGCATTCGCAGGGGAAGTAACGTTCTGGACAGGTGACATACCATGCGGTAGATTGACATTGTCCGAACCGTCTCCCGGGGTGAACCCTGTAGAATGGAGAGTATTGGCCCAAGTAACAGCATGGTATTTTGATTTGTTGCAGGGGCGATGCCTTACTTTCTGTTTGGATATCTTGTGTTCCCACTTTACAACAAATCGTCGTTGTATGGTTCTGATAGAACATTCAATAAGGCTCCTTCATAAGGCTCCCACCCGTCGAGAGGTGCGATGTCCTATTGATAGGATACAATATGTGAGAAAATGGGATAGAACAATGAGATTTTTGGTAACCTATCTCGTTCTGCAATTATCATTTTGAGTGTCAGAGAAAGACTCGTATGTCAACCACAGTCATACATCCGCTCGTAGAGGTATTGGCCAGGTCTCAAACATGAGTTTCTACAAGCCACCATGTACGTGAACGTCCGATTTAGGCGACGATGAGATGATGAATCAGGCGTATTCAAATAATTCATAACATCCCTAAATTAATGACCTGGTCACCCCTGCTCTGAGCAATGCACCTAACGCACTCGTCTGTACGGAAATATTGGTGGTGGATGAGGGACAAATGTCATATCCGTATCACAGTCACTAGAAATACGAGCCAAATATACCGATCACACCTCCCCAATCGTGTTGGGCGAAGTCGTGCCGAAAAGCCGTGCATTACCGTGCCGGTGCAGTTCGTGTGCGTCCTGTGTCATCCGAAGGAGTGCGTCATGGGTACCTTTTAACGACTGCATAGCCCGTTCTATCAAAAGAAACGCGATGTCGTGTGCAGGACCGGGATCTGCAATCAAGGCTGGGAGAAGATCCATTGAATAGCGTGATTTCTTGCAACTTGATGTCGCTTGTTGCGTCGGAAACGTCGGCGAAAGATAGAATCAGGATAGATGATTCGAACGGGGAGAGCACTTGATAAATCCTTTCCTACAACAAGCAAGTCAAAGCATGTGAAAGCAAAACGAAAGCAATACAGTGGGGTATAAGATCTAAGAAGGGTATCAACAACGATAAAAACTAGTGATATTTTGCGACTTACAAAATGCTACACAATCATCCGTTTAACCCTGTAAATCCCTTCTCGAGCAACAGCCACTGTATCATACACCACTCGCTCAGGCACCGACTCGTTACGCGAACGCAACCGCCATCGTAGGGTAGACTCGGCTAGACCAGCTCGAATTCGCCGAAACGTGTTGAAAGCAGCTTCAGCTGTTGGGCGACTCCGTGGATATTCGTGAGTCATGGACTTGATCAGCGGCTCCAGAAATTCGAATCCATAATATTTCTAGCCATACAATATGAGACGAAGGCAGTATACAGGACACAGTAAAAACATACTTCAAGAAATTCTTTGCGATACAAGTTACCGAGAATGAAGATGTCTAGAGGAAACGGGTTGTATGGTCGATGGTCGTCAAGTTCTGGAGGTTCCTTATCTCTTCCTTTAGTTCCAACCACTAGTGGAACAACTCCAGGATCAAAGCAGGAGGAGAGGCCGAAATCGACAAAGTAGTATTTAACCGGATGGTCCTGACGAGACAGGCAGGGTGCATCGCGAGCGCCGTCTTCAAGATAGTCGAGGCGAACCGGGTGGTGTCCTTTAGGAAACAAGGGCTCTCCGTCCATCATAATATTGGCAGCGGCACAGTCCCTACAATCGTGTTAACTCAGAAATTGTGAATAAAATCATGATGCGCTTACCGATATGCAACGCCTTGGCTATGTATGAAGCATAAACCCTAGGGGCACGAGATTTTAGCCGTAAGCTTAACATTTAGACAAAGGGTTAGCTCACTTCCAACGTCTGAAACACAAAGTCTACTGCTTCTCCGATCGTTCGTAATTCTGGATTGTCGAAGGGCCGTAGATATTTCATGACCAGAATTGCTTTGGAGCGATCATGCGCATCTTCGATAGCTTCAAAAATGGGTACACAATGGTTGGTCGGATCTTTCGATACACTGTCTCTTGACAAAAGTCGAGCGATTGGGATTTCGTTGTCAGAACGAGAGACACTCTTGAGCATCACCCGAGTGCCATCCGACAGACGAGTTGCATCAATTACTCCGGATATCTATGTGTACCTTCTTAGTGTCCCGATGAAGTCGATCATAAGCAACACATCGTACCATGGAAGAGATTGAGTCCTCACAAAATGTAGGGGTACGGTTTGTCCCCAGCCACGATGGGGTCCATCCGGGTTGAAAGCGTGGTCGCAGAAGATAACCCCTAGCTTTAAGATAATCATATCGTTCTCGCCAGAAGACCTCAAATGAAAGTAAGTCCCAGTGACCATCTTCTGTTTGTTTCCGGTATAATTCTACCAGGTCTGGTGGAGCTAATGCATAGGACGGAAGATGAGACTCATCGACGCTCATTCTATCCTAGCAGATATGCTACGAGGTTTGTGTTAAGGTAATTTATGAAGGATGCATGCAAACTAGATCATCTAGCTCAGTGGCAGGTAGAAACATGTAATGAGAGCCCGGCGTGAGACGAACGTTATTGCGTCCCATTACCAAAAGCGGTATCTGAACGATCAACCCGCTCTATATATTGAAGCTGTTTCAAGTTCGCTGCTTGCTCCTATATACCTGTCAGAACGGTCAGCAGAATCGAGCTAAGGTATTCCTTGCTTAGCTAGATATCTAATCCACATCCCGCACACAAGCTTCAAAACCAGAAATCGCGGATTCTCTTATGTACCTGACCTCCGTCTTACGGCCATAGCTGTTATAGTGCTCGTGGATCACTGTCAGCTGCTCGGCGAATTGGACCCTCCCATCATCAAGATCTGAGTAGCCATAGCGAGTGTAAGATAATAAATAGAATCTTCCCAAACTCACACCGGTACTACACGCACAAGCAGCATGGCTCGATGGACCCTGACCGTGGACAGGCGAGCAAACAAGGACCATTTTGCAGCATAAAGCCACCGTATACATCGCGATGTATCGCTTTGATACAACCAATCCTGCTATTTCCTCGCCCCTCTGCTTCCTACAATGTATTCAGCATTGGATATAACTGGGCTCGTCCTCGGCATTCTTGGCCTTTCTGGCACAGTTCTGCTTGTCCGATATCTACTACCTAAACACCGAATTGCATCCTTAGAACGAGGTTATGCTAGTGCATATTCATTATATCAATGCAGCATCGCAGAAGGTCTTTTGTTACCTAGCGAGCAAAAACTGATACTACGACGGTAAATGTTTATAGCCTCGAGAATAGATCCCATCTGATCGCCTCTTCCCGTCATATAGTACTCGGACACAACTCAACGATGTGAAAAACAATGTGACTTGTCTCGGTGGTACATGGGGAAAGATACTCTCGACTCTGAAAATCATATACCGGATTTTGAGCACAATCGACAGTACGATCCATTCGATTTGTATACAGATTGCTGTAAGACACCGTGTCCATTTTCCGTGTTACCGATTCTTCATTTGACACTATATACGGATAGTCATCCAGCCAGAAAGGCAAGGAAAGACTTAAGGAGCATGGTATTCCTTATGAACCATGTCTCTTCCCGCTGGCCACTACCGTCAATTCTCTGTCAATGGAGTCGTTCAAAATGGGCGATCATTGCGATCCAGTTACAATACATCAGCTGTTTCCTTCACAACAAGGTATGATATGGTTCATCCCATCTCAAGTTGACTTCGCTAACATGATACGTCTACAGAGCTATCACATATCTCTTCCAATACCTCTGACGACGTCGCATCCGTTCCTAACTCTGAACATATCAGATCTATATCACCTTTACCTCGAAATGCGGCTCCTCGGCATCGCGACTCCGTCTCATCCACAGCCACGACAGTGGTCGAGGAATCATCTTCCTGCGATGTTCGTCTAGATATCGCCGCAGACACGACCCCAGAGCATTATGGTACCGAATCGGCGGTAAGGGGCGAGTTAGATCCCTCGCGTTTGTTACGCCTTCTTCCAGCATCATCCCAGAAAGAGGCCGACCCGAGTGATGCGGTGAACAGCTATTGCACAGACTTGCAAGGGCGGCTCAATCTACTTCAATCGGTGTTAAGCCCCCCACAAACCTCGGAGTCACCTACAACCCAGAACTCAAACTACTCGGCCGATTTGGAAAAGTGTAAGGAGGACCTCTTGGCGGTAATGGGTCGTCTGTCGAAAGTTTCAGATATTTGGGTTCGTCGTGAGACAGGTCCCGTGTTGCCCATCTGAGCTATGTTTCCGTGCCAAAGTCAATAAAGGTTCTATTGTTGTACCATCCTATGCTTCTATTACTTGCATCTGGTATTGTTTTCCTCTTTTCCTGTTCTCTCGGTTCGCCATAAGGCCACTTCCTTGCTTTCCTATCAGCTTTCTTGCCATCCAGGCTGTACATTTTATTTTTGCTTTGTCCGTCGCCATCGCTCTGTCCTTTGTACTCATATATAGCCGCAATATCATTGTTACCTGTACCGGGTCAATTTGTTTTCCTTCGTTGGTTGTAGTCTTCAGAAGCGCCAGGACTCAACGCTTGGAGACATCTATCAGATGCCAGATTGGTTTTGTGTCCCTCCCCAGAAGTTCACCGTGGATAGAACGGAGAATGGAGAGCGTTGTCCACGGGAGGATAATTATTGCGATGGCGATGTCAAAACGTGTTGTATGTAGCAATTGCGAAGATGCCTCATGGTATTCATAGGTTCTTAGAACACCTCATTGTGCTTCGTATCTTTCCAAGGAAGGTAAGTGACAGCGCCCAAAGAACCCCTTCTCTTGAACTCTATCGCGATCGGTCGAGCGCGTTCTCGTGTGAGGATATCCTGATATCGATTATTTTGAGGATAGGACTCAATTTTGAAATCCAGCCAAGGAACTCACTGTATCACTCTATCTGTGTACGATACAGAATGTGGCATACTATGATGTGATCCATTTAGCGGAAGTGAGGACTTGGATTGATAATCGCTGACACAACATCAATCACCACCGCCGGATCCTGGTCCATACTCTCAGTGCACTCGCCGTTGCGGATATATCTGCGGACGAGAGACAGGTGCCATATTACAGACACCCGAGACACGAGCCAAGTACACCGATCACACCTCCGCAAATGTGTAAGGCAACATGGCCTAAAAAGCATGCTAAATCATGCTGATGCAAGTGCGTCTGGTGTTGCCGAAAGGAATGTAAGATGAACGAACAGCCATCTGGAGACATGACCGGCACGGCGGTATTATTTCAAGGGAGAACACGATGTCAGGTTTAGAATAGGCGACACCACTTCAACGGCGCGGTACGAACCTAGCGTCACTTGTCACATTGGAATGTTCTATAGCGAAGTCCCGCAAAAAATTCGGTATAAATGGTTTGAACGAATAGATAGAGCAAAACACTTGACAATTCCTTCCTACAACAAACAAGTCAAAGCGTGTGAGAGCAAAGCGAAAGCGATATTGTGGGTATAAAATCTATAAGGATAATTTTAACACAGATAAAGACTAGGAATACTTGTGACTTACAATATGCTACACAATCATACGTTTGATCTTGTATATCCCTTCCCGAGCGACTGCGACCGTGTCGTAGACCACTCGTTCAGGCACCGACTCGTTACGCGAACGCAGCCGCCAGCGCAGAGTAGATTCGGATAGACCAGCTTGAATTTCGCGGAACATGTCGAAGGCAGCTTGAGCTGTTGGGCGACTGAGGGGATCTTCGTGGGTCATGGAACTAACTAAAGGCGAAAGAAATTCGAGTCCATAGTATTTCTAAGGGGACCTTTAGCACAGTGAAAGAAAGCAGAAGACAAGGGAAAGTACATACTTGAACAAATTCTTTGCGATACAGATTACCAAGAATGAATATGTCTAGAGGAAACGGATTGTATGGTCGACGATTGTCAAGTTCTGGGGGGTCCTTGTCTCTCCCTTTAGTTCCAATCGCTAGAGGTACCACTCCTGGGTCGAAACACGACGAGATGCCGAAGTCGATGAAATAATATTTAACTGGACGGTCCTGACGAGAGAGGTAAGGCGCGTCGTGAACACCATCCTCAAGATAATCGAGTCTGACTGGATGGTGTCCTTTAGGAAATAAGGGTTCTCCGTCCATCATAATATTGGCAGCAGCACAGTCCCTAATTTGTGTCAACTGAAAAGTCGCGAATCAAGTCAAGACGAGCCTACCGATGTGCAACTCCTTGACGATGTATAAAACACAGTCCCTAAGAGCTTAAAGGTTCAGTTGTAAGCTTCCCTTAGACAGATAAATGATTCACCTGCAGCGTTTGAAAAATAAAGTCCACTGCCTCTCCGATCGTTCGTAATTCTGGGTCGTCGAAGGGTCGCAAATACTTCATAACCAGGATTGCTTTGGAGCGGTCATGTGCATCCTCGATAGCTTCAAAAATGGGTACGCAATGGTTGGTCGGATCTTTCAGTACACTGTCTCTTGACAGAAGACGAGCGATTGGAATTTCGTCGCCCGAGCGGGAGACGGTCTTGAGCATCACCCGAGTACCATCCGATAGACGAGTCGCATCTATTAGCTCAGATATCTAGGTGTATCTTCTCAGCATGGTAGTGAAGATGATCATAAGCAGCACGTCGTACCATGGAACAGATTGAATCCTCACAAAATGATGGGTCACGATTTGTTCCTAACCATGAAGGGATCCATCCGGGTTGAAACCGCGGTCGTAGAAGATAGCCTTTGTTCTTAAGATAATCATATCGTTCTCGCCAGAAGACTTCATATGAAAGCAGATCCCAGCGACCTTCTTCTGTTTGTTGTCTGTATCTTTCTACTTCGTCGGGTGAACATAGCGCATAGGACGGAAGATGAGACTCGTCGACACTCATTCTGACCTAGAAGATATGATACGGCGTTTGTGTCAATATAGTTCATAGGGAGCATACATGTAGGGGTAAACATGCAAGTGTCAGTCTCTGCCGACGTTCGTGAAATGGGTGTTACCGCCTTATTACTAAATATGGTATCGGTATGCGCTGTGTAGACAATGATCCAATTCCAAACGGACTGTCTTTCCTTGCAGTAACAATGAAAAGCAAACATAGTAGGTGCATACTGACTCCTGACTGGGACCGTTGATATATCCTCAGCTTCAGAAAGAATGGCTTTCTACCTCGCAGTTACAGCCTTTGAGGACTCGTGGATCACCGCCACCAGCCCGAGCTGGATCTTGCCACAATCAAGATCCCAGTGGGCATGACAAGTGTAGCACAATCATCAGAATTTCCCAACTTTCTCGCTGGAACGACACGCGCAAACAGCGTGGCCCGATGGACCCTGATCGTGTGGATGGGAGAAATCAAACTTGCTACATAAAGTCACCTTGCAAGTCAAGATGTATCGCTTAGCCTGACTCACACGTCGATTGTCTCATCCCTGTCTACTATTCCCTCCGCAAAATGTACTCTGCACTGGACATAACCGGCCTTGTCCTAGGGATACTTGGTCTCTCTGGGACCGTTCTGCTAGTCCGCTATCTGCTCCCCAAACACCGCATTGCATCCTTAGAACGGGCGTATGCTACGGCATATTGCTTGTATCAATGTAGCGTATCTGAAGGCCTTCTTTTGCCCAATGAACAAACAAAACTACGAGAAAAGCTACGGAGGTGAAGATCTACAGTTCTGTGATGAGCGACCCCAGATTAACTAATTCTCTCTTCTGTCAGAACACGGACGAGTCTGAACGAAGTGAAAAACCGCGTCACTTGCCTTGGTGGTACCTGGCGCAAGATCTTCACGACTCTGAGGAGAATATATAGGAATTTTGGCGAGATTAACAGTTCGATTCATTCAATTTGCGTACAGGTTGCTGTAAGACGCCACATCTACTTTCATTTACCTATCGAATTACCTTTTGACGCTGCGCTTGGATAGTCGTCTAGCGAAACAGGCAAGGAAAGACTAGAGAAGGATGGCATTCCTTACGATCCTTGCATGTTTCCACTGGCCACCACTGTCTCTTTGGAATCCTTCAAAATGGGCGACCATGGTGATACAATAAGCGTACATCAACTATTTCCCTCGCAACAAGGTATGATGGGTATTATGTTGTTTTGCAATGACACAACTTAATCGTCCGTAGATCTGCCTCACATCTTCTCTACCAATATCCCTAACGACATCGAATCCGCCCCTTACTCTGAGATTATCAGGCCAAAACCGGCGCCTTCTCCTCGACACGCTCCCCAGCATCGCGACTCCGTCTCATCCACAGCCACGACAGTGGTAGAGGAACCATCCTCCTGCGATGACCATTCAACTATTACTACAGGCACCTCTACAAAACATTGTGACACTGAACTGGAGAAGAACGAGGTCCATGCGTCACCGTCACTAGGCTTTCTTCTAGCGGCATTACAGAAGGGAGTCGACCCGAGTAATGCAGTCAGCAACTGCTGCACCGACTTGCAATGGCGAGTCAATTTACTCCAAGCGGTGTCAAATTCTCTACATGCTTCGGAGTCGCAGGGCTCAGATTACTCGGCCGACTTGAACCAGTGCAAAGAGGACCTTTTGGCAGTAGTGGGACGTCTGTCGAAGGTTTCGGATATCTGGGCTCGTCGTGAGACAGGTCCCATGTTACCGATTTGAGCTATGTTTTGCGTCCCAAAAGTAAACGAGTTTCCATCACCGTCATGTCATCGTATGCTTCTCAATTTCTTTGTGTGTATTGTTCTCTGTTTTCTCCTTGATTCTCGCTCAACTCGCCATATGGCTCTCTTTTTTGCTTTCCCACCTGCACCTCTTGTTTTTGTTTTGTCTGTCGCTATCCCTTGATTCCCTTGTATTAAAATATGGCCACAGAGCCCAAAATGTACACAGTAAATATTATTATCGGTACCAAAACAGATCATTTTCCCTCACTAGTTATGGTCTTGTTCAACCCAGATGGTGTCTCAAACTGGTCAACGCCAATCTTTCCATGCTTAGAGATGACCATCAGATATCAGACTACTATGCTTTTGTTTCCCTCCCAGGGAGATCACCCAGATAGAACGGAGAACGGAGAGCACTAGCCATGGTAGCATGATTATTGCGATGGCGATGTCAAAACGTGTTGGGTGGGGCAATTGGGATGGTGCATCATGGGGTTACTCGGTCCTTAGAAGACTTCATCCAGACGCATTGTCCTTCGTGCCTTTCTAGAGAAGGTAAGCGGCAGCGCCCAAGGAACGTTTTCTATTGAACTCTATTAATGGAGCGGAGCAGGTTCTCGTCTGCTTTCATAAGGACATCAAAATCCTGTGTAGAAATGCGATATCAAAGAAATCGAGCCTACAAGCAGACCTTTACAGATGTCTGATTCGTGCCCATATTGATACGGCACGTAGAAAAATCATGTCTATTTCATAGGCTGACACGGAGGGTCGGTGCGTGCAGGATTACTCAATGAGAACACGGGTATTATGCTTCGATCATCGCTACCTGAATGTGGAGAGTAATATCATGCTGTACGAACAGATGTCAAAAAGCCATGTTGTCAGCATGCCGAAGGCACTACGTGTGCGCTTCGTATTACCGAAAACAAAGTCATGTCTGCGCTGCATGTCGAGGACATAATCCGATATGAACGGAGAGGAAGAATAAGATGAAGACGGTGCTGAAATAAGTAACTTCGGACCTTCCTGATCTGGGACGATTAACCGCTTCCAGCAGTGGCTAAACGGCCCCGGAGGAGTACAATTCGGCATGTAATGAGGGAATCATACCGAAAACGCACGCTATGTCATGCCGATACGATTTGTATGCGTCTTGCGCCATCCGAAGGAATGCGACATGAATGCTGCCTTTTAGTAGCCCTTCGGGAATACGGTCTGCACTTCTAGAGAAACGGGGTGTCCAGAGCCGGGACCCGGCTGGCCAAGGCTGCAGCGCAAAGGGAAAATCCATTCCACGACGTGATGTGGATGTTGTACAGCTTGATGTCACTGGTGGTATTAGAACATACTACAGCAAGGGGTAGAGAGAGTTGAAATCGGAATAAAAGATTTGAGCAGATAGTGCAGAACACTTGATATATCATTTCCTACAACAAACAAGTCAAAGCATGTGAAAGCAAAGCGAAAGCGATATAGTTGGGTATAAAGATCTAGAAAGAAAATAGGCAGGTATTAGATATTATAGGAAAGTCGTGACTTACAATATGCTACACAATCATCCGTCTAATCTTGTAGATCCCCTCTCGGGCAACTGCAACTGTGTCGTAGACCACTCGCTCAGGGACAGACTCCTTACGCGAACGTAACCGCCATCGTAGAGTAGACTCGGCCAGGTCAGCTTGAATCTTGCGGAACATGCTGCAAGCAGCTTCGGCTGTGGGGCGTCTTTGGGGTTCACGCTGGGTCATAGAGCTGATTAGTGGTTCAAGAAATTCGAATCCGTAGTATTTCTAGGATGCATGGTCAGATAGGACGGTTTCAAAAATTGGGAAATATAACGTACTTCAACAAATTCTTTGCGATATAGGTTACCAAGAATGAAGATGTCCAGAGGAAATGGATTGTAGGGTAGGCGATCGTCAAGTTCAGGTGGTTCCTTATCTCGCCCTTGTGTTCCAACCACTAGTGGGACAACTCCGGGATCGAAGTACGACGAGATGCCGAAGTCGATAAAATAATATTTAACCGGATGATCTTGACGGGATAGGTAGGGTGCATAGTGCATTCCGTCCTCGAGGTAGTCAAGCTGGACTGGATGATGACCTTGGGGAAACAAGGGTTCTCCGTCCATCATAATATTTGCAGCGGCACAGTCCCTGGTTTTTGTCAACGCAATGAACGCAGAGTTTGAGGAAGACGAACCGATGTGCGACTCTTTGACGATGAAGAAAGGATATGCCCTATGTATCCGGAGGCTTTGTCAAGAACCTTGATTTGATTAAAGGTAAACGAACCTCAAGTGTTTGTGCAACAAAATCCACCACTTCTCCGACAGTGCGAAGTTCCGGGTCATCAAATGGTCGCAAGTACTTCATTACAATAATGGCTTTCGATTGATCAATTGGATCCTGAAGAAGTTGGTAAACAGGCACACAGTGATTTGTCGGGTCGTCCGCGACCTCATCTCTTGACAGAAGACGTCCGATTGGGATTTCGTCGTCAAAATGAGAGACAGTCTTGAGCATTACCCGGGTACCATCAGACAGACGAGTTGCATCAATGACCACAGATAGCTATGCGTAATTGCTTAGCATTTGAATTAGAGCAAGTATGAGCAGTAAATCGTACCACAGAATAGATTGAATCCTCACAGTAATGAGGGTTACGGTTTGTCCCTAGCCATGAAGGAGTCCATCCCGGTTTAAATCGTGGTCGTAGGAGGTATCCTTGACTCTTTAGATAATCGTATCGTTCTTGCCAAAAGACCTCCCAAGAAGTGAGGTCCCAGCGACCTTCTTCTGTGCGTTTCCTAAACTTCTCCACCTCCTCGGGCGAGCACACTGCGTAAAAGGGAAAGGTCGTTTCGTCGACACTCATTTTGACTCCAACGCAATATTGTAGTGTCTATTGTGTAGTCATTCGAAAAGGTCATAGACGAATTTAGCGTTTCGCGTGAGTTTGAAGGTGAGTGTTTATGCCAAGATATGTTACACGCTACATTGACCTTCCCAATATGGTATTATCTGATCTACATTTTCCTGTCAGTACGCGTAATAGAGTTCAGTATACTACTTATTCAAAAAGAGACACTCTGACAGATCTTACTAGGTGTATATCTCATGCCGAAGCACCATTATCAAGAGTTTCTAAATCTACACCCACTGAATATTGTCTTCAGGTTTCGGAGGCTGTGGTTGTAATTAAAGCATATACACACCACCTGGACCCTGTCTACCAAATCCAGATCCCAGGGTCATGATTTTAATCGTCAATTCGCATGCGCAACAACAACACAATCAGAAAAGTCGCCTTGGAAGACACGCATAGACAGCATGGCCTGATGGACCCTGACAACATCCGAAGCGGCTTAGAGGTGTAACATAAAGTCATTGGTCTATCAGGCTGTATCGCCCTGTTTTGGTTCCCACTCAGGCTTTTGCTACCCATCTGTCTTCGCATCCAAACAATGTATTCTCCGTTAGACATAGCCGGTCTCATTCTCGGAATACTGGGCCTCTCTGGATCAATCATGCTTGTCCGCTATCTGCTACCTAAGCATCGGATCGCATCTGCAGAGCGAGTTTACGCCACTGCATACTTGATGTATCAGAGTAGCGTATCAGAAGGGCTCTTGCTACCTGAAGACAAAGTAAAGCTACGCGAAAATCTTCGTCGGTAAGGCTATCGTCGCTGAAGTATCACTGCTTCTAACCTCTCGTACTATACTAGTGTTCGAGGTCGACTTAATGACTTGAAAAACGATGCAATATGTCTCAGCGGTACATGGCGTCAGGCAGTTTTGGCATTGCTGGAAATTTATCGATCTTTAAATGCGGTAGATCGTATACTTCAATCTATCTGTGTCCGGATTGCTGTAAGACCTTTTAACCCCCATGTTGATTTTTATTTGATGCCATTCATCATGCAGTCAACTAGTCGACAAGGGAGGGAAAGACTAGCGAAAGATGGGATTCCTTATGAACCCTGTATGTTTCCGCTGGCAGCTACCATATCCGACTATCTTGAGGTGTTCAGGGGGGGTAACAATGATACCTCAAACATCCATCGATTATTTTCTTCGCAGGACGGTATGCCTCAAATTCACTCATATTCGGTGTCATCACCTATAGAATTCATTTAAATTAATTTAGACATCCCTCGTTGTTCGACTCCCGAGACCTCAGAGTATCCTCCTCCCTGTCCTGAACATAACGAACGACGACCATCCACTTCCTCCAGAATTCCCGAGCACCGTGACTCTGTGCTGTCTACAACAACAACGGTAGTCGAGGAAGACGATGCACATGATATGCCTCTGGACACGGCTAAAGGCCTCACTCCCTGTGACCCTTCACCAGAAAAAGACCAAGCGAGTCTAAGCTCGTTCAATCCCTCTCCTCGATCCTCCTTTTCGAAAGAAGTAGATCCGGGTCTTGCATTAAGCAATCTCTGCATTGATTTACAATCGCGAGCGGAACTACTCCAATCTGCGTTGACTCTCTCGCAGACGTCTGAATCACCTTCAGCTCTTGGCCCCGATCATGCAGCTGACCTAGAAATATGCAGAGATGATCTTTTGATACTGGTGGGGCGTTTGTCGCGAATCTCGAATGTCTGGACCCGCCGCCAGACTGGTCCCGTTTTACCCATTTGAACCATACCAATGATTCAAGATATCACGCTGGAGACTCTTGAAGACATTTCTTTTATTATGCATTCACTCTATCGCCCTCAACATCTTCTATTGCCTTTGCTGTCTGATGGACTTTTTGTACCACACACATGTACTACTTGCTTTCCCGGTTGCTTTCTTCGCTCTGTGTTCGCTTTGTTGTTACCTCTCGTTTGTGCTTTGTTGTTTTGTATTAAAATATGGTTACAAGGCCCCAAATGTACACATTTAATAGTACTGTATCTAGAGCAGAAATAACCAATCTCACCAGACAGCGTAATGACGGACGACTATCAGATACTCCACTGTATCTCGATTCTCTTCCTTTTAGAGCAAATCGTGGACTACAAGACGAAGAATGGAGAGTGTTGACCGCATGATTCTTGCAATGGCGGTGTCGCAACGTGTAGATGGAGAGCTTGGATTACGCCTCATGGTGTCCTTCCTCAATCATTGGAAGACTCTGAGAGAAATCGTTACGCTTCGTGCCTTTCTCAAGAAGGTAGGTGACAGTGCACAGGGAACCTCTTCTCCCGAGTTGATTGAACTCTATCGGTCGAGTGAGTTCTCGTGCTTTCGAAACGAAGGCCAGAGCTAGTAGAAATTCCTGGCCTTCCCGGGTGTAGTTCATGCCTATATTACTGAGTATGTCACTTGGAAAACCACGTATCGTGCGGCTTGCAGCTTCACAGTGATGCAGATAATTCAAGATTCTATGGGTGATCATTCAGATATTCACTAGGCTGGCACATTAAAGATGAAAATTACCCCGAGAGAACATGGTCTAGCGATTATCGCTATCCAGATACGAAGTGTAAGCCCATGCAGAATGACATTAAAGGAACCATACAGCATGCTTGATGCTAAGTTACTACGTGTGCGCGTATTACCGAAAATGATGTATCGCTACATATCGTCCTGTGTCTAGAGCGTGTTACCCACTTTTAATGTGCGATGAGAGTACGAAGCGGCACTAACGTGTTTACAACGAGCAATCTGGAGGAACACTTCGAACGTCGCCACATACAGCTAGCCGACCGCTTGCGGCAATTGCCGGCAGCCTCAGGACCGTATACCGTTACGGTAATGATGCAGGGGCCTTGTGACTCTGGACTTGGACCGTTTGACTATCTCAATACTCTGCTTCTATCGTTCTGTGTAATGCTTCAATGAATATTGACAACGGGCTCTTCATGGTACATTACCTCTCGTTTTATGACGCACAGAACAGACAATTGTGATCCTTGTGACCACACCTGCCACTGCCAGCTTGCCACTTAAGATGGTACGTCTCCGTAACACACTTGTACTCATAACTGAATTTCATAAAACACAAACTTGATGTAGCTTATTACGGTCTAGAACGTATTGTTTGTATTGAATGCGATCGATTTATGTCTCACTCCAAGACTTTCAGAGAAATGAGAAAGCCGGGAAAGCCGTGTTCCTCGATTGGTCCGTGCAATCGATAATACGCTCATAGTCAGTCTGATAGGTTTGAATTTTTGTCAACATAAATACTCGTAAAGATCACTCTCACTCATAATAAATCCCCCTCGAACCCCCATCCCATCATGTCCTCACAACTTTCTGAATTGGTTGCACTTATTACTAAAGCCACAAAGGTGGTGGAAGCGGAATTTGCTAAATCTGCAAAACCAGAAATTCCATCGCTCGACGATACAGCTCCTCATCCGCTCGATGGATTATCATCGATGGAGACTAAAGAGGCCGTAGCGATCATAGAAGGTGCCTGTGCCCAGCTCTGTGCTTTGGTCGCCCGCCCAAGCCACACCGTCCTAAATGTATGTTGAAGCCTCCACTATTATTCGTTTGCATACTGAGAATAATTATAATTATCAGAAAATGTTTGGGGTATGTCCAAGATGAGTTTGCGATACCTCAACTGACCATTTCTAAATCCAGATATTTGAACCAGCATGCATGAATGTCGTTGTCACATTCAAAATTCCCGATCTTTTGCTAGATAACCCCAAAGGCTTGCACGTCTCAGAGTTGTCCAAGCTATCTGGCTGCGAACAAGGGAAGCTCGCTAGGATCTTACGACTTCTAGCGACCAAACATTGTTTTGTTGAAGGTTTGTTTCGAAATTCCTCCGACAACTGAAGTGTTAATATCGTTCATGTTAGTGGAAAGGGATGTTTTCTCCAACAATCGATTGAGCATGATGCTTCTTAGCACCAATGGCTTATCAAATCTCACTTTCCATATGTACGTACATCCTTATGTGAACGCCAGACTCTAACCTGACTCAACTAACATACAGCACGGACGATGCTAATAAATGTGCATCCGTTTTGTCGGATAATCTTACCGATCCCAACTGGGGACATTCGTACTCGCCATCTCAAACACCTTTCAATACTTATACAAAGTATTCGGATACCTTCTTTTCTTATTTCGTGCGTCGTTATTTTCCTACCATTTCACAACGACGTACTGACATAATTATCTTCTAGGATACACCTGAGGGTAAGTCAATGGGACACAGGTTTGGCCTCGGAATGCAAGGATGGGGCCAAGGTACCGAGGCTGGCGCTGTTGTACGAGGTATAACCATGTGTGTTTCCGAGAATGTGAGGCCCTTGACTAAACGCACTTCCATAGATTACCCTTGGCAAGATCTCCCCGAGGATGCAACAGTGTGCGATGTCGGTGGAGGGATAGGGCATATTTCTATGCAATTATACAAAGCGCATCCGAAGCTCCGGATCATACTCCAAGACCTGCCTGACACCATCAAACAAGCGGAATCAGAAGTTTGGCCTTCTCTTTGCCCAGAAGCTATCGAGAAACAAAGAGTTCAATTCAAACCATTCGACTTCTTTGCGGAGTCCCCGGCATCCGGATGTGATATCTATTTCGTACGTCATTTTCACTGTATCATATACATTCCCCTCTCAAAATAAAAATAATGGCATTGTTAGCTCAAAAATATCATGTAAGTGCTTTTTGAGTCATGACGCTGTGGTATTTTGATGTTTTATCCTATCAGACATGACTGGCCCAACAAGGAATGCGTCAAGATTTTGACTGGAATAAAGGGAGCGATGACATCTAAAAGCCGAGTCTTAATCCGTCTGTATATTTCCTCGGTGTCTTGTTCGTTCGTGTAGCTCATCCCTGTCATCTAGAGGAATACATCTTGCAAACCGCCAATAAGGAAAACGAACCAGGTGCTGCAATTAAACCTGCACCCGCCCCGTTGCTTCCCAACTATGGAGCAGGCAATATTCGTCCCTATAACCTCGATTTGGATATGATGGTCCTGTTCAATAGCCAAGAACGTCACCTGAATCACTTCATCAAACTAGGGGAACAAGCTGGGCTCAAGTTTGTCAGAGTCTGGGATCTGAAAGAGACAGGAGTGGTTGAATTTATGTTGGCATAAATTCGATTTCAGAAACCCTTCGATGCTTTCAAATCATGTATTTATACGCCGCTATGTGATTGTAAGGCTACATATGTTTCATACAAGCGATATGCGTGAACGCTATATCTCACTGCAGCCCATTGAAATCTAATCCCAAGGGCCATGGTGTCGCCAAATATGAGTTAATGATCTATCATCTCGTCTATCGTGGGACGGGGCAGGGCACTCCGGATAGAATGATACAATGAATATCGCATGAAGACAGCCTGATATTCTTCCCCCTTGCGAGCCGAGAAACCCACATTCAGCGGTCACAACGCACGATTTCATGGTGTTGGCCATAGAACTTCATCTGCTGCTTTATGTTGGGGGCAAAGTTAGTTGATCATGCCCGCACGGTGACAAGTGAGTAGGGTGAGTGGGACATACGTGTCCACAGAACAAGCTATCGTAAAGCCACGACAGCGATGAAGTGATACCAATTATAGATACGGCATTGTTCCTAGCAACATTAAAGCACAGCGGGATAGCGAGATTGGAAGGATATAGATTTCTGCAGACCGTTGTGAATTAACTTCAATCACGGTTCACGATAGAACTTACGGTTTCATGTCATCATCATACGTTTAAGCTGATAAAGACCTTCCCGGGCAACTGCTATGGTGTCATATACAACGCGCTCCGAAGTACCTTCTTGACGAGATCGTAACCTCCAACGCAAGGTGGTTTCGCCCAGCGTTGTGCGTAGTTCCCGTAGACTTTGATGCGCAGATTGAGCAGTTGGCCTTTGGTCCGGTTGTCGATGAACCATAGACACAACCAAGGGTTCAAGAAAGTCGAGGCCGTGATACTTCTGGTAAGGAGAATTGATTGAAGATGACCAATTCAGAGGAGAGCCGTCACTTACTTCCAAGAAACCTTTCAAGTATAAATTTCCGAGTATGAAAATATCCAAAGGAAATGGGTTGTAGGGTTGGCGGTCGGAGAGTTCAGGTGGCTCCTTATCTCTTCCTTTCGTGCCTACAACGAGAGGCGATTCATCCGGTTTGAAGCGAGAAGAAAGTCCGAAGTCAACGAAGTAGTATTTGACCGGATGATCTGAGCGGGTTAAATGGGGCGCGTCGAAGACTGCATCTGCGGTATACTCTAAACGAACAGGGTGATGACCTTTTGGAAACAAATGGCTGGCGTCCATCATGATATTGGCTGCGGCACAATCACTGAGGGTGGTTTATTATGGGTCATAGAAGGAGTTGTGCTGTAAACTGACCGATGTGCGACCAGATGACTATGTATAAAACAAAGACCCTATAAGATAACATTAGAGCATAGAAGTATAATCATGTTCGTTTATCTTACTTCAAGAGTCTGTGCAACGAAATCTACCACTTCGCCGATGGTTCTGAATTCAGGCTTGTCGAAAGGTCGGAGATATTGCATTACCATCATGGCCTTGGATGCATCATGAGGATCGTCAACAACACCAAATACTGGTACGCAATGGTTTGTTGGATCCTGTACTAAGTCCCCCGACGTTAGGAAACGAGCAATAGGAGCTTCGTCCTTTATTCGCGACACGGATTTAATCATCACACGGACTCCATCGGACAAGCGAGTTGCATCTATTATGCCTGATTTCTGTCGTATTGCACTCAGCACTTGCAACATGAAGGTAATATGTATATCGTACCATAGAAATTACAGAATCTTCACAAAAATCGGGATCACGGTTGGTTCCAAGCCAAGAAGGCGTCCAGGTGGGATCGAAGCGAGGTCGTAACTTATATCCTTTGCTCTCGAGATAGATATATCTTTCGCGCCAGAAAGTCTCGTGTGGAAGAAGATTCCAGTGACCCTCTTTGGTATCTCTCGCATACTCCTCCGCTTCCTCCGGTGTACATAGCGCGTACGAGGGAAGTTTCTGAGCAGCCACGCTCATACTCCCGAGTAGATGCTAACCTTTGAACTATGTCAGCGCTGTGAACAGAACATATGATATGTTTCAAGTTGAACGTTGAAGCTAGGGCGTCACTCGACGCTAGCACGGAGCCGGATCCGGGAGATGCCGAGAGGTTTGTGCAGTCACAGCCACTCCGAGTCCGTCCCAGCTACAGCTTGGACCCTGACTCTCAGCTTCACCTGGTGACCTCGCACTACAAGGTGCTTAGATACCGCCAGCGTGATGTTGCTACTAAATATAATTAGAAGAATCAGATTTCTCAAGAGGACACGCATATTGAGGCCTGAGCCTGCATAGCTGCTGCTAACTCCGGATGATCCATCACCTCCACCTGAGAATAGCCTCGATGAAATGACGTGCATGTGCGAATGTTGAGGGGCAGAACAACCACTTTGGCAGCCATTGCGGGCTGAGAACAAGGTCTACACAATATCATTCTATCCAGAAAAGCAGGATTTTTATTGCCGCGACTCAACACAAGGATGCAGTGCAGAAGGAAAAACTATTCAATAGCGTGATATACATGATCTAAGAAGAGACTCGGTGAGTGTTAGATATTGGAGATATTTTGTGACTTACCACATGCTACAAAATCATACGTTTAATCTTGTAGATCCCTTCCCGAGCGACCGCAACTGTGTCGTAGACCACTCGTTCAGGCACCGACTCGTTACGCGAACGCAGGCGCCAGCGCAGAGTGGACTCGGATAGACCGGCTTGAATCTCGCGGAACATGTCGAAAGCAGCTTGAGCTGTTGGGCGTCTGAGGGGATCTTCGTGGGTCATGGAGCTAACCAAAGGCGAAAGAAATTCGAGTCCATAGTATTTCTAAGGGGACCTTTAGCACAGTGAAAGAAAGCAGAAGACAAGGGAAAGTACATACTTGAACAAATTCTTTGCGATACAGATTACCAAGAATGAATATGTCTAGAGGAAACGGATTGTATGGTTGGCGATCGTCAAGTTCTGGAGGCTCCTTATCTCTCCCTTTGGTCCCAATAGCTAGAGGTACAACTCCAGGATCGAAGCAGGAGGAGAGGCCAAAGTCGACAAAGTAATACTTAACTGGATGGTCCTGACGAGTAAGGTAAGGCGCGTCGTGAACACCATCCTCAAGATAATCGAGTTGGACCGGATGGTGTCCTTTAGGAAACAAAGGTTCCCCATCCATCATAATATTGGCAGCAGCACAGTCACTACATTGTGTCAACCCGAAAGTCGCAAATGAGGTCAAGACGAGCCTACCGATGTGCGACCCTTTGACTATGTATGAACCACAAGCCCTAAGAGCTTAAAGATTTGGTTGTAGGCTTTCGTTAGACAGATAAATGACTCACCTCCAGCGTTTGAGAGATAAAATCCACTACCTCTCCGATCGTTCGTAATTCTGGGTCGTCGAAGGGTCGCAAATACTTCATAATCAGGATCGCTTTGGAGCGGTCATGTGCATCCTCGATAGCTTCAAAAATGGGTACGCAATGGTTAGTAGGATCTTTCAATACAGTATCTCTGGATAGCAGGCGAGCGATTGGGATTTCGTCACCCGAGCGGGATACGCTCTTGAGCATCACCCGCGTACCGTCCGATAGGCGAGTCGCATCTATTAGCCCAGATATCTAGATGTAGCTTCTTAGCATGATGGTGAGGGTGATCATAAGCAGCACGTCGTACCATGGAACGGATTGAATCCTCACAAAAGTTAGGGTGACGATCTGTCCCCAGCCACGAAGGGGTCCATCCGGGTTGAAAACGCGGTCGTAAAAGATAACCCTTGTTTTTGAGATAATCGTATCGTTCTCGCCAGAATACCTCATGTGAAAGTAGGTCCCAGCGACCTTCTTCTGTTTGTTTCCTGTATCTTTCTACTTGGTCGGGTGAGCACAGCGCATAAGACGGGAGATGAGACTCGTCGACACTCATTCTGTCCTAGAAGATATGATACGACGTTTGTGTCAATACATCTCATCGGCAGGATATATGTAAGGGATAAACTGGTATTCGTGAGAGACAGCTATCCGATATCAGATTGTCTTTTGTATTCCTCCCAGGGACATCACCGGCACCAGTGATGTAACGGGGGATGGAGAGTTTTGGCCATGGCAGCATGATTATTGCGATAGAGACGTCAAAACAACGGGATTGATGCCTCATGATGTTCCTATGCGCGTCAAGGACTTCATTGTGGAATTTGTCCCTTTCTAAAGAAGGTGAATGGCAGCGCTCACGACATCTTTCTATTGAAATCCACTCTCAGTGGAACACGTTCTCATTCGACTTTATTCTCATGAGGATAGAAACCAAGTCCATGCTTACTTGATCCGCTATACACTGGCAGGCATCTAGAATCTGATTCGTAGTCGTATTGATACGTCACTTGGAAGATCATGTACTTGTGCGGCTCCAGGATGTCGACACGACGACTTTCAATAACCTCTTAGAAAGGCTGTCTAGATGCATGCAATAATAGAATGACCTTGATGAGAACACGGGGCTTAATTAAAATTTCAAACAACTTACCTGTGGAGGGATATGCGAACAAATTACAACAAAATCATGTATTCAACATGTCAATTGGCATTGAAATGGCAAAGCACTATATGCGCGCCTCATATTACCGAAAACAATGTGCTGCCTGTGCTTGCGTCTTGAGTACGTAATGTTAGAAGAGGATGAAGAGAGTATGGAATAAAAGTTATGAAACAGCGCTCTATAGCGTGTGTATGACATGAGGGGGGACCCTCTCAGTGTCGATGACACCCATGTATGCAGAAGACTGCAGAAAGCCCTGAGCTCCCTGCGACAACCCCATATACTTATTTCTTTTGCTGTTACTTTTTCTGCTATTCGTTACCTTTTTTCTTTGGAGGGAAGACCAATGCAATCACGTAGTATGGATGTCGTGTAGCCTGATATCCCTTTCTCGCACTAGAACATTCTATAATGAGACTGAAACGGGATGAATGGTTCGGGTAGATGATAGAGCAAAACACTTGAAAAACACCTGTCTAAAAATAAGGCAAAGCATGGGAAAGCAAAGCGACAGCAATATTGTGGATGTGAAGTCTAGATAGAAAGTTAGTAAAGATAGAGCGGTAATATGTGTGACTTATGATACGCTATTTAATCATATGTTTAATCTTGTAGATCCCTTCTCGAGCAACCGCTACCGTGTCATAGACCACTCGCTCAGGGACAGACTCTTTCCGCGAACGTAACCGCCAGCGTAGAGTTGACTCGGCTAGGCCAGCTTGAATCTCGCGGAACATGCTGTGAGCAGCTTCGGCTGTAGGGCGTTCCTGTGGTTCACGTTGGGTCATTGAGCTAATCAATGGCTGAAGAAATTCAAATCCATAGTATTTCTAAGCAAACATCATAAGAGAGAATGAAGGTAAAGATCAGAAAACACAACGTACTTCAACAAATTCTGTGCGATACAAGTTACCAAGAATGAAGATATCGAGAGGAAATGGGTTGTAGGGTCGATGGTTGTCGAGTTCAGGAGGTTCCTTATCTCGTCCTTGAGTTCCAACCACTAGCGGATTGACTCCGGGATCGAAGTACGACGAGATGCCGAAGTCGATAAAATAATATTTGACTGGATGGTCTTGACGGGATAGGTAGGGTGCGTAGTGCATTCCATCCTCAAGGTAGTCGAGCTGAACCGGATGATGACCCTGAGGAAATAAAGGTTCTCCGTCCATCATGATGTTTGCAGCGGCACAGTCCCTGGTTTTTGTCAACGCAAGAAACGCAGAGGGCGAGGAGGACGAACCGATGTGCGACTCTTTGACGATGAAGAAATGATATGCCCTGTTTATCCTGAAGGTTTGTCACGGCCTTTGATTTGATTCCGTACAGACGTACCTCGAGAGTCTGCGCAATACAATCCACTACTTCTCCAATGGTACGAAGTTCTGGGTCGTTGAATGGCCGCAAGTACTTCATGACAATGATGGCCTTGGATTTATCTATCGGATCTTGAAGAACTTGGAAAATAGGTACACAATGATTTGTCGGGTCGTTCGCCACATCATCTCTTGACAGAAGACGTCCGATTGCAATTTCGTCGCCGAGATGAGAAACAGTCTTGAGCATTACACGAGTACCATCAGACAAACGGGTTGAATCAATGACTTCAGACAGCTACGGATAGCCCCTTAGCAATAGAATGTGGAAAGTCATGAGCAGTACGTCGTACCATAGAACAAATTGAGTCCTCACAGTAATGAGGGTTGTGGTTTGTCCCTAGCCATGAGGGAGTCCATCCAGGTCTAAATCGTGGTCGTAAGAGATATCCTCGACTCTGAAGATAGTCATAACGTTCCCGCCAAAAGACCTCCCAGGCGAGGAGGTCCCAGAGGCCTTCTTCTGTCCGCTCTCTGAATCTTTCTGCTTGTTCGGGCGAACACACTGCATAGAACGGAAAGTTCGGTTCGCTGACATTCATTTTGGGCCAAGAGGATATTGTGATACTTATGTCATAGTCATTCGTAAAGGGTGTAGATAGTTTGTGTTTCGGGTTGATGAGTGTTCACTGTTCGTGCCAAGATCATCGGCCTCCAGCTCTTCCAAATATGGTAATGGATCGTTTGTTGTCGTATCCTTGACAGAACGTACTTCTGTCGATTATCCCTGGCAGGATCAAGTTCCCGAAGATGGAACAGTGTGTGACGTCGGCGGAGGAATAGGCTATAATTCTATGCAATTACACGAAGCGCATCCGAAGCTCCAGATCATACTCCAAGACCTGCCTGACACCATCAAGCAAGCGGAGTCGGAAGTATGGCCTACCCTTTGCCCGGAAGCTATCGAGAAACAGAAGGTGTAGTTCAAGCCATTAGACTTCTTTGCGAAATCCCCGCTATCTGGATGTGATGCCTATTTCGTACATGACGTCCAGTTTACCGTTCTGGGGTTGCTAGCTCAAGAATATCATGTACGTGCTGTTGAAACCATAACTCTTCTTTATTTTATATGTATTATCAGACATGACTGGCCCGACAAGGAATGCGTCAAGATTCTGACTGGAATTAAGGGAGCGATGTCATCTAAAAGCCGGGTCCTAATCTGTGTGTATATTTCTTCTAGTGTTCTACATATTAGTGTAGCTGATCTCTATCCCTATCATCTAGAGGAATACATTTTGCATACAGCCAACAGGGAAAATGAAACAAGTGCTGCAATTCAACCTGCACCCGCCCCGTTGCTTCCCAACTATGGTGCGGGGAAGATTCGCCCCTATAACCCCGATTTGGATATGATGGTCTTGTTCAATAGCTAAGGACGTCACCTAGACCACTTCATCAAACTCGGAGAACAAGCTGGGCTCAAGTTTGTCAGAGTCTGGGATTTGAAGGGGACAGGAGTGATTGAATTTACATTAGCATAAATACTTCGAAACTTCCTTCTCGATGTATGTATTTGTATGACACTGCAAACGATGTTAAAGATACTATGTTACATTGCCAGTAAAAATATAAAATACAATGAAAGCGAGGATGGTGAGAACAACAGAGATTTGATGATAAGCAGCGAAAGCTGAGGGAAGTAGGCTTTGTGGTGGTAGATAACATTACAGAAACTGCACTAGAGCAGTCTTTTGTAATTCAAGCAATTGAAAAGGTGAGGAGATAGATAATAGGCATACTATGCTCGAGATATGTCCGGGCGCAGTACCCTGGACGGGAGATGTTCGATACGGTTGGTGTTCGTGTGGCTGTATCACACTGGTAAAAACGAAGTGTTTCGAGAATGACTCCAGGCGCGAGGTAGTGGTATCTTCGAGATAATAGACGGTCGGTCATGGTCGCCAGTATTGTCCTGAACGGGATTTCCACCCATCTGCTGTTGTCGCATGATGGATGATAGTTCATCGAAACGGCGATGCAAGGTCTCTAGTTCACGTTGGAAGGAGATACTGGAGTCAGTCTCAGGTTCTGCTGTGAACACGTGGGATGATGGTCGATGAATATAAGTTTTCTTCAGGAGCATGTCAGCGATGACTGTTCCCACAGACCGTGGCGTTTTGAACGCCGGAATGGTACGTCCTGAGAGCAGTTCACCACTCTCGAGATCAGGTGCAGCATAGAACCCTTCAGTTTCCACGACGGTGCTAGAGGTTAACACAGAGGAGATCGAATCTCGGTGTGTACGAGGAGGAGAACATATCGAGGGTGCTCGTGACCGAGTGACATGTGTATCCGACGCCTGGTGAGTATCTGTAGAGACAGTTCTGGGCGGACAATCACTTGCGAGATGTTCTACAATCCGATAGAGCCTATCAGTATTCTTCTCCTTCGGAAAGTGAGTACAGATCATCTTACCGTTGGACCCCGGACCAAGAGGATTAACAGTCTCTAATGATTGCCGACCATTCATGATGGTCGCCTCAAGAGGGAGCATGCAAGGGTTGTATTGACGACCTCTAGCTTCAAGTTCTAACTTAGCCTTCTCGCTTGTAGACTGGGAAACACGAAATACGAATAAGCATCCACATGAATGCAACATGAGGAGATTAGACTCTTACAATGATTGTAATGCGCAATTCCTTCATTGATCGATCGATATGGCTGATCCTGCGTGTCAACGGGAGATTGCTGAACAACGCTCGGATTTGGAGCCATATGTTACCAAGGGAGACAACCTCAGTACGGACCACATTTATATCGCGTCGGGCACTGGAGATAGCATAAGACTGATGCAAAAGAAGGAATATAAGTTGAACACTACTTCTTCAACTTCTCTTCCAATCTATCCGATTCATCCTTGATGAGACCCTCCTTCACTCCACAACGGAAGAGACAATACACATCTGAAAAGGCTTCCTCAAGGGCCTTGAGACGATTTTTGGGAAGGAAATTAGAGCAGGTTGAGCAAAGAAGTTGAAAGACCCCACAGCCCAGCACGCCAAGGATGAAGCCGCTAAGGTCAAAAAAGAGGCCCATAGTGGTATAATCGCGACGAAGACAATGGGATGACTCGTTTGAACCTGGACGCTAAATCGCGCCGCTATAAGTATGTCGTACGTCCTTGGGAACCATTGTGCAACTGGGCAGCCTCAAAGGAGCTATACCCTGAGCATGCTTTTTACACATGTTGAAGAACAATCTGATGTGTCTGATCGTTATGGGTTTCGCACAAGGGTCAGTGCTAATCAATTTGCGACATACCTCATGAGGTCCTTAATAGGTTCATGAGAGCCATGAAGTTGTGGTACAGTCGTAACACGACGATAACCTAAGCTATCACAAAACAAAGTTGTAAGTTCGGCTGTGATTGTTACGGCGTCTTTTGTCTCTTTTTGGTAACCAGACTCCGAGTCGAGTCGTTCCAATAATCATTCCATTCGTCGACGTTCTTCACTACCTCAACCGAAGAAACTGACTTATGAACGCCGATCTCCCTTCTTATGCATTTTGCACACCAGAACGAGCGGAATACTACGCAAAAGAGACTGAAGAAGGTCACTGGAGTCTTCTCTCGTACGAGGTTTTCTGGAGAGAACGATGTGTTCACCTAAAGAGTAGAGGATATCTACTACGTCCCCGATTTCACCCAGGATGGGTTCCGTCATGGCTGGGGACAAATCGCGACCCTGACTTTTGTGAGGACTCTATCCGTTCTATGGTGCGACGTACTCACAAATAATGATATACAAGCGCTAAGAAGATGGGTTAGGAGTCTTGGGTTATAGATGCGACCCGCAGCTCTGATGAATCTCGTGTCATGATCAAGCTAGTCTCAAAGACTAACAACGAAGTTCCTATTGCTAGCTTGCTTTCAACTCCAGAGCTGCTACAAGATCCAACCAATCACTGTGTACCTATATTCGATGTCCTCGACGATCCATTAGAGCCCACCAAGGCTTTGTTGGTAATGCCGTATTTACGACCTTTCGATGACCCAGAATTTCGCACAATTGGAGAAGTTGTGGATTTCGTCTCCCAGACCCTCGAAGTAGGAATTTATTTCGAGTATACTCGAATAGCTGATTGAGGGACCGGTGCAGGGCCTAGTTTTCATTCACAAGCAGAATGTTGCTCACCGGTTTGTCTTCACCAGTTGGCTTCTCCTTCTCTTACTAACGGACCACAGAGATTGTGCAGCTCGGAATATAATGATGGACGGCCGGCTGTTATTTCCTCAGGGACATCATCCCGTGCGGTTAGACTATCTCGCTGATGGGGTTCGAGACGCACCTTGTCTGAATCGACAAGACCATCCAGTCAGATACTATTTCATCGACTTCGGTATATCTTCACACTTCAAAGAGGGTGACAGTCTTCTTGTCCTTGGAACGAAGGGGAGAGATAAAGATCCGCCCGAACTTTCTGAGTATCGGCCGTATAATCCATTCCCACTAGACGTATTTATCCTTGGTAATGTTTATCTCAAAGAATTTGTTGAAGTAAGTGTCAATTTAGCTATCTGTGATGGTGATGTCACTTATATCCTTTTGTCTAGAAATATTACGGACTTGAATTCCTTCATCCGTTAATCTCCTCAATGACCCATCCTACACCGGAACAGCGACCCACAATAGATACTGCCTATAAACAGTTTCAACGAATTCAGGCCGGCTTGTCAGATTCTACTCTACGTTGGCGATTACGTTCGCGCAAAGAGTCGGTGCCTGAACGAGTGGTTTACGATACGGTGGCGGTTGCCCGAGAAAGTCTTTATCGTCTCAAACGGATCATTGTGTAATATGCTATGTACGTTCCGTCGATTGGATCTATGGATTTCTCCTCACGATTTGTAAATTTAGATACCCACAGCATTGCTTTCATATCGCTTTGTGCTCTGCCCAGAAAAACGCTATACCTCGTTTCATGTTGTATGTTCGGATTCTACATTCGCTTTCTAGATCAAACCAATAAACCCCCTAGTGATAACGCAACCTGGTATATGGATGAACGGAAGAGTGTATCTCGTCCATTCTAAGTGAACTTGTGGCATTAGTCTTGTCCAACTGAGAAAGGCGATAACATACTCCACGAATCACTCCTTGCGTTAAGCTATTTCATCCACTAATCCTGTTACGATGTGATTTCCCTATCTTCGTCATGTTATCTGTCCTCTACACGCCTCCATACGTAGGTTGGGAGTTCAATTCCGAGCCTGAGGGTCTAACACTAAACCGTTGAGCATTTTATACGATAAAGGCCGACGTGTGTAACATACTGGGTAATTCACTGATGCACCGCTTTACTCTATGTCTTCCAGCTGTCCTTCATGAATAACTGCAGCAGGTAATTGTGGTTGCAACCTTTGCAATCGCCTTATAGCGGTACCATCGTTGAAGCTATCTCTCCAAATATGGAAGTGCGAAAGAGGTTCGAATATTGTCTGTCCGGGCTGTAGGAGCTCGTGCAGAGTTGGGTCTGTCGTATAAAGTGATACAAGATGGGGTACGTATATCTCCTTCAATGCAGGAAAGATGAATCGAGAACCGGAGGAAAGGGGTCTTCGCTCGCGAAGAACCATGTACAATTTAGTAAGGTGCCAACGAAAGGCGATCAAAACCCGAAGATGCATCAAATTACGGAACGAATCAGCTATTGCCAACGCTGTATCAGCTCTCCACCATTGCTGATTGTATGACAATCCGAGAGATAATGTCTCGATAGAGGAGATGTCTAAGCATTGCTGGACGGCCTAGTAAATTCGCAGGATATCGGTCGAGGAACTGTTGATGAGGGATAGTTCAAGCTCAGCCGGTTGAGTTGTACTCTCGACTGTGCCTTCCTCTACATCAAATTCGACGTCTGTTGTCCAACACTTGAGAATAAACGACCACCGTGGAGACTGGTAAAGCTCTAGTGAGCGTACCGCTTTCCTGGATGAACCTGGGGATGCTAGCCCACAAGCAGCTATGCAATGCATGAGAGCTTCCTGGAAACTGTCTCCGTTAAAATTATAACACTGCGCGGTGAGGTGGAGCCTTAAACCAGGAGGGAGCTTCAAGCAGTTGAGGAAACTGGCGTCTAGGACATTCAGTTTAACCTTTAGGACTTGGAGATGCTGCAAAGAAACCACTGGGAATGGAGATGAAAGCCGATGCGTATTGTCCAGCCAGGTGCGGATATTGACGTATTCTAGCCATGGCGTAGCGCGTAGAAGGTCGTAAATCTCATCTATCCGGGGCGAGATGTTACCTTCAATATCTAATAGAAGGGTGATATCTAGGTTGTAGCAGACGTTTTGCTTTTACCAGTTCATAACGAGTGGTACGTAGTGTGGATAAGTGTGGCATGTTGAAGAATGGAAATGGCTCGGGTAGGCTGGGTGTGAGAAAACCAGGAAAACGATAACCTTCGGCAATCTTGAGAGACTTGAGTATTGGTAGGGGTAGTGGTAAGGGTAACGCCTTAAGCACCTCATCGTGATCCCATGTCATTCTGATGGAAAGATGTTGTATGCGATGGGCCTCTCCGAGAAGAAGTCTCAAGGATTTGGCATGCCACCTCCTGTCTGACTCATTGAGCTCGACTCGAATCGGTACTTGTTTTGAGCGACTTAGGAATAGTTTGACACGGATGGGAGGAAGGTTTGAGATGATATAGTCCCACAGTTGTAGACAACCTATCGTTGTGTGATACCAGTATTGACACACGGTTAGCATGTTGTACCATTCCACATAAGCGGAACCTTCGATCATTTTGCCCCCAAAGTTCGGCTGTTCATCTCGAATTTTGAACAGAAATATCCTGGAGAGTAATTCGGGCGGGAGATCTTCAGTCATGATGGCGTAGTGCGGAGTAGCGTGAATGGGTTTGTTGATCCTTGGATTATGCGATTGACGAGCGAAAGAAACGCGCAGAATTAGAATGGAGGGTAAAGATCAGGTTCATGACGGAGGTCTGCGCCTCTATCTGGCCTTCCTGGCATGAAAGAGCGAGCAAGAAGATCCTGAGAGATAGTCAGTGATCACTGTGGTACCTAAGGTTCACTTCTCGATACGAAGATGTCGGATGATGAGAAATACGAAATGAAGGTTCCATTGAACAGCCACAAAACATGCCCTTGGCTCCTTCTCGAGAAGCATTCGGTAAAACTCTGCATACCGAAAGGCGTCGTACGCCTTGTGTAATGCCGCAAGGGTCGTGGTACACATACTTTCTAGACCCTGAGCCTGCAAGTGGCTGCTGCTGACTCCGGATGATCTACCATCTCCGCCTGAGAATAGCTTCGAGGAAATGACATGCGTGTGCAAGGTCAGAACAATTACCCGCATACAAATCAGATGGGTAATCAAATGGCGATGTAGATATTCATCCGCACCACTGATCCTTCAGGTGAAGATTTGAATAAGAATATTCGTCATCACTTTCCGGATACTACGTATTCCTGTCGTTAGTTTTAACTAGAAGTGTGTTCACCTTACGAAGTCAGCGAAATAGTGGCGAATTTAACTACTTCGGCGTGACTTGAATATTAAATCCGAATAGAAGGGGGCATAACATCGATCACCGTTTGAACGTAGGAAGCAAAGCAATGTAATAGCAAAACGATAGCAATATGAATCTGTGCCCGGGATGTCAAGCAAATTCACCAATTGTGGTAGAACTGAAACTCACTTTAAACTAAATCATCATACGTTTGATTCGATAGATTCCTTCGCGAGCAGCTGCCACTGTATCATACACGACACGCTCTGGTGCTGATTCCTGTCGAGAGCGCAATCGCCATCGCAGTGTCGATTCGGTCAAGCTAGACCGGATCTGCTGAAACATATCAAAAGCTGCGTCTGCCGTGGGTCGATGTTCTGGTTGTAGGTGGACCATAGCTGTAGTTATAGGCTCGAGGAATTCGAGCCCGGAATATTTCTATAAGCAACCAAGTAAGCATAGCCTCTCAAGAAAGTCAGGCCCAGACATACCTCGAGGAATTCCCTACGATATACATTACCAAGGATAAATATATCTAACAAGAAAGGATTATATGGTATATCTTCATCAAGTTCTGGAGGGTCCTTGTCTCTTCCCTTCGTACCCACAACAAGGGGTGACATCCCTTGTTCAAAACGGGTTGAAAGCCCAAAGTCGATGAAATAATATCGAACTGGACGGTCTTGCCGATGTAAATAAGGCGCATCGCGAGCTCCATCATCAAGGTAGTCCAGTCTAACAGGGTGGTGTCCCTGAGGAAATAAAGGCTGTCCATCCATCATGATGTTAGCCGGAGCACAATCCCTACCTTCGCTTAGTACAATGAAAACAAGTAATACAAAAAAAATCCTACCTATGTGCGACTCCTTGGCGATGAATAAAGCTCAGCCCCTAAGACGCAAAAGAAAATCGGTATGCACTTCGAAATTGAACCTCCAGAATCGTACCTCAAGTGTTTGGTGAATGAAATCTATTACTTCGCCAACGGCTCGAAATTCAGGATCGTTGAACGGTCGTAGATATTTCATAACCATTAACGATCTCGAAGGATCAATTGGGTCATCAAAGGCATCAAATATTGGTACGCAGTGGTTCATTGGATCCCGAAGTAAGTCATTTCTTGTCAAATATCGCGCTATGGATATTTCGTTGTCTACTCGAGAGACGACCTTTATCATCACGCGATTGCCATCTGAGGCATGAGTTGCATCCATGACCTTGGATTTCTAGCTATATGGTTTAGTACTTGGTATGGACAGAGCACGGGTGTACTGTACCATGGAACGGATGGAATCCTCACAAAAGTTAGGATGACGGTTGGTACCTATCCACGAGGGAGTCCACTCAGGTTTGAAACGAGGGCGCAAGATATAGCCTCTATCCTTGAGGAAGTCGAATCTTTCTCTCCAGAACACTTCATAGGAGAGAAGATTCCAGTTGCCCTGTTCTGTATATTTTGCATATCTTTCTGCTTGTTCTGGAGTTAGAATTGCATAAGACGGGAGATGGGACGTAGTAATGCTCATTTCGAGTCTAATAATGTGTAATGTTGGCTATGTTGGGGTCATCCAGAGAAAATGGCGAGTCCTGAAAGCAAGTTGAGAAGTGGAACATCTTACAGTAGCACCAGCAGCCATCCGACTCTGAAAGAAATTACATCAATTACCAAATACGGGAACTGGCAGTTGCCGAGTTGGACTTCAAAGTTAGCCGATTCTGGCAACGGGCTTGACGGTTGCTCTTGTTCTAGTACCAGCTGGGAGTCCTGATCTACTGCCGCAAACAACTAGTGACTGGATCGAGACTACATGGTGAGGTGTAACACAAAACCAGCTTATGATTTCATTCTAGGCAAGTATGCACATGCGTGACCACATGTAGAAGAGCGCATTGACCAGCCTCAGAACCCTGAGTGAAAAGCAATCAAGATCCCTTTCATCTGACATGCGTATCAGGCGTGTTCCTCGTTAATGGTAGTACTCTTCGAATCAGAAACGTCCATCATGGGCTGTTCGACCGGTATACTATATAGTCTCTGAGGCGATAGCTCACACCGACCTGTTTGTTTGCCCTATTGTCCAAAGAGCACGACTATATCTCCCTCATGTCGTCAGACAATTCTTTCAACATTGTCGGATTAGTCCTTGGTCAAATCATCGTCAAACCCGGTAACTTGTAAGTAAAAGACGCAGAAGGTATAAAGAGCTTGGGAGAATTCGACAAAATGAAGCAGGCAGAACAGAGCACCATCATAACATAGATTAACATTGCGATATACACAAGACAAAGCACTAAAAGCAAAACAAAAGCAATCCTATAACGCGAGTTTAGGATGGGGTTGTTTTACTCGTAGTATAGTAGACACTTACTTTGAAGCTACACTATCATACGCTTGATTCGATATATACCTTCACGGGCGGCCGCTACCGTATCATACACGACACGTTCTGGTGCTGTCTCCTTTCGTGAGCGTAATCGCCATCGTAATGTTGGTTCGGTCAAACTGGATTGTATTTTCTGAAAAGTGCGAAAAGCAATCTCTGCTGTTGGTCGATCTTCGGGTTCAGTTTGAAGCATGTCGTCTATGAGGGGCCCGAGAAATTCGAGTCCGTAGTATTTCTAGAAGATGAGAAATCCAATAAAAGCATAGTGGAGTGAGCGTGAAATTCGAACTAACCTCGGCAAACTCTTTGAGATACACGTTGCCAAGGATAAATATGTCCAGCAAGAAAGGATTGTAGGGTGTTTCGTCATCAAGTTCTGGCGGTTCTTTGTCTCGTCCCTTCGTTCCCAGAACAAGAGGGGTTTGATTTTCCTCGAACCGGGATGAAAGGCCAAAGTCAATAAAGTAGTATTTGACTGGCCGTTCTTGACGACTTAAACAAGGAGCCTCATGAAGGCCATCTTCGAGATAGCCCAGCCTCACAGGATGGTGACCCTGAGGGAATAGAAGTTGAGCGTCCATCATAATGTTGGCGGAAGCACAATCCCTAACGATTGACAATGATTTGTGCGTTTAATGGAAAGTGTATCGGGGCACATACCGATGTGCAACACCTTGATTATGAATAAAACATAGACCCTTTGCGTCCATAACGTTAATTATTGGCCGATCTTTATAATTGATTCTCTCACCTCAAGGGTTTGAAAGATGAAATCTGTCACGTCCCCGATTGTCCGGAGTTCAGGATTGTCAAACGGACGCAGGTACTTCATCACCAACATGGCCAGAGAAGGGTCGATTGGATCATCGAAAATATCCAGGATTGGTACACAGTGATTGGTTGGGTCCTGAAGTAGGTTGTCCGTCGATAGAAAACGGGCAATGGGTATCTCGTCATCCGTTCTTGAAACCGACTTTATCATTACGCGAATACCGTCGGATAGACGGGTGGAATCAATGACTCTGTATTTCTGGAGTTTTTTTTAGCACTCAAACTGAAATGAGCATGGACGTACCATACCATGGAGCGGATTGAATCCTCGCAAAAATGAGGGTGTCGATTTGTTCCAATCCAGGAAGGTGACCATCCAGGCTTATAGCGTGGTCGTAGGAGGTACCCTCGACTATTCAGGAAGTCAAACCGTTCTTGCCAGAATATCTCGTAAGAAAGTAACTTCCAATTGCCCTGCTCTGTGTACTTCGCATATCTCTCTGTTTGCTCTGGAGAACACAATGCATAAGAAGGAAGATCGCTGGCGCTCATCCCGACTCCGTTGCAACGGCTATGTTGGAATCATGCAGGACACATGGCGACTAATGTTCAAGTCGGTCAAGCCTTTCTACACACTTACACATCGGCTACCAAATGTGGAAGGTGGCAAATGCCGAGGATCAAAACCTTGTGCCGCATGCCAGTGTCAGCCTAAGGCTTCGTCACGGTCATGGGTAAGTACCAGTGCTAGTAGCAGCATGAATAGGATGCATCCGAGTCGTGCAAAGCGGTTGATAACCGGTCCTGGAGGATCGCAACCTGATACTATACACGGTGCACTTTCGAAATCCGCATTTTTCTCTTACACCTCGCTCCCATGGCATAACGCACACCGGCCCAAAGCCAACGTTGACGCTTCTGCCAATGGTTCTCATGATGATAAAATCAAACCGATGGTAGGGCCTATCCTACCAAAAATGTACAAACCAAGAACATCAACGCAGCATGATAAAAGTACCTCCCTGACTAACTTCACACGCATGGCAGGTGTGGCAGTCGTGAGGCGTAGCAACGTTCGAATCAGAAATGCGACCCAAACCATAAACAAACAAGAACACCATGCTACTGCATTTAACTCAAGGCCGTTTATTTAATCTTCAATTCCCTCCCCATCAAATCCCTACTAGTACGAAGCTGACCGACCATGTCATTAGATATCTCCTTCAACATTGCTGGATTGGTCATAGGCATCTTAGGGTTAGGTACCTTTCAGATGCTCATCTTCGTCATCCGCTCTCTGTTACCACACCATCGTCTTGCTTCTCTCGAAAAGGACTATACCGCTGCTGTAAATCTCTTTGAATGCAGCCTCGCAGAGGACCTTCTTTTCGATCGCGAGGTCATCCGCATTCGGGAGACCTTAGAAAGGTAGCCATGTAGTCACTTGATCTACATATACTTATCAGGTTGTCCATCCAGTATTCGTGCTTCCATGAACCTTTTGCATAACGAAGCCATAGGTCTTCGCAGCGTGTGGCAACAACTTTCTGCTATATTTCGCACGATGTCCTCAGAGCTTGGGGAGTTGTGTGACAGGATCCATGAGGTTCGCGTTGTACTTGCCGTAAGATTTCGCTTTCTGATCTCTTTCCTTTTGCCTGAGTATTTGCAGTCTAGTAGTCAAAATGGTCGAGCGAGACTTCAGGAAACCGGACGGCGCTATAGACCGTGTATACGTCCATCAACAACGACAAGCTCGAATGCTCGTTCTTCACGAATGACTTATGTCATGCCGATGGGATCACAATCTTCCCCTTCAGACGGTATGTCCTAAACTACTTGATGTGAGGAACCTAACTCTTATACTTATACCGTAGTCCTAGATCGTTCTGCTGGTAGTGATATTGTTCCGAATCAACCGCGATGCCTCGATGCGCCTCCCTCTGGGAGTAGTAATCATTCTACGTCGTCTCTGCCTTCGACTCAACCCCCCGCCCGTCGTGACAGTACCCATTCCACTGTATCTACAGCAGATACAATGGTCGATCTCGAGGCTTCAGATATTACAAAGTCTAGCGCTGATCAAGCTACCCCGAGCCACACATCGGGCACATCGTTGAACCCGCAGACATTGCCTATCCTTGACCGTTCTGATACTCTATCGGCCGCAAATTCTCTAAGAAAATATTGTGCAGATCTAGTTGATCATGTTGACTCTATCCAATCATTCCTCAGTCTTCCATCTAGTCGCCTGGATCCTGACGTTGACATCGATGGTCTCAGCGAGGGGCTGTCAGCGTCGAAGGCCCACCTAGCATCCTTATCTCGATTTTGGAGTCGTCCTGAGACGGGACTACTTTTACCTTCGTAAATTCTTCCAGAGTTGAGAAAGCGTTGATATACAGTGCTTTCTCGCTTCGTCACCATCAAGCCCTACTGCTCTTGCATGGGCCTTTCATATGAAGTTTTATTGTTCCCCATCACAATTGTTTACGTTTTACTGCTGCATTCATACTAGCTCATATTGCTGTGTAATACTATCTGTTGTTGTTTTTTGCTCTTTTGCTTTGCTTTTTGTTATACTCAGTCTAGTTTATTACTGTTCTTAACCTTGTTGTCATAACGCCCAAAATCTATGCTCTATCTCAGTATACCTTTTAGTTGTGTATTGTGACGGTCGCCCCAGTACTATACACGCTATAATTATTCTTGTATACAATGACACTGTTGGTTATATCGACCATATGACCATCATCTGTGTAAGCTGATTAGAGGTTTTATGGACAACAGCTACGATATGGTACACAACAT
This sequence comes from Cerrena zonata, assembly GCA_038087015.1. Taxonomy (NCBI): domain Eukaryota; kingdom Fungi; phylum Basidiomycota; class Agaricomycetes; order Polyporales; family Cerrenaceae; genus Cerrena; species Cerrena zonata. The sequence continues at coordinate 496,143 of JASBNA010000005.1, forward strand.
GTTTTAAAGGACTTTCCTGGTGACTCTGAGATCGTCATCTCCAGCGCAAGGTATTTCCCGCACTCCTCCCCTTCGTAGGTAGGGTGATCAGTTCGGAGTCCTCTACGAAATCATTGAGCATTTAATACGATCACAGACAAGACGAATAGTATAACACGCTAGATAACTCACCAATCTATCGCATCACTCTGCGTCATCCAGCCACCCTTCATGAATAGCTGCGATAGACGATTGGGTTTGCAACTTTCCAATCGCCTTTTAGAGGTGCCATCGTCGAAGATTTCTCTCCAGATAGGGAAGTGCGAAAGAGGTTCGAATATTGTCTGTCCGGGTTGTAGGAGCTCGTACAGAGTTGGGTCTGTCGCATAGAGCGATATAAGGTGGGGTACATATATCTCCTTCAATGCAGGAAAGATGAATCAAAAATTGGAGGAAAGGGGTATTCACTCACAAAGAACCATGTACAACCTAGTAGGGTGCCAACGGAAGGCGATCAAAACCCGAAGATTCGTCAAATTACGGAACGAATCAGCTATTGCCAACGCTGTATCAGCTCTCCACCATTGCTGATCGCATGACAATGTGAGAGATAATGTCTCGATAGAGGACATGTCTAAGCATTGTTGGACGGCCTGATAAACTCGCAGGATATCAATCGAGGAAGGGTTGGTGAGGAATAGTTCAAGCTCAGCCGATTGAGTTGTACTCTCGACTGTGCCTTCCTCTACATCAAATTCGACGTCTGTTGTCCAACACTTGAGAGTAAACGGCCACCGCGGAGATTGGGAAAGCTCCAGTGAGCGTACCGCTTCCCTGGATGAACCTGGAGATGCTAGCCCACAAGCAGCAATGTAATGCTTGAGAGCTTCATGGAAACTGTCTCCGTGAGATTATGACACTGTGCGGTGAGGTGGAGCCTTAAACTAGGAGGGAGCTTAAGCAGTTGAGGAAACTGGCGTCTAGAGCGTTCAGTTTAACCTTTAGGACTTGGAGATGCTGCAAAGAAATCACTGGGAATGGAGATGGGAGACGATGTGGATCGCTAAGGAATTAAGGTAAATATGTGAATGCTTCGAGGATGTATATGGTCTCTACCTTTGGGCCTGTACTGGAAGACGAATTTAGCCCAATAGTTTTCCCAAGGATACATCTGTATGGCACTTACGCTTGTGACATTCTCACATTTGGTAGCATTTCTGTACCTTGATTAACTGGGATGTCAGTTTCAGAACCACTAGAATCGCAATATTATCACATACGAGACACAATGACCCCCAACCTTCTTGCTCTTCTCGTGAACCGGACCTACGCCCTTGAAACCTGGAAGTAGCAGGGGTGGACAAGAACCCGCGAGGGTGACGCGAATAACTTCCATCTCGATAGTACCCAAGTTTTCCAAGACCGCATCGTTCAAGAAGAGGCTCTCGTCGCCTAGTATTTGTTAATGACACACATACCATAAAGATAGACTACTTGCCTAACAGAACTAAATCTGAAGATAGCATATGCATACACCGATTACGCGCGACATATACCCTTCTCGTGCAAGACTTCCCGAATGGCGAACAGATTGTTCGACATATTTCTTGGCCGTCAATGCGACGAATCGCACTCAAGTTTTCGAGCCTTTGAGAGCTCCAATAGATTCGAAATTTCTAAATCATTCTTTCAGTGCTCGAATTCAGTGCTCTGAAAACTGGAGACATACTTCACCGGCCTGAGTAGGGATGAAAGACGTTATGGTTCGTGTGTTACGATCTTTTCTTACTTCGTATTCAGGTAAGGGTTGACCCTCCGAATATACGTGAAAGTCAAGACCGTTGAGTTTCATAGTGATGATATGGGTTGAGAACAAAGAAAGACAGAGTGGTAGCCTTGGGGCATACCGTATACTTATATTCCTGAGCGCTGGGTGCAAACACCACGCAAATAATGCAGTCCTTTGGAACATCGTCCAAAACGTGCACTGTATCACGTTTTTGATGTTGGAACAGCAAAGAAACAAGAGAGACAGCTAGAATACAAGGTATAGTGGAAACAACATGGGGACATCAGTCAACGATCCTGAGCAATACATACATCTAATTCTATGCTTTCGAAGCTTCGGTGGGTACTTCAAATTTACCACTCCCTTTTGCGAAAATATCCTTTGAAAAAGTAAAGATTAGTAGGTGTCATCGAGTGTTCTGGGAACATTCAACACATACCTTAACGATTCCTCTTGAAATAAGTTTAAGAGCAGCCCGACTCTCCCACAGAGGATAAAGTACAACAGTGAAGGCAGAGCAGAAGGTCCAAAGCATGCCGATGACAACCCACGCGGTCAATCCGCGAACACCGAATACGGTTTGAGCGAAGAAAAGAGGTAACGGGATAAGGATGATCATTATGACCAGCTAATCGTATTATTTTCGGATTAGTTACAGTCCGACAAATCGAAAGGGGGAAAATATATACCAAGATGAGAGAAGACCAAGCCGCGAACTTGAAGGCTTTGTTCAACGCGACGGGATCTAAGTCGTTTTCTTCTGCCGGTTGAGAAGCGGTGGAGACAACATCGCTTGAGACCGATGGACCCTTTTTCTCAGTTTCTGAAGAGTCTTCTGGAGCAGCTTTGGTCTCGGGTTCGGCGGGTGTAGGTGCATTCACAGCGCGAGTGATATCGAAATCGAAGTCCTCCGGCCACTAGAAATGTAAAATGCACGTCAACTCTCAAACTATAATCAATGAAAATTTGGTGACATACGAAGTATGAAGAAACACAGGTCACGATACCACCAACACCGATAGAGGTTAGGTTACCGGCCAACATTTCAAGGTCACCACCGCTAGTCTAAAGATGGGTTCGGTCAGGTATTGAACTTGGTCGATACAGAGATGTGAACGTACAGTGACATTAATGGTGCCATCGTTGAGAGATGATGTGGTGACGAGCCATGCGGTGATGCCAGCACAGAAGCCGGCAATGGAGCCTCCGATACAACCCCACTTGTTTGCTTTCTTCCAACTGATAGACAAGGCAATGGGAACCACGGCAGAACCAAGAACAACCCCCATGAATTCCTACGTAGGAGTTAGCGGTTGTATCCAAATTCTGTAACGAACCACTCACATATAACCAACCCATTGAGATACCGATGTAGAAGAAGATCAGACCCAAGAGACCCATTATCACAGCAAACAAAGCAACCTAGTCATGATCGCTTAGTAACCTTGTTTCGAGATGTATCGAGTTGTGACATACTGAAGCATGCGAAACCTTGAGGATCTGAGCCTCGGTTGCATTGGGATTGAAGTATTTCTATGACATGAAGTCAGGACCCCTTCGAGCATAGCTAGGATTGGCATAGGATATACCTTGTAAACGTCATAAGTGAGGATACTACTGACGGCGATCAACTCTGCACTAGTCGCGCTAGTAACCGCAAGGAAAAGCACAACGAGCAAGGCAGCAGCACCTCCTTGACCTAACAGGGCGGCGGCGGCGGCTGGCGCAGGAAGACCGGCTGAAACATCTGCAGGAGACAAGATACGCATAGCAGGGTCACCTCTCAAAGCGACAGCAGACAGTCCGAGAGTAGTGGAGAACATGAATGGGATCGCAAACCTAAGATATAAGACGATGAGAGGAGTGAGACGATTACAGGAGAGGAGACTTACCATGCCAAGCCTCCAAGAAGGTAAGCTTTAACACAACTGGCAGGTCGACTTGCAATCGCACGTTGCCAGTACTGCAAAGATGATTTAGATTAGCGTGTCAATATAACCGAAGACGAATCTCCTTACAGCTTGGTCTTGGAAAACGGTAGCAAAGTTTCCAATGATGTTAATGACACCGAAGATCAGGCCATTCTTGGACCTCATCGTAACGTAGGACCCGTGGGCATTTCCAGCGACAGGTGCGGCCTCTGCAGCAGCCTCTAAAAGAGAATGCATCATTGACGGAGAGCCGATCTTCGTCGACGTCGCGTAGACAGTAAACACGAATACGAAGATAATGGCGAACAGGACGGAGGTGTGAGTACTGCATCAGTTAGATATGATGAGTAAACTGTAACGATAGGAATACGATGGGACGTACTAGTCACAGAGCAGAGTAGCTCGCATACCACCGACCACGACGTAGATGGCAACCCCAAGCGGGATGAGGAAGCAAGCCTTCAAGCAGTCGTGTGAGGAGTCATATTTCATTAGATACTACTGTACTCACAGCGATCGTGTTCATGCCTGTCAGGTCTGTTACGGTAGCGGAACCACCGAGAATAAGCATAGAGGACACGATAATGTTGGTTGCCAAACTACGTGATATTTCAAATAAATATCATTAGGCGTAGTGCGGTTTAAAAGAAATGACATACCCAAAGAACATGAAGACGATGTGAGCCACGGTACCCCAACGAGCAGCCACAATTTCGAGCCATGTGTGGGCATACGGAGCGTTTAGTTTAAGCTTAGCAGCGAGCTACAACTGACGTCAGACGAAGAAGCTCTGTATTGCATGCACGGGACGTACCTGAGCGAAGAGAAGCACTTGAACTGTAGCACCAGCGCCGTACCACCATGGTCCAGAGATACCATATTTGTATGCGACAGCACTAGATTGCAGCTGCAAAAGTAGTGCTAGTATGAGTATAGGACGACGTGAAAACATAACTTTAACTTACAAGAGTGGCAGCCCACGTCCACGCAGATACAATTCCTGAGGCGATCAGTCCAGGTTTGATACTTCTGGAAGCGCTATTGAATTCCTCAGAGTTTTTAGGAGAGAAGCCAGTGTATCGGGCTTGGATGGCGGTGAGAATCACCATAAACGCGCTGAAGAACAATCCAATTCCTTTCGACAAACATCAATATATTGAATGCACTATGACAAATGACTACACACCGACAACTGTACAAGATGAGGTACGATCAGATCGAGCAGGAGTGAGGTAATACATTCATTACTTACCGACGCCATATCCAGCTCCTTGAGGAAGCACTGGTTCATTCGCGTTCGAAGCCATGCCTGTGAAGACGACTGTGGAAGCGCAAGAAAAACAACTGTGGAAGTTGACCCCGCTTTGTAGGCCTCAGAAAGTCCGCAAAAGAACTCTCCCGACATCTCATCGGAGATATGCACCCATTTATATGTGATGTGGGGAGCATTATCTGACTGGGTGTACAGATAACCCTTCCCCGAGAAGCTTCTTCGAGGCCTTATCCAAGGTATAGTAGGTTCAGCGGCAAAATGGACTGTCAGAGATAAGGAATGGTGTCGCCAATCAACTTCGAGGGAATGCAAGATAAGAGTGAAATTCTCATATCTTTCAAAGTACTCATGAGCCAAGTCATATAGAAACAATCACGTTGGTGCTACGTACCGTAAGATGGGGTATTGTCTGAGGTCCAGTGTCATAAATGCTATACATTCAAGCAAGAGGTGATTTAGCCCGGGTTCCCCAGGAACAGTAGGCAGTCCGAAAGTCCGAAAGGTGTATAACTTGGGACATTGCACCTGGTAAATCATTGAGACTCTGTATAAAGCTTTTCAAGAAATGACACCCAACTCGAACAGATTCGGATTGAATTCAAGCATCTTGGTTCTTACCGTGACGTGTATAGACTTCCAATTATTCTGTTGGCGTTTTCAAAATGTAGCATTCATCCTTGGGTCCTTGGATCGCTGACGTTGCTATTGTACATTATTTAGACAAGAATTGTACGCTTCCAGTTGGTGTGAATGGTGGCAATGGAAGCAGTCAGACACAGAATTTGAAATTTGGTCCTTTCCGAAATTGGAACGTACGTACGCTAGCAGGCGCTCGTTTTTGATCATACACTGTTTTGAAGCTGTGATGCATGTTAGGTTCAGTATCAGACTGAATATCAATATTTATATTCGAAAAGAATCGTATCATATAAATATAACATAATTTTATTCAAATGTGTGATTTGGTGGCAGACGGGGTGCTCGGGAATTAGGGATGCACGGATTATCGGAAGTAAAACGGGCGCTGACTCGGACAACAGGGTTGACCATTATCAACACCAGTAAGTTCCGTGACTAGAAGTCTGTGCAATGTATCTGTTAACATTGTACGGTTTTGAGTTTAATTTGACTGGATACGTACGTTATGCATAACTACTTAGATGCGGGGGAGGAGGTAGATATTGGAGGTTTGTCGTAGGTTCATGGGGGAAGGTGAGTTTTTGGCTGCACATTGCACCATTGAATAGGGTACGGACCGGAGTCAAAGGGAGCACTCGAGTATTCTCCCACTCTCTCCGAGGAGCCCAAACAGTAGCCTTGACACCTACCTTTTCCCAATCAATACAGTCTTCAGGACCAGTGCCTGGACGCCCTATATAAAAACACAAATTGTCTCCAGGGACGAGGGCATCAGTGGGGTCCAAATAATGGTAGTAGCCTTGATGTTATCGAACCGAACTCCATGGACATCCAAAAGTTTGCAACGCCTGATGGAGGGGTTAGCAACTGTGAAGTATTAGTAGCCTTAGAGAGGAGAAAATCACGGCAACAAACTGACCCCGCAAAGAAATAGTATGTTGGATCATGCGTGGGTGGTAGTATGACATCAACCTTGCCTTCCTCTCGTTGTAGCATATGCCTGTGTAGGGTCAAATTGATGAGTGACTATGAGAATCATTGAGGTTGAATGCATAGCGTGCAAATCCTGGATCTATGCAGTTATTTGTTAAGGTAATGCATTGTCATCGTGGTGGTAGTTATAAAACATAGGGGTCGCATGTAGCGAAGTAAAAACTGGGAGTGTCGAGTCTCCAATTAAGTCACTGTAAATTCGTCGGTAATGACTCGAGTATTGCAGTATGTGCCACTGTGGTTTCGTTAGCGCGAGTATCTGCCGTTACATTACGGCTGAAAGAATCCACTCGCTCACTCACTCACTCACGCACTTTGTCCCGGGTTGATTATTAACTTAAACTTGAAGTCCCGTATGTAAAGAGTGTTTGACCACGGTTGTCGGGTCTGACAGGAGCCATGCTTGATCAGCCTCCGATCGATCGTACATTGCCACATGCCTGCCGGGGATATGACGAGATCAGCCGAGGAGTGTTTATTATTTAGCAACATCACAACATTCTGGACTAGTACCTGAGCTCCGGGTATGATCAAGCTTCACATCATGACTTCAGTCCGTCTTGCTCTGTTCCTATGCGACTCACCAATGCCAGCCGTCCAAGAGACGGACGGTGACTATACTGCAATATTCTCAGCTCTGTTGCAAAATTCGTCACCTTCTACGCACTTTGTTCTCGATCCTTATGACGTTCGGCATAAGCAGGAATACCCTGAGGACGTCGATCAGTACCAAGGAATAATACTGACAGGATCTGGTCAGGATATTCACACGTTTTCGAAGTTACGAGGATGTTGATCAGAGTATTATTCATCAGCTGCCTCTGCGTATGAAAACCTTGGCTGGATTAATTGGCTAATGTCGTACATTGCATCTATTGCGGAATCCAAGCCCCATATCAAGTTACTTGGTATGTTCATGAATTGTACGACTCTTTTATCTCTACTCACCTTTAGATGTGTTCTTAGGAATATGTTTCGGTCACCAGATAATCTCACGTGCCCTAGGTTCTGAATGTATTCCAAACACTGCCGGCTGGGAGGTCGGAATAACTCCGGTCGGCTTGACAGAAACAGGACGGCAAATATTCGGCGCAGACATCCTGGTAAACCTAAGCACTTCATTTTGAACCCATTTTATCATCTAACACGAGCAAAATAAAGAATATTCAGCAAATGCACAGGGATCACATCCCTCAAGTTCCAAAGTCCTGTCACTTACTTGGTTCTACCTCGGTCTGCCCAAACCAAGGTTACATTCGCTTTATACCGGGATCTGCGTCTGCACGAGCTCAGACCCCGCCCTCGTTGTCTAACCCCCAAGTTTGGAAAGATATCCAAATCTTTACCGTCCAGGGACACCCCGAATTTACCAAGAGCATAGTCGCGAAAATGGTTGATGCTCGCGAAGGAAACGGTGTGCTGAATAGCGAAATAGTAACTGGTGCTAGGGAAAGAGCAGACTGGCGTAACGATGGTGTCAGCGTCATCGGGAAGGTTATGTGGCGGATCTTGGGTGTTGCTACTGTCTGAATACGAACGTAGAATCAGTCTGTTCTGTAGTGCATCTCCGTCGATTTAACATGAGCTTCAAACGCGTACCAACATGTGATCCCCTGCAAAGTTTAAATGCGCAAGTTCAACATTGTTGCAGATCACCAGCCCCCAATATTCTGCGCCACAATCCGCCAGGTGAGATGTGGTTGGTATCCAGTAGAGGAGGCTATCTTTCCATGAGGTATCGAACGAGCTGGAGAGACGAGGTAAAATAAGGTAGGCCAGCAGAGAAGAGTTGTATGAGAGCGTTCACACCTTAGAACCAAAACAAATACCACGGACATCACGGTTATCGAGTAAACCTTACGCCGGCTCATATAACCTAGGCCTGTCTCGGATATGAATCGATATGGGAAACACGACGTCAGCGCAGTATCAAACAGCATTGGCAACCGAGTAACTTATATTATAATTTTACAGACAACAAAGCGACTAGTGTAATGCAGAAGCAGGGACATCTCTATGGATACCAGACTCTGAATATGTTTGACCAAAAGCTCTAGAATGTAATAAGTATTCGAAGGTCATGAAGCCCGTGAAGCACGTTCGTTACTACGTTTTTTCGATTCCGCGTACCGGATGACATCGGCGAATGACCGACCTGTCCTCAGCATCGAATGAGCAATCGAACATTCTTTTCTGAACTGTCTTTGTCTGCCCTCCGCAACCATAGAAGTCGTATTCTAGAGACAAGAGTATTCAGTATAACCGCAAGCAACGCTGCGTGTATAAGCTCTAGACGATACCTTGACGTGGATAAAAGGATCCATTACAATCACTGGTTTTGTCCACCACGTAGCTTGTGTCGCGAATGGGTCTGTAGCCTCCTCCTCCAATTCCTGGGGTAATGGAGCTGGTAACGGGTGATCGAACTCATTATCCGCGTCCGATTCGCTATGAGACTCCTCGAACGCCTGTTCCGCTTCTGATGTTTGACTATCTTCCGTTTGAAATTCCGATGTTTGCTTCGAGCCATCCAAAGGTGTCATGGTGTCATCGATATCTAGAAAATTCGCAAAGTCCTTGTGGGAGATGTCGTATTTTGGTTTTATTCTGGGTATAGCACCACCATCCCTGATGCTGATAATATTCTTGTCGTATTTGAATTGGGCACCCCAGAAACTTCATTTGCCACATTAGCTCATCCAGAAAATATCACGAAGAGAGGGCCGTACTTAAACCAGGCAAGAAGAGCTTCTTTGAGGGACACTTCTTTGGATTCCCAATGAACAGGTTTCCTAAATCCCGCTCGACACTTTATAACACTAGGTTTAGATTTAAACCAGTGGTATGTATACGCATCTTTGGGAATATCTTCCTGTATATTTGGTAACCACCCTTTCAACTGATCCACATCAGACTAGGAGCTTATATGAAACGCGCAATAGAGCACATACTTGGCAAAATGCGATCGTCATGAGAGTTAAAGCGTAGCTGCTGAATGAGGCACCCCCTGGTCCAGCCCCCGATGGAGTATTTAACCCTAGTGGTTTGGCCCATTGCTTGATGGCAAATAACAGTGGCCGTAGAACCGGAAGCAAGTCGCAATAAGTCTTAATAAGAAACGTATTATCCACTCCCAGTGTTTCGCCGACTGACAGGTCGCATGCGATCCTTGTTACAGGATCTCTAAACTTGACTGCAAGTGGCACGATTAGTGCCATGACTTGAAGGAGTTTCATATACATACCAATTGGGACAGAGGCAGTAGCTCGCACCTCAACCTGGGTGAAACTCGCTTCTCGCAGAAGCCTCCCTAATAATCTACGGTACGTATAATTGTGAGTAATGCACACCCTAGTGATTTTGAGACTGACTTGACGTTATATATACCTATTACAGAGCCCGTAAGTTGAAGGATGCATCGTTCCCGATGATAATATGAATGACTTACGATCCTTTCTCCGTTCCTCGTATGCACTCCATTCAGATACACGGGGCCGATAAGGATCCTAATGAGTAAGAAAGGTCTATCGGTCTTGCACCATGAACATATGGAAGGGACGACAAACCACAATAACGAGGTCAAGGTCACTTTTATTCGTATCTAGACCAACGACGGTGCTCCCGAATGGTCGTACTTTGTATGGGGAGGGTTTGAAGAAGTTACTGCGAACCAACGACTGGACCTTCTGAATTGTGCTGGCACGGTTCGCGATGATATCATCAGATGGTCGAGCAGCCTGCTCGTGAATTAGTCCTATAATAATTCATCGATATCAGATAGACTTACTTCATACATGTTCCTGATTTCAACATCAATGGACACTGGAAAAGAATATTCAGAGAACAGTTTAGGGATACGAGACGTACACAAACCCTTTGTAGGTCTAGGGGTAGGCGTCGAAACCGCATTGACCCTGTTTGGAAAATGCGGCCCGAGGACATCATACAGAGATCCACCACGTTTCAATACCATCCAAGCTTCCAGCCGTAATTTCGCAAATCGTATCCTAAACTCTTTGGGAATAGACAAGGCCAAGTCCTGGAATTGTCGTTGTCATCTTTTAAGCGAAGGACGCGGCGGCAATGAGAAAACATACATTGGTGTGAAGGAAAGGATCAGGCACAGTGAACCGACTCAGATGAAAGGCTGTACTCCTAGTCGACAATTGGGGCAGCTGATGCACAAGATCCTGATTCATATACCTTCACAAACAAAAGTTAGATGTGATTTTCAGAGCGAAGGGCAACAACCGACTTGAAAAAGGGTACTACCAGCTGGGGTATTCGACTGGGTAGCTTGTGAGCGGTGTGAAACGACGTATCCACTTGATATGCTCTCGAAGGATTCTGACCTAACTCATGAACCCATACAGAATTTCGTGTCAGGGTTCCTGTATCTGACAGAGGCAATTCCGGGTCCTGTAAATAACCAATGATACCGCCCCTTTTCTAATGCCATACCAAATGTTGAGCTATCTCTATAATTCTGTTGTGACTTGGTTTGCGCACCTGAAAAACGGAAATTGCCATCAGGGTCAGAATCCGGCCTGAGAATGCATGATGGATGTTATGCGAATGGGCCCAGATCCAAAGGAACGCAATTAGTTCTGGGAACCGGTAGCTGAAGTTCACATATTCGCGGAATAGTTGAACAGTGCGCCATACCGTCGGCCCAGGCATAGAAAGAGTGAAAGGTTCATTGCCTCGGGCAATGACACGTCCAGGTAGATTGGGGCCGTCTTCAATGTAGTGAGATCTTACTGGTGTAAGGTGAGTAAAGCCTGCTTCTCCCAAGGCCGTGGCTACTTTGCTGTAACCTGTGAATAAACAGAAAAAATAGATTGAGTGCATATTTCACGTACAGAGGGTCATACACATCCGAATATGCACCACAGGCTGCTGATGGAGAGTTTATCTTGTGGTAATTAACATCCTAAATTCTGTAAGATTATCACAGCCTGACACTAAATTTAAGAAGAGAACTCACGATGATGGCAAATTCTGGTGAGATGTCCTCCAAGTCACGACCCCACTGGTGCATTCCAACGTCTGAAATAGAATAACCAGTTCCATACCGCCTTTGGAGGGCAAAAGACAAGTGTTCTTGTAGGTGTTTGCGTCGTGCCTTCGTTTCCGCGGTGCTATATGACGTCTATTCATTTATAAGGCCTTCAGATCCACACATAATACATGCTAACCTACTCGCAAAATATCAGCCAACTCTCTTTCGCGTCCGTCATCGCCATATGTATCACTACCCGTTTCAATTTGTCGAAAAAAGGATGGCGGCAAGCTCACTGTCCGAGCTACACGACTGTCCGTGGCCATATGTCGAGTTTTAACATTTCGAAATAATGAAACATGTTGAGAAACGCGTCGCATCCAAGGTTTGGCTGTGGTGGCGGTCTGAAGGCTAGCAGTGTATACTAATAGTATAGTAGAAATACAAAGATCAATATTATGACATCGAATTGGTTCAGATTGATAATGGTGCCAGGGGGTAATAACTTCCAAAATTAATATTATATACCGGGTAACTTCCAATAATAGACTTGGGGTCCTACCACCTCGCGAAAAACCTTATTCAAGTTATTGCAAGCTAAGCTAACGTTACTCCTTCCGTCATACACCTCTCAGTCATGGAACAACAACGAAAAGCAATCTGGGAAGCCGACTTGGACGAAGAGCTTCAAGATGTCGATCTTGGTCTAGCGATAGGAAGCTATGGACAAAATGAAATCTATAGCGATGGTATGTAGTCTGATAGCGGTCGATCGAAGACAATTTAATGAAGGAACCAATAGTTCAAAGTCGTATTGACGAAGCCACTATTATTGCTGTACAACAACAGATGGCTCAACAAGCCGCATTTGCTTCGATCCCTGATGTCGTAAAACGAGTGAGCATGCCTTGCTGAATACCTGTGGTTATTCTAACTCTGTATACGCAAAGTTCATCATACACTTCCACCAAGCAGTCTTGGAGAACAATCTTTCCGAAATCACTGTCGCATATGAGAGTGGATGGAACCGATTGACTGAAAAGTTCTACTCGAAAACGGAATGGCCAGAAGCCGAGACCATTGCACCGCTTGTCAACGATGGTACGTAGGCCAACATTTGTACCCCTGGGATCTACTAAACTCTCTGATATAGATCCAATTTTCTTGATCCTCTACCGTGAACTCTACTACCGCCATGTCTACTCGCGACTTCAACCCGATATCGACGACCGATTCCACTCTTACGAGAACAGCTGTGAACTGTTCAACTATCTTCTCAGTGAGTTCCGATCGAAATATTTTATCTAGAAATTATCCCTGACGTTTCTTAGACTCCGATGGTCCCGTCCCCCTCCAACTTCCCGAGCAATGGCTCTGGGATATCATCGACGAATTCATTTACCAATTCCAGTCATTCTGCGTCTGGAGAACGAAAGTCAAGTCAAAAACTGATGAAGAGCTTCAACTCCTTTCTGAAGCTAGCCAAGTTCGTCTCTTCTCACATTCGACTTATCGCCGTATGCTTATGAACCGGAATCCAGGTCTGGAGTTCGTACTCCGTGCTCAACGTTCTGTACTCCCTCATCCAAAAATCCAAAATCAACGAGCACATCCTCGCTACTCGCGAAGGAAAGAGTGCCGACGAAATTACGTATGTTCAGTTTCTCTTTCCCCGCATCTAGATTCTAAAAGTCTATCGCTATAGCGAGATCGTCGGCGAATACGGTGCACGCCCATTATACCGCATGCTCGGATACTTCAGTATCATCGGTCTTTTGCGAGTCCACAGTCTTCTTGGCGACTTCACCCTTGCCTTGAAGGTCATGGAGAACGTTGAGCTCAACCAAAAGTCACAAGTCACCAGGGTCACAGCATGCCATGTTACCACTTACTACTATGTTGGCTTCTGCTACATCATGCTCCGGAGATATCCTGATGCTATCCGCACATTCGTCTCTATTCTCAACCTCATTCTTCGTATGCGTCAATACCACACGAGGAGTTACCAATACGACCAGGCATGTCAATCTTATATCTTCCTTCGCGCAACCAAAGTATTGACGGTAGACTCGAAAATTAGATCAACAAGACCGCTGACAGGATGTACGCACTCTTCGCGATCTGTAATGCCCTCTCGCCAAGCAGATTAGACGACAATATCTCTAATATCGTCAAAGAGCGATATGGTGACCAATTCGCCAAGATGTCACGAGGGTACGTATCAGCTGTCTGTTTACCTTAGTAAATTTGAACTCACCCGTTCATAGTGAGGAAGGTATCCCTGCTTTCGAGGAACTCTTCCTCTATGCTTGCCCCAAATTCATCTCCGCCAACCCCCCACCATACGAAGACGCCGAACTCTTGCAAGGCTACATCGAAGACCCACCCGTCGAGCCTGCTCAACGTCATCTATCCCTCTTCCTTTCAGACGTTAGGGCTCAGGGACCTGTCCCCACTCTTCGCAGTTTCTTGAAGCTCTACACTTCCCTCGATGCCAAGAAGCTTGCTGGCTTCTTGGACGCCGATGAGGAACAGATGGTTCAACAGATGATGGTCATGAAGCAGGCAAACAGGAGTGTGAGCCGAGTCGAGAACGGAGATGGACTTTTGGGTGGTCAAACGATCTCGACGAGTGATATTGACTTTGTCATCGATGGCGTAAGTCCACCTCATATATGATTACACCCTATTTCCTTGCTGATTGTTGAAATGCAGAACATGGTCCACATTGCGGAGTCTACCGTCGGAAGGCGATATGCTGGTTGGTACATCAGGAACACAGAGCATGCTCAGAGGGTATACGATAATATCAAGAACAGTCCTCTTCCACCAGCCCAACGGCCCAAACCCGCTGATCCCACTCAAACCACGCAGAGTGCACCAGCTCAGGCTGCGGCTCCGAAGACTGGCGGGCCCAAAGTCGCATGGGGTGGTGTAAAAGTTGCTTGATATATTATGTAGACTTACATTCTTTGTGATACTATTACCATTGTCTTCCTATCTTAAATGACTTTGGTCCTTCGTTCTTCTGAACTTGTGTGAATTTGATTGAGCGGTCGGCGCTAAAGTTATGCCACACAGTTGTCAGTTGCTCAGCTCCTCGCAGTTCATGCGGCTCACTTCACTTTCGTCTTTCTAACTTAAACTTCTTTTCCTTTGAACGGTCTGGTCTATAATGGCTTCACTGGCGAAACTGACATCTATCTCTACGCAAACGTTATCTCTCTTGCTCGAACGACAAAGACTGCAAACATTATCCGGACCCACTACGAACTCACTACACCTCCCACAGATCACACGGAACCTAAACCAACTACGGTTAGGTATCGTCGAGCTTGAAGAGAAAGGCGGAAATCCTGAAGCAGTGAAATTGCTGAAGGGTCAATATGAGCGTATGCGAGGCATGTTGGGGCCTGAGGCTGAGACTGCTGGTATTCCGAGGTATGTTGCTGCGGTATTATCATTCGTTCGAATCCCTAATATATTAGCTTGTAGTCTGAAACAAACATCCTCGGAAGAGCCAAGCCCAGCAGCTTCCTCTTCGTCGTTACCACGTTCCTCTGTATCACCCCATCCACCAGACCTCCCACCGAAACAAGTAGAAGGTCCCTTTGCGCCTTACACAGATGACCCGGAAGCTGCGTATCCCTCAGATGGAGAACTCCTCCAAACACAACGGCAAATCATGGACGACCAGGATCTCCACCTCGACAACCTGTCTCATTCCATAAACCGTCAACGTGATTTGTCGTTACAGATCAATGGCGAGTTGGAGGAACATGCTGGACTTTTGGAGTCGCTTGATGAGGAATTGGATAGGACTAGTGGACGGTTGAGTGGGGCACGACGGCGGCTGGATAAGGTTGCGAAGGGAGCGAAGGAGAATGGTAGGTTTTCTCTCTCTGAATGCTTTCGCGATGTGTTGTCTGACGATTGGGGTTATAGGCTCGACTGTGATGATTGGTGTCCTGATATTTGTACTGCTAATTCTAATCATTATTTTCAAGACATGATTATCTTGTCTTAGATACCCTTTTCTTTTTCATACATTTTAGGATCCAGGTTACTCCGCCCAAATGGCCAGTGGTCATGGCAAGACAGTCTGTTCGTTGACTCCACCCTCGCGCAAAATGAGATATATACGGTTTCTGCCAGCTGGGAGATATTCAAGCTACCAGTGCCGCGGCATGGTCATGAATTAAGGCCCGTTTTTGGCCCTCTGGCTCTCGGTTTGTGATAAGAAAGTGTTTTTTTAGAGGTATTGCTCAACTTGATTCGCAGTTACCTTCATGTTTTAAACTTTATCGCTTCAAGCGTTTACTTTCTATTTTACGTCACTCACCCCACTTCTCATTCTTTCGTCCTTCATATCGACAATGATTGCCGCAGACCACACAAAGTTCGAAATACCTGCGTTTCTCTACTAATCAAATTCACCTCTTACAACGTACGAGATGATCTTAATCTTTATATTGCTCGAAATACCTGTCAAAACAACGCAACATACCTCAGAATAACATACGCTGTAACAAATCATTTCACTCTGCTCTGGTTTAGGTTTCGTTCGAACTTACTGACATCTTCGATACACTCCCACTGGAACAATTACCATATTGAGGTTGCCACCTTCCTCATTCATACTCTCGTATTTTTACAAATCCAACCGCTGCCACAACTGGCCACTGTTCACTGACACGTCTGATGGCGGGGTTCCCGGCAAAGTGGATAATTAGTGGAGACGGTCGGGCGTACAAGTAGTGCATAGTTTTAATTTGAATCTCTCTCCTTCCCTCCTAACCGTGACTCTCGTGTACTTCGCCTCTCTAATGCATATATTTTAGTCATCTTTTTTCATGACAGTTATTTGTGCGTTCTATATTTAGACGTTGACTGTGGTATCTCTTCTTCGCTCTCCCGCGGTCCAAGTATTCTGACTGCTGTATCATGGACTCGTGCACTAGGGATCTGGGTCGTAGCCCATGAACATTTCAAAGTCATAAGGTCTTACATTTAAGCAGTACGTGATTACATTTTTAGATGCAGACCACTCTTCCTCCATTTTTCTTTTCTTTTCAAATTTTCTGAACGGTGTGGAATGATGTTAATTCCATTTGAAAGTTTACTTCAAGAGACTCGGGCACGATCATGATTGGCCAACAATAGTTGACTCATTACCCCGCAGTCCCGATTACAACAAGTAATCGAAGCTGACTTTAAATTGATGCCAGTATTACAGAATTCCGACACACGATCTGAACTGCATGCGATAAGGTATTGGATCATTGCTGCCGGTGGCATGATTCTTGAGTGGAATGAGGAGAAAAGTCGGCTATAGCAGTGCATTCATATTAAAGTTCATTAGGCGCCCCGTTACCGTCACCCAAATTCAGAAAGGCCTCGCCTGTCATTTCGCTTTGTTCTCGACCACCATGTCTGAGTCTTCGTGATTTCCCTTTCCAGACTTATCATTTCTACTTGTATCAACTCTCTTCCTTGGATGCCATCTCTGTTACAGAACCCTCATCACACTTCTCACTAACTATCTATCATGGCTCAAGTTGCTTCGGTACGCCCCTGACAAACTTGCACTGCTACGCTTTGCTGACCATACTACAACAGGGTGATTCTGCTTCCAGCTTGCTTTCGTTGTCTGTTGCGGCGGCCAGTGCTTCCCGCATTCCGACCAATGTGGACTCCTCGACCAGCAACTCGTTTGCTCCCAGTAGTTTCAATGCATCGAGCCAATTGTCTGGTGGCATCTCTGCTTCAAAGCTCCATGCCGCATCCAAGCACCGCCGTCTGTCGTCCACCGGAGTCATGAAACGTCGCATGAGCGATGCAAGAGAGGCCGCAGTCAGACCTTCGTGGGTGTCTCATGTACCTCATACAGAGAAACGCAGTATTCACACATACACCACAGTCCTGCAACTATCCAATCTGCAGCTGCAGCCTTGTCGTCGCTTGCAACACTCTCGCTTTCGAGCTCTCCCCCACCGTCTTCTGTTCAACTTTCGACCTCATTCACGGCTGCTTCTGAGATGATGAAGTCTCACTCAGCCGAAGCGGTCTCTAGTCAAGATGAGACCTCTGTGAAACAAGAGACCGTCGACACTCATGATACACCCGTTGGCAAAGGTGAGCTAAGCGTGGGTGGGATCACCATCAAGAATGGAACAGGCAAGAAGAGAGGCACTATTTTCAAGTGTGAGAGCTGCTCGAAGGTTTGCATTGTCTGTTTACTGTCTTCTGTGTACTCAATTACTCCTATAGGTGTACCGTCACCCATCCTGCCTCATTAAGCACAGTAAGTTTAACTCCTATTCGCTCGCTTTGCTACCTCATCGTTCAATTTTTCATTCTCACAGGATGGGAACATTCCCCGCACTGGCGCGAAGCCTCCAAGTTTCTGCTGAGCAAGCACCAACAAGTCCAATTACTGGAGGCAAGTGTTACAGCCGAAATTCAAAATTCTGCTTATGTAAGCACATGCTAATGAGACCTTCCCATATTTAGGCGGCCGCCATCCTTTCACACATCTCGCCATCCGCCACGGGTGGAGGCTCTCTGCCTGAAGATCGCTCATTATGGCCATTCTACCTATCTGGCGGCGCGATGGCTCCGCCGTCCACAGCGACTGTCTCAGCTGATGAGACTCTGGCCAGACAAACTGCTTCTTCGCTCGAAGCAAGACCGGCCTTCCCCACATCTAGCTCTGTTCCAAATCATTCGACGCTCTCGCCTCACATGGCACGTTCCACGTCGACAGGGCCCCGCATGCACGACTACTCTATACCCACCTCTAGTGGTCTGACTCATGTCAGACCTGGTGTCCTTGCTGTGCCTACAGGTTCCTCCGAGAACGATCATTCGACTGCAAGTCGTGCTGCCCCAGTGCCCGTCCCGGTGAACACGACTACCTACCGAGATCCCGCCGGGTCCTACAGCCTTGTCAGCGGAACGTCCGAGTCGTGGGGTTCCCCCGCGTCGTTCTCTTATGCTCATTCCTATGGAACAGGTGGATGGTCGTTGCCTGATTCCTCTGTTCGGTCCGAGTCCGGTTCAGCTTCTCGTTCGCGATCGGGGTCAATTCCGAGAAGCGAATACGAAGACGAATTTATCGACGTGGACGGGGAGGACGTGGATGGGCAAGGGTACGGATTTGCTTCGAGGGGAAGGACGAGTGCAACTAGGGATGGATGGAAGGATGGGAAGGAGCCTGATGCACCTGTCCAGGATAAGACGAACGAGGAATGGGACGGGATGGAAATGGAAATGGAAATGTGAAGCGTGTCGATTTTTTCTCGTGTGTATTTTTGTAATCTTTATTCTGTTATGTTCTTGACACATGGGATTGCGGTAGCGTGTGTCGAGTGTCGTGGATCCCCCGCTAAGGACAATCTGATTTTATTTCTTGGTTTGCTTCGTTTTTTTCCATCTGTATACATATTGCTGCTGCTGCTTTTTTTCTGTCATGTTACTTGTTGCTTCGATCTCTAGTCTGTTTGTCATGATGTTTATATCTCGCTTACTCTGGTTTTGTGTTTTTAGTGATGTTGACAATGTACCATGATATTCAAATTGCTGATATCACGGAAACTGAGAGGTCGCAGTCCCTTGTGTCAAATGAAGACTGTTCTTGGTCTAAACCAAACAGGAATATCGCCTACAATTCTGACGTTCGTATTCACATCTTTTTCAGGAATTCATTTGGACAGAACGTACACTTTGGATCGCGGATAGGGATTCGAGTTCATACCACGCTCGAGTCAAAGCTTTAAGCTCTAGTCTCCAGCGTCCGCGTCAACATGGCGTTCATTGAACCTTATGTCTCTCCAACAATGGACTCGGAAGCCGCGCACATTATGCGTGGTTGAAGCCTACAGTTCTGAGGAAGGTACGCAAGTCCTGTATACAGGTTGTTCTGATCCTTCTTGTCTACATCCTGTAGGCCGAGTCTACTATGCTCGATTCAGTCCGACTAATACTCGCTTTCCTGGTACGACCCTTGACAAATTGGGTTTCCCAATTCCGAAAGTCCAGGGAAATCGACGAGGATTTAGATCGGATTTACGCCGTTTTGAACGATCTGAACGCAATACCACTTGCGATTGGATCTCTACATTCTGTGGAGGATGTGCTCACTAAGGTTGTTGCATACACACCGGTAAGTTAAACGAACGTATGGCGGGGTTACATCGTTATTAATATGGTCTCACAAACAGACTACCAAGAAGTATCAAGACCGGTGGCTTACATTTAATCCCGCTCTAGAAACTATACACACACTGTTAAACACCTATCGGAGTAACCTCGAGCATGCTACTCGTATTCCGGACCACCGTTGTTTTACGCCGACCCAGGAAGAGGAAAAGGACCTCAATATTCCAGAATATTTCCAGGAGCCCTTACATCAACTTTGCCGGTATGTTTTTCGAATGCGATGGTTATTTGGACCATTAATGTCAATACGAACACTAGACAGTTAGCGTCTACCACCCTTCTACTCAAGAGTAGTCGGCACCTTCGATTGTGGAGGAAGTCATTGACTTTCGAGGATCTGCAACAATGCGAACGTGTCACGAGTAGCTGTCTAGAAACGATACAGGTACGTGACTGCAACATCATTATTTTTATTGCTTCGCTAACAAGTGCGTGCCCAAGACATGTATCACACCCAAAGTCATCTATCATGAACCTCTGAATACCAATGAGGATCATGATGCACCCCTCGACATCATGAAGAATGCCACACCCCAACGATATCGCCTCATAGATTGTCTTCAACTTACCAAACATCAAATATTGTCTATCTGCGAGTTCACTCACTTTCCACATGTACGATATTCTGCAGTATCGTACGTCTGGCGCGGAAATGCTGTCCCTGAGGGTTATAAGGCAGCCGAGTTCTCTGTTCTCGGCGCCGAAGAAGCAGACCCGATTGGTATCGAGGTGTTAAATGACACCTGTATGGCCGCACTCGCAAAAGGTGCAACCCATGTCTGGATAGACCGCCTCTGTATCATGCAGACTAGCAAAGAGGTACGCATCAATGCACCCTTCCATATTGCATACTGCTTCTCGTCTAGAGACATGTCATTAGACATTGCAATAGCAAGAGCAGATACATTTGGGGACATTACCCGGCGAGTTGGCCGCCAGAATGGTATGTCATTGTACGTGTGATTAAAAGGTTGCGAGCTGAATGTTTTAGCCTCGACCATGGTGGATGTGCCTTGATATTCGAATATTAGGTAGCCTGTAGTACAGGCGTCCAGCAACAAAGAAAGAGATACTATAGCTGATCGCCCAAGTACGACCTCTGTTAGTTCTCCGGTCATGCTGTCACCCGAACGCCCTTTACAGGTTCCAAGCTTCCAGGAAAAAATGACGACGATATCAGGTGGTGCGAGTGCTTCTTGCAGTGTCCATCCACGATGTATCCAGCCTGTCTCCGCATCTAAAGGTACTAGCTGTCGGAGACCGGCGGGGACAACGATACAACTGGAACAGGAACGATACATATGATACATTTCACGTATCTGCCAGTTTTTGTCCTCCTCACGTCCAGTAGATATGATATTCAGCATCATGGGCCTGTTTGGCATCTCACTTGATACCTCCGCGTTCAACAAGAATGATCGCATTGGAGCGACAATCGCGCTTGCCCAGAAGATTCTGGAGAAGGGCGGACGAGCGAATTGGTTAGGACTATCCTTCTATATGGACCCATGCCCTTTCATTTCGACTTTTCCTACCTTTCCACGAACACGCGTGGCAGGTAAAGCGCTTGTCCGTGTAGCAGAGGGGAAGTATCGTGAAGCATCGGAACTCATGGAGAATGAGTACCCTATCGCAGCAGCACTCGTACCGATGCCACTGGGAAGCATGGACGACGATGGTTACTTCACGTTCACTACCAATGCGAGACGCATCACCCTTTGTTCTGCCCCCGAAGAATTAGATAGCAACCGGACTAAACCGATGCACTTCACAGCGATAGACGGATCTTCATGGGAATGTTGCGATGAGAGTGTGGACTCCATTACAGAACTTCCTTCATCGTATGCGGTGGTACTTGGCTTTTTCAACGGCTATTTCCCTGGGGCCTCGCCAGCAATAAACGACAAGAATGTCCGTCTCATGCTCGTTGAAGAACATAACCCCGGAAAATCACATATTCGATCTTACTTCATGCTCAGCGGACACTCGAACGTTTGCAAGTCGTTTCGAGAGTGGCCGCAAAAGCAATTCTCTATCGGTGGGCCAAGCGTTTGGAACAAGCAATCGATCTTGAAAGAAGATCCGAATGAACCGTTGGACGAAATGACAACAGTGGACCAGAGACTGATCAGCAATAGCCCTGCGAGAAGGGACGAACCTGTATCACTCATGGCAAAAACAGAGAGGAAGGCGAGATGGGCTATACCTCAGCTTACTCTCGAGAAGTACTTGACGAAAGAATCATCCAGTTGAAATGAATTTCGTTACCAATACGATGTTGTACGATTACGGATTAAAGCTTGC
This sequence comes from Cerrena zonata, assembly GCA_038087015.1. NCBI lineage: Eukaryota > Fungi > Basidiomycota > Agaricomycetes > Polyporales > Cerrenaceae > Cerrena > Cerrena zonata. The sequence continues at coordinate 518,273 of JASBNA010000005.1, forward strand.
CGTGCTTGAGGACACTGGCTGTATCCAGTCACTCATCAATACCCACAGCGTGCCGATAAAATAATTTGAGTTTCTGTATTTTATTGAGCGTCGAACGTTGAGAAATCGCGAGTGACATGACACACATGCAACTCTAAATAGTCCAATAGTCCGAGTCTACTTATTCATTATAAGCGACTAAAATGCAAACCATAATACCCCCACTCCAATTTCATATTTTAAATAGTACGTCCTCAGACGACAACATTTTCTGTTGCCTGACTGACGATCTTGATCGCCTGTTCGGACCTCGGTCTGATGTCCACTTTGAACGGCGTAGGTGTCCTGAATACATCAATTGTTTTTAGTTTGACATTGACGTGGTGAAGGTATGATAAGGTTCTTACCTGAAGACAGAGTTCTCGAATTTCACTTCGGGCTCCATGATATTGCCATGTTCATCCTTGGCTTTGCTGAAGTCGAGGGTTGCAACCATGGTGGCCATGACAATCCAGAGGGATGATTCGATAAGGTGCATACCCGGGCAACGTCTATTTAGGTAACATTTTCAGTTAGTGGTCAATGCTCTAAATGACGAACTGAGTGTATTACCTTCGTCCGTAGCCGAATACGTAGTTACGAGGCTCGCGACGTTTAGCGGTGGCTTCATCAACTTCAACAAGGAATCGTTCTGGTTTGAACGCGTGTGGTTCGGGGTAAAGTTTCTCGTCGTGAAGAACGTTCCTAATAGCGAGAATGACACATTAGCATAACTCTCATTTGTCATAAAGTTTAGCGAATTACCAGATGTTGGCGAAGACCAAAGTTCCCTTGGGGATGAACATGCCCTTGTACACATCATCTTCCATCAAACGATGAGGAAGACCTGGAAAAGTGATCACAACATTAAACTTTGCTCAATAATAGCATGTATGTGACGAAAACTTACCCAATGGGACGGGTGAACCCCAACGCAGACATTCGCTGATGACGGCCTCGAGGTAAGGCAACGATTCACGGTCAGTCCATGTCGGGAGTCGGTTAGGACCAACAACAGTGTCCATCTCCTGCTGAACTTTCTCGAACACTTCAGGGTGCTGGAGCATAGCCAAGATGAAATGTTGGACTGCGGTGACAGTCTACGGGAGGGTCAGCCGTGGATAAGGTGAATAAGGCAAAACAGTTACGTACCGTGTCCAAACTGGCGGAGTACATCGAGTTGGCGGTCCATCGAATATCGAAATCACGTTCAGGATCGATGACAACGTTGTCCTTGGTACGAACATCCTCAAGAAGCATGGTGCAGAAGCAGGGCAATGCAGTACCATCCCGCTAGAGACACACATGGATCAACATCTCGATTGATAGCAGAATAGACTTGGTTAATTAAACACTCACCATGCGTTGCAATAGATGTTCATATGGCTTGTCAACGAATTCCTCCATCTTGGCACGCCATGCCGCAGCCTTCTTCTTGAAAGCGGCACCAGGGGCCCAATCAGGAAGGTACCTCACTGCAATTCAATTCAGGAATTTGATCATGGTGAGAGATCGGTCTAAGAAGCACTTACAGAATGGGAAGATATCAACAGGCCAGATTCCTCCACCGGAGGCAATTCGGTTGGAAAGAATGTCAACACATTCTTCTGCAAGGGACAGATATTTGTCGTCTTTTGAAGTGACTCGATATCCGTAAACAACATGCAAGACCAAAGAACCGGCATACCTATTAGATCAAAACGGTAAAACCGGGTCAATAATGTTCATATGACTAAAAGAATATAAAAGGAATCGCAGATCGTACCTCACAAGGTAGTCCAAATGATGTTTTGGTTCGGTCAGGATGCCCTTGACCAACTCATGAGCATTATACTCCAGAAGGGGTTGATAAGTCCGGACAGCGGAGGCGCTTAGTGCCTGCTGCATCAACCTTCGCTGACGGCGGGACTGGTCGCCATATCGAGTGAATGCGACCTATTCCAGGCACAGCAGTCAGTAACGTTCTAAGCGAGTAGAAGAATATAGTATAGCACGCTGCACTACCGGCGGGCAAGAAATGAGAGTAGACTTACCATATTTTCACAACCACACCTGATATCCGGGAACACCGGGTGAGCCATGTGTCAAGATGATCAAAGGACTACTCACAATTCACCCGCCATTACGAGAGCGGGTTTGTCAGAATAAATGGAACCCTTTTTGTCCATGAGGTCGACGGCAACCTCGTTTGTGTTGCAGAAGACGAGACCCTGGCCGAACACATGGATGTATACAATTTCTCCTGCTCGGTGTACAATGATGAGCGACAATGTGTATAACAGAAACGTAACCACTGACCATATTGTTGGGACCAGTTAGCTACTCGAAGCCAAAGTTCACGGGCTGTCAGGTCCAAGATGTTTCCTACGAGTGGGAGAGGCTTGGGACCAGGTGGATAGTGTACGTTCTGCGACTTCTTCTGTCGCGACCAAACGTACAGACCATAGGCCACAACGATGCCAACCAAGAAGGAGTTCATGATGGGATTTGTAGACAAGAATGATACCGACTTCAATAAGTAGATATTGAGGAAAAATAAGGTTCCGTCAAAAGGGCAGGATATGTTACGGGGGTTGCTTCTCGAAAGTCTTTAAGACAGGGAAGCAAAGAGGCGTGACACGCCACACGGAAAGGAGAGGCGAGATGTAAACGAGAGACTAGAGTTAGAAAGAGTGGATTTTAAGAGAGATAGGGAGCCGGGGCTATGGGGCTGACAGGTGAGCAAAACAGGGATAGGCTATGATGATGGTCGCCCACGGAGACTTTTTATTCATTTCGAATGGAAGCCGAAATGTCGGAAACGTGTACACAAACGGAGTCTCTTACCGAGCTCAGGCTCGTGGCAGCCTCCGAAGCAATCTGGGCGGATTCGGAACACTTCTGGGTATCGCTTCAAGGGTAGCCGCCCTCGACTGTCTGTGCCCGCCTAAAACATAAATTACGATGAACGAATGAATCAGGTCCTGCGTTACAGATGAGCATATTAAGCTTCTGCCAATTGAGAGATAAAAGCGACTGTTCTCACCCTACTGGTACTGGAAGCCCTACAAGCAGACATCGCCTTCAAATTGCAATCCCCTTTCATGACAGAAGACGTAAACGACGCTTCTTCACCGACATTCCGAGCTTCTTCGCCCACGCCTTTCACAATCACCTTCGGTTTGCCACATATGTCCACTGCGCGGCCGCTTACCTATCAATCAACGCTCAATTTCCAAAAACCACCAGGGCCTTGATCAGCTGGATTGACAAACGACAGATGGTCTCAGGCTGCAGATCTTTCAGTGAGTAGGAGAGTTTAGAGACAATTTAAAGTTCAGCGAATGGAGCGACAGAGTCAACGTTGTGGTAACTATAACTGATCGGGCCGCTGTGGAAGAAGGATCAAGCGGGTCAGCGAACGCTAAAGAGTCCTTTAATTACATGACGAAAACACATTCTCGACATCAACGGGCCCGGGGAGTGGTGGTCATCGTAATAAATCTTAGATGCTAAAGCTACTGCAGGCATGCCACTACACCGACCTTTCGATGCAGGGTACCATAGGCCAAAATCAAAGATGCTTGTCAGAAATTTCGAGTGTGTTCACATCTACACCATCTTTAAACCAACGCTCTTCTTCCGAAATCGCAACATCATTGCCGCTCATTTGGCGTTTGCGCATCCTACCATCCTCATTGAACGTCCAGTCCTGAAACAACGATTGTCGGTGATACCGAAGGATGGACTTGACTTAATGAAATCATACCTCTAGACCGTACGTGCGGTACCACTGTTTAGTACCATCCACACTGAGTTCGAACCACTCGTAGAAGAACTATATGGGGTTGAACGGGAAATGAACCCGAGGATGTGAGACTAAGATCAAACCTAAATCTCATACGCACCTGGACGGCGATCTTATTGTCTGTAAAAGCAAATAGATCCTTCCTCAATTTATACCCATTCTCCTTTTCCCACTTCTTGCGCAGAAACTGTTTCACCTCTTCATGTCCGCTCATAAATTGGTCGCGGTTGCGCCAGATAGTATCCGTCTGATAAAAACACTTTAACACCAACAAGACAAAGAAGTAGAATGCACAGTTACATACCGTGTAAGCAAGAGCAACCTTCTCGGGATCTTTGGTATTCCAGAGATCCTGAGCAGCTTTAACCTTGTTCAGAGCAGTCTCAGCTGTGAAGGGAGGAACAGGGGGTCTGATATCCGATCCAGACATTGTCGTAGTGCGAGTGAGAACTGGGATGGTGCTCGAGACGGAGCGATTCTTGAGATAATTATACACCTGGATTACGTGCTAAACGCTACCGTTCAGTAGCATTTATAAGTGTCTCCACCCTGATCTTGCTAAGAATATGATAAAGCGATCCACATTTACGCAAAGCACTTGCTATCATACCAGTGATCCATCGCTTTCAAACATATCGGACACAAAGAAAGTCACGGTGCACAGACCGTACGCCCCCGAAGGGCTTACAAAGCAGGCGTCATGTGAGCATGGGATCGCTTATAAAAGCCTTGTCAGCAAAGGCGTTAGGTAGTACTCAAAGACACATACGACTTGAATTGGCATATCGACACTCACAGCTTGAGTGTATAGCTGTTGTGGTAGCTGAAGTTGATGTATACCAACTCAGATTGCTGAGGTTATTCGATGTTGTACTTTAGTTGATGTCATATAGCTTCAGAGTCTCCAAATAGGACATGCACGTGCACATAATATGCTACTCGGGATTTGCATCGCTATACATGAAGCAGGCAATCATAAGAAATAGGCGATGTTTCAAAGCTCACTAGTGCTTTGGATCGAACTTAGGAACAAATAGCCTTTTTTGGATGGTTCGGAAAATGCCGATAGCAGGAGGAGGCTGATTTTCAATTTCGAGACTTTCGAACTCTACAACTTGATATGTTTGAAAGTTGGAAACTTGCAACGTCTCTTTGCTTTTGCTCTAGAAAAATGTTCACTGTCCCTTGGAACAACTATACTGTGTTATGTGTGACGTGCCGCTTGTTGGGACATGATTGTTAAACTCAACGCTGTTTGTAACTTTGAACGCTTGAACACACAGGTCCCTGACCACACTGGCACGCATAGCTAAGTTCTGCGTCGTTCTCAGTTTAGATCTGGTCGCAGTACTCATTTCATCGCAAATAACCTCCCGGAACACGTGTACTGTGATCAGGATCGGGCAAAGTCCACAAACCCAGAGTATGCACGAGTCCTTTCTACGATATCGTTCAAACTTCGGGGACGTTCGACCTCGGAATAGTGGCTGCCGACCTTGTACTTGCTACCAGTGCCTCACCGACTCGCCATCATGTTGTCAGGCAAAAGTATTACGCTTACTAAATAAAGGCGCCATCGCAGGTGTTGAAACCGGTGACGGCGCGTCAATTGCCATACCAGGCAGGTCACTGACTACTACAACATTGTTCAAGTGATAGTAATCTAACCACTAGGAGCTCCTGGCCCATACGTCTAGTTCGCGATGAAATAGGAGACTTCCTACTCCGGAGTACTCTCCTACACATGGACTTTCGGGTAATTCAGTCCCTGTGAAGCAGTTTATCATTCTCGGAAGTTCAGCAGTCATCTCAAACATGCTGAACCTCTCACCGTAACCTAACCGACAGAGCCTCGGTGACGATGACCTCCACTAAGAAATCTACTTCTTGTTTCTAGACACCCATATCAGCTCGAGCACCGCTGTCTTTGGAACGGTCTTACCAATATCGGTAGTGCCTCTGTCCGTCTGTCCATTGGATGACATCACTTGGCATGCATGTACAAAACACTATGTTTGGTATGGTTTTGCTCACCCTCGCCTTACCCTGACCATCCCGACTCCCAAAGACGTTTAGCATTCCTACACAGGAAGTCCGTTGTTGTTCCGCGTGAGTCGACGGCGTTGGATGACGAAGATGTGTATTGCGATAGTATATAACCTCTATGTTGAGGACGATGTATTGTTCTACAAACTCACTAACGCATTCCCAAAACAACACCACCTTCAAATGTCTACACAATCCAAGAAAACAACTATCACCGAAGGTCCTACTCCCCTGCCTAGGTAAGAACTTAGGTGTATTACCCCTTCAACATGATAATTGACTATTTGATTCTCTCTAGAGGCGCAGCCTGTCTTCCATGCCGCAAACGAAAGATGGTGAGCCCCTTCATTGGTTCATTTTCTCTCGTTTCTTCGATATATTAATCCCCAACGTCAGAGATGCGACGGAGGGCAGCCCTTTTGTGGCCAATGCGTGAGCAAAGGGAGACAAGAAGACTGTGAGTATACCACGGCTCCCGGTCTGACCAGGACACAGCTACTCGAAGAGAACATCGCCCTTCTAGAGACTCGGATACGTGAGTTAGAGAACCCCGAGGAAGGAACATCCATCAAACTCCATGACCCCCGCGCTTCGAGTGGGTTGCAATTGACGCAGCCCGGAGGTGTGACGGTACCTGGTAGTGCGAGCGGGAGTGGTCAAGTCATCGACCTCGCACAGTTGATGGGACTCGGTCAGTGTTTCATGCAATTTTTGTTGGAAGTTAATTGAAGGGCTGTGCAGGTGAAGCACCTACAACTCCAGCCGCGCTTACATCCCAAGACAAATCTCACTTGTGAGTTATTCTTTCTTGGCATACTGCGTTTCGAGCTGTTGACAGTCGGACACAGAATCGATGCGTTCGTTCCACATGCGTCCCAAGTCGGTTTCTTCATTAGCATACCCCGAATTCTCGCGATGACCCATGGAGTGCTCCCTCCTGGTTCTCTCCTGGAGGCAATGCTAGACGCTATGTATCTCTGGGGCAGCCACTTTTCTAACGACTCTGTTCTTCACTCCCGAGAGGCTGAACTTCTAGGCCGAGTAGTTCATAGTGTCTCAGACTCGCTCTTCATCGATTCAACAGCTCAACGCGGACATGCGGTTCTCTACGGGATCCAGGCAGAAGTCCTGCTAGCCAACTACTATCTCGCCAACGGTCGGTTTTTGGAAGGAAGATATCACATCAGTGCTGCTGTCTCGTTGGCTGTTAGTTGCAAACTCAACCTCAGTCATACGAATTTTACCACGAGTAAGTCAATATCATCCCAGGTTTTATTCTTATTCGTGCTCAGAACATCGGGTTGATAGATCCGTTGGACCCCATTGAAGAAGGCGAGCGGGTGGATGCCTTTTGGCAAGTTTATGTCCTTGACAAGGCTTGGGCAGTTGCTCTGAAATCCCCTTCCTCTATATCAGAAGACGGCTTATGGGGTACCCAGATCGATACACCCTGGCCACTAACATTACAGGAATACGAGCAGGTGAATCCATTCGTACTGCACATTTTTCTAACAGAATACTTACTTGTGCCAGGGTGTTTTTGCGGACTTGTTTAGCAACAACACGGTTCAGATGTTCTTAGCGGGACTCGACGTCACACCACCTGTTGGATATTCACCTCTCGCTCTTCGTGCTCAAGCGACTATCCTATTTTCCCGAGCCTCTATCATAGCAAATCAGTATAAACACGGTAAGCCCGACTCTATACAGATATTCTGGAGAGATGTGTTGACGTGCTTTTTACTCGCAGATATGTCTGCTTTCCAACACGAATGTGTTGTGCTGGATGACTTTGTGTCAAAGTTCTTAAATACACTCCCTGTGAACCCTGAAAGTCGTGACGACCTCGTTACGGCTGCACTTGGACATGTTGCTCTAATCCAGTTGCACATGACCCTGTCGACTAGCGAGAGGAAGTCTCGGGATGCTTGTGTTGCTGCCGCTAGAGCTACACTTGCTACACTACAGACGATTCATTCATCTCAGATGGGGTTCATTAACCCCATTGTAGCTGTAAGTAAAACCCAGTGTGTTTCTCGATATAGTGCTGACAAACTTCCTTACTTCCTAGACCCTGCTAACCTCTGCTGGGCAGGTTTTTGTTGAAGAAATTGCGACGGTCAAGGCATCCAACCCGAGCTCCAGTGCAGATGCATATCTAAACGAGCTCGCTACGTCTGTCGAGCGCATTTTGGCTATCATGGCTGATTTCGCAATGGTTCTTCCCATCATGGGTTCGTTCTAAGAATTGAATCATTTTTCTATCTCGAACTTCAACTAATCGTCGTCCTAGGTCTGCAAGCCGCTCAGCTCCAATCAGCTTACCAGCATATTAACTAAGATTCTTGATGCTGGGAGGCCTGCTCCATAGACACCGCGACTGGCATCCCCTGGATGACGAACCACTTTGCATCACGTAGAAATTCCTTGTCTTACCATGTTTTTGATGTCGACACACGTTGTACTGTCTACAAAGCTTATTCCTGCTTCGATAAAGCCAGTGTAATCTATGACGTGAATGTTCCCCGATATATTTCGAAACAAATGTTCACAGGAACCCAGAGAATAATACAAACTACAACTGTATACATAAGAGGAAGTGAACGAATAGGAAGTTCCCAAGATAATCCGACGATCAGAAATGCTTCGGGTAGATGGGAATTCGAACCTTTTCCCAAACCCAACGATGTCCTCATGGCACGCGTCGGCTGGCCTCCGCGTTTGACTCCATAATTACCATTGACACCCTTTGTCGCGAACTGGCAACTAACTTTACACAACTCTCTCCAACGCTTATACATCCCCACATTAGTCTCAAAATGTACAGACCACTGCTCTCTTCCACTCTGTCAGCTCGAATCGAACGTGAAGCCCCAGATTTCCATGAGCGTCTTCAGTCTCATTCGCGTGCGCCATCAACTGCCACACTAAATGGCCCGAGGTTAAACGAAGAACTTGACAAGACAGAGCACGAAGATTGGGAGACAGAAACCTATGTCGATGGGACACCAACGTCTTCGCAGTCGTCTAGGGCACCGAGTACAGTTGAAATGGCGGAGCATGAGGAAACCCGGGGTCAGAAGACAGACACACACCCACGTCTCGGGAACCCTCTCCAAATCATTTCTCACGGTATTTACCTTTGGTATAAATGATGATCAATGGGTTGAGCTCCTTACCTCCCAGCACTCTCAAGGACGATGGCTGTCAAGACGCACACTTTTGTCTCCCTTTGGTACTACTCAATGTTCTTGATATTCTTGCATAATTCTGACGCACACATAAAGGTTCCTTCTCACCATTCCGATCATCTTCTGGGATGCTGGATACTGCTTTATGCGGTAAGTATTTATGTCTGTTGCCAGGCTGGCAAGGCGAGGCATTTGCTCACCTGGTAATATTCACTCAGCCCTCGTTCGATGAGAGGAGGCGACCTCCATTGGATTTGGAAGCCTTATGAGCTCTACCAGGAAATCGACTTGGTAAATACGACCCATTCTAATACGGACTGTGCTTCTGACGCTTCGTATTTAATAGGTTTATGGTGTCAAGGCATTGGAAAACGGTGACGGTTTTACGAATGCGCAATGTACGTAGCCTCATGCGAAGTCGTCGATATTTGTCTAATTTTCCGTGAAGCTCTTCTCAACATTGTCGAGAACTTCATGAACATTGGATATCTCTACCTCGCTCATGTCTCCGGTTCCCCGGCGGCCCCTCTACTCGGCTTCGCTAGTGCCGTGATGACACTATCCAAGACTGTCCTTTACTGGGCGCAAGAGTTCTATTGCGGTGGTAAGTCGTCGACGTGTATCCCGATTTGATGCGCATCCTGATGTCTATCTGTGTATAAGGTTGTGCTGTTGGTCACAATGACCTCCAGACTTTGATTATCTACTGGATCATTCCCAACGGGTGCGTGAACTCCTCGGCAAAGACATCCGTTCACTAACATATATTGACGACATGACCATATAGACTTTGGCTCATCGTCCCGAGCTTTATCATCTCCCGACTGTCCAAGGACATCTTGGCATCGTTACGCGCCACTGATCAAGCTGTTAAAAAAGAGAAATCAGGAAAGAAATTGTAGGATGTTGATGTCGTAGTCATTATGTGCAAGACATGCGACGAACGCTTGGCATTATGAACTCTTGCTTATCTATTGGTTATATCTATCACATATCTTGGTTATGTTCGGGTCGGGTTGTATGTTGTAAAGCTGTTCAACCGTACTTGCTTTGATGAACCAGACTGCAATATTCAATATTTAATATTCAGTGTTGGCAATATGTGTTTGTCATTGATGCTGACATGACGGCGAATGCAGCCGGCGTCTGTGAAACTACTAGGAGGAACTTTTGTTACGGTGTTGTTATTTTATTTTCTCGTTCTTCCTGATTAGTTACTAAAGAGATGATCCTCCTAACAGCTCACCATTAAGTATTACGTTTCTGAAGACACTTGGTAAAGTTCGACGTCTTCTATTCCTCTTAGTTCTGTGACATGCTGACACGCAGTGCCTAGGTCGAACTAAACCATTCCATAGCCTCTGAATCATGCTCGTGATTTGCTGGAAATAACTCGCAGCACCTTGATTCAGAAAACGCAATATCATCTCCGAGTTATCCAGCTTATTGCAATTCTAAGTCAGGGTCTCCACTTAATCGCAAGATGACCGTAACTGTAAACTGCCTTGAGCAGCAGATATTACTTCTCCAAGTACCCTGCGGCAACAGCCTTTGTGATCTCTCCGATAAAAGCTGCACTTGACCAAGATATACGTCAACGACGGCTCCACGCAGCATACATTAGAGCCTGATATAACCAATCCCTATCAATCCAACCCTCTGAGTTACGAGGGATCTGCCAACTAGCCCTATGACGTGTTACGGCTACGTGGTCTTGCGATATCCTCTAGAGGTATAAAACCTAGACTGTTTGCAACACTAGTCCTTATCCCCCAAACTTCAGTTACACCAGCTACTTCGTATCCTAACACCAACCACTTTTTGACCATCGCAACTCGCCATGAACACTCAACCTCGCACCGTTGCCGAAGTCGATGCACTCATCCAACGAGGCCAACATCCCTCTGAGTGGAAAATATCCCCATTCGAGCGTCGTTTCGCGCATGTATCCCCGACACACCAACAACTTCTGCATATTAAGCAGATTTATGGAAGTCATCCCACAGTTGACCAGTCATACAACAACCGCCGGGCTAACCAGAAAGCAAGTAGTGCAGCACCCCCACATATCTATCGTCTGGGCTATGAGAGAGTCCTCTCGGAGATTAGCCAAGGTCAAGGCCATGTATTCGACAACGGTCGGGTACATCGTTTCCTCGATCTTGGCTTCTCCCCTGGTGGCTTCTCCAATTGGCTCTTGAATAATAATCCTCGAGCGTCGGGTGTCGGAATTACTTTATCTGACACCGAAGCCGGATACGTCTACGCACCTGATGATGCCAGTGCATTGGGTGATCCCAATCGCTTCACGCCCATCTTCGACAACATCATTGCCTTTACCCAGAACTCCTTGAGCAATGGGACGAACCCCATTCACTCTGTGATTCCTGGTAATGGCAATGCCCCAGAATTTGATCTCGTCGTTGCTGGTGCATTCCCTACAATGGAAGGAAAGCTGCCCTGGTATCACCGTGTTCAGTTGGCTCTATCCCAACTGTACATCGTTCTGTTCAACCTTCAGAACAATGGTTCCGCCATGTTTGTTATCAACACCAAGCCCTTTGTGTGGCAGGTCGAGGTCTTGGCAATTCTCAAGAACTGTTTCCGTTCCGTGGAAACAGCGAAAGGGTCGATACACAAGACTCGGACGTCCTGTTATGTCGTCTGCAAAGGATTTCAAAGGTCCAACCCTTCCGAGACAACATTTATCTCCCAGTACCTACGATCCCTCCGCGCTACATTGCTGACTCTCGCACAAATATCCGCAGCTCAAATAGATGTAGATCCCGAGGACTCCATGCCATCCATCTCCGGACGTTCAGCTGATGATATTTTCAACGCTGAAGGTCGGTTCATTCTAGACTTGTTCCAGCCGCGTTGGAAGGAACAATACGACGCTATCCACGAGGAGCTCAAGAAAGTCCTGGAGTCTGGCCATACCGGTACTGTTTTTCCAATATTTAATGTTTTACGTGATCATTCTGCTGACATGCGTTCATTTGGTGTAGGTGCAGGGAATTCAGCCCGCGGTGCCAACCGTGACAGTGGTATGGACTGGAGGAACCCACGCCCGACAGGTGGACAGAGCACCGGTGTACCCAGCAGAAAGCCTGGTTTCGATTTCGGTCGCAGTGCCGGTGGTTCCAACAGCCGCAATTGGCGTTGAGATGGATAGGTATCCTCATCGTCCCAACGTCACCAATCGAGATTCCTGTTACGACTAGTTTTGCCCGACTCGAATGTGATCCCTGTTCTTATGCAGTCCTCCTACTCCTCCTTCTTTGTCTTCTTTACTTGTACTTGTATTTACTCTAGTAACTCTGCTTGTAGCTATTATAGTAAGTACAAGTACAAGTAACTGTAACACCCTAGGTTATGCGCTCTAGCGAAATATTATATATCGGTTATTGTATACTTGAACCTTGAAACTGTTGTGATAAATTTGAATCCGATGAAGAGTCAAATTAGTTTTCTTTAGAAGAGGCTGACTTCGGATGAAGTATCACTATGTCTTGAGGTTTCGTAGTGCAAGGTCAATTTTTATCGTTGTCTTAGGAGTATAAGCCAGAGGCTTGATGAATATGACAAGTTAGGAAGCTATGACGTGTTCGTTACGCGGAGTGCACCAAGAGTGCCTAGTAGAGTGTAAGACGTGTCGGGTAAGTGGTGATGCTTAGGCGTCCTATATTTCTTTGTGGGACACGAAGGTCAAGAGGTGTTGGTATCAGTTGTGGTGGAATAGAAAGGTATGGACGTCTCGAAAATCCAATAGAGAGAACCAGATAATTGGGTATCGATAATATACAAAGCACTAAGGGTATCAGCCCCAAGCTGCGGTAGTACTAGAGGAGAAATTAGATTAGCATGACTTTCCATGAGAATCGGGCAAGTCACCAACCTATAGTTGACTATTAGGTGGCCGTCTGTCGCGAACGACTAATAATACGATATGTGAGTCAACGTGTATCTGTATGGGTAATAGTAGACGGACCTTGAACAAGTTGGATACGGTATCGTCTGGTGCGGGCGCAAAAGCGAGATTGATATAGGTAAACTGAGCTGGTTTAGTATGACGCCAACATGGCCCGAAAGTGATACGCACCAAGGGATCTCCAGCCTTCCAACCCAGTTCCTTCCTCAGAAACTGGATGACGGCTTGAAACCTATTAGAAGCGGTGATCTTGTAGAGGTTCTGTTTCATAATCGGTGCATTCCCGACCGCTTTGAAGCGTACCACCACTATCAAACCACGATTAGCCTGTCTAGACGAAGTTGAGGATATGTTATTGCGCACCCTTGGCCCCATCTTTCTTCTTGTATGTTTCGAGAGCCTCCAGTGCTTCTTGGATACTAGCACCCGAGTCCATTGCAGTCCATGCCGAGGGGATAGCACGAGAGTTAGTGTCAGGAGTTCCTCCCGCCATTTATTGCATGTGCCTTGTTTTCTGTGTTGGGTGATCGTAGGACAATCCTATCAGACTCCTACCCAACGTGGTTCAGTATGCCTCGCTTGTCAGTGATTGCCAAATCGGGAACGGGAACCCTCAAGCTCAACATTGAACACGATACTGTATGTTTTCCTCCAATATTGTACTTGACGATATTTGTACTTATAATCACTTGAGCTTCATTGTGTATGTACTCTATCATTATGAGAATAAATAGACTTCTACATTGCAGGCCCGTGATATTCCGGATATTGGCTCCCTCGACACTGAGTCGACACACTTTTCCAGTGTTTTCAAACTCGCACTTATATTCCCAAATCATGTTGTGACATTCATCACACTCTAACAGTACTGATATCAGTGTCTGAATACGCCTATATCTTGATCACGTATGGTAGTATGCCTCCGGACCTCTCTCGCTACAGTCTATTTCCCGCGCCATCCACCAACTCGGTCAGCACCCTCCCCTCTAGGTCGCTTCGGCCAGAAAGTATCGGTTTTGGAAGCTTCATTAATATGATAAAGATAGGTCAGTGTAAATCACCAGTCGATATAATAATGATACTGACTCGGTATGTTCCTCTTCACGTTCGTGTATAGCTCGTTGTATTGATCATCCCACAACCTTTTGAATAGAACACAACCTTGTCATGCTCCTCTGCAAAAGACGTTATTGAGACTACGTCCAGAAAGAGTTTGCATCATCTGTTCTGGGTCGTCCGTAGCCCCGTCCTCTTGGGGGTGGCTCTTTAAGCGATACAACATACTCCTAATTTGTTCTTTGTACGTCTGTGTATCGTCATTTGGGCCACGGAACCCAGAGCAAATGAGATAGCAGGAGGTACTCTTCTTATGAGTACTGACTCCGGTCGCACCAACATCCGCAAAGCATGCCCACAAAACTCCGATAACCTCTGCTATCCAAGCAAATGGCTTCGTATTGATATGAAGAATCGCCCTTCCGCCTTCCTTCGTATTCGTCAGGATGATTAGTAGCTGCGCCAAAACCAATTTCGGACGAGTCGACCAGGGAATGTCCCCTCTCGGTTTAGGCGATCGAGGACCAGGGAACGCACAGCCAATGACAAGGTCATATTGATTAGAGACAGCTGTATCACCATCCTTTGCACCCAGTGGGATGATAGGGTCGTTACCATCTTCCACTGCCTGCAAAACCAAGGTGATAATATCTGATGCGACTGTGGTATAGCGGTGTGCGTTGGTCCTCAATGGAGTGTCAGAAGTCAACTCGCTCAACACCTTCTCGTCGATACCTACACCTTGGGCTCCTGGGTTGTTTTCCAAGAGCCAAGAAGAGAACCCTCCAGGAAAGTAGCCTAGGTCAAGGAAACAGTGCACTCTGTCGTTTCCGAGTGCCCCGCCTTGTCCCAGGCTAATTTGCTCTAAGGTCCCTGAATATTGTTTTGTTAAGTCAGTGATGAAAGCGAGGTCATTTGTGTTGTCTTCCTGTAGTTTGCGCCTCTCATCATAGCCTTTGGAGATAGCGGGGTGATTGCGGTGAATCTCCTTAATCACCAACAAGCGTTTGAGACTTTTGGACGCATCGTCTTGGTGGTGAAGGAATCGGGTCTCGAAAGAAGTGAGTGGGATTTGGACTTCAGCGTCTTTGATAGCCTGGTTCAGGACTTCTACAGATGAAAAACTCATGTTTGAGGATAGTTTTGTGTAGGATGGAGGTTGGAGTTGGACGGTAATTGGAAGTCTAAGGTAAACAAAATATACCTCGACGCCACATCGTTATATACCAGAGTGGGGCTCGATGTATTTGCGAAGTCCGCGGGATGATACTTCAGAATTTGGCAGAATATCAACTACGATCCTAGTATGTTGACGGCGTGGAACGAATGTGATGGTTAAGGGAAACTGGGATCCTCATATACTGTCAGTCCGTGGAACTCGTCCTTGTCAAAATGGATCAGATCAGCAAACCTAGTAAGAGCCATAGTACCATACAGGAATCTCATAGAACAGAATAGAAGCACGCCTACAAACAGATCATCTTCCGCAGACCCTTCCAACTCAATCTGGACTCTTTGATGTGCATCTCTTTTGATTCAGGAGACACAGGCTTCCTTGGTGATTGACGAGTCAGAAACGGAACCCTTCAATGTGCGGGTCTCAAGATCCCACTTTTCGCGCTCCTCCGAGTCCACAAAGCTATTAGGAGCGAAGTCCGGTGCTATAGCAAGCACTGCGTATTCGTTCACAGACAACTGCGCTGCATCGTTTGTTGCTACGTTTGCGATCTAGAAAGCAATTTTTGTGATCATTATCAAACCGTGTAGAGAAGAATCGGACTGTGGTCTACATACCTCATTGATTGGGTTAACGACATCAGTTCCGCCAACTTGAGTGACGGGCGGCCAGATACCGACAGTATTCGTACTTAGTACATTCCAGGCGGTTTGCTTCAGCGTATTGTCGTTGAGTCTTTGGCCTAAGGTTTGTAAATATGAGAAAAGACGTCGGGAGCTCCCTCTAATGCAATCCACATACCTGCATAGGCTGTAAGTTTGACATAGTACTGCAAGAATTTGATGAATCAGTCAAGGGACGACATTTTGTAGATTAGGTGAGCCTTACCTGAGGGAAAGTATTGCTCTTGAATGTGGAACCATATCGCGCGGTTTTCCTATTGCGTTTGCTTAGTATGAGTCACTCGGATGCTCTACACATAGAACTCACTGGGCATCGGTACCGTTATATAACCTGCAGAAGTCCAACCATGCGGCGTCGAACTCAGGTTGATCAGTGATGATATCCATGAGCTCCATAAGCAACTCTGCTCCTCCGAAGACCATCATGAGGTGATACCTAGAGGAAGAGGTTGTTAAGGGTATGTAAGGATACTCTTCATTCGAGATGCTCTTACGATCCCTCGCCGACTCCGCCTTCGTCTACCATAGTGCCGTCAGAGTTCCAACCAACTGCGGCTCCGTTACCTGTGAACAGACCGAATTTGAAACTTGCGATACTTTTCTGTGCACAACTTTCAGTTTCTGAATCGGATCCTCAGGGGAGTTTGCTTACCATGCCGGTAATTATACGATCCCGCCATTTAGTATCGTTTGTCCTTTCCCATTTGACGAACCAGTTTCCAGCGAGGGACGTCCAATCAGGACCGATACGCAGTCGACTCTCAGCAAGTCCAGGCGGAGGAGGAGGTAACGCTTTTCGAAGAGGCTCCCATGTGATAATACTTTGGTCAGCTTGAAGTGAGAAGTCCATGAGATCTCCCATAAGCTCATCAGCTAACAAACGTTTAGTTCCTTTCTATTTTTGTTAGATTCGTTACGCATACCTGTCAAGTAGTAATACGGTCTCCTGAGATGGGCACAAGCAATACGAGCTTCCTTCGCACCGTCACCCCAATGTGTGACATGGTGTCGACTACCGAGACCAGCGAATGGGCCGGTATGATGGGAATCAACCTCGGAGAGGTGGCGAGTCATGGCATGTGCAATACGGAATACGTCTGCTCTGCCAGTCCGGAAGAACGACATCCAGAGCCAGAGATCAGTTGCTAACAAGGGATGTCAATATTCTTTTTCCAAGTTGCAAGGGGCACCAAGACGTACATAGCTCTCCATTGTCCCATGCCTGTAATAGTAATAGTCGTTAGAAAACTTCGGAGGGATAGCATGTAGAGCGGTACTTACATAACCTCCTACGTCGTATCTCCAAGCATGACGGGTTTGATCTAAGTTTCAGTAAGTATAGACATCGAAAGGAGTGGCATGAGAATGTGCGTACCGTAAGTGTGCATGACATCTCCGAAATCCCAGAATCCATAAAACTGACGCTGCTCAATTTCCTGGGCAAAATCAAATCAGTTCTAACTCAAGAGCGACAATATCAAACATACAGCAACATAGAAGTCAAGGAGGTCGCTCTTCTGCTTTTCGATAGCTCGAGCACCGCTGGTGGATGTCTGAGGTAGGCTCCTGCAACGAAGAATATGTGAGTAGGATGGTTCGACTCAATTTGATTGTTATAGAATACCATCGTCCACCCCAGAGTTTGTGAGATTGGTAGAATTCAGGAGCTGCTACGACTTGCGGAACTTTCGACTATCCGAATGAGAGTCAGTACAGATTCAGAACTCCTACACAGTGTGTACGTTACTTACGTTAATGGAAGCTAGTTGAGCAAGTGTCTGTCGTGAGGGTGTTGCCGAAACGAGTTGAAGTGTCACTTCGTATGAACGTCCAACACCAGTTGGGTTCGGATCCGGGTCACCAACATCTTCGTAAGTCAAGTCCAACTGTGCCGAAATAAGTCACAAAAATAGGAGATCATGGTATGAGGGTACTCACACCATGTGCGACGACGTCATAGTGTCTGTTTCAATGGATGAGTTCACCTGTACGCACTTCACTATCACTGTCACTTACCTCATGTCGTATGCAGGTGCCTAATCATTACGATCATGTTAGCGCGAACGGGGTAAGGAAGATCATAAACAACCTACTCTCGGACTATACGCCCAGACAGTGACTGCGGCGGCATCTCCGCCTGCCCCCCTGACGTCTAGACCTCTAGGCGCACCTTCCCAGAAGTCTCTCAGCGAGAAAACTACACCTCCGTTGTTCGCACCACCGACATATCCTAATCCAGCTGCACGTTTTCCAAATCCGGCATTCAGCCAACTAGCTTTTGTACTGGCGTTTGTCCTCTTGGTGACAGTAAACCTTTCGGAGGAAAGTTGGTCCAATGTAAATTCGGCCCAAACGGGCAATTGATCAACTTCGGAAGAAACGGTAGTAGGCCAAGTTGAGATATCGGGAACAGCTTGTCCGTTGAATTGAGGTGTCAAGACCGCGGCGGTAGCATCTCGACGTAAACCAGAAAGAACGCGAACGGGTTCTCCCCAGATTCCTCCGTCCGTAGTGGCAAAACGAACATGACGATCGTAGAGCTGGTCCGAAAGGGGTGTGGAGAATGTCAAGCCCTGTCATAGAAAGTCAGAATGCGCGTATAACATGATATCGTTCAAAACATTCACCAAGCCCTTGATAAAGTCCTTAGTTTGGTCACCATCGTAAATGAAGAAATGGACTAGTTTGAGGGCAGTAGCACCTGCGGTTACATAAAACCGAGCGGTGAATGGTAGGAAAGCGTCATGACCACCACCAGAGTATTTTCCGGTAACCTGAAATAAATGAGTGACATGATCCAGAAGATCGTATTGCAACTTATACCTTCACAACAGCTCGAACAGGGCCACTTTGTTCAACATTCACAGTTTCGATATTTCCCGTGGTGACCGCGATAGACCCTTGGGACCCTCCGAGTTCAGGCTGGTCGGGTTGATCCTGAATCTGTGCAACAAGCTGTCCATTCTGGGCTTTTACTTGACCGTTAAGAGTTAATTGTGCAATCAATGTGTCTCCGCTCTTATTAAATGTCGCTGAGGCCAATGTGAGTGGGATCCTACAAGCTAGTTGGAGGAGGGAAAACTAGCGAACCTGAAAACGATCCCGTTGAGACTACAATACTGCTTTGACCGTCTGCGACCGTGACTTTGTTTTGAGGTTCAGTGGGACTACCAGGGGCAACATGATAGCCGTCCGAGACAGCCCCTTCCGCCGCAAGCGAGTGCCCAGTCCATTTGAGAGTTCCGTCCGGCCAGCTAGGTAATATTGCGGACACCCTTAGTATATTCTTTAGCTAGTAGCATGCCATTCATACTTACTATGCTAATGGCCAGGTTTGTAAAGGCACACCAGTACCGTCGGAAGTAGTCGCAGCTATGGCAGTAGTACGATCTATTTCACCTTGTGCCCAAGGCAAACCAAAAGCCGACCCAGTTGGGAGCGCCGTTGGTGCTTTACCATCGAGCCATTTGAGGTCCGCACCGTCGTCGGCGCGAGGGATTGGTGTCATTGCAAGTAGAGCTCTGAACTATGGGGTGAGCGAGCAATACAGACGTCGAATGAGGCCGTTCGTCCGGCTACAGTGAGCATCCTTCGTGAATTTATGTGAAGTACGCGAACATTACGATGAGAAGCATTGCGTTTCTGTTCGACGCGGTCCGTTGCATGATGAACGGCCCGCACCACATTCTGCAGAGACAAAGGGGTCAGTCGTCACGAGTATACGAACATATGAGGCGATGATAGGTACGGTGCGCGCATGAGTACCATTCGGTTCCTAACGTAAAACGTTTCATGCGTCGGTGAGCAGAGTGAAGACTACTGACGAGCTCGGAATGGCGTCTTTTGAGGTCATATGGTGTAGACGGAGCGGCAAGACATCTGATGCGAAACATTGTAAGTACAGAAATAGTATTATCTCACATCGTAAGTGGTGTTTGAGCTCCTGTTAGGTCATAGGTCCCGAAGAACATCCTCAGAAGAGGAGAAATCTGGTACAGTTGAAATGGGTATCTGCGTCCACGAAAATATTACCTATATTCTATAATGCTACTTAAATAAGTTACATGCGTTCTTAT
This sequence comes from Cerrena zonata, assembly GCA_038087015.1. Lineage (NCBI taxonomy): Eukaryota > Fungi > Basidiomycota > Agaricomycetes > Polyporales > Cerrenaceae > Cerrena > Cerrena zonata. The sequence goes on from JASBNA010000005.1 coordinate 538,238, forward strand.
TCACGATAAGCAATAATTACTTAGTTATACATAGTATTCCCGATTCAATATTAATATAACAAGCTTGAGGTTGGGGTTATGCCAGTGGTACAAGCGAGTTCATCTCTTAAATAATCATGTGCTTATGAGAAATTTCTCCAGGAGGTTCTTTCGTAAGTTCTCCATTTCTTTGAGATGCTCAATAGGGAATTTCTTGATTGAGGAAGCAACATGAGTTAGACAACAGCTATTTGTGCATATTTGCAATACGTTCAGCTGAAGTAGGGACTTCCAACCTGAAAGTCTAGCACCACCATAGAAACGACCATAATGGTAAGGCGAGCTTCCTGAAAGAACAAACGCGATTTAGCTGACCTGATGTATCCGTTGATCAAATTCACTACAGCAGATCTCGCTAACACACCTTGACTGGAATACCGTGACTATAACCCAGGCCTGCTGATCTTCGCAGAGTCCAAAAGTTACAGACCTGACTTGCGGCATTTGTCAGGGAAAACATTTTGCGTCTCCTATACGCCTTCCTCATCCCGTCATATACTGTGTTGAGACTAGACAAAACTGAACATATTCCGAGGTCGCCTACAACTACAAGTGGAATCAAACGTAGGTGGCGTGGACCGACGTTTTAGCGGTGAAGATACGAAGTACACGTGGTAATCGTCACCCATATTGTCGTCCTCTGTCACGGTCCGTCGGCTCTCCCGTGTCCCAAATGTTCCATTACTAGCCCCAAGGGCGTCTTACCATTGAATTGCCCAGCACCACAAGCCCACCACAAGCTAAATCTTGACATGACTTACCTGCTGCAGTCATGACTGATGTCTATGTCGTATTCCTTCTTGCTTTCTTGGTTGTGCTTGCTGTAGGCAACGACGGCGATGGAGGTCTTGCTAAACATTGTCGCTTAGATGTCGATGGTCAGAGCTTCGACTTGTGCCCTATCTTTGATGCGAGGGAAGGAGAAGATGGATGGACTGTCGAGAGGGTGAAGCAGACTCCCCCGACCATTACGACTACCCAATACAAGTTTGCTTTGGACAAACCCCTAAAGAAAGATGGTACTTTACCTGCTCACGAACAAGTATGATCCAGGATATGAAATGGTTCCGCGCGTTAGATGGCTGATCGAGGTATGATTTCGTACAGTGCCCCGATGGAACTTGGATATGCATGACTAGTACGTATGTTCAAGGTTTTGGGTCATAAGAGTCATAAATGTTTACTCCTGCCTCCAGTGACTAATACTCGACCTCACCATGACTCGGAGCCGCCGCGCACCCTTCAACTCGTGCCTGTTGCTGGGAGGTTGAATCTTCCAGATAGTCCTGAGGACTATATACCTGGTCTAAATGTAAATGCGTCTCTTCAGGACAGTAGAGAAAAATCACACCATAGTACGTACAACTCCCTTCTCATTCAGATAATTCTTCTTAGAACGTTTCTCCCATATCTTAGAGGTTCTCAGAATCCGTCTGCACGGTGGATATTATGTGGACCAGGCACAGATGGCCGACTTTTATTTCTTTTGCGATCACAAAGCTGTTGAGGTTTGCTGCGTTTCACTTCCTGAGTCTGAGTCACATCTCACACCAATGCTTCTGTTTAGCCGACGAAACCTTCGTTGTACTTTAATTGGGTCGGTTCACACAGTTTTCGATGGCATACCAAACATGCTTGTCCCCTTCACTCAGAGACGGCGCCACCAGGTTTGCCACCTAGCCCTCCGGATGTGGACCGACCTCCTCCAGCGGATGATGGAACAGAACTAATCAATGTTCCAGACCGCTCGGACAGACGGTCCAAATCAACCTGGCTAATCCTCTTATCGTCAACGTGTGTTCTATTTTTTACCATTTCTTCGGTCCTGCTTTCAAATCCATGCTTCGAATCCTACTTTTAATTATCTCCTACTCCATGGAGATTATGCACACGATCGCTAACAGTATTCCATTATTAGGACGCTTGTGTTCATTTCGGTCTATTTCATTTACTATCCACCTCGACGCCTGCGTCGCTTCCTCTCCTCGTGGCTCAAGGCGCGGCCATCATTACTGCGCTTCCGAGTAGGTGAGCGTGTCCTGTTACGTTGGGTCGAAGAAGACTTGGAACTAGACGATGGGGAGGAAGACTTTATGGTGAACGGTGGTGGCAGAGACAGTGAAAGCATTTTCGCTGTCGACGAAGATGACGAGGAGGCAATCCCACTCAAACCCTCGCCACGAAAGACTCGGGGACATTCGAATTACGGAAGTGTATTGTGATCTTTGGGTCGTTTCGATTTTCTGTATTATCAAGAAACATTGCTATCCTGTCAAATTGTAGATTATTACGAGGTCTGGTTTTTTTCTCATGCTTATGTTTTATTGTAGACATTACTGTAGAATTATACCTCTAACATACTCCATGGTGTGAGGCTTGTGAAAGAGTATAACACACAAAATATCCGACGGCTATTTCTCGCTTGATTGCAGAAGTGAGATAAGATAAGATTAGGTAGGTACTGATTTATCTGGTCATCGTTTCTTTATTCGCAATGCGATTCCTAGTCAGATCTCATCATCTCTTTTCCCTACCATTCCGAAGGCTGAGCTCCAGTATGGCACAAGTAAAACGGGACGCTTTCCCGTTTGATAAGTCGCGGCTAGAGGCTAACCTCATCAGCAAGTTTTTCTACGCACCTGCATTCGAAATTTACGGCGGTATGTAAGTCTATTATTCCTAACTGGATTTGTACTTGATGCCAGAATAGGTATCGCCGGATTGTATGACTATGGTCCCCCTGGTGCTGCCCTGCAAGCCAACATCATCAACGAATGGCGAAAGCACTTCATTATCGAGGAAATGATGCTCGAGCTCGACACCACTATCATGACTCCCTGCGCCGGTCTTCGAGACCTCTGGACATGTCGCCCGATTCATGGACTGGATGGTCAAAGATAGCAAGACAGGAGAAGTTCTTCGTGCAGACCATCTTGTTGGGGGTGTTCTCGAGGCCAGGCTTGCTGGCGACAAGGAAGCTCGCGGCCAGGAGGCACTTCCGAAGGACGATGCTGCAGACAAGAAGAAAAAGAAGAAGGCAACAAAGACTAAAGCTGTCAAGCTCGAAGACTCTGTTGTGGCGGAGTATGAACGTATCCTCGCGCAGGTACGACTGCCTTATGCCTGTTACACTTCATGCTGATAGAAATATATTTGACAGTTGGACAACTATTCCGGTCCTGAACTCGGTGAACTCTGCCGGAAGTACAAAATTACCAATCCCGACACTGACAACGAGGTGTCTGAGCCTCAGGAGTTCAACCTCATGTTCGCTAGCAGCATCGGTCCCACCGGTAAAAATCCTGGGTACGTTTCGATGCCTTGGCCTCACCGCCTCGATCGTATCGCTGAATTCTGATCAGGTATCTCCGTCCCGAGACCGCACAAGGCCACTTCATGAACTTCAATCGAATGTACAACTATGTGAACAGGAAGCTTCCATTTGCGTCGGCTCAGATTGGTCGTTCATTCAGAAATGAAATCTCTCCCAGGGCTGGTCTCCTGCGTGTGCGTGAGTTCACGATGGCGGAGATCGAGCACTTTGTCGACCCGCTGGACAAGCGACATGCCCGGTTTGAAGATGTGAAGGATGTCGAACTTGACCTTCTAGATCGACATGTTCAGGAGGCCGGTGCTACTACGGTCAAGCGCATGAGTATTGGCGATGCGGTTGCCAATGGTACGGTGGCAAATGAAACACTAGGATATTTCCTCGCACGTATCCACCTGTTCCTGGTCAAAATTGGTATAAACCCCAAACGCCTGCGCTTCCGCCAACACATGGGGAATGAAATGGCCCACTACGCCACTGACTGTTGGGACGCAGAGATTGAAAATTCGAATGGTTGGACAGAGTGTGTGGGATGTGCTGACCGTGCTGCGTACGATCTGTCGGTCCACAGCAAGAAGACTGGAGCACCTATGACTGCCTTCGAGCAGCTCGAGACGCCAATTGTATACGAGAAGGATGAGCCCATTCTGAACAAGAAGGTTCTTGGTAAGACGTTTGGAAAAGATCTCAGGACCATCCAGACCATCGTAGAAGAATTGGACGACGCTAACGTACAGAAGCTCAAGGGCGAGCTGGCCCAGGGGTTTGTGCTTTTAATTTACCGTGCTTCGACACCGGACACATGCTGAATCGTGTGACGTTAAATACAGCGCTGCCACGATCGTTTCCCCCACTGGACAAGAATTCAAGCTGACCCCTGATCTCCTGACCTTCGAGCGTAAGACGATCAAAGAGAGCGGTGAGTGATGCACGAAACACTTACGATGTCATCTGACAGATCTATTCAGTTCGTGAATTTACACCAAACGTCATCGAGCCTTCCTTTGGTCTGGGCCGTATTCTATACTGCTTGCTTGAGCATACTTTCTGGAGTCGAGAGTCTGACGCGGAACGTGTGGTATGTACTCGCGGGTTGTCGTCTCAATGACGATCGTTCGATTCGGTCTCTAACCATCTCGATAACCGATCTAGGTATTTTCCTTGCCTCCCGTCGTTGCACCCACAAAGGTGCTGATCGTTCCCTTGAGTACAAAGAAGTTCGATCACATCGTTCGAGATGTCTGTGAGTCTACCCGTCCAAACAGGGACGGATCATTACATGCCAGTTTGCTCATGCCAATCTCCGCAGCATTAAAACTTCGCAAAGGAGGCGTGCATTCTTCCGTCGATGATTCGAGTCAAAGTATAGGCAGACGCTATGCTCGTAACGATGCTCTGGGCACACCATATGGTGTCACCATTGACTTTGCATGTGAGCAGTTCTCTCCGCCTGTCCAACTCTAGACCATGACTATTTCGTGGTCGTGTGCGCTGACTTTACGTTTTTCATCTACAGCATTACAAAAGGGGACCATGACGCTCCGGTAAGTGATTTTTACCGTTTAGTCTCGACATAATTACCGCCGGTTTCCCAGCCATTGGGAATAAGTTGGTTATGATGATGTGCGCTTCTGAGAACTCGCTTACTGACATCCACCTTCTTTGCAGGGAACGTGACACCTGCGACCAACTTATTGGACCTATTGACGAGGTCATTGCTGTCGTGACCGAACTTGTCCAAGGCACAATTGACTGGGACGAGGCCCTGACAAGACTTCCTCGCTATGACGGCGTCCAAGCCATTGATTGATGTCGCCGCAGAAGCGGCCTTGGAGTCGGACATTCTGTCTGGGATGATTGAATGGTTCGACTGGTCTGTATGTATAGGAGCGCAAATGGTAGAGCTATCTCCGTGGAAATAGTTCATTGTAGGAATGCATAAAACCAATTCGCAAGTCATGCACGCATTGGTGATAGTGGACGTAGACGAAATTAAATTGACTAGTTTTTCTCCATCAGATATCATCTGACTGCTGTCTGAAACTCTCCCGCTCAATGCGGAGGTCGGACAGAAACTGGCTGCATCGCGCCGAAGACGTCGTTCAAGCTCAGAGAATGGAAACAAAGTACGTGGTGAGAATGCAAGCTTGCTTGCGACGTTATGAGGTGTACAGAAGGGGTTATACATGGTTCCCAGATATTGTAACAAGCTAAACTCAAAGTTGTTGACCCACCGTAAACTCAACCTCACCGCGGAGAAGGCTAGTTTGACTGAGGGAACGGTATTCAGAAATAAAGGGCCTATGACGGCCATCATCGGGACGAACCGAGTTCAGCGCGCACTAAGCGTACCAGAAAGTCAACTGTGAACCAGGGACGGCTACAAGAAGTTTATTGGGAGCTAATGGTTGCTCACGGATACGGCATCGTCATCTTTCTATGTCGGCATCTTCTGTTCTTCAGCCCTCGTGTGCTGTTGGTGATCACGGAATGACAAATGAAGACCAGCGACCGCCCTCTCCGAGCGGGATTGTGGGGGTTTCAGGTGGCCTTGAATCAACAGAAGATTATGCTCACCCTGGGTCGAGAGAGATTGTTACCGGCCACCCTGTGACATCCACGCGGTAGTGGGGAACAGGACCTGAGAACGACGAGTGTGAAGCAGCTCCGATTAAAGATGGACAGGATGAGAGAGCGACTCTAGATCAGGACATAAGCAGGCCGGAAACAATCTACGGAGAGGTGATTCGTCGTATATAATGCGACCCCTTCAAGTCAGGATGAAAACCACCGGTCGACTCGAATGATGCCCATGCTAGTATGCCGAGGCAAAGCCGGCATCCAACAAGTCAGCAGACCCTGTTGCAAGGAAAGGGTTAGCGAGCAAAACGTGGGATGCGGGCTTATATTAGGCCAATGCGGTCCTAGGGTCTGGAACGTTGATATATGGAGGAGGAATCGGCTTGACAAAGATGGGCAGGGCCAAGCTGTGGAGATTGACTGCTTGGGCCGGACGATTGCGTAGCTAGGGAATGGGGAATGCCACGCTTCAAATTTAATATGCAATTCTTGCATTGAAAGAACACGCAGCAGGATTCACTAGTCAATCATCACCATGTTAATGATCTTGAGCGCAACAACATCAATCAAGTGACCGCAAGACAATCCTCGTGTGGAGGGCAATGGGCTATTGACCGATTGAGAGATCAGCGAAGACCTAGAGCGACAATGAGTATGTGGTGGTACCGAGCAAGGCAATATGAACGCTTGCACTCGAGACGGGGCCGAGAAAGGTTGGGCACTGTGAAGAGAAGAGAAGACAAAGGGTAAATCTGGTCGTCGGATTAACTTGACGATGACAGAAGCAGGCAAGACCTGTGCGCTTCTCGTCAGGATCCCACTGGATCACAGGATGCCGAGCAAAGGTGAGATACAATAAAGATACCGACCTGGCAGAGGGACTCCGCTCGTGAGCAGATGACCTACATAATTGTGGATGCACAGCAGTATCGAGTCTGGACTGTCGAGTGTGTAACCTATTGTGAAATCGAGGGTGCAACTTGCACATTGCTTTATCTGGCCATACAATTCAGCATTGTTGTGCAGAGTCTCACCATAGTTCATGGGGTCGCACGGGTTACCTTTATTTGATGGGTCGTGGAGCTCCTCGGACATTATGGACATGAAAATGCAACAGGACTACTTTACCAGTTGCCAATATGTGCACTGTAGTTATCGCTCGTAATAGACCCTAAACGTGATACGGTCTATTAGTTCTTCCACATTTACCCAGATCTTCTCGAACCATTGACTCACATTTAATTTCACGTTTGCAAATTATCTATCGAGTTGGTGTCAAAGAGTACTCTTTGAGGACGTTCAGGACAAGATCTTAAGATTATAATGTGACAATGTAATCTAATGTGACACCTTCGTGACGACATTCTTCGATGGCCCTATCCCGCCAGATCTGTTGTTTTACTTGACGATTGCATGGTGTACGGTATGTGTAACGGCTGGTACACTCAGATTGAACTAACTACAGCATATAGTCCGAAAGACGCTACAGTTTGTGTGCAAAGAGGTTAGTTGGAGTCCAAACATATTAAAAGGTATTTTGAGCATTAGCGACTCGTACCTTCAGCATGTGGCGATTATGCTAAAGAGCCCATGTCAAAGCTGAACGTGGTATGTTTTCTCATGACTGTGAGTTCTGTTTTTACATGCCCAATGGAGGAGAAGCCGGGCAACATATCGTAGCGGAGCGCCGGGTTGGTCTCCTGATCACTATGAGTAGATTGACCATTGACTGGGAACTATACCCGGCGAGCTGCGAAATGGCTGAACGAGAATGGTTTAGACGTGATGGGAGGAAACATGAGGACGGCCGTTTGGTATGCGATGACGTTCGGTGAAAGTATAAGTCAGGTGGAAGTGCATTTCCCATCCTGCGAGAGAAGACGGTTGGGGTTCGAGAATGCTTGCATCATGCCATTCCGAAGAGGGTCATTGCGACCGTTGTACGTATAGATCTATCCACTGGACAAGATTGAGGTGAGACTGGCTGGAATGACGGCTTCCGCATGGGATGCATTCTCCCGGTTGGCATTGTCGATGGTGGCGGAGGATTGAATGTAGATGATGGTCAATGATCATGTCAATGGCATTGTCAATGCCCGTTGATTTGACTTCATAAACCTGTTGCTGGCGACTGAATACTGCAATAGTATTTTCCTTGGGATGGGCTCAATCGGGAGAGTGACCGAGTTCACACAAAGGGCGTTTCGGGGGATTAGATCTCAATCTGCGGCTAATGGTGGATTGTCTGTTGTGATTGGCCCATCAACAGCCAAACTCGTGTAAAACCTTCGCGACGTCCTAGATTCCCGATTTCACCTTCAAGCCGAACCAGATTCTGGGCCCTCGAATATATAAACCCATGGTCCCTATCCGTTTCACCTTCCCTCACCGCCCCTGTACGCTCTGCGTCAGTACACCCTCTTCCCCACAACTCAACCACAGTGCCTTGATAAACATCTTCGCACATAAAACCTGCTCTTGAGCACACCCCCAGACATCACCTCCAGTCAACATGTCTTCTAAAGCTCCATCCAACTCATCATCGACCGCCTCCAAGAATTCGATTGCTCCCGGGCATATGATTGCTCTTCCGAGTCTTTCGTCCTCTCTATCATCACTACCACAAGCCAAAAGCGTCGATGCTGTCGCGTTACATCCTTTCCCGATGTCTGCACAACGGTCAGCCGAAAGTGAGGCCAAGGTAAATGAGCACGTCACATGTCCGTTGAGGACAAGTTCTAACATTCGTCTCGTCTAGTTGAGAAAGGTCTTGTCACATTCCAACTCAAATGCTTCGCACGCATCCGCCCCCGCGGCCTATGCAACAGCGGCGCCATCCTATTCACCCGGTTCGGGCGATCCTCCGCTCATGATGCGGAAACCAGTACGTACAAGCCGCTTGATCATTCGCCTCACTCTGTTCTGAAGTTTCGTCCTTACAGCTAAAATCAAAGATCCAAGCTTGATCACCATGTTCTCTTCTGTGCTATAGACTTCTGCTTTCTTTTTCTCTTATCTGTTTTGGGACTTTGCAGCTCTTCTCTCTCGCCATCACATACACAGTTTTCCAGCCTTGCTCGTCGTCTCTCATCCTGTGCATCTAGACATTTATCATTGTTTCTCTCATATCCCCATGCATCGATACCGCACACTCGTTCCTTTCCCCTCGCATCGCTTTCCTCGCATCGTATCTACACTCTTCTCGCATCTGGCTGGAGCCAACTGGGTTTCTAATTATATTTGCATCCTCCATCGTAGTTTGTTCCCTCCCAAAATACATAGCTAGATCACCCCATAACTTTGTGTGCTTTCAGTAGGTTCCTCAAGGTCGGAAAGGTGAGAACCATACTTCCATTAATTGGTATGGCATATCCGGTTTCGAAGACCTTGTCCTTGATTTGACGAGTCAATTGCGTTTCGCCCTATAGTTAATGCGTGTCCCACCTTTTTCAGAGCATAAAGAACATTGCCTCCACAACTTGGAAGTCTCGAGACTCGTTTACTTGTGGCCAACCCCACGTGGCCCGCCCTATTTACCAACATATCTACTTCAGTGGCGAGATACATTTCCGTCCCGCAATGTGCGCCTCGCCTTGTGTATATTGTTCAAGTAATGAGCAGAGATGCGTTTGCTTCCATCCTACCGTTAGAATGAATGTCGCTAGGGCGCAAATAGGCACTTATCAGTATTGCTGATAGTGGCGATGAACCTGTGGTTCAGTTGCTCATGTCATTCCTGCCTTCATTGTCAGACGTCCAACACTCAGGCTGCGCCCGGACTTTGCCTAAAACATGACTCAGTCACGCTAACAAAATTCACAACAGCGTACGGTTATCATATTGTACCCTCATGTAAAGGCACTGCTGTAAATCTCACCTTATCTCTAATAGTATCCTTGACTGCTTCTCATGCTACTGTCACGGTACACACAAGATGCCCATTTTTTACAAATTAATCTTCCACTTCCGCCTCGTAACGGATTTTATTGGTCGCAATGGGTAATTCTAGAACTCAGTTCAGCATAACGGCGCACCAAAACAATACCTCCCTTCTTGTATTTCCCCGTTTGCGAAGGAGATTGCAATAGTATTCGTGGTGAGCGTTACCGAGAGTTTGGCCGCTGTCGGTGTCGCGGTGCGTTTTCCTATCTTCACATCACTGTATTTGGGGTGGTCTCATGCTAGTTGTTGATTGCCACTCACAGTTTTGCAGCACGCTTGAGAGCGATGGTGGTGCTCGGGGATGTTAATTGCTTGCCGTTACGTCAAGTATTGCTCAAAATCCGGATGAACTGTCCAACATTGGGCACGTTCACAGATTGTTTTGAGTTTCTCGGATGAAAGCGGATTCTATGGGAAACATTTAGCACAGAGATCTGTCTTATGTCTGCATCGTGCCTCGTTCCTTGCGCAGCGTTGTGGTTGCGACATAACCACTTGCTCACGGTCCTTATGGTGATCACCCGTGAATATTCCGATAAACGCATCACTCACCTTCGGTGTTTTATGAATGAGGAACTAGGGTCAAGATTCACTTTCGCGATGCTTCCGTATACTGATCGCACATTTTTTACCACGTCATTATAGGTCATTCATTACCCAGAGTCTTTCCAATATATCGACCGCAATGGTAGCAGGAATACTGGAAAACACTACATCTTCACATCTGCTAGGTCGTTATGCGGACATGGGTACCCAAATTCAGTCGCCGCGACGAAAAGCTAAAATTGTAAACCTCTCCATGGTTTATGTCTTTTAGCCGATATCTTACACGTAAGTAGATTGTTTTGTGGAAACCACCTGCCTTCTCCGTGGCAATATATCGAACAAATCCCGAATGTCGCAACGCTAATGGCTAAAGGTTCTCTTTAGGTGGCTATTCCTTGTAACCACTTTAGGTCGCTATCAATACGAGCTCGAGCAGTCAGCGGACGGCTTTGTATAGTTGGTCTGTGTTTGCCGTCCCTAATGCAGATTCTTCTCCCTGGAACGTGCCCAATGAACCTACGTGTAATACCACCGAAGTGATTATCTTTCCAAGAATCCGCAAGTGAGGCCCAAGGAGAAGGAGACATCATCCGCGATGGGTGGCCAGGTTAGATAGACGATGGGAAGGCATCTATCGCATGTCTTCTTTCGATCCGTTTAGTACTCTGAACTTCGTCGATCGTATGTGTACTGGCGGTCGAATCGGTCCGAGTTTATGGACAACCACCTTCGAGCCAATCATATACACAGGACAGAAAGTTACGGACTCCCGACTGAACTCCTTATAAAGGTCCTGTGGCAGAACCAGCGCAGTCAGCCACGATCCACGTTTCTGTTCTCCTCGGAGCTTACAAACTCGTGCAGTCTCGTCGTTATATTTTGAGCGGGGCGTTCACGGAGATGTATAGCTTCCATATGCATACTTACTGGAGGTCCAGCTATTATCGGAGCACTGAGATAAGGTATGGTATGCTCGGTTTTCCCCATACACCCAATTATCACCTGGCATTCGAAAGTGCTCACACTAAACTCTAATTTACAAAGCCGAAGCCCCAGCTAGTCATGGTCGAGAACCGCAATCCCAAAGTGGATTTGGACGTTCTTCCTCCGCCACCTTGCAAGTGTACCGTCGCTGTAATCAGAACGGATCCTGGTCTCAAGTTACATACTTCTTGGCATCGTGTGTTGGTTCGAGGGACAAAGCACGGATATTACTCTCGGGAGTAGTAGGATATCAGGGATCCAGACTTGACAGGTGGTCGGAGATATTTCCTCCATCAGGTAGTATTCTTCCATTGGCACATCTCCTGCGGGCCCGCAAGCTGCGCTGCTGAATACAACCCTAGATCTGACATACGCGCGCAGACCTCTATGTCCAAGAAGTCGCAACATGGTTTTCTCTCTCTCCCCGCGATGGTCTATCTAGGTCCGGTCTCCGTATCGCAATTGCCATCCTGGACGACGACGATCTGGTTCACAGCATCCGCATCTGATTTTCAGATTTCAGATTGTTCTTAAGCTGGCACAAGGGAATATTGCTGCCCTTGCTTTAGGCCCGGAGTACATGTCTTCGTGTGTTCTTTTCATTCTTTGACTGCGTTCCGTTTGCCTTTGTTTCTGATGAGAAGCCCAGGTCTCTATAGGTGTGTCATTTTTTTGCGAGATTCTTGTCAATCTCGTGTAACTATCTCGTTCTGTTGGATAGTGAATTATGTTATTCACGGTACGATCTTTCCGTCTGGTTATAGGGTTCCGAGAGGTTTCCCTCATCTACCCGAGCCACTTGATATCTCCCTTCAGCTTTTTTCTCCCGCCGGGCTCGTGTAGATACAGCAATATGGCGGCAATCGGGGCTTATGCTACCTGCACGGTCAACCGGCCTGTGAGAACGTGCTTTGTTGGTCCAACGTTTTCCATCGTGATGGTACTCTCACGATGACATTCCGCGATGTCAAATCATTACCTTTATACTCCTCTTCGTCTTTAAAACCACCTCTACTCGTACCGAAAAGGAAGGGGGAAACCATTACGACACTTCCTTTGTCGATAAAATGACGAGAGCATGTTACAAAGCTCTGACGAATTTTTACAAAGCAGTCCTTGACATCGTACTTCCTAACACGCTAACGAAGCAAAGAATTTGTTTTGTTTTGGAGATACTGCGTCTCAAGACTTGAGCTAAAGGTATATTAACCTACCGAATAGAACACTGTATACGTTATCTTCGCACCACACCCGAAGTAAGAGCGTTCACCAATTTCGTGTGCAATATGTACCATGTCTGACGTGAGTGATGAGTTACTATGAGGAATCTGAAAATATTCTGCCTGGCGTCGTCCTGACGCGAGATCTCCCGTTCCTGAAATCTTTTGTTTCAGTCATTTTACGCTTAGTACGACCAACTTATTTTTCTTTACTAGCGATGAATGGAACCAAATGCATGTTCTCATGTGTTTTACGGGGAAATATAGAAGCCGATGTAACACGCGGAAGTAATGTGCAAGGGTAAGGTATTTCACCAATATCCCTACCCCTCATACTTCCAGTGTATCGTATCGTGGCAGGGCCATTTACGGACGACCATACTACCGGAGAGCGAGACGCTATAGGTGCTCACGAAGTCAAGAAGAGAGCGCTGTTAAGCTCACAAATATCGCCGAGAGGCCAACTGTCCTACTTTTAAGTGCTCATCTTGCAACATACCTCCAAGGGAATCTCAGCTGCGTTCATCCATGTTTCATGTCAACTCCTCTTCGCCCGATTGCTATTCATGAGGATCGTACTTAGTCTGGTCCGTAGTAGATGGTCGTTGACGTGGGATATTCAGCTCAACACAACTCGCGGCCCATGTAAACTCTGAGTTGAACTTTCCTACAAAACACAAAGTACAAACTTCAAAATGGAAGGACTGTCTCATCCGATAGTATTTAATCAAACTCAGAAAGAAATTCACAATTAACTACACGAATTGAAGCGGGGTAATAGTAGTTAAAAATGGAACGGTCACTGGATAGGAACATGCTGCTTCCCTGTTGGAATGCTTGTCATTATACTATCACCTGCAACTTGAATCAATCATATAAATGATAGTAACAGTCGTAGTGGGTGTGCCAGTGCCAGTGGTTCGACGATACCTGGAGGTGGTATACCGTAAATGTGTTATATCTACTTATTGAGGAGGCGTAAACTGTATGTATGACGAGCATATCATATCTATAGATTATAACAGGAAGTTTTGCACAAGCAAATGCCAGTGGGTTTCAACGCGAACGTGGAGGATTTAACTTGAAACTAGTTCCATAATGGGAAGGCGAGTGTCCTAATATAGTATTTAATCACACCATAAATATCAATCACCATATCGTCCCGGGAGAAACCTATGTTTGGCTCGGACTTGTACCTTCTTCTGAAGAGATATCACGATCTAGAACTTCTTATACCCTAGTGCTCGATGGCCCTAGTCAACGACTTCCAGAGCAAATGGAACGACCTACGAGCTCCTCGACTGCTCTAACAAGACTTTCATCTGCGGACAATCTTCTCTGTGATCTCCGACAGACTGATCGGGATGAAAAGATCATTGCTTGATCTCCGCTCTGACCGTCGGTGCCAGCGAAGAGACTGGGTTTCTGACCCACGTTATCGTGAAGATCCCACAAGACTCTTTGGAGGTTTCACGTCATGATGCATGATCAACGGCTGACATCATTGACAATCGACCGAAGCACCATTCGGTGAGTTACAAGAAGGAACTACCTGCTAAGTAGCACGCATCTCCGATTCCAATCCATCTCGAGCCGACACAAGATTCTTCAACGAGCATCATTCGAGCAACGATCTGCTTGATGACAACGCCGACGTTCATTCGAACACGTTCAGACCAGCAGCAGTCGCGATCCGCAATCTGATATTACTGTGTTATTTCCGGGGCTCGTATGCTGACCCAGGCTGGCCCGTTGTGATGTTCTTTTGAGGGTCTGCGAGGATGTCGAGTAATTGTGCGGACGTTCCTAGGATCAGAAGGAGCGAGCCTTGCCTCTTGGATTGATATTCTTGCGACCTATGGTGTTACTCAGCACCGGTATATGGTTCTTTGAAGATCTTCAAGGCCTTTCTTTGTGGTGGAATTGGTCTAGATCGACGGCGTGGAAGAAATCCTAAGACCCTTTGTTATGGAAAGCCGCTCATGCGGTGTTTCGAAGACCGATGCATATGCATGTTGTTTGCGTTACGAGAAAAATTGGTTATATTTTTACTTGCGGTACTCGTTTTCCGGCTCGATGCTCTCCATGAACAACGTCGGCCAGCAGGAGTTATATATCATTAATCCTGTATCGACAGTCAACATTTATGAACACAAGCATAACTTCAACAAACGTGAAGCCTAGAGTCGTTCTATCTTGGTAGGCACTCTTATCTTTTGGAGTGGCGAGGAACCGAGTCTAACTTTATGCAAATGTTTTAGGCGCCCTCCTGAAGTTCTATCAAAAGCACGATGCACCTATGCAGCGCGTAACCTGTTTCAGCATGCGGCGATTGTCGTAATGGGCACAGTCGAGCAACCTGCTGGAGCCCATGGCGAAGGGAGGCTCGGAAGAGCCACCACTTCCGACGAGTCCCGACTCGACTGGACACCGATCGTATACCGACAAGCCGGCGGCTGCTGTATATAAGGATGCTAGCTTATGTCTTCTGTTAAACAGATACCCTCTACTGGCTAGCTATGACGTTCAGCATTGATACCCTCATCGACGACGTCCTCATCGAACTAATCCTCATACTCCCTGTCAATGATGTCTTGAACATCAGAAAGGTCTGCATTCTTGACACTTCTTGATACCTTGCTTCGTACTGACCATCGTTTTTTCTGTGTTGTAGACTTGCAAACGACTCTCATTCCTGACTAGGATACGTACTGTTTGGAGTACAAAATTCCGCATCGAAGTGGTGCAGCGAAAATTACCTATTCCGGGAAACTACCTTCCTTTCCGGGATTTACCAGCAACCGACTTGGAGTGGAGGACACTCCGAGCCCTTCAACTTGACAACAAGTGGGAGCGTCGCTCGAGGCAAACTGCCCTCTGTACCTTCCTCCCTCTATCGAATGGTGCCCAGCAGGTTATCTTGCTACCTGGCGGCCAGGATGCACTAACGATTCACTCCAATTGCATCACCTCATGGCGCGTTGGCCTTCCGAGTTTCAGCGAGAACGCCAGCGTCGAAAATTTACACACTTGGATATCACCAAGTACGATAGCTAGAGCTGTTCGAGACAATGAACGTGCGGACTGTGTTGCGGTTGAAATGAACGACGAGTGAGTAGAAGCATTTTTTTCTCCGACACCGTCCGATATAGGGGGGTTGCGAGTCTCGATTGCTGATGTATAATTTTAGAATGCAAAGAATGATTGCCGTACTGTCTGTGAATACGAATGGTACCTTTACTATTTTAGGCACTAGTCCAATCTCGCAAACCGAACAATTGGTCGGTATCCTTGATGACTTCATCCTTCTCGACGACAGTCGAACTTCGGAGCACGAGGGAAAAGTGTCTATCAAGCATTGGAAGTTGAACATGGAAATTTTATTGGAAACACCCCCGGAGGTGCGTATTCCGACACTCCTAATATTTCATAAAACAGTACTCATCGAATTTCTTCAGGGTGGAAACTATTTGACACACACCGTATTCCAGCATCGCCTCGTTGTCCTTTGGGAGCGGGTTATTGCGATATACCCTATGCCTTCCGCCACTTTTCCGTCGACGGACCCGCAAGGAAGCCGACTAGACTTTGCCCAGGCGTTTTACCTACACCACTCCGTCCAACTACCAGCCTCGATGACGAGTTGCCGACCTCATTCTCTTCCGGGTCCTTCCTATCTTGAACACGGAAACGAAGAGGACCTCAGTTGTCTCTCCGTGATATCAGCGAAGGCGGTTGTTAATAACTGGGGACCTGGACACAACTTCGAGCGATCCATTCTTCATCCTATTGATAACACGAACAAGAGGTTCGCTCTCTCGACCGTACCCATGGCAGTCGACACGGAAGAATGCTCTGGCGTATGCCTCGGTCCAAGCGGTAGAGGCGTCTGGAACGATAGTGGCAATCTTAGTTTGTGCACTCCTCGGACGATCATTACAAGGCTTGGCAAGATGCGAATTGTCGACTTTGATGATCATTGCCGGCCTTTGTGTCGGATTCCCGCAAAGGACACGGGACCCATGTGTTTAGACTTCGATGATGGGATGGGTAGGATTGCTGTGGCGCATGCGAAAGGAGTCAAGATTATAGATCTCATTTGAATTTCAATAAGGACTTTTGTTTTCTAGTACTTTATATATCACATGCTTTAGATTTAATGTACACTGTTATTTGCTACAATACTACAAAACGTACACAACACCAAGTAGAGAAAAATGTGTGCTATGGAAGCAGAAATGGGGAAAGGATAGAACCACATCACACAAATAGCGAGGGGAACTCCAGTAGGTATACAACAACAATAGTAACTTACAATTCCACAAGGTCTACAGCAAACCGATCCAGTGTTTGCAAATCAAAATGATCGTTCTCTCCAAACTCACGAAGCCAGGCTTTGCTGAGACTACCTTCCCACGAATATAATTCAACTTTCCACCCTTTCTTGAGCGCAATGCGTACACAGCCCAAGAAACCTTCTTCGTTAAACTGACCAACGTTACCATCCCCAGTCGCCAACACAATAGTGGCGTTCTCGGGAATGTTGTCAACATCTGCGATGGCCTGATGCAGCTTCAATTGAAGCAGCTCATCTACCCCTTGTTCGCGATAACGCACTCGACCGTTGCTGGGAGTGCTGTTAGATGACCCAGTCGTACCGTTTGTAGGCTCTGATTCAGAGGTACCTCCAAACGAGGGGCCACGGTTATGGCCACGCTGGAAACTTCGGCGATTCTGATTGCGAGAGTTTGGTGGTGGTTGATCGCCACCACTGCTCGAGCTTTGGTGTCTATCTGGACCGCTGCCGTCGTCTGGGACCCGTCTTAGAATTTTGGCGTCGTAACCCAGTTGTTCGGCAGAGTCGATAGGTTGGTACAATGGTGAAGATGTTACTAGCACGCGACGAGTGATTGGTCGCCCGCGTTCTAAGATAAGTGCCAATGCAGCATGCGATAGTTGGCGTTCTCGTTCTCGTTCCCGTTTGCGTTGGGATCGATGAGTGTGTTTCCGAATATAATTGAGGAAACCAAATAGAATGTTAGAGCTGATGGCATGTCAGTTTAGGCATACGTGAGAAACAGGCTGTGACATACTGATCAATAAAGACATGAATTAAGGTGTCTTGCGATCGAGGAGTTGGCCCCCGTGGGTCCACGATTTCGGATGGACTCGGATGGTCGTCAGATAGGATGTCCGCCAGAGCTTCTGCATCCCGAGGGAAAAGCATACGTAGCTTGTGCGCCAAGTTCCGAAGTTGTAGAACTCGAGGATCGATAGGGAATGTCTTTGGTAGACGAAGGGATGGTGTAGATTTACTGTGGTGTACAATAGGTCGTTGCGCAATAGAGGGCGCAGCAGATCGTTGACGCCGTCGTTCACTAGCAGGTGGTGGGGTAGGGGGTGTTGATTTGTAGTATTGTGGTGAGGAAGGGCGGTCGAGGGAAGACGACGATGAATCATCAGTATCATCTTGAGAAGGGTTTGTACCGTTCGCAGGATCCTCCGTGTTGGCAGGTGCTGGGCGCCGGGCAGACCTGTTTCGATTTCGTCGCCGTTTGCGACGATTGGCCAAGGGGTGGCGCCAAGTACCATCTACATTTGTCGAGCCATTTCCCTTCTGACCCAAAGCGTCCCGCTGAGCAACAAATCGTGCTCTTTCAGCAGCAAGGAAATCGAGGGCCCCCGCAAAACCGAGGGAAGGCTGTTCTTCATCGTCGTCCAAGAAACTGTGGACATTGTCCTGACTATCGTCGTTGTCTAAGAGACTGTCGTTATCCTCTTCATCTTCGGTCCCTTCTCCGTCCGAGTACCTAGATGTGGTTTCCAGAGTATATCGATCTGTCGAGGAGGCCGTATCAAGCGTCCTTGTGTAGGATGTGGTGCCAGAAGGCTCGGGGGAAGAGGAAGAGAGGTAAGAAGCAATTGGACGTTGGTTCCACACAGTAGACCCGTCAACTACTTCTGAATCATAGTCTGAAGCATAGAAGGTCAAGGTGGAGGTAGGTGTAGTATCGCCATATCCATTGAAACGGCCAGTGCGGGGTGGATAGAACGCCGTGAGTTCTCGGAAGACGGTTGGGAAAGCTCCTAGGTCTGGCGTGTCTGTACAACATAAATCGTGAGTACAGACTAAGACAAGATAGCAAGGGAAGTACCATCAGAAGTGGCGGCGCTGTTGCTAGAGTAGGATCTTGCAGAGAACGGACTGAAAGGAGTGGGCGAAGCAGTAGTGTCGGACACGGATGGAGACATTATATTAGAGATTAAGTCACGAAGAGAGAGGCGTATTAAACAACATTCAAGAAGGGAACGTGTCGTAGTCGTGCATAAACCGCAAGGCGGATCCGGATGGTAATGGTCAAGTGTTAAGATGGAAGCTGGCCGCATTTGGCAGCCGCTGTCGTTGAATACATTGCCACACCCGTAGTCCGAGTCAATCTTATGCAGATGACTCCGACAATTTGAGCGTATGGCTATGTTGCTAGGCCACTCGAACGAAGTTCCCTCGAGTCAGGGATGCTGTCACTCTGCGCGTAGTAAACGATCTGAGGTACTGCGGGCCAAAGAGGCCACTATAACATACTACTACATGAGCAAAGGTGACTAAATATACATCGTACAAGCTTAGAGACAATCCAGACTGTTAGCATAAGTCTGTGCCAACGAGACCGTGATATTCAAGTTTAAGTGAAAGGTATAGAAGTTCAGAATAAATCATACGGGCTAGCATTCTTCACTTGCTCGGTATGCTCTAACCCCACACATCCACCTCCCTGAATACACTCTGCGACAGCAAGACCAATCGCTTCACCTTCATAGTATGCACCATGCAAGAACCCTACGAAATCATATGTTGATGTTGGATGTAAAGGACCTCGAAAAAGGATTACAATCTTACCAAAATATTTCTTGCTAGTGGCCTCACCAGCAAACCATAGACGTTCGTGAATATTTGCTCGAAGATTCGCAGAGTGTTCCGGAAGGAAGTTTGCAGGCCAATTGGAGTACGATCCGCGGAATAGTGGATCAGAGTGCCATCGATGAAAGTAGAAATCGAGGGGTGCGGGAATGGTCACGTTAGGATACATGGATTGTAAAACGGAAAGTACTTCTCCCTTTACTACTGCATCTGGAAGTGACTCGATGCGTTTAGAGAAAGAGCCCTGGTAATATTGAGACCATAATCATCCATTCAACCCCATATATCGATTAGGACTTACGGTGACAGTAACGAAAATAAGTCCGGAGCCCGGGAAGAAATCCTCATGATCGAGGCTTTGCCAAACAGCATATCGACCGCGTTCCCTATCAGCGTACAACCCCATCTAAATCACGTCAATACACATCAAACACATAATCCCGATGTTGAGCAAAACCTACCTCCGAATCGAACCAGAACTTATGCGGAAATTGGAGGAATATCTTAGTGAATACACCCTGCAGAGATCATTAGTTGTCTTGCGCGTGATAGTCTTCCGAGGTCGCTCTCACCATTGTCATACTATGTATAGCCTCTCGTTTCCATAAGGGTAAAGCAGGCGAAAAACGAACATCATCATGCTGAAGAACACCTAAGCTGAAACCGATGTCAGTACGGATTACTAGTCTCATAGGGAAACGGTTACCTAAAGGTACAAATGGCATAGTCTGCTCTGAGTTTCGCTCCATTGGCTAATGTAACCTGGACCCCATTCGAAGAATGCTTAATGACACTGACAGTGGAATTGAACAGAATTCGTTTCAGATCCTGTCCGAGAAATTCTTCGCCTTCGGCCTGGATCAAAGTTTTGAACCCTCTCTGGTCTACTGACATTCTATTATTATCAGAGAACCCTCCAGCGTCGGGTCTGAAAGTGAAATTGTTAGCCTAAGCCATGCCCAAGTAGAATTGGGGTCACAGCGGAACATGAAGTTAGCCAGATTGAGCACTAGACGAGCTCCAATCTGACTTCCGTCCCTGGAAGGAGGTCAAGGCAGAGAGGATCGTGAGATATGGGACATTACCCAGGATGATGCAAGCCATGAAGTCTCTTCGGGTGTTTGGGAGAATTCCCAGTCGAACTGTGAATCCATGAGGCGAGGAGAACCGAGTATGTCGCTGAACTTACGAGAAAGTATTCGGCAGCCATTTCATGAGGTGTTTGAGGCTTGGAGCCTGTTATAGAGTAACCGCCGCGTGCGGTAGTATCTACTAATCCTTTGGGTATACGGGCACCTATTGGTAAACACGATTAGTCCATGAGCGGAAAGGAGGGAGATGGGTTGAACCAACCCGCAGAATTGGTTAGTCGGTTGTAATTCTTTAGCAGCAGCAAGGAATTCTTGGCGAAAGTCTGCTGGTCCACTCTCGTTGAACGTTGCTGAAAGATTCGTGAAAACATCAGCACTATCCAAATAATATATCAGGTGGAATACGTACTCATGCTTTCAAAGAAATGGCTCTTCCGCGTCGTGATATCGTGTTTCTTTGCCAAAGGTCCAAATGGGGTTCGTTGGCCCATTTTTCGTGCTTGTACCTTGAACCCAGTTGGCTCCGACTTCGAGGTTGTATTCGCGATCAACAGCTCCGAATCGGTGATTCCTCATTCTGCCACCTAACTCATGGCGAGCTTCGACAATGAGAAAGTCTGTTACGCCCTGGTCATACAAGCTGCGTGCAGCAGTGAGACCTGCTACACCTCCACCCAGAATTAACACCTTGGCATCCTTGGCCGACGGAGCAGACAAAGTAACTTGGGCAGCGTCTCCGACAGGAAGACCATATGCGAAATGGTTCAGGATGCAAGCGAGTGCACCGAGTACACTGACGACAACAGTTGGTCGTGGCATGACGAATTGACGGCCCTGAGGAAGTGGTCATGTCTTCAAGTTTACCCCGCATATATATCCACGATAAGACCGTTATGCGGAGAAGAGTCTTCGATCGTTTGCGAAACGTTGTGATAGGCTCGACTGGATTTTCTAGGCATTACCTCCCAAGCGAACGGTATGCGGGCAAAACAAGCTCGCTTCCCGCTGCAAATCAGGTCAACATTCTTCGAAGACGCCATGATCCGAGAGTTGAATGAGATAGCAATGAAAGGGTCTGAGAGTGTACGATTCGGCTGATCGTATTTATGGTTCTGCATATCGTGTCAACAGTTAATGATAAGAGCGACCCGATAGAAGCCAGTAAATACGGCATAGAACATATCGACAGTCCAACTGAGACATCTCCGGATAGACATAGGGATACCGAAGTGAGAGCGTCAATATATTCCTGACGAGGTCAGCAGTGCCAGCGAGGTGGTGTAAGTAGACAAATAATTTTAATAAAACTTAGAACGAGGGAGATTTTGACTGGTAACCATGCTTTGAGAAGCCAGTATGATAGCGGAGTCTGCTCATGGATTCGGTCATGATGACGTTCTGCGGTAACAGACTTCGGATAAGATGGGATTTTAATGTCATCTTTGTAAGATATGAAGGAAAGTTGTCTCAGGCCGTTTCATCAAAGCTTGGTGGTGTACCTAGTGAGAGCTAGTTAGACCCATCATTTGCTATTAGCTTACGGTAGCTGGACTTGGCTTACCCGCTTCCTCGAGACCACCGAAGCAATCATTTCCTACTTGAAAGCATGTCTTGAATCCTCAATGAGTCCAAGTCAGTGGGATGCTGAGGTCCTGTAGCGACAATTGCAGTCACGCGAGCATCGAGCGCTCCTGCTAGCCTCCTACCGAATGGGGTAGCCCGCGCATTCCAGTACGTTTGCATTAGTAGACTAAGTTATATATATGCTATGCGACATTTATCTCGTAGGTTCTGCAGTCGATGAGAGCACTGACGGAGGTAGGGCGACTGTTTTCTATCTCTGGAGACTGAGTTCAAACTATGAGCTTATGCGCAAGGTGGTGCCCCCGATTGATAGGAGAGCAGCGAGTGGTTGCGAAGTCGTACTCAAGATCTTATTGTGTCGACGGGCTAGTTGCATGATAGGATAGGATGAAACTAGGAACTCGGAACTCCCGAAGTCGAGGAGTCCTCAAAGGAGGAGCCTTTATAGCGACCTACCACGTGGATATCGGGAACGAACAGGCGCCAGCGTAAAACAATATGCCTCGTACTTATACTTTGACTGATCCACAGGAACGAGCAAGTTGGTCTCTCTCGCTTTCTCTTATAGGCTGCAAAAATCTCGAGGTTTTATTGTCATCTACAAAATATTCTCCGACCCAACAATCTGGGTGTAACGAAAAGTCTGATGAACATGGTCATAAAAGTGTTTCCGTGAACATAGATCCTTTGGAGATATCGAGGTAGTATCGAGGGATCTCTTGTACTGGGACGAACGTGTACTGTCGGCGAGCACAAATGGTCGAAACGGGGCTTGGATGCGCTTAGACACGGTTGAAGCTGGTCAAAGTAAGCACCGCTATCAATACTTTTTACTGGTTCTCAGCTCTGATCGATGTCAGGGACCACTAAGTGGGTTTGCACTACTTTGCAGATGTGAACGTACCGGTGTTAGGTAACTTATGAATCCGGAGTGCCGATTCTGTCTTTATCCAGAATTTCGTACCTCTCCAAACACCATGGTCCACCAGCCTGCGCCTGCCAACAGCATATGACTACTGAGTTGAGATGTGTTTTCGTGATGATCGAACCACAATCGTTTCTGATCACCATGGAATCATGTCAACAATCCGTAACCCTGTATTCGGCCAATCATTGAAGATCGTTGCATTGGCAGCTAGTATTTCTCACCCTGTATAGCCTTCAGCTTATAGACTGCTTTGTAACAGTTCAACATCCTTCCGTTTACACATTCCTATTGTCACTTACAGCTATAGCATCCCACATATCACAGGTTTTCATAGGATAAGGTTCTGGAAGTGGTGTCGTTCCGATAGACAGCTCACCTCGTGGACTTCCGCGGAGTTTCCCTTCAATTCATGTGGCAGGCGGTGTGCCCTGTGGGACGGCCCCAAATTCTAGGCATATCACATTCGCGATTATTTCGTTGCGTATGTCCGTGATGGCTTGACTGGCCTATCCTGTTCCCGAGGGAGGATCTAACAAATGATTAGCCTGAAGTAGAAACAATAAAACGAATGGCTCGAGCGGCGTGCATAGAATTTCCTCTTTCTTTCGTTCTTTCTTCCGTCGTCCCCGCCAACCTGAGTACCTACGCTCCCCCCTGGGGCGATCGGTTTCTTACAGACTGGAAGTGATGTCTATTCCTGGTGGCGTTGGTCTCTCTCAGTCCATAGAGACTATCATTCGTCATGGAGCAGCAGTCCGGTGAGTGCTTGACCTTGCTTGATCCTCGCAGAAACAACGTGTCCTGATGCAAGATTTATTTCTAGGTCAATGACGCGTATGTTCTTCTAAAGCTTAGGCCCTTGGTGTTCTTCGTTCAATATCGCTTCATTTTTCTAGTCGCTGGATTTACCATCCTTGCGTACGATCATATACTGACTGTACGTATCACTGTCTTCGTTTATGGCTTGGACTAAACCTTCTACTACATCCAGTTTAGTCAAGAGGTATTTGAATTGCATTCGTGGTGACTCGTTCGAAGGAACTGAGAATGTTAACGCTAGGTGGACCTGATATGGAGGGCTTCGTCATTCTCTTTTGCTTCTGCTATCTTTCTCTTCGTAAGTAGCAGTTTGACCCTGACATACAATAGGAGCTCAAAGTTTCTTGATCTAGAACCGTTACACTGTGTACGCCATGCAGTCGTTGTCCTGCAGACCCCTTATTAAGCTCGTTCTATAGCCCCTTAATGCTTATCGTTGACATCTACGGTATGACATCCCTCGCTCTAACAGTACTGATATATTGACCCATACATATACAGAGTTCTTCGGTGTTGCGGACGACTCTGCGATGGTACGTTGCCTGCCGGCCCTATGGAACAATGATCGGATGACATAATAATCTATTCAGTTTTGTAAAGTGTGGACAGGCCTACAAAGTGTATTGACTGTTATGTCTTTCATGTCTATCCATGGTGCGTATCTTGACATCTTGACATCTTCTACATCCACTGAACCATATCTCAGCAATCGCTGCCCTCCGTATACATGCCCTTCACAACGGCAAAGTATGGGTCAAGCATCTGCTCTGGATAGCAGGCGCGATCTATTTTCTGTCTTCAGCGTCTATCATCGTCACTGCCCAAGTGCAATTACTACGTGAGTTTGTAAACTCTTTAACGAACTCAAAATGTTGAAATGCTTTATGACTCCAGCAAACATGCAGCCATTTCACCATGCATGTGTGGGACAGGTGTGTTGACCGATCTATGTCCGAATTTATGACATGATTCTAATAGTGTATCGCTACTAGATTCCTTGGTTTCTATGGATGGTTTGGTTGCCAAGGTATGTCTAACGGGTGATCAACACGTCCCTTTGGTAAACCTTTTTAATATTCTATAGCGTGATTTTCGAATCAGTACTGTTCACGCTTACCGTGTGTGCGATGCTAGACGCCGACAGACGACGTACATTGAACACTCTTTCACACATCTTATTTCGTGACGGTAAGTCTCTTCGTTTTCCGAAGGAACTTTGTGCTTACGACCTCGTATTTTTACAGGCATGCTGTATTTCATCGTCGTATCTTGTGAGTTGCTCAAAGTTGTGATCTTTGCATACACACAAAAGCTAATATGATGAATATTAGTTTGCTCTTTGTTTTCGTTACTGTAAGGGCAATCTTCTATCCTGACAATACTCTTTCTTAATCCTTCTATCAGCGTTTGGGCCTTTGCGGATCCGAGTTTATCCGGTCTGGCTCGATAGTAAGTGTTAACTCTATTCTTCGCTATTCCGAACTCGACTAACGCTGCTCTAAAAGCTTTGCATTGGCAGTTGTCAACATTGCAGGGTCTCGGATGGTACTGAACCTGAAGTCATATGCCGCATCCCAATCCTTCTCCGGCCTCACGTCGAGCTGGGGTAACATAACACCCTCAACAACTGTCCGGTTCCCTGCCACTTATGTGTCGGCTCAAAGACCTGATCCAATTGGCACCAAATCGTCGCGGTCTTATGTTGATCTAGTTGATCTGGAAATGCACGCAATAGAGCGTGACAACCAGCAAGTCGGGACTCGAATGATGCATCAATCTTGACCACTCGACGTTCAGGTAAATATGTGACACTACGTGTATTTTAAACTTTAGGTGGCCCTTGTATTTCTAGCTTATTCCGCTTATTGATTATTGGTTTCAATATCGACAATGTATAGGTTTGAAAACACAGAAGGATCGAATCACAAAGGTGAACCTGTCTGTAAGGTCTGCGGCTCCATCCCATTAGAGGATAAAATCTCCTCCCCCGGTCCGTCGCCCCGCCCTCCAATTCCGGTGCTGCAAAATTGGAACACGAACCATCAGGCAACACTTCGATTCAGAGTAACGGTCAAATGACAAGAGTTTTACTGTCATGTGTGCTACGGACAAGTGGTGTCTTGGCCGCCCTGAAAGCGCATACAAAACTCAGCTTGAACTCGAAAGCTTTCTCCTAAACGCCAAACCTCAACAGGCGCGACCATGACAGGGTTTTCTCTACGTTTGGTCTTTTTCTGGTTTCTCCTCACTTCTACGGCGCAGGCAGCGATTAACAGGCATGCTATAGTCTCTCAGTTCAACCCTATTCGAAATGCTTCAAATCCTAATACTCCTATGCAAGTCGGAAATGGCGGGTTTGCCTTTGGTGCTGATGTAACAGGACTCCAGACTTTTCTTCCCTTTGCTATCATGTCTTCTTGGGGATGGAAGAATGATAGTTTCCCTCCCGGAAAGACGTTACATGACATTGAGAATTACCAAGGCGTTAGTTGGGATTCGCACGGACGACCCGTTGAATACATGTTCGGTGGAGAGCCCACTGTCCAGCAGTGGTTGATCTCAAATCCGAATCGTGTCAACCTGGGTCGCATTGGCCTACTTTTTCGGGATAGTAATGGACACACACTCAAAGTTGCTGAAGAAAATCTCACTGACATACACCAAGAGCTTGACCTCTGGTCAGGAACGATTACAAGCTCTTTTACGTACAACAGCGATAAGGTCACGGTTCGGACTTATTCTGCTCAAAGTTCGAGCACTGTTGGCGTGGAAATAACCTCATCACTAATCGAAAATGGTCACTTGGGTGTATTCCTCGATTTCCCGTGGAATGACGGCACTGCGAAATTTTCGGCGCCGTTTGTAGGCGTTTGGAATGCCACAAGCAACCATACCACTTCCCTGAAAGCAGGTAGGGGTCTGGGGAATAACGTCCAAGCCGAAATAACCCATACACTCGTCAATAATACCTTCATTACCTCTGTTGGAGGCGACGTTTTCAAGATATCTCGAGATCCCTTATCTACTCACCGGTACAGCCTTCTCCCTAGCAAGAAATCAGAAACGTTCTCGCTAGCAATAGGTTACTCACTTGACAATCCGAAGTCCATCCCTACACCTAGCGACGTCTCCCGCGAGTCTGAAAATGTTTGGGAAACTTACTGGAGGAAGAGCGGTTTCATTGATGTGACGACAGGATCCACTGATAGCAGAGCTCGCGAACTTCAAAGGCGAATCATTCTGTCACGCTATCTTATGCGTGTAAATGAAGCCGGTGATACACCTCCCCAAGAGGTAAATCTATACGTTCTTGGATTTAAAATCCCCGCTCACATTCCATTAGTCAGGACTTGTCAATAACGGATGGGTACAGTATTTCCTTTTGAGAACGAAATACACCATACTCATTAGGCTGATCTGTTAGTATGGGAAATTCCACATGGAGATGGTTTTCTGGCATCTCGCGCATTGGGCTCTGTGGGATAACTGGGACCTCCTTCAGCGTCCTATCGCTGCGTACTCACGCTTTCTAGCTACGTCTATCCAACGAGCCCAAAAGCAACAAGGTTATCAGAGCGGGGCCAGATGGTCAAAGATGACCGACCCTTCTGGTCGTTCCGCTCCGGGCCAGATTAACGAATTACTCATCTGGCAACAACCCCATCCACTTGTCTTCGCGGAATACGAGTACCGTGCTACCAAATCCGAAGCTACTCTGCAGAAATGGTTGCAGGTAGTAAACGAGACGGCCAACTGGATGGCCGACTTCGCATGGTTCAACTCTAGCACGGGAAAATACGACTTGGGCCCGCCGATGTATGTCGTGAGCGAAGATACCAGCCCTAACGTAACTCGAAACCCCGCGTTCGAATTGGCATACTGGAGACATGGTTTGGATCTAGCGGAGACGTGGTTGAATCGTCTTAACAAACCTATCCCCGAAAAATGGTCCGAGGTTAAAGCAAACCTCGCGCCACTTCCTATTGAGAATGGGCTGTACGCGGTGTATGAAGGTCTCGAGGATAACTTTTGGACGGATCCGCCATACATCAACGACCACCCTGCTCTTGTAGGACTGCACGGATGGTTGCCGCTTACAGCCAATGTGAATCTCGAAATTGCTAAAGCAACGGCCGACAAGGCTTATACAAGCTGGAATATCAGCAATTGTTGGGGGTAAAGTCCTCAGTTGTGAAATCTTACGATCAGTGTTCTTAACCTTGTGTCTAACAATAGGTGGGACTTTCCAATGCTCGCTATGTCCGCGGCACGCAATGGCGAAACCGAGCAAGCCATCGATTGGTTACTGCACCCATTATTCGAATTTGATGATGTAGGAATGCCTATCGGTGGGGTGCGAGTGCCGACACCTTATTTCCCTGGTTCTGGCGCATTGCTCTATGCCGTGGCGATGATGGCGGCAGGTTGGGACCAAAATAGTTCTACGAACAGTAGTCCAGGGTTTCCTCCGAATGGTTGGAATGTGAGGTCGGAGGGTATCAAACAGGCGATGTAGAGTTGGATTTAGCCTGCGATTTCTGTGTATTCATCTAGTATCACCTCATGAATCTGTATAAATCAAATCCAATCCAACAACATATTGTGCATACTGTATGCCGTAGAACTCGGAGTTTGAACGTAAAATATAGTCACGGTAGCTTGAACCAGCCTAATCAATTTGACCTTCTGAGACTGTTTGTCGAAACTCCCCTGGGTAGGTACAACAAGAAAATATAAATTGTGGTAAACGACGGTAACTATTAATGAGTAATTATATTAAAGTATCCATATAAGCTTTATAGAAGTGCACGACGGAGTCCATAATGATCGTATGGTTAGAGTTAGAGTTCTAGGTGCTGTGCCATTTTCTTCATCGAAGACGGCGCCTTGCCGGCTTCCAATTCCTCGAGCAAGCTAAGTATATCACTTGCGCACCCGAAGGAAAGGGTGAAACCAGCGCCCCCTTGGCCGTAGGAATGGATGATACGGCTCATAGATCCATCAGTCTTTTGACGGAGCTCTCGTTCTACTCGCACATTTTCTCCGCGGAAAGGTCGGAGACCTTGAACGAAGCCTGCTTCTGGATCATATTCGGCATTTTCTAATCCAGGGACGAACTTGTTGCAACGATCCCGCATACGGCGGACTTCTGGACTATCGATTGTCAGGTCCAGGGGCATGTTGGGCTGTGCAAGACCTAGAATGATGACTATGTATTAGAGTTTTGTCCTAAGGGGCAAAGAAAGTCTATTTACCGCCGAGGATGAGGATCTGGTCGTTTCGCGGCACGATGAAGACAATTCCGCCGTCGTCATCGCGTTTAGCGACATCATGGGCGACAACCAAGGCTTCAGTGACTTTGGGGAATCTTGTGCCATCGTTAACAACCCGGATAAGAGCTCCCCTCAGAGGGTACACGGATTCGTCGCCGGCGAGTTCATAACCACCGAGACCGGTAGCATGGACTATGGCGTGGGCATCGAATCTCTCGAGCAAGGCATTCTCCTGTTCCAGGAGGTCACCAGAAATCCGTTCTGTTACGAACTGTGCGCCTTTAGAAGCAAGGGTGGTGTATAGCCAGTTCATGTAAGCATCCGTGTCGATAGCAGGGGATAGGTGTTGATACGAATCCACAACCCCGGCTTTCTGGTTGACTGCGTGTTGTTGTACTAGGGTACTGTCGCGCTTAAATCCACGGATCTAAGAAGGATGGGATTAGAATAAAGTTCGATATTAAGATTGGAGCTGAAACTAACGCCGACAGCCTCAATCTCGAGCATCTTTTCATATTCGTCGGGTATTTCTTCAATAGCGTGATCGAAGAAGAAGTTGGCCATCCGCATACGAATACCATGAGGTGTTTGCTCCTGATCGGGGAGAATCTTCTGCAGTTTCTCAAACGCGCGGTAAGAGGTCATGCACCAGTGTTTTGACTTTCGCAAGGAGATAACATCGGTATGTTTTCCCGCAGACCGCTGGAGGGTATTCCCATCTGGGTCGTGATATGTCAATATCATACAATATTTCTTTTTTCACTTGGTGACTTACAGGGCACCAGCAATTTGTGACGTGATACGGTCTTCTAGAGATGCCCACTTGTCCGAAATAATGGTGACCTCGTAGCCAGCATCAAGTAGTGCCCATGCATTCTGTTATACATATCATTGAGTATTCAATTCAATCCAAATAAGTCGTAGAACTAACCGTCATGCCTGTGACACCACCGCCAATCACGATGATGCGTTTGTGAGCATTGGAGAACCGATTAGGGTTGAAGCCTTGTTGGAGAGTAAGCTCGCCGTTGACCTTGGTAAGGTAT
The DNA here is from genome assembly GCA_038087015.1 of Cerrena zonata. Lineage (NCBI taxonomy): Eukaryota > Fungi > Basidiomycota > Agaricomycetes > Polyporales > Cerrenaceae > Cerrena > Cerrena zonata. The sequence goes on from JASBNA010000005.1 coordinate 568,540, forward strand.
ACATTAGGGGTAGAGGATACGGTGCCAGGCATATTGAGATAAAAGGATTGATATAGATGTGAAGTTGTGTCAAAGACGAAGAATAAGTTGAGTAGTGAGCCCCAAAGTGATTAAAAGGCTGGTAAAGCTGGTAAGGTGAGTCGATGCAGAATATTGCTCTTCATCGAAGAGCATTTATACATTGCTACCGTGCGTCAACCTGCCCCGATGTCCAACATGAGTCGAGCGTTGAAAAATATGAAACAGACCTCTTGACGGTCCGAGTGAACGAAATCGCCGAGTCAGTGTAAAATTAAAATAAAATAGTTTGACTTCATTCATGGCAGTTGCGGTACAGCTGGGCGCCACGGACATCCGTTTTCCTGTTGATCAGCGACTCACTGGCTACTATTCACTCAATTCAGTGACCCGTGTGGAAAATCGCGGTGATGACATCGGAGTCTGAGAGGCACTGTCCTCCCACACATAGCAATGTGCCTCCTAAGAATAGGGACGTAGGAAGCTCTTTGGTATCCGTTTTAGTCCGATCATACCGTGAGCACTTCTCTAAACAGATAGCCACAAGTACGCCGTCAATTGAGAAACTACCAGCAATTTCATTCATACCTGAGTAAACAATTTTTCTATATCTCCCCGGAGAGTTGCACAAGCCGGAGATAGACTTGAAAGGCGGAGAAAGAGCATATTTCCTGAGGTTCCTCAATCGGAGACCTGCCTGGAGCCCCATTGTTACAAAATGGGAACTCTAGCACAGCCTGGTTTTGCCCGGCTCGTCAGGTAGGGGCGCTCCGACTCGATGATTGATCTCATACTCGATCTAAGCGACAGAAATAGGCACCCGTCAGGACTCCTCACCTGTCTAAGTTGTTCGGTACTGTTGAGTCTTGACATTCAGACACTACACTCTCGTTAGACTTCTCGACAAACTCAACAAATTAAAATGGCTACCTTTGGAAAGGCGACATACAACGCTACCAAATATGCGTCTATTAGACCGACATATCCTAGGCAACTGTTCGACTTTATTTACTCCTACCACTCCCGTTCTCCAAATGCCCGATGGGGGACTGCAGTCGATCTGGGATGTGGTACTGGTAAATGAAATTGCTTTCATTCACTGACGCGAAGCAAACTTGTCTGTCATGTTGTAGGTCAAGCTACTACGGAGCTAACAGCGTTCCAACGTGTCGTGGGCGTTGATCCAAGTGCCAAGATGGTCGAACAGGCAAATCAGAATATCCCAAAAGATACTCTACCTGGTCAGCTGGAGTACATTCAATCCTCGGCAGAGGATCTATCATTCATGAAGAATGGAGATGTCGATCTCATTGTTTCAGGTCGGCAGTTACGTCTAGTCCGTCTGTTACTCTTGTTAAACATTTCTGCGTAGCACAAGCCGCACATTGGTTTGACTGGAACAAATTATGGAAAGAGGCTGGTAGGGTCCTTCGGCAGGACGGAAGTATTGCCGTATGGGTGAGTATAATAATAGAATCCAACCGCCTCAGAGTTTAACTTGGCATCTAGGGATATGCTGAGTTTCGACTGAGCCGTTATTCTGCAGCCACACCTCTGATCAACAACTACAGCCAGGGGTCCGACTCACTAGGGCCATATTGGGAACAACCAGGCCGTAGTATCGTCGACAACCTTTTACTCGATATCCCTGAACCGTCCGTAATTGTTCCAGGACAGTTCAAGGATTTTGAACGTATTTTCTTCTCAGGTAAGAAGTAACGCCACATGCAAGGGGCACAACTAATGCCTTTTGTAGGAGACCATCACCCACACGTGCCTTCGCCACGTCCTGTCATTCTACGGAAGAGCATGACATGGAGTGATCTTCTCTCGTACTTCAGAACCTTTAGCTCGTTGTACACCTTCCATGAGAAGCACCCGGAAGACTTGCAAAACCCTGACGGGGACATCGCATTGCGTTTCCTCAAGTCATTGAAGAACCTTGTTGCAAAGGAAGGCGGACCAGTAGAAGACTCTGATAAGATAGACGTTGAATGGCCACTTGCTCTCGTTCTAGCCAAGAAAGTTTAGATGTATCATGATTGTATTTGCCGTCTCTCTCGCAACGTTTATATTTCCATGTATGGCAACTCCTCTTATGTTATTTCTCATGCGTTGTTTATCATTGTATGTTCTTAAATGCGATAAAAATATAGCATACAGACCTCAGCATTCTTGACTCCACAATTGAGCGTTGATCACTTATAATGAAATCTTATCAAATCTCTGAGCGTTCAAGTTCATGTGATGTGCCTGAGAGTGCTGTTTGCCAAGTTAGCACGGCCTAAGTAAATGTTATTTCCCGACTATGAACTGTATCCACTAGCTTTCCAACCTTTCTTTTGATTTTCTTTCCACGAGTGTAGCATATCTGCTCCATAATGAAACGACTACGTCGCAAAAGGTCTTCTGATAATACAAAGGCTGCTCTTTCAATCTCGCTCCCACAACCTGTAACGCCTTCTGGTGAAGCTCCTCTCTACGCCAGGTTTGCGACAGCTCATAAGCCACAGCATGGCACAAAGCCGATTGTTTCGGGACCTATGGCTTTAACTACCAAACAAACTTTCTCAGGTACCGCTCATCCGACCCATGAACGGACAAGTGAGTCCCGCCCGAGGACGCTGTCTACTCGACAAGGTGATGCCGCTCAACGACTGTCTTCGTCTCCTCCGAAACCATCGTCTCGTCGACTAAAGGAGTCAAGTACGACCATTGTACCGCCTCAGTCTTCTGCCCTCAGAGTGAGTCATTCGCAGGACGAACCTCACTCTCAAAGCTCTCCCCGTCCTCGTCCCGGAAATATTATAACGTCTCAGTCAGCAACAACAGGAGGAAGTTTAGATGGCACAACTTATCCCCAGTGGTCTACAGCTCATGAAATAACGCCACGCCAAGTGCTGCACTCCAGCCGCCTTCCTGCTACTCGTGATGTCCACGTTCCCGATGACCTCCCTACAACCCCGCAAAGATCGCAGCCGTCAGTGTTGCATCACCAATCTGCCATGGCTGTGGGCACTGGTACAGATGATCAGGAATACGATCCTTTCCGGACTTCTATCTTTGTTTCGCCCGTCGGCCCTACATCGGCTAGACATACTACAGATGTGCCTCCTATCCCCTCACGAGCAACAGAATCTAAGTCTAATGGTCATGCTGCCGGCAGTCATTCCGACCATGCAGAGGATATCCCACCACCTGTTCCTTCTAAAGCACTACCTTCGATACCTGTGGCCAGTCCTAAGGCTTCTCTCGTCACTTCTCCCAGCTCTCGAAAAAAGTACTCTCCTCTTGCGGCTTTTGGAGGTGTAAATCCACAAGCAAATTCACACTCTACCTCCACCGCTAGTGTGGTTTCAAGTCGGACACAGACAGACCAGGTTCGTTATCCTTGTTGAATTAGAATTTCACACTATCTTTCTGTTTGCAAAATGGAGACAACTCCGGAAATGCTTCCCACGGCTATTAACAGCTTCTCCAGACTAGTAGTCGGGCATTTTTGCACATTGAATTCTCATCCTTGTTCCCAATATGGCCATTCCGAGTATGCAGTAATTGGCACACGTCTCACGTGGATGAGAAAGGCGAATCTAGAAGTCGAGGAAGTAAATTAGGCTTTGACTGCTGTCATGGACAGATTGAGTCCCATAGTGCTGTGCCATGCTGGCATACCCCATGCATACCTTGGCATATCACTCCAACTTTCCGTCATCTTGTTCGTTTGCTTGAACTTTACAGGTGTTGACAATATTGTTGGTTCCAGGCACATCCTGACGTCGACAGCAGTCTCGGAAATGAAATTGCTGAAATATCTCCCACAGCGCGTGGCGAGCTTCCAACTTCCCCTGTACGTTTTCTTCCGCTTCATTATTAGTGCTTTCCGCCTGACGTTATTATTTTTTTCGAAGATGAACTTGATAGCAGAAGAACGGAATTCAGCTAATATCGGAGCAGGTCGTGGCGAGACTCGTTCTAGGGATGATATGACTCCAAACGTTGCCGCTTCTGAACCTCGTTCACCAACGTCACATACTCAATCAGACTCTGACCAAATCGGGCGATCGCCCTTGCAACAAGAACGTGTCCTCTCAAGGATACACACAGCGGAGGGCGCCGGACGGCATTCTTCTAGAGAACGCGAACAGGACTCCACACACCTTTTGACGAACAGTTCGCACACCCACCGCGCTGCTGTTACCGTGCCAACTATGCCCGAACGAATTTCCCCTGTAAAAGCCTCGTTCGTGGCACGTATCTTACCCAAGGGCTCTCGCTCTCACCGCCGCACGGGATCAGCTTCAACGGCACAATCTTCCGCTCCAGAACCTTCGTCCTCGTCCCAGTCCACAGCCATTACAGCGAATCGTTCTGGTCCTACTCGTGGACGTCCACTGATCTTTGCAGCGATGTCTGGTCCAGAGCATGTTGATGACCCCACTCCAGTTCCCGAGGCAGATCAAAGTTTACGGGTAGATATTCAGCAAGCCCATTACGTGGACGAAACCTCCGCACAGGCGTATCCGTCGCCTACGTCTCCTGTAGAATCTGTTACTGGCTCTCAAAAGCCATTCGATAACGCCCCGCCACCTCCACCAGTCCCGGAGAAAGTGGAAGAGCCTGAGCCGCGACGTCGTAGGAAACTGAGTAAACCGAATAAGAATGCGCCGCGACCTATCGAGACACATGTTGTGGCTCCTTCTGACGTAGGCGACCAGCCCAGTCCCCGTCATCATCACAATCATCATCACGACAAGCCAACGACACCTGTAGATACTCAACCACAGCCTTCCTGGTTGGGACCACCGATCCCGATTCAGAAGAGCCAGAGTGAAGATACCGGCCGTCAGTATCGTCACAAAAGAAGTGGTTCCGGCGAACAAAACAAACTGACCCGAAAACCTCGCGACGGTGGCGTTAAGCCGCTCACTGAAAAGCAACTGGAGAAATTAACTAGCAGAAATGTTAGCCAGAATTCGCCTGTTACGACACCACCCGCAGCACCCTCCGTCCCTCCGCCCATGACTCCCGAGAAGGACCGCGTTCAGCTGCCTTCGCCACCATTCCCAGAAGATTACGCACAGGCACGATCACACCGTCGAGGACAGTGGTTGGAGAAGGTGCGGCCTGGTCATTTGGTAGAGATGCTTCCCGCTCCCGAACCAGAAGTGGAACCACCAGAGAGAGAACCAACACCTGAACCCGCTGAGCCACCCGAACCTACATACTATCCTTTGGCTCGGCACATGGAGGAGCCTGCCCTTTTAGCAGGGTTGCTTCCTTATCTCAGTTATTACGAATGGTGTGTTTTGAACAGTGTAAGCAAAGAGACCCGTACCATGGTCTATGAGCGAAGAGACCTTGAATGCGTTGTTCTGGAACGCTATCTACGAACTGTCGGTTATTCTTCATGGGTATGGAAACAACCCGAACCTCTCGTTTTAACACTGAAGGTAATCACGCTTACTCTCAAACTATCTGTACATGTTAAACATTGCAATATAGGATCTTCACTCTTATCTACACGGGGTATCTATTCCGTCACACCAATATGCACGGATGGCAGAAGAATACCTCTTACCCCAATCCACAGTACCTCCGACTAAGATTCGTGATTTGCAGGCTTCCTGTCGATCCTTCACTCGTGTGGTTTTAAGGTTACGTGCCCAGGCTGAGGCAGAAGCAGAACATAATGCTCGCATGGGTGTGCCAACCACACCACCTGCTGTGCCTCAGAATGAACATCAGTCGCATTCTCGTACTCCATCGAAATGGTCCTCCCGTCAGGGTCCATCTCGATCTTCCAGCCGCGCTCCCTCCCCCTACGTCATCTTTCTCTCATGCACATAGTCTTTCGCCCGGTCAACGGCCTGTGAATACTTTCCGATCGCCTTTGTTTCGTCCAAGACGTGCACCACTACTTCAGGTTTTCGTCCCGTCACCAGAGGGCGATTGGTTGTCCGATGCAAGTGTTATAGAGTGCGAGGCTGAGTTGAAGCGGGCCGGTGTACTCCATCTTATGCGGGCTGGTGATATTGTATGGGATATCGCCGTAGGTGACGAAGGGCAACTTAGGGAGGATGGTTTGGGATGGGAGCTACCTCATTGTAAGTCAATCGAATCGTGTCCTGTCTAGTATACTAATAACGGGAATCTATCAGGACTTGGATTACACCTACTCAAGAGTTGGCGACCTACCAAAGTATCTTCCAACGTTGGCTTTTCCGCCCTCGTATTTCCACCGAGTCATTCGAACCATGGGTACCGGAAATCCGATTGTTCATATTGACATTGCACCTTGGGGAGACCAGATTGAGAGCAATCTGCAACTTCTTCAAGATCGCATGAAGACTGAAACGTAAGTACTCTTGAGCGTCATTTTTCATTCTCGTTGTAATTATGTTGCGTATCGCAGACCACAAGGTGGCCAACACACCGTTGTGCGTTGGGTGCATCGATCTTCTTGCATTGTCAAACCTCTTCACGGTACAAAGTCGATAAGGATTCCCGTGCCTTCGACTGCTGGTCCTGGTCCGTCTCCAAGTGGAGCATGGGTAGTCGACCCTGGCTGGTATGGAAGAAGTTCGTGATATTTATATCTATATTTTCTTCCCTATCGTACTGATACCGTCTCTCCCAGTCGTTGTAGAATCGGAAGGGACCAACGAAGGATTAGCTGATCTGCAGGCTCGATGCAAGGGAGCGTTCCCACCAAGGGCGACTGGGGCCATGCAAGCCTTTGACAAACGCAAGGAAGATAGGAAAACCGTCTTCAGACTCTTGCGCGAAAGAAGGTCAGCCTTCCTCTTGCCCATTATCTTTATTCTGTTAACTGGATTTTATATAGTCGTCCTGGAGAGTTGTGGCTGCGAACTGTCCGTGAGAAAGAACGATTAATGCCTCCAACAAGTTCATAATGTATTATTTCCATTTCGTCTGCGACACCTCTACTTGCTATCCTCGAACTTTTTTGGCACCTATGTTGTATCCTATCCCTGCTCAGCATGCTCCCGTTTGTAATGCTGCTACTCATCATGTGTCTGTACTGTCATTTGCTCTGATTTAATTAAGACCAGGAACGTTGGTCACTAGCGTGTGTCGTCATAGATCTGGAAGATAACAATACGACGATCTTCAAATTCGGCTAATCGCATCATCAATATGACTTTCGGGGTATTTGCGCCTTGCTTTAAACCATCACAACGCAGAGACAGTTGCTGCGCTCTCTGCCAGCTCTGTGATCCTCTTACATTATTTTCTATCTATACTACATCAACGATGGCATCGCCTGTGTTCAAAATCATACCCACCACCCAGAAATACGACTGGGGAAAGATAGGGACCTCTTCCAAAGTCGCCCAATTCGCCGAGGCGTCCAGGATCCCAGGCTTCACACTAGATAAGCAAGCACCGTACGCAGAAGTACGTGGTCCGAAAGATGCTCGTTACGTCCGGGTTGACGCTATACGGGATTAGCTATGGATGGGTACACACCCCAGCTCGCCGTCCCGATTACTCTCCGACGTTAACACAACATTGGCGTCCCACCTAGCGGCGCATCCTGAACTTATCGGAGAAAATGTACGCGCACGATTTGTTGACGCAGGTGCGGAAGAGGGAAATCTACCCTTCCTGTTCAAAGTATTGGCCATCGAAAAAGCGCTGAGCATCCAAACCCATCCTGACAAGGCGATGGCGGAGATATTACACCGAGAAAGACCAGACGTCTACAAGGGTATGTGCATTTTTACGGTAGAAGCTTGACGGAGGTTTGACCAAAACAAATTCTCGGTGATCATCCAGATGCCAACCATAAACCCGAAATGGCTCTAGCATTAACCCCTTTCACTGCTCTCTGCGGGTTCCTGCCTCTTCCACAGATCGCAGCATATCTCACTTCTATCCCTGAGTTCGCCGCCCTTCTTCCTGAGACAATCGTTGCCAAATTCCTATCTATCTCGGACTCCGTTAATCCAACAGGTCCTGCAGAGAAAGCCGCTCTCAAGGATTTGTTCGCGGCTGTGATGACCGCTGAGGAAGCTCTATTCAAGGATCAACTCTCGAAGCTCGTACAGAGGTATGAGCTCGGACCGAAAAGCGACGCAGAACAACCTGTCAAGGAACTCGTGTTGCGGCTACATAGTCAATTCCCTGGAGACATCGGAGTCTTCTGCGCCTTCATATTGAACTATGTGTCGATGAACCCTGGAGAAGCCATCTTCCTCGCCGCCGGCGAACCTCATGCTTATGTCTCCGGAGGTATGCTTATTCTAATACTCCCGGTTCTTTGTTCATGTCAAGACTGAATTCCAAATTCTGAGCAGATATCATCGAATGCATGGCCACTTCTGATAATGTGATACGCGCCGGTCTCACGCCCAAACTTCGGGATGTTCCCAATCTCGTTTCAGGCTTAACGTACCAAGCCGCCGATGCGTCTAAACACCTGGTGAAACCATCACAGAGATGGCCACACACCCATTTGTACGACCCACCAATCCCGGAGTTTTCGGTATTAGGACTTAGCCTCTCCGCGGGTGAGAGCGAATCGCATGATGCAATAGATGGTCCAAGTATAGTCATTGTGACGGAAGGACACGGAAAGGTTGTTTGGGGAGATGAGAAGTTAGAAGTACAGGTCGGAGACGTCTTTTTCGTTGGGGCCGGGACGCCTGTGCAGTTCCAAGCGTCTGAGGACGGAGTGGCACTCTTCAGAGCGTTCGTGGAAGTCGAGGTGAAGTAATTGTGAAATTTGAAGGGAAGAAATGTATTGTAGGATAGATAGAGTTTTCCACAAGAATGAAAAATGGGTATACAGTAACTAGATGTTTTCTGTTCCGTCCTAAAGAGCGGAAGTGAGGCGAATAGGATCCATATAGCGAACGAACGCAATACCGTCACAAAATTGAAATGCGGTAAATGCAGTACATCTATCAGTGCCTTCCAGTCACCAATTTCCAAATGGACACTTGGTTCCAATTTCGGCTCCCTTGTATCTTGGTTTGCTGTTTATCCCGTACCCACGATTCATACGTAGTCACGTCTGGTAGCAGTTCTCTGACCTCTTTTAGATGACCGTCGTATCCATCAGGGTTTTGTGTGCGGATATTGTGCACCCTTTCGAAATCTCTAGGTCTATATATCAAATCCGTAAGAATATGTCATAAGGAGGACAATCAATTGACATGGAAACCCACAGCTCTTTCGTGACTTTGTTGATAGACAGTAATGTTCGGGCTAGGAATTTGGGGATAGACGGGTGATGTTTTCCTGTTGCTCGGACGTACGACGCGTCGATCTCGGAGATGGTTGATGTCTCGCTGGTCACGGTGTATATCTTGCTGTACAACGTTCTGGGTTCTGCAACATATCTCAATCCCAAATGTTTAAAATTGATGGTGAACATGAAACCATACCTTTAAGACAGCTGCACCAAGCCGACCGATATCGTTTGCTGCCTTTGTGTGGATTGCCATTTGTCTTGTTTCAAGAAGGAAAAATGAGGGAAATCGGAACATACCACCATTTCAATTTTAACGTCCGGTTTCAAGCCGCACTGGAGAACGGTGAACGCAATGGACCCAATGAATCCTTCGAGGTTTTCCATAAAGAACCCGGGTCGGAGAATTCTGCGTGATACGAGTTACTTTTGTGGGGTTCAAGGAAACACAAACACCACTCACGTCCACTTCAAGCCCTTTTCACCCAGAGACTTAACATGGTTTTCGATACTAATTTTCACTTTGCGGTCCAAGATGGCGTTCTTGTCATCACCTTCACCGCCGCGTTCGACCGAGGAAAACACGTAGTGTGACACCTCATACTCTAAGGCAAGATCTGCACAGAGCTACACAGAAAATACAGTCAGATTCCCATGATGATACTGTATTGTTGAAGCACTCACCTTTCCTTGCTTCTCCTCCCCCGACGCGTCTGCCCCCAAACCAGGAAAAGCAAGTATCACAAACATCCCCCAGATACTCCCTTTCCCGCCTTCGTCATCGAACACCTTCTTCACGGACTCTGGTTTATCCAGATCACCTTGTACGAGTCGTACATTCGGGAATGCTTTAAGCGCAATAGCAGCAGGAGAAGTGACGTTTCTCGTCAATGCTAGAATTTGGAATTCCGAAGGCGAATCTGAAACAGGTTGGAGGGACGCAATGAGAGCTCGTCCTTGTTTCCCCGTTGCACCTGTGACGAGTATCTTTCGCTCCGTCATTTCGTCGGTCAGGGTGGGCTAGAGTTTGGGAGTCAAACCAATGTCACGGTGGGATGACATCCTGTTCCAATTTAGCGCATCCATAAACGACTATCTCCGGATAATCTATTATGAGAACTGGTTGTATGAGTAGACTTAACGACATCTGGTCAGAACTTGGTGGGAACCGTGAGTCGGATTCTGAGTTATGCTAGTCGCCTTCACATACAGGCTCAAGGAAGACATGGTCGTAATCCATTAGACTCCTTACTTCAGATATAATTATGTGGAAAGCTGGATGATATGAGCGCCTATCTAATCTTATCTCTGCGATACTTAAGATAAACATCTAGTTTTGAGGAAAAAGAATCTGAACTCGAACGTCTACGATACTAATATTATTGTGCTAGTTACATGATATAAAGCAGGAAATACAAGTAAATTCATCAGATGAACTGGAACTTCAAGCGGCTTGATACCCGAAACAAAGTTTCCTTTATTCCTAGAATGACCACAACGTCTTGACTGCTTCACTCCAAGGGATCTTCACCACTTCCATTCCTTCCTCCAGATTCAAATATGAAGTACTCGTTGTCCAACCTTCCCTCCAACCTACAGTCTCGAAAGACTTCATGAGGAAAGTGCCCTTCTCATTTCCCTCAACGACGTCCGCGAATTCCCACCGGGACCACGGATATTTCCCTACTTTGTCCTCATCTACTGGTTGGAACATCTGTTCTAGTTTCTTGCACAATGCAAGACCAACCAACCTCGCCACCCCCGTTTTTCTGTGCTGCGGTTCGACATGAAGCATCCCAAAGCTACCGTCAGGATACAGCAATACCCATGAAATAGGAGTAGGAGTTCCCTTGAGCTTGAGGCAAGCGGAATAGGGTAGACGTGTGAGCATTGATAGGTGTGAACGCTTGTATGGGCATCGTTCGTTGACGAAAGGTATATCGGACTCCCGTAGCTCGTCGACTTCGAATCGATCATCCGCACACACATTCCATGGAAGAGGGGAAACCGGACTGGATTGTGGCGGACAGTGAAAAATGGTAGTCCGATAACCGAAAGACTCGAATGGTTCCAGACAGGAAGTCCATTTGCTATGAAGATGCCCGATCCCCAATATATTGGTACGTCCATCCAGCCTGAGAAAGACTGTTTCGATTTCGATTCCCTCGACAAGAGGACCTGGCACCTTCAGTGCTTTATAAAGTGCATTGATTACGCTAACAACATGCATCTCTTCTTCGCGGGTAGCAGGTCCATCGTTGCTCTCTGCCGAGCAGAAAAATCGATACTTGTCCACGGCGAGTGGGGAGAACGTAATGACCGAAAAAAGGTCAGGAATGCTGGAAGAAGTCGTGATATCAAAAGTTGTCCAAACCGAGAGGTAACCGCCGTCGAGATCGCCGCTGTAGAACATGCCCAGCAAAGGTAAAGGTAAAGGCAGATGCGCACGCAAGAGTTCGGCAAGGCGCTCGACATTTTGGGAGGAACTTGTATCGAGGCGAGATAGTTGGACTCCAGGCATTGTAGCGAGGTGCTGGAGGGATCGTTGAAACTATGGACTCAGCACATTATAAGGAACCTTTTACCAGCGTTCGGACCTAGGAATCAGAGCCCATATATGATCTTGAAATTCCTCTGGACGAGAGCATCAAAACGTCAATATGCGCATGTCATAGCCTCCTCAAGATTAGGCTGGCATCGGACATATGGTCTAGGTGCAGAAAGGAAAGGTCAATTATAATTCGGGTATGTGCAACACATCCAGGATTCTGTGTATGGATAACATTGAGTTTGCTGGATGCATAGACGTAAGAAGCAGTGTACCTTTTGGGTATCATCTTACACTACCGACACCTATCGGAGAGTTCAACGAGGTATGTACCTACCTGACGGTGATCTTCTCAGCAGTGAGTACCTTTGTTAAGATGTCGTTTTGAACCTACTCATACGTTTTGAAATAGAGGACCAGGGTCGATCACATATAGCGTGCCCCTGGGACCAATTCGGTTCCCATCATTGCCGACTCCCGACGGCGCAAATATTTAATTGCTAAATGTCAGTATTCGGTGATGTATAGTTGAATATTCGGGACTTGTATCCAGGGCCACATTGGTCATAAGACTCCACGAGCTTCCCAGACTCGATATAGATACTTGGGGCTCTTGAGTGGGCATAGAAGCTTATGTGGTCGGCTGATCAGTATGGCCTACTCCTACTTACTAGTATCCCACCGACCTCACCCTACAACGAGTGTTGCATCGCACCCACATCCTATTTGTTAGCACAGTTGAAGAAAGTCAAAGTCATAGGACGTGTGGCCATCGCTAAACTATCGCCGTAATGTCCGTACCCGAGGGCGCGTCTCCATTTGCCGACGCTCCTGCTCCGTGGCACTGTTCTGGAGAAGCCTTTTGGTTTTTCGGTCACATCAGCTCTAAGAAAGGCTCATATCCCCCGTCTTCAGCTTTCAATGATGCTGAAGCAGCTTCATCCTTCTCTGACGCGAAAGCGAGCGGAGAATACCATGGAGGTTTGACGTCGTTAATGCTCGTAAGGTACAAGGACACTCCTGTTGGTATGTACCTCATTCAGTAATTGAATCTGAGTATGCTGTTACTGATCGAGAATCCTTTTTGTTAGGTCCGTATGACGAGCTAATCTGGATACCGGGTGCCTTTAGTGTACCTCAGACTAGCATGAAAAAGCTCAGGATTACTCGTATTTACGTCTCAGCAAAGGAGTCTGTCTACAATGGTGCGGGTTTCCCTATTCAGGTTTATTATAGAGGCTCAACTAGGTATCATTGTATCAACAGGGCGGAAAAATTGGAATATCCCCAAAACTGTAGCTCATTTTGAGTTCACTCCGAACCCGAAGGCTACATCCCCAGATGTTCTTCCGTACAGCAAAATTACTGTGAGCTCGCCATCAGACCCCGAGCATCCTTTTTTCGCCATAAATATTACACCCTCTCGATTCCTCTCAAAGCCTTGGCTTCCGTATGATTCTTCTTGGACACCCTTGGACACTTACTTGGTACAACCACCATTGCCCGAGAGTCCGAAGTGGCGTGAAGATGCTCTGATTGGGACAAATCGTTGGTGGGGTATTGATCCATTAATGAAGGGTAAGGCTGCCGTTATTTGGGGTGAAGGGGGTTTGGAAGGTGACAAATATGGTGACAATGTTGGTATACCCGACCTCAATCCGTGGAAGATGGGTTTATGGCTCAAAGATTTCATGCTGGATTTCCCTACCGGTGAGGAAATTGGTGGGGATAAAAAAACAGATTAGGGACCGTTGCGTCGACCAAGCTGCCTTGTTACCTTTGGAGTAAGTGTTATCGTTCCTGTAAGAGGATTTGCTTAACTTACGCACAATTTCTCAGGTATGATATGTATGATAGTTATGATCTCTATCCTCGTCTATGTATACTCTTTTATTTGTCTTTCCTTCCTTCTGCAGTTGGTGTTATCTCCTATGACCGAGATCTGTTGCTCCATCCATGATGCATTTTTGTGATTGATGTAAGCCCAATGGCGATATTATAGACCAGTGTTACTTACATCGTTTATGCCTAGATGTCATTGTTCCAAATCCCGCTTGTACCGAAAGATGTATGTACTGTTCTTTATGTCGCAGGTCTCTGACCGATTGCCATTGGTTACCCACGAGTGTAGATTATTCGCCCATATTTTCGGGAAGCTCGGATACTGCTCATTCTAACCGTACTATCAGCCCGTTTCAATGATTTGTACTACTCCCACCACCAAATTCTGACTATCGCCCTGCCAATCACAATCACCCGACTCGGATTCAAGTCTGTATACCGGGAGTTACCTGTGCATCACATATCAAGTGTTCGTCGTGGAAACTTATGATCTAGCGGTACTGGTGTCCTATCACAGTTCGTCCATCTCAAACATAGTCAATGATAGTTTCCCCGCTATGCTGACCCTAAATTTTACCCTTCGTTCTAGGCGGGATTCTAGTGGGACTGTTCAAGGGTATAGAATACGAACAAGTCTCGCTGGCAGGGTAAAAGTTCACGTTGGAGCCTGATCGACGTCAAAAAGTAAAGCGACGTGCATCCGCGTAGCCTCAGTGTTGGCACAACAATAAACGATATATGTCCTCCCAGCATCATATGTGACCTAAGTCTTGCTGTCAAGACTTGCGCAATCACAGAGAACCCGAACGAAGAGATATGTTGCTTCAATCATGATTGCTGGTATAGTATCAACTCGCCTCTGCAAATATCGTTGATTAGATTGCACTGTGCAAGGCTGTCCGTGGTATTTTAGGCGTCTTCCTCTGTGAGACTGTTCTTGGCCGCCTTCACTCAACTTCCAGCTCTCACAATCCTTTTGGGAATAGCCTGATCGTGGCGTAGTAACTTCATGATATCCCCCGTTAAGCCCGGATATAGCCGATATATGTCTGCAACTACGCAAAAATATGATATCCGTAGGGAAATGACACTTAAGGTAATTGCTTATTCTCATATGACCATGTCTTGTCGTACTTACTCAATGGCGTATGTATTTTCCGATGAACTATAGCTTGTCAGTATATTATGGCTGAGGTCGAACACGGATCTGAACGCCTCCCGCCATCCATCGCTACAGGTCGGTGTCTCAAGCTGTCATCCACAACTTTGACGTTGATCATCATCATCAGTACATTTTGGGAGCGCTGACATCTCCATGCCCAAGCAATCCCAGCTGCGCTTTGGATCAAGCGGTGGCTGCATTGTGCGGAGAACGGAAGTCTTCTGACTTTTCAATCGTGGTGTGACAAACACTTTTGAAGCAAACGAACCGAATAAGTCACCCCAACATTTCGAATACAGTAACCAAGCGTCCTGCGTGAATATATTCGCGTGGTATTGCCACCGATCTGACGGTGATTAGTCTGCCCAGAAGCGGACGGGCTCTTTCCCATCTTAGCTAATGGTGCCACCAGGGATAGTAATTGAAGCCTATTGTCGAGACCAGGACCGATCGTCTCGGGACCAATTCACAGCGTCAGTCCTCTAGACATCTTCCCCTCGTTCATCACATTCTCAGCGTTAGGGCTGTTCTTCCAAAGGAATGGTCCCTGAGCCCCGGAAAAGCACAAAATGGCGAGGGTTGACATTCCGTTGCTAATGGATCGCTACATCTCCCCTCCCCAGCAGGTGTCGTTCAGTGCATCGTAGGTAAACCTCTTCCAGCGTCTCCGATGTCCGTCTTCCAGGACTTATTGGAGAACGGAGTTAAATCCATCCAGACTATTCGGTATGCGGAACGTGAGTGAATCATCTTCGTGGAACTTGAACCTAGTGTTGACCTTGTTGAACAGTCGCGTCAAGTGTGATTATTGTATTCGATCATAGTTAGTACCTACCTCACTCACCATTACCGCTGTCGACACTTACCGCCCTGGAATAGTCGTTACACTAGACCAAGAGGTGACGTTGATCGCCATGACGTCTAGACATAATCTGACATTCTTGCTTTTTAGATCGAGCTTATATGGGTACATCGTCTTCCCCTGTTTAGTTTCTTTTAGTTGACGTTGCGGTTCGTAGAAATCTGGGTGGTCCTTAGGGAAATGTTTGTTTCTCTTGGTGAGCTCTAGTTTGAAATATAAATAATTGGTGACGTGTTGACCAATAGCGCTTCCTTTATAGAATCGGTACTATTCTCTGGCCACTGTCTTGTGAGCAAAGCATTTCTTCTCGTCTCGACACATACTAACCTTGTTTTAGGTTCAACAATTATAGTGAGAAAATATTCAACATCTTTCAAGTATATGGACCTGATCGAAGTGCTTTAGTTCTATTCACAACCCACCTAACTGATCAGGTATGTATTACATTCGATTCTATAGTCCATTTAATCGTGCTAACGAGTTCGTCTTAGCTGTAAGTGATTTTGTTTTACTGCGGAAAGCCATTTTCACATACCGACCTGATTTTCTAGATGTAAGCGCTATTCTCAAAACCCCTTCACAAGAAGTCCCCTCTAATGTATGATAAGGTATAAACTGGTTCCGCTGGCAAGGAGCAACAGGGATTATAGCATTTGCTCTCGGAGAACGTGGGTTCATCAACGTCAGACAACGCGCTGATTTGGCTCATTCCTTTGCTTGCGCAGTCATACTTCAATTGCGATTATACGCACTGTACTTTTTGGATAAACGCGTCCTTGCCTTCATGATCTTGACATTCATTACATGTCTTACTGCTGCGGCTACTCTAATAAGTATCTCACTAAGTCACGTTACAGGTACGAGTTTTCATTTACCCTGGTTGACGTAACACTGAGCTTCTGTTCCTTTAAGCTACTTCACATCTGCTTCCGGGAATCCCGTTCTGTGTACCTCTCAACCTCCCCCCAGGTTTCTACCGCTGGTGGATACCAATTCTAATATCAGAAACGGTGTTATGTGGCCTCGCGCTTTACAGAGGACTACAAAGCTATTTCAACCGAAGAAATCTCTTTCAATCGGGGAAAGAACTAATCGAAATTCTCATTCGAGACTCGGTTCTATATTTTCTGATGTAAGTCGTGTCCCTGCAAGATCCATCATTTGCTAACATGTCTTCTAGTCTCTTCGGCGTATATTTGTGCAACACCATCGTCTTCATCATTGGCGACGTAAGCAACTTTCCCAGTTATTGAATCCAAGAAAGACCGAGCCTGATGTACATGATTTTCATCAACAGCCTACTCAAATTGAATCGTCGGTTGGCTATTCAGTTGCAATGTCTTGCGTCATGGGAAGCCGACTTTGCCTGAATGTCCGTGGCATGGTTCACAATGATGAGGATCTACCCAATCTAAGTGGTGAAGCGGCCAACCCTTATTCTTCCCATGGTCGTGGACACCGTCCAAGTATGCGGGGAACGAGGCAAGGTTCTCAAGGCGTTATCATACGCACCCTGGGCGACTCTGAAAGCAGCGTCGTCGGTCAATTATCTGGCATTGAGATGGACCAGCTCAGAGGCATGAAGGTAAAACTGTAGAGCCTAGGCATTCTTCGCCATGGTCTAATCTATTTGTCCTACCGATAGGGTGGATTACCGAAATAATATCTATTGGACGGGAGTGAAAAAAGTGATAGCTTACCCATATTCTTTGTAGCTTGTAGATTTATTGTATAATATCAATATTCTGAGATGTGCACGGGTCAAGAGGAGAGCCGATTCTGTTCGGAATTTCATGTAGGTCAGGCGTCTTGTTGCTGTCTTCTTGAGCGCATGATGGTGGAACTCTTATTGCTTCCTTACCCTTATAGAATGAATCTCCAAGAACACAGTCCATGGACGACATGGACATGAACCTTGAAGTCGTGAAGCTTACGGGGCTGACATTATGCCGCTCCGGGAACTTACTCCAAGCGTTGCAAGACAGCGCGTTTCTATTGCTGTTCTAGGAGGCACGCTGTAGAACCTTATACATTTGTGTACATTGACCTTGTTCTATTCGTAGTAAATGATGGCCTTCTTTCAATTTATACGTACATTGGGTCATAAGCCGGAGTTTTCGGTCCCTTCAGGTATGTAGAGAGGCTTTCATGCCTTGTTTGCGTTGATAATGTCCACAAACTCAGGTTTGAGGGAAGCACCTCCAACCAAAAAGCCATCCTACGTCTGTTTGCTTGGCTGTGGAGATAACGAGGTCAGAAATTTTCAATACAGTTATAATATCCACAGCGACTTACCAAGCTCCTTGCAGTTTGAGGCTGTAACACTGCCACCGTAGATAATGCGGGTGTTTGCAGAAACTGCAGGGGAGACAGCCTTGACCAGGTAGGCACGAATATCGGCGTGCGCCTCCTGTGCCTGAGCAGAAGAAGCAACTTTGCCGGTACCGATTGCCCAGACAGGTTCATAGGCAATAATGACTTTGCTGTAGAAAAGGTACAACGGGCTCAGCTCTAACCCGCCATTCATGTTTCGGGTACCTACCTCCATTGCTCCTCGGTCAAGGCCTCAATGACAGGCTTCAGTTGAGCCTGGACCACCTCGGCCGTCTTGTTAGCCTCGCGTTCTTGCAGGGTCTCGCCAACACAGAGAATGACCGACAATCCGGCATCAATAGCGGCCCGTGTCTTCTGGGCAACAAGTTCAGAGGTCTCATGGAAGAGTGTGCGGCGCTCAGAATGTCCTGAGAAGATGGGTATTTTTAATGTCAAACACGAGCGGCCAGAACTGCGTGCATACCAAGAATGACATAGGGGATTTGGGCATCTACGAGCTGAGCCGGGCTACACGGTGAGAAGAATGATTGTAAGAGCATTCTATGCGCGAACTGTTACATCGGTAGCATACCTGATCTCGCCAGTGAATGCTCCATTTGGTTTGAAGTAACAGTTCTGTGCGGATACCTTGATCTCGGGACGCAAGATATCGCGAAGAGAAAGCAAGTAAAGTGCCGGGGGAGCAATGACGACCTCTATTCCCCGATGTGTTTATTTTAGTCTCTTCAATGCATGCTATGCGGAAGTTGTTCGTACCAACAGAGGAATCAATCTGGGCGTCGTTTAGAACCTTGACGAGGGCGACTTTCGTCTCCCTGGTGCTTGGGTTCATCTTGAAGTTTCCTCCGACAAAGAATTGACGAGCCATGATGACGATTATGTTGAGTTTCTGCTGGAAGTACGAGAGCAAGCGTTGTAGAGATTTCGGGATGAGACGATGAGTAAATTACATCGATACATAATCTAATCTTCAAGCCTAGCCTCAGATTAGATCGGATCGAGATCGGTTACTAAACGCCGCAGGCAGGGTTGACGATATGTACCAAACAACATGGAGAGAAAATTGTGGGACTTATCGAACGGTGTGACTACAAGATATGATTCTACTGTATGCTATAAGCTATAAGTATGTTGTTGAAGCGGACAAAAGAATCCTAGGCCACTTCAAAACGACTGTGTAGAGTACAGAACTTACTTGTGAACATGAGCCATATTTAAACATAGATCCATACATTCTCAAGCTTCAATTTTGCTACATTCTGACAGTAGGTACAGTCAAGGACGGGTCCTTGACACGCGGAAATTTCTTTTGTGTATTATTGAGTCCCCTCCCTATGGGTTATACAGATGAGTGGATATATCAATTCTAAACTATATAAATATGTATTATCTCAGTCTTTATGACGAACTGAATGGTTTTGCACTCGTAAGTTGAATAAGTCTGACAGTCGACCTTATCGCTCGTTCCCTAGTCCTTGACACAGCGGGATCAATCCCGCTAATTACTATATTTAGTCAATCTAATCTCCATCGCTCTCCTGTCATTGGATGGCGGCTAAATGGTCTTTAGGTGCGGTGGCCACCTTCCTCGCTCAAACATCCGCTTAAGAGATGGGCAACAGAATGACCCATTGCAAGTGAGATGAACAATAAATATTGATATAATTATCATTCAGAAAGGTCTACCGGAGCACCCGGTAGTACTCCGGTCTGGTATTAATGCTTCCCGAAGTATGTCAAAATTCAAGCAGTCCAAATTTTAGATATGTTTTTCAACTTATGCGGGGAGGACTCCTCATGACAGCCTCAAACATAGGATTATAAAAGTTCAGTATATTATACTTGATTGCCTCGCAAATTTGAGCCCAAAAGACCCATACCACATGGTTTTTCATCGACTGTGTCAAGGAGTAGGGTTGTGTCAAGGACCCGTCCTTGACTGTACTCCATTATTACTAGCCAGGGCCCTGAGATCAGTGATGTCAGGAAATTAAACTATTGATAAACAATCAATATAGAGGAAGGGAAGCGACATTAACTTGAATGTGGAAAATATTTGTTGATTATTTGATATTATTGATCTATCGATAATTTGTAATTATGGGCTGAATTATGCAGGGAATATTAATTGTTCATCCCAGCCGCTACGTTAACGCTATAGGGTATCGGTAATGTTACATATATAGCTCGCGTGAGGTCCAATTAATACGAAGTTTCTCATTGTCAATAAAAGACTTGGAAGATAAGTGTTCTATAAGCGCTTGTTTCACATCCACTCAGCCAAGACTCTCGAACACCTTAATCCTATCTTTATTGTGTACACTCACATTCACATCGGTTACACCGAAAGGATTGAACGCTTCAAACCGGCCATTCTAGAACCTGCTGCGATCTCTGCACAGCGGCATAGTATGCAATTGGGTTGGCTCAAAAGTGACTCGAATGATTCAATGAATACTTCCAAATTGACATCACACATCGTGGAAAGTTGGCATTACTTTGCCTACATTTGAAACCTGGTATTTGCCAACGTTCTATATATATCTCGAAATCCACGATCTCCGATTGGTTGCGTCACCCCAGCTCGGCCGCCCTGCCTCGTCATACTGCGGGAGTCAAGGCCCCGGACGCGAAATCAGCGCTGCTGGTTCATGTAAATTTAAAGGTAATGTTGCCAACGACGTGTTGAGCTTTCTTCCGTACAACGTTCTTCATGAAGATGCGCAATCCGCTTCATCCGAAGCCTGCTCCTCCTGCCTTTGGGCAGAGCAATGTTGTTCCTGAGAACCGTGCTTCGTGAGTTGATTTCGCATTCGGAACATTACTTCTAGCAAACATCAAAGGCCGAACAACGGATGTCCGAACCAAGGGTGTTGATGCCTACGATCGCCACGCTCCCGGGTGCCAAGGATGGTTCTATCATGAACCTAGTCACCATTACCGCACCGTCGATCACTTCCATCACCGTCATGTTTGTTCTCTTGTATTCAAGCTAATGTTAGGATCATGTGAGGCATGTTCCGACGTCTCGCTGATCACAGCCAGCCTACAAAGTCTAAACACGATTCGTGAAGGAGGTTTATCATTATGAGCTCAATTTTTGTTATCCCTGGATAAAATCTGACAAACTAATTATGTCTACAGATTATTATCGCAGCTATTATTCTCATGGCTTGACCCTTTCTTGCGGGTTGGTTTCTCTCGACCTTTAGAGAAAGAAGGTATGTTCTCAGAATGTCAGAGGGATACCAACTAACCTAATTCTCGTAGACTTTTGGCAACTTCCTGACCAACGGCTCACTCCAACATTGACTGCGGAACTGGAGAAGAACTTCTACGCCCGATGCCCGCCTGAAAAGCGACCTGTATTTACACAGGATGTTCCGGTTGAAGGACATGACGACCAATCCACGACTTCGGCTTCCAAAGAGAGCAATGGGGACAACGAAGAGAAAACGCAGTCGCCAGTGGATAATTCGAAGCCTCCCAAATATGACGCATCATTAGTTAAAGCAATTCACACGACCTTCTTTTGGCGTTGGTGGGGAGCCGGAGCTCTCAAGTTTTGCTCTGGTATGTGCCAATGGGTACTCCGCGAAATTGGTATTAAGTGAAATGTCTTCAGATACATTGAAGACGACCACGCCCCTTGTGAACAAACTTCTGTTGACCTGGCTTACCGACTCATTTTTCTACTTCCGCGCAACTGAGGCAGAGCGCGCGGCCCTCAATCTTACGCAACCGCGGGGTATTGGGTATGGTATTGGTCTCGGTTTCGCTCTTTTCGTGATGCAAGGTAAGCATACACGTTGGCTTAACTCATTGTCTAATGCCTGACAAACTGTACTGTACTAGAATGTGCAAGTTTGGTATGTCGTCGTGTTATTTACGGAGGTACGGAGATTCTGACATGCGGTAGATGACAAACCATTTCATGCAAAGTACGTTCTGAGATGCCGATGACAACTCCTCGCTAATTCTGTGTGCCAAACAGTGACTATGACTACTGGCTTGTCGCTTCGAACTGCGGTATGATTATCATCCATTCATAGTTCTCACCTGGTATTCGTTTGTGCTGACATATTGGTTGCAGATCATCGGGACGATTTTCCGCAAGTCTCTCCGTCTCAGTGGAAAGGCTCGGCTGGACCACAGCGTTGGGCAAATTACGACTATGATATCAACAGATGCTACAAGACTCGATCGAAGTAGTTACAATATTCATAAGTAAGTCAATTTATTCGAGAAGTGCACTATATCAATATCTAACACATTTGCAGTCTGTGGATTGCACCTATTCAGGTATAATACATCTCGCAGAAAATGATGACTTTTGTTTTAAATATTTCTCTTCTAGATCGCAATTGGTATTGGACTCCTCATCGGCAACGTACGTCCAGGTTTCTGCTCAGTTAGTCTCTTCTTGACTTGAACTTTTCTTCCAGCTTGGTCCATCTGCCTTAGTCGGTCTTGGTGTAAGTGGATGTATATTCATCTTATTTCTGTAAAGCTCATGTCAATGTCCATCGCAGGTTCTGGTGCTCGCGTTCCCTATTCAGATGTTCTTGGTTAAAATTATGTTCCAACAACGAAAGAAGGGTGTCAAGATTACGGACTCGAGAGTACGACTTACCACAGAGGTACGTTGTTCAAGCTGTATTATTCGACCTAACTTTGTGTACTATCCCTTGCATCTAATGTAGGTTTTGCAAGGAATTCGACTTATCAAGTTTTATGCTTGGGAAGCGTTCTATACAAATCAGATTGGTACTCTTCGAGAGAAAGAGTTGAAAACCATCCGTACTATGGCGTAAGTCAGTACCCTTTTCTTGTTATGAAAATAGGACCAAAATGCTTCTTTGACAGCGTTGCAAGAGCAGCTATACTGGCTTGCATGATCGGTTTGCCAGTCCTTGCGGCGGTATTATCCTTCGTACGTTCTTATTGGACACCTCGTGATGTTTGTTAATAGCATTCCTTAGGTCACATATGCTCTCAGCGGTCACCAGTTGAATATTGCCGTCATCTTCACCTGTCTGCAATTCTTCAATGTATGTTCCGCTCTGAAATAGCTCTTGATTACCCTGCTCTAATGAACGGGTACAGATCATTCGAATGCCTCTAGCATTGTTCCCTGTTGTTATCGCTGCTGCGTCGGATGCTGTCGTTGCTCTGGGACGTATTTCCAAACTCTTGCTAGCAGAAGAACTCGCAGTACCGTATTCGATTGATTCCGAAAGCAAATTTGCGGTAGACGTCGATGCCGACTTCTGTTGGGAAACAACATACAAATCGGCTTCTGGGGGTTCGAAATTCGCTGTAGGAAAGACGGCTGCAAAAGACGTGAAGAAACCGCCTCCAAAGGATCAGAAAAGGAATTCGAAGAGGGGAAGCTGGCTCCGCAGAAATGAGAAGACTGGACCAGTTTTACCTATTTCTGGAAATGAGGAGAAGGACAAGCCGGCTGAAGAGAAGGAGGAGGACAAGCCGTTTGCACTCCAAAGTATGAAGCTTCAAATTCCAAGGGGTTCTTTCGTGGCTGTAGTCGGTAGGGTTGGATCCGGCAAGGTATGTATTTACTATTATTATTATTATTCACTCTCTGTGCTCTCCGGTTGACTGCGCGATATAGAGTTCGCTATTGCAAGCGTTGATAGGGGAAATGAGAAAGACCCGAGGCTATGTAAACTTTACTTTGACACTATCCCGCTGTACCGGATGCTAACCAACTTTCCAGGCTCGATTTGATTCATCCGTCTCTTATGTGCCGCAAACAGCTTGGATCATGAACGCGACACTTCGGGAAAACATCTTATTTGGGAGAGAAACGGATGAACACAAGTATGTTTGAGCCAAACCCCCGATATGCACAATGGGCTAATTGTAATCACTTAAGACTTCAAGATATCATTCGTGCCTGCTGTCTCGAACACGATCTTGAGATGCTCCCGCATGGTGAAGATACTGAGATTGGCGAGAAGGGAATAAATCTGAGCGGTAAGTCTCACAGTTTTTTACGAGAAATAGGGTGCTAATAGTATCGTCATAGGTGGCCAGAAGGTATGGACGCTTGACGGCATAGCATTAACGTTGTTCTAATTGGTTCTGTAGGCTCGTGTGTCCTTAGCTCGAGCCGCGTATTCCGATGCTGATATCGTTCTGATGGATGATTCCCTGAGTGCCGTCGATGCTTATGTCGGAAAGCAAATTCTAGAGAACTGTTTGCTCAACGGACCACTCGCGGCCAAGACGAGGGTCATGGCAACTCACGCCTTACATGTGCTAGACAAGACCGATTACATTTATGTGATGGATAACGGTGCAATTGTAGAGCAAGGGACGTACCAAGTGAGTCAATAATCCTCCGAAACAACTATGGTAGTGTAACCGTACAACTCTAGGAACTCATGAATGAGAGTGGACTATTTGCTCGCATAATTGATGAGTACGGGAGCCAAGAGAAAGCGGAGAAGCCCGAAGCAGAAATCACTGTCACCGAAGGAAAGTTGCCTTCCGGTATACCGGGAACTTCAGAGGCTAAGAAAGCTCAAGCTGCTCTCATGCAAGCTGAGGAACGTTTAACTGGGTCGGTCGCGTCGGGAGTCTATCTGAAGTACTTCAGATTCGCCGGCGGAATTGTTTTATTGCCAGGTCTTATCGCTCTGCTCGCTGCCTACCAAGGTGCTACAGGTAAACATCCCCCTGACGAGTTGTTTGCGTGTTTCTCATTAGTTCACAGTGGCAAACAATCTCTTTTTGGGGTTCTGGACATCACAAAGTATACATGGCTTTTCTCAAGGTGACTATATGGGAACGTATGCTGGCCTTGGTGTTGGTATTGCGGTGTTCTCCTTCATATTCAGTTTCTTGATGAGGTATGATCAACCCATTGATGTTATTGTGACAATTTAATATAGACATGTTGCAGTGTCATCGCTCTTTGGGCCGGATTACGCCTGTTTAGAACAGCATTGTTCTCGGTGTTGCGTTCCCCCATCTCCTTCTTTGACACTACACCTATGGGTGAGTACGGACAACAATTGAAAATTGCTTTATTGGCTTAATTTGTTACAGGCCGCATCATGTCAAGACTCTCCAAGGATCAAGATACGCTAGATACTGAACTTTCCATGACAGCGTTCCAGGTTTGTTGTCATATATGGAATATTATATCTTATTGAAACGTTGACGTATATATTTCTCTAGCTTTTACTCAACGCGAGGTAAATACTATTACACTTCTCTATCATGAACGTCCTAATACATACCTCTATAGTTCCGTCATTGGAACCGTCGTGTTGGTTTTCTACACATTCCCGTACCTCGGCATAATCTTTGTCCCTTTGGGCATACTCTATTGGATGGCTGCAATGTATTACCGGCGAACCTCAGTAGAGACAAAGCGAATTGACTCTCTCATGAGGTCCGCTTTGTATGCCTCCTATTCAGGTCCGTTATTTGTAGATGGTTTGATAACGGCTCATTAACATCCCTTTAGAAGCACTTACTGGTCTCAGTACAATTCGTGGTTACGGAGAACAGGTATGAGGGAGCCAAATCATGCTGCTGTGTTTCTCGCTCATTCTGTTTCCCAACATTAGGATCGTTTCGTGGGTAGAGCCAATCAGGGTTTGGACATGGAAAATCGGGCATACTATATGACGATCTCTATCCAACGCTGGTTGAGCGTGCGACTGGATGTTTTGGGGAACATCTTGATTCTTGGAATTGCGTTGTTTGCTGCTGGTTTTAGAAAGACTGTCGACCCCTCCAAAATCGGCGTGGTGTTATCATACACTTTGAGCAGTAAGTAGCATTACAAGTCTATATCCTCGTTGTGTCTGACCAGACTCATTTGATAGTTACACAAACATTCTGTAAGTTATTCCCGAAAACTCATAGTGCAGATTCTGACTGGGTATTCCATAAGCCGAACTCGTGTCAGCCTATGCTCAAAATGAGCAGAACTTCAACGCAGTCGAGCGTGTTCTCCATTACACAGAGTTGCCTTCTGAGGGTGAAACATCAACTCCAAATGACCCGCCACCTTCTTGGCCCGATCATGGTTCTATCGAATTCGAGGATGTGAAATTGTCGTATCGAGAGGGACTTCCTCGTGTTCTCAAGGGTGTAACATTCTCGATCAAACCAGGAGAGAAGGTTGGAATTGTTGGTAGAACGGGTCAGTATATCAGCCTACTAATGCAATATGTTGCTTACAACGCTCTCAGGTGCCGGAAAGAGTTCACTGCTCCAAGCACTATTCAGAATCGTCAATGTCCAAGGAGGTACAATCACGATCGACGGCTATAACATTCGTAACATCGGTTTGGATGCAGTCCGAGGTCGTCTAGCACTCGTCCCTCAAGACAGTACTCTTTTCATGGGGACTTTGCGAGAAAATCTGTTGAGTCTGATTTCGTTTTGTTAATTTGATTTCGGTTCTAATATCACCTAGTGACCCACAAGGGACTCGAACAGATGCTGAGTTAATATCTGCGTTGAAACGCGCCTGGCTCTTACCTCGAGACGAGACTCCCGTTGACCCGGTTGTTGAGGCAAAGTTCAGCTTGGATGCAGCTGTGAGTGACGAAGGTAACAATTAGTCTCTTCCGACTCTTTTCAACGATCTCACAACTTTGGGGGGTCAGGATCCAATTATAGTGCTGGAGAGAAACAACTTCTTGCACTGTGCCGAGCTCTAGTCAAGAACAGCAAGATCATCGTTCTGGACGAAGCGACTAGTAATGTGGACGTCGAGACTGATGCCAAATTACAACGTACGATCCAAACTGAATTTGCCTCTTCTACATTGCTCTGCATCGCCCACCGTCTTAATACCATTGGTAAGTTCTCTCATGTCTTGGGTTGTTCCGTTGGCTCAATGGATGTATAGTGTATTACGATCGTATCCTTGTCATGGACGCAGGCAAGGTTGCCGAGTACGATACTCCCTTGAATCTTTTCGACAAGGAGGACTCTATCTTCCGTTCGTTATGTAATGAAGCGGGTCTCTCAAGGCGGGATATTATTCGCATCCGTGCCAGCGCCGAGTCCCCCGGTGACGCCGCAGAGAACCTGGTTTGAGTAGCATAGGATTCCTTATGAATTGCTTTTCCGATGAAATCGTAGTACGACTGTTCAATCATGAGTTTAGATAATTGATTATACATGAATGGACATAGACCGTTATCAATTCTCCAGGGCGAGACCAGTAATCCAGCGAATTGGAGGGGCAAGAAATATGCGAGCCAGGCTTGGTAGAACTCGCACGTTAGCCATACCGCGACTAATCCAAGAATCGGCTAGACCAAATAATAGTGAGAACTTTTGGTAATATTTGTTTCAACCGGAAACCTACTGCAAATTTGTGCGAGGAAGACCATGAAGAACGCTACCCATATCCGCCCCGCCCACCCAGAGACACGTTTGCCTGTGACCCGCTTGAACAAGTCCTCACATATAACTCCAACTCCTTGAAGGGTAAAGAAGAGAGGTACGCGCCAGTGCACTCCCCGGTTTAAGAGATACATCCCACATTCGTGGTATAAACCTGAAGCGATGAAACTCCCCATAACCATTCCTGCCCTCCCAGCAATCCAGCTTCCAGGTATACCGCCGAGGACCATGAATGTCCTCCGAAGCAGCTGATGCCACTCTCTTGCCCAAAGTACATGTAGTGAGTCTGCTAACCAGGGCTTCCCGAAAACAGGTGGCCAAGATACAGGCGACTGACCAAGGACTCCAACGCAAAATAGCGTAGTTAAATGATACCACGTCTGAAGGCTAAAGTCAACAACAACGCCTACCAGGATATGCAACACCGTTGACAGAGCATAGCGTGAAAGGGGTGAGAGTTCCGGGTAGAATATAGAGGCTCCGTAGAAGGATCCGATAGAGGGAAGGTTTGCAAATAACATTTGGATTGTGTCAATGATGATATATCCCTTGAGAAAAGCGAAGAATGTATCCCGCAAGAACGGCCCTTTATTCAAATCGCGCTCTTCGGGTGGAATAACGACGCCTTTCCCAAAGTTCCAGCCTATACCGCGCATGGCACACATTGTTTCCGCAACCTCCTGGTACCAAGTTGTTTCCCGGCCTTTCTGGTCATTATTACGAGAGTGGTGGCCGTTACCGGCGTGTTTGACTTCTGTGGTATCTTCAGGTGTGCAACTTCCAAGAGGCGGTAATGTCGTTTCGCCGACCTTACGTCTGCCATATCCAGCGAAGGTGAAGTCCAACGCTTGTGCGATACAAGTGAGGGATGAAAGACCTAGAAAGAATTTGTGAGTTCCTAGATTGGAAGATGAATGATTGGTCCTGATTGAATACCTCGTATCAGTTCTAGAAAAAAGGTGTCGGGGTCATAAGGTTTTCCAAACCAGAAAGTACCGATCACAATCATGATGAGCGTGACAGGGAGGAGAAGAAAGCGTAAGTTGCGTGTGTTTCCTCGCCTTGAAAGATACGCCAGTAGTTGTAGGGGCACATAGTACGCGAATGCGAGTGGCGCCGTTTTGAGAGTTAGTTCGTATCTTTCAGATTCGCCCGGAACCAGAAAATTGAGCATGATCTCGAACATCCTGAAAATACATATATGTCAAGTCTGTTTCGATCAAGCAAAACACATTATTCTATATCTTCTCACCTAGTAAAAGCGTCAGGCGTCGTTAAAGTTGGCCTAGTCACCCTGTCGTCCGAATTGGCCTCTGCTGTCATCTCAGTTGCGCGCTAGAACGTGAAACGACTCCGGGTCGCCCGACGGATACGTTAGTGACTATACTGTAGTGCTTTATGTTAGTTCTTAGCATTGTATGGATAATCATTATCCATAACATCTCGATGCATGGTCATCATGCTAGCCTTGGTAGGAAAGTAATTGAGTTGCCATGTATGATGTACGGGATAATCCGGAGAGTGCCGTTCCCTAAATGGAAATTCCTCGCTGATGCAACTTGATGGAAGGCTTGTGGAATGAACAACCACTTCAGAGTTGAACGTGGAACGTTCGAACTTGAAAGGTGTGTTCAATCTAGCTCGTATCAGGATCAGAGTAAGAAATATTATCGAGAAGAAGAGAAATATGAATATGAGTCAGAGCTGATCAAAATGTTTCTTCCTAGACCCGCAAGATGACCCAACTCCAAGCGCAATTGCCAGTTACAATCCCAAAGACTACCATAAGCTATTACAGACCCCGGCCACTGGTACCTGTCAAAATAACGCCAACCTATCCACGAGCTTCTAAGATAAAAGTCAAATTATTTTACTGTAGCGAGATCTCGACTACTCACCTCGCCGAGAGATATCCTGGAATGTTGGCCACTGGCCTAACACGTTGACCCTGACTAAATCATGGTTTCTTGGAGCTTTCCTGATATGTTCGACGCCACGAAGTCAGCGCCTGACAACATCATGATCATTCGGTTTGATTAACGAAAACTTTGACTACATGGTGTTACCACGTCACCGGCCTACTGGTGGCTTGTGGTAAGCAGACCGAGAACATCTTACTCAGTATACAAAGTATGTCGTACCCCGAAAGACGAAGTGAGGCCGCATCGCGTAGAAGGCTAATATACTTTCAGTAGAGCGACACGCATACGTTCGTGTGGGATGGTATCTGTCCTTGCAAGAAGTCGATATAGCCTGATGTTCTTCCCTACGCATTCATATTATGCTCATCATACCACTCGACTGACACAGGGCGCCGACAGGTTTTCCCATCATCACTGCTTTACAGGTACTGACCAACAGTCACAAACAACGGAAGCTGGCCAGACTTCTAGAAACGAACTTTGATTCCCGGTGTTACCTGATCTCGACACAGATGACCAGCTCCAAGTACGTGACTCTACTACACATTGGATTTAGACACCAAGTCGAGTAACATTCTTCTCAGGTCTTCGAAGATAATGCTGCTATGGGGTCATCAGCTACGATAGAATTGGCTATCTAACTTACTGATATCGCGAGTCCAATCGCAGTAGGTTCTCAAGTGACCAACAATACTGCGAAGTTGATGTCAGTGACATGTTATCAGAGTTATATCTCGTATAACCCCAAATGGCTCGGTTTCCTCCGATAGAATATCTTCCGATACCAAAGTGGGCATTGAAGTCTCCATTACGATCTAAAGAGCCACCGCCGGAGTATAGCCCCGTGGGTCATTCTATCCGATCATCATACGTTTCCTCTATTTTTGAAGACGATCACATGTCTGTACACACATAGAAGAATGTGCCATCTTCCCGTTGCAAAGATTTGGATGCGCTGAACTTTATCTTGAACTGTATGACATGCTTCTCGATGGCCAGTGTAGGCAAATGGTAACCCAACCCAGCTTCTCTTTCGCATGCGGCGGGCTACTGCGTGTCCGAGGGTGCAACATATATAGATGGAAGACAGGAAGTATGCTCTGAGCTTCTCTCCACACTCTGTACGGTATTGACACCATGGCTGACCCATCTGCTACCCCTCCGCCCATCAACATCCCGAACTTCCTTGGTGGATATCTTATGGTGAACTGTCTTGCGTTAATGTAGGTGTCAAGCCAACGATAATCATCTCGACGAGTTGAACTGATTCTTTTGTAACAGACTTTATGGGGTGACTACTACACAGACGTACATCTATACGTTAAATTTCAAAAAGGATACCGCTTTTCTCAAAGGATTGGTGTACTTCGTCTGGTGAGCATATTGCTTCTCCCCTGGAAGATCTACATGTAGATGCTTAATCCGTATTCTGGAAGGACGCTGGAAACGTTCCATACAGCCTTTATGCTGCGTCAATTGTATTATCTTACGATTACAGGATTCGGGGACTTCGATGTTCTAGGTAGAATTGACTGGTATGTGATCGATCTTGTCATCTCATAGAGGCCTCATCTGACTATTTTCTCTTACAGGAGTATCGGTGTAAGTATGAGATGTAATATACCTGCTACATATTAACGAAATGTGCAGGCTTTCTTATTAGTCGAGGTGAGTCACCTTCGTGAGGTGATTGACATTATCTCATGTTGCTTCTGCCACGTCCTCTAGAGTTGTCTTATATGGGTCGTCCAAGCGCAAGCACATGATTTTATCATTTCCAGTAATCAAAATGTTAACATAAATTCCAGATTCTACATTCGTCGCATTTGGCTTCGTATGTCGCTTTAACATTCCATGATCGTCCTTTCCTGATTGAAATTGACAGTGAGCGGCAAAAAGATTCTACCTGTTGTTTTCCTCGTGAGTACCACTATTCTATCATACTCCAGGGTAACGAACCTTTTATGATGTTTTATGATAGTCGCTTGTGTTTGTGACTTGTGTAGCGTTCCACATGAGTAAGTGAAGTAAATGCTCCGTCCTGTGTCCGCCTGATTAACGGATTAATGTCCTTCACACAGCTGCATCTATTTACACGTAAGCTAAGATCTATTCTTGCAGATATATTACTCAGATAGAAGATAGCTTCCTGACCGACACTTGGATCGGATATTTCGAGACGTTTGGTGCTACTGTAAGCCCGGTTTTGACTCCAAGTGGTATAGTTCTCACTATTTCACAGTTATCCGTCGAAACTGCCAATGCGCTCTCAGCAGCGTTAGATGGATTGATTGCAGCTTCCATGATTTTCTTGCTATATAGATCACAAACGGGGATTCAAAGGTGTGGTTCGATTTTGTAGAAAGTGGATTGTTCTCACAATATTACAGAACGGACGGTATACTTCGATGGTTAATGGTATACGCGGTCAATACTGGTGCTGTCACAATGTAAGGAACCCCAATGCATCGTCTATTTGTTGAGACTGAGATGTCGATGTCTACACGATATAGGATATTCTCGATTGCCATTGCAATCACTGTGAGTGCTTGTTTATACATATATCTACGGATCTCACGTCTAATCTCTGATCAGTATGCGCTTGAACACGAAAGTCTTGTCGTCAGTGGTATGACTACGATTGTCAGCAAACGTACGTCCAACTCCAAAAATCCATACGTCAATCCACTTATAAATACTTGCTATCTTATAGTCTACGCCAATTCATTCCTGGGATAGTAAGGACATATCATTACTCACCCTCTCCTCCACCATTGACAACACCCCCGAATATCTTAGCTTGAATGCACGTGGAATAATCCGTGCCAAATCCCAAAAGTCTACGGCGTTAACCGTTATCGGTTCCAGTGGGTTCGAACTCCCTGCGGTACGCTCTGGGTCCAGCGGAAATTCTACATCCCCACCAGCTGTAAGTATCACCTCCCTACATGTGTTGAACTCAGACACCAACTTCGTGAACCCCAATAGCAACGTTTACAATTCAACCATGACTCCAATTGGACTGCCAGTGTGGATAAAGAGGTATGTAATCGGTATCTCAATGCCACTATACCTGGTGCTAAAGCTATGATAGCAATCTATGGTGCCTGAGCTTGAAGACAGTGATGGCGACCACATACTGGCTATAACGGAGTCCAGAAAAGTTTCTATGGTGTAGGTAGAATCGTGTCTGGGAGCGCTATATTTCTTGTATTTCTTGATGTATTAACTTTAGATGCTATTTTTGAAATGTTTTGTAACTTTAGCTACTCTATCTTTCACGATGCCCTGAATCTAGGAGAGTACCACTGGTCAACACACTTTCCATAATGGGATGAACGGAGATATCCGGATACGTTGTGACATCATCTTTCTGACCTTGAATTTGAAACTTGGTTGAAGCTCCCTACTTTCACTTCTAAACATTGTTTTGAAACATCCTATAAACTCGCTATGAAAACTAAGGTGTCTCTACGACAGTTCCTCCGGCCATTCTCTACTACTGTTTCTCCTAAATCGGAGGCATTATCAGGGACTGTACCATATCATGAAGCCGCAGTCTTTCTTCATACACGTTTTTCGCCCTTAACTTATCCAAAGAAAGTACCTTCAAAGCTCCAGCGGACATTGCAGCTGTACGCAACTCAATGGAGTGGGGTCGTATATCAGTCATGGTCTCCGGAGCAACGAGTACATGATCAATTTGTCAACTCGGAGAAGGCAGAATGGGATGACGAGCGTGGAGAGGTGTACGCGGCAACGGCATTCTCTAGGTTTCGAGGAAAGCTTGAAGTACCCGAGATCTCGTTGCAGAACCTAGACGAAGTTAACGAATTGCTGAAATCTCATGCGTCACCTCTTAACTCTCATGACTCATCGATAAACGGACCAGTGCATTTGTATGTTTGTACTCATGCCGAAAGGGATTGCCGTTGTGGACAGACAGGTACCCAGGTCTTCGAAGCGTTGCGGGATGAAGTCAAGAAGCGGGATCTGGCTCAAAAAGTGAAAATTGCTGGTACTGGGCACGTTGGTGGGCATAAGTACGGCTCTGCAGAATTTGTCGTAGTGAATTCTGACTGATACTCCATTTGTTTCAATTAGATATGCAGCAAATGTACTTGTCTATCCAGAAGGAGAGTGGCTTGGGTATGTCCGACCGGAGAATGCTCCGGAAGTACTGGATGCTGTACTAGCGCGACACGCCTCTACTACTCACCTAAACGTACCATTATGTCCAGGACTCTGGCGTGGAAGAATGGGCTTGGACAAGGAGGAGCAATTAGCTCTGATCGACTCATTTAACCCACTACACACACAATGATGACCTTCAGACCTTTACAATCCAGTGTCAAACCCGAATGTCAATTTCGGACCAAACATGGCTACCTTTTTAGCCAGGGCTGATGTACTATCCAAATAATCTAACGAAACTGCTCTTGACGGACCCCGTTCATCACGGCAAGTCCCTCGAACGCCGGTTCTGTACGACATGACCGACTATCAGATCCATGTCTTACACTGTCTATCAGATGGTTCTAACGTCTTGACTTCCTCCGGTCGGCATTATGTGATCTAATCAAACCCTTGTCAGGACGGACTTTGTCTGTAAATACAAGATGGAGATGGCATATGCCGGCCAGTGAGTGACCGCTCCCCACGGAGCGTGTCTCAAGAAGTTGTGATGTTCTGTTATTCTGATATGATGGCCAAAAAACGTATGTAAATGTAATCTTCGGTCAGGTACATAAATAAGGGATGCCATCGCTTAATCAACGTATTATGTTGATAAAGCCGTGGAGTCAGCCCCAGTGGACAGCTATGCAGTATTACTTGAGTGAAGGTTTGCGAGGTCTATCAGACTTCAAGCTTCAAACATAAAGACTTGCCTTATCCGTACATGCACCAATGACGACGGAGTTGGTAACAATCTCCATATTTGAAACCGAGCGTAGTGTCTCGTTGACGCGTCTTCGGTCCTCCCATCTCGTTGATTGCAAAGGTGCTTGTTACCGTATATATTTCAAGCACTGACTAGCTCTAATTATATCTACGACACAGTGCAGACATTTTCTCAGTATGACGGATCGCAAAGAACTCTTGCAAGCTATCCAGGCAAAAAAGCAAGAGATGAAAATTCTACAAAAGCGTATCATCCAGATGTCGAGGGCTTATAACTCAACCTCGCTTGCATCTGCTTTGCCGTCCGACATCCTTTTCCTCATATTTCGAGAGTATCTTCGTTACCCAACCCTGAAGACAACCAGGATTGACCCCTGGATATTGATGAGAAGACCAGGAGAGATAGAAGAGATAGCGGTTCCATACGACTCCCGGTTTCTCTATGATCCCATTGAAGAGAATCCTCCACACAGTCGATGGCTCGTGCTTGCTGGAGTATGTCATACTTGGCAAACCGTTCTACTTTCCAGTCCTCTTCTTTGGTCTCGGATAGAAGCATCCATTTTCCGGCGCCCTGACCTTCTCGAGAAATTCATTTGGAATTCATACAATGCACCTCTCGACATTCACATAACGGATGCATCATTCATCAATTTTATTGGTCAAGCCGACATTCTCAGAGATTCTGTGAAACGGATCATGGAAGAGGACATCCACCTAAAATCACTCTATCTCGTATTCAGCCTCTCCGGTTTCCAGTATTTTCTTCTGGCGTACCGCATCACATTCTCATTATCGCGTCTCCAATCACTGGACATCCGGCTTGATCACAGTCAAGTCGATGACATGTATGTCTCCCGCCCTGTCCTTGGTTTTCCCGCTTTCATGGAAGCGAACTTTCAGTCTCTTCGTCATGTCGCTTTGACCGATGTGTATGCCGAATGGAAATCACTATCCACACTTCCATCCACTGTTACCGACCTCTATATCACCAATCGGCTTCAACCTTCGCTGATAGGTCCCATGAACGATGTACTGGATGTACTCAAGAAGCTGGTTAATTTGCAGAAGCTCGCTTTGTATGACTGCCTTCCACCATCGACTGGAAGGTTGACTGGGCTTGTACATCTACTCAAGCTAGAGAAGCTCACGATCGCTGGCGACATCACCCGCGTAATGTCACTGTTTGACTGTTTAGAGCATCCGCCGACCACAGAAATTTGTGTGGGATTAGATGTGCACCCTGGACAAGAGATACATACGGCTAGCTTATCTGTGCTTTCCCGTATCCGTCGAATCTATGAGGGTCACTCAGATCAGATTGGAGCTTCTATCTGCGTAGATAGGGGATATGCATCTGTATCTCTGTCTGCAGATACCGTGCAACATCATGAGCTCTTTCTCAAGCTCACAGGAACTAGCGATGATACCCAGTTCTCGCCATTGAACCTCCTGTGTGGCGCGCTGGAGGCTGCTACTGCCAGGCTGTTCTCGTTTGTGACTAACCTTTGGCTGGCTATCTTGGATCATCACACCCATGATGCTCCCAGACTTCTGTCACTCGTATTTCAGACTTTTAGTCGCGTGGAATCGATGTCAATCGAGGGACAAGTCACTACTCTCATCGAGGCTCTTCGTCCCAAACAGGACAATCCTATCCTATTACCGGAGCTGTATCGTTTGTGCCTTGCCGAAACCAAAATCGTAGAGGACACAGGAACGGAGCATTTGGGGATTCTGAGTGGTGATACGCTCTACAGTTGTCTGAAAGAGCGTAAGGATCACGATTGTGGGCTTGCGATATTGGAGTTTGACGATGCCTGTACAATCCACATCTCTGCCGCGGACGAATTTCGGGACAGGTTAGAAACGGCGGTGGGGAATATAAAAGGGTGGGAAGAGGGACTAAGTTGTAAGGATTGACGTTTTTAAATTACTGGTATGCCCATTCCTTGCTACGGGGTTTAGTAATCCCTAACAAAGCACAGGTCAATCGGAGATGCTTACTACCCTGTACTTATTTTACGCCGACTATATTGGTTAATTATGCGTATGAGCGAACCTACGAAATAATATGGTATAAGTGCATAACGTTTATAAGCCCGGGCCAGAGTGAGAGTGTCACGTACACGAGCGGTCACATTCACGTGGCTCGAGTGACGCGGGATGTGCACACCTTCTCAAACTCACTGGCACTAGGAACTTACAAGAAGTATAAACATGTCGGAATACGAGTACCTAAGTCGTCAGCTATCTAACCTCATAGCATACTACCCACCACCCTTTATCTTCATTCACGATCCATCAAACCTACGCCAATGCGGGTTGGCTGTCCAGTCCGTCATTCAAGATATTAGAGAGGCCTCGGTAGTCACACTTTCCTGTGCGATACTCGATGGTATCTCTTGTTTTACACCGAGATTGCTCTACGATACAGCTTTGAACCAGCTTGCCGATTGGACACCGGATTGGGAAAGTGGCTGCAGCAACTGGGCTGGACCGTCAGACTTGGGCCAACGTTTCAATGAAAACTTTGATGGGTTTATTCACGGCCTTAAAAGCTTAAAAACTCAACTCGCCCAAGAAAAGAGCAAGGAAAATCCTAGAACGGAGTACCGAACACTTCTTGTTGTTCAGCATGCTGATAGACTCAAAGAAAACATGTCAGACTTGATTGTATCTCTCACACGTCTAGCAGAATTGGTAAGTTCAAACACTGGTGCCACCAATATGGGTATGAATCGATTCATTTGCTCACCATCTTAATATTCTTGCATAGACTCAAATGGACATCACAACCGTCTTTCTGTCAAATCTTCGCTGGGACCAGATGAAACCATCGCTTGGAGCCTCCCCGGAGCCTTACTACATAGATGTCGCACCAATTACCAAGGAAGGTGATTGCTTACAACTTTTCTCATGTCTGGTGACGTTGTTCATCGCAGCCCCTCTGTTTAGCGACATTGGATCGTCTAGCTTCATTGTATCCGGATTCCTCGGTTCCTCTTAACAACGAGGTTATATCACCAGAAACGTATCACCCAGAGCTCAAACAGCTCTACATCCACTTCCTTGATACACTCTATGGCATCTGTTCACCATTCACAACTGACCCGGATGAACTCGCGTATATCGCCGCTGCACGTTGGCCTGGTTTCGTCAAACCTGTTCTTGACGGACGCCGAGAACTGATAGATGCAGGTCATTCCGAAGAAGAAGTCGGCTTTCGTGTCGGCCTAGAGCCTCGATTACAGCTCACCAAACTGTTTAATGCGAGAATCACTGACGCTCTTCATACATTGTATCCCCGTCATACCTCTGCGTTGGAATGGGCTAAATCCAATATCCCATCTGAAGATATACTCACCCATGTTTCCGCCAAACCCCCTGCACAAATGAAGAACGATCCTGCTCCCCAACTTTCTGATTTGTCACAATCTATATCGCGGATGGCGAAATTCATTCTCGTCGCTGCCTTCCTTGCGAGTACAAATCCTGCGAAATCAGACCTACGGATGTTTGGACGTGGACCCGATGAACGAAAGAGGAAACGGAGAAGAGGGGGTACCGTTCGCAGAATCGGCAAAAGTGGTGCGGTGAAGGTTGTAGCCTTCCTCTCAATATCCCAAACATGTACTTATTCGCGCTATGATTACTAGATCCCTCAAAGATTACTCGGACCAATTGCATTCCCTCTCGACCGCCTTATTGCTATCCTAGGAGTATTGCTCGAAGAGAATGATGCAGACAAGCGACCCCCTGCTCCCGAGTATACGATACCTGGTGAATATACCGAGATGGAGATTTCCAGAGTCGCTATATATAGTCAGGTCAGTATGATTCCTACTTTCTCAATGCGCCGTTCCTGATAATTATTTTACCGCAGGTCGTAGAACTCACAGAAATGGACCTCCTGCATCGCACATCTCCTGCAGACAGACTGGAAATTTCTCCTATGTTTAGGTGTGGAATCACATATAACGTCGCTCAGATATTTGCGACGGAGATCGGGATCTCAAACATACATGAACTTATGTGGGAACCTGCTTAGTTGGATGGAGAACGCGTATATTAGAACATCGTACAAAGACGTCTGTAGCTCTAGTGATGAATATGTAATGCAAGTAATCAGGGACTCTAATGTCTATGGAAGTCTATCTCGGGAGGTTTGCTAGAGGAGAATACATAATTCAATGTCGTGAAAGTAAATCGTTGTGTCATAAATAAAGATGATTCGGATCATAATTCAAACTTCGAGGTCAGCACTCTTCTTCTCTTGCACTTTATCGCTGGATCCTAGATCCTTGATAGGATTGTGCATACCAGCTGCCAACGCCGCTGCTTCCTTGGCAAAGTGCGATCGTTCTCGTAACTGGGCACCGTATTTGATGTAGATGAGGGGTATGGGCCAAAGACAGATGGACAGAAACCCAAAGATGGAGACTGAATTCACGCAGGAGCAATGAGTTTGGAGTTGTAAACCTGAATAATCACAGAGAAGACTTACCACCCCATTTAGTCCCGAGGTTATCTAGCAGGGGTCCCGCAAATATAGGGAAGGCAGATGCGATGACGGAACGAACGAAGGTGTTCGCCGCACTGGCACTGGAGGAGTATACTCCATAAACGTGAGCGTTACTATTGACGGGAATAAATGGAGCATTTAGCAAATACGGATGTGGTGACGAGGCTTTGGAAGACTTACTACGAGAGGAACGCGAAGAAAACCATGAGACTAGCATATCCGAATGGGATGCTTGCGAGGAATGCGACCACCCAATGTGTCTCGACACCACTTGCCCTGTAATATTGTTGAATATCGATGAGAAAGGATACAAAATGAATTACGCACCATGCGAACCAGAACATTGATGCAGGAAGAAGGATACTGCACGGTAAAATGTAATTAGATTGTTGGTTATCACGGAGGGATTCTTAAAACATACCAAGCGGAGAGCACGACTTTGAGTTGTGCCTCTGGCTCATCCTCGTGTCCGGGTCTGTCGATTCCAGGGAGTGGGATGCGTTTGAAGAGGCGGACAAGTTGAGGGTACGGGAGGATAGCGAAAACCATGCCGAATGTCACGCCCAAAAAAAGAACGCCGCATACCTCAAACTTAATTCCATGCTTTTGAGGAGTTAGCCATGTTATCTCCGAGATGGCTTGGAACACTCACCTGTCTAATGAATACCACTGGGAATGCTTGGAAGAAGAAACTAGTTCATGGTCAACAAAAGCTAACACCGGTTTTCGAGCAGGAAACTTACTAGATGATTCCGTATCCAAGAGAGACCCACAGAGCGGATCCTTGAACGATTGGCTCCCTGGCGATCATGGCTAATGAAGATGGTATAAATATGACGAAAAAAAATTCGAACCGAGCTGGCACCTACCTAAAGGTCGCAGAACATGACCTTGCACGATCTGCATGGTTGACATACCACTTATTTCATGTGCAGCGCGGGCATTGGAGTTTCCATCTTTACGCAGCCTTTTAGCTCTGTTTGCTAGAATCGACGGCGGATAGGTCTCTGGGAAAAATATAACAAGGGGGATCAAAGCAATGCAGAGGAAGAAATGCACGCGAACAACCCATAGCCTAGTTACAGTCAGATACGAGATTCAAAACAAGAGAATAGTATGATACTCACTCTCTACCAGAGTGTGCTGCGATGATGAAACCGAACAATGAGCCGAAACAAGGCCCCGACAAGGCACAGTAACCACTGACGTGCCGTAAGCAAACAGTGATTCATAGAAAGACACGAGCTTGTCTCACAATATTGCAACGGCTGAGTGGAACAACGTTAGGATCTATAGAAAGCAAGCAAGCATAAAACTCACCTCGACTCAGTGCCGCAAGATCCTTGATGTATAGACTGTCCGATGGTGAGATAGCAGCCCGTAACGAAAGCGAGTGACAACCTACTCAGATATTACCGAGGCACCGCTGTATTTCGAGCTTATGAGTAGATAATCATGAGGTGAGAGGAATATGACATACGTATTCAGTGGACACGAAGCACAGCATCCAGCGAAGAATCGGACTGGATGATATTTAGATAACTAGCCAGTATTGGATAAATTCGCGCTACTCACAGAGCAATATCACAGTAAGATTCTCAGCATATGCCGAAGGGGCAATTGTGGCTAAAGAAGGTATCAGGTACTACATGGAATATACTCAATGTTTGGACGTACCAATTAGAAGGACCCATGACACGAGGTACGGTGTCCTTTTACCGTACATCTCAGTAAGTGGGCCTGACAGAGAACGGTAAGACTGAGCCACATAAGAGGCAAGAAATCATTTACCCCCTATAATAACGGTAAACATCGGCCAAGCTGATTACAAAACACAGAACTGGGACTTACAAAACAATGGACCGATACCAAATCCAAGGACATATAATGCTACACCGAGGCTGGCTACAGTAGTGCTTACACCGTAGATAAGCTTAATTTGTAGTTCTCCTGGGGCCTATTGGATTCGTTAGAGCGGTCCACCGTGCGGTTGCGAGAGAAGACTGACATAAGAGGAGGAACCAAAAACAGCCGCAAAGGCGAGCAGACTGCTCATGGCCAGGATACTGTTTTTTCTAAGGTTTGACCATGTTGTAGGATCCTCAGGATCGTTCTCGCTGAAGACGACTATGTCATATTCTGGAGAGTCATTGGTAGGGGTTCGTGAGAGGTCAGTAGGCCTCAAAGTAGAGTCGTCGTCGGGCATTTCTTGCTTTGTAGGGTCGAGAGGGGCAAGGCGCACAGAGACACGGCGTATTCACCTTCATAATATACCATCCGTCGAAGAAAACTGACCGTATACACCCGGTCGTATTGTGATATAACGTAGCCGGGGTAGACCCGGAAGTCATGGCCGACGGGGAGGATAAACTCTACCACCGATGGGTGTAGAGCCATTGAGAGCGATGTCGGTCTTGATTCCAATGATTGTGCATGCAAGATAACAACAATCAAGGTAAGACAGGTGTGTTCCAGGGTGACATTACGTTCAGACCTTAGCTGTTAGCCGTTCGTTTCCATCAATCCGTCTGTGTCCAACAAAGAGTATGGTGTTGACCATGGATAAACCTCCTTCTCAGAGCGACCTAATCGGGGCTTCCACCGGTTACAAACAGGTGCAAAATTCTTAAAATGTGTCCGTTATTCAAAAAGACACGACATGTGATTCCTTGAACGCCGTCGACATCGAGGAACACTGTTTACGATCGATCGGATCTGAATCAGTCTCGGTGATCAAATTTATCAAGTACGCACTGCAGGAATTCACATGCTTGCGAGAGCACCGGAAAACATCAGGCAGCATCACAAACGTATTCCAGCAAATAGCCTAAATAGCCTGTACAATAAGGGGCCGTTGATCCAGACTGATCTACACTGATCCATGAGGCAGAGTACATGGTGTCATACCACAAAGTTGTGGCACCTTTACACACAAGACCGCTATGAAACAAAAAGCTTTACAGAAAGATAGTAATGCGATGATAAGTTAGTCTAAAATGAAGTCGAAGATTCCGAGTTCCAAACCCTCCGTTAATTATTGTACTAGTCAGGGAGATCCCAACAGAAGACCTTCCCGGAATCCTCACCATGGAACAGTGTTTCACTGTGATCCGAGATCAATACCACACAATTAGATAAGATAAGGATAGATGCTCACCCAACAAATCGCAGTGCTGTGACGCAAGGTACAGATTGCCTTGGCATTCTATCGCCCTCGGCTGTTTTGATTTTGAGTGTGCGAAGAGTGGAAAATTCCCATTGAGCCTTGGAGCCCTCGGGCGTACTGTCTGCATTCCAGGTCCGAAGCATGATGGAGCCGTCAGGTCCTCCTGTCGCTAAAACTGGCTGACGACAGTATTCACGCTCATGGAAGGCCAATGAGGTGATTGGAGGATAAAGAATGGAAGCAGAAAGACCTGTAAGATCGAATGAGGTTATTGGTCGTGCGTTGATAGTATGCAACCAAAGACGATCGCGCGAACACGACGCAATGTAGCCCTGTGTCGACAACAATAATTCAATCAGATCAGCGGCGCAACTCCCATGAGGTAATCAGAGTACTAACCATGCTTTCGTGAATAGCTGCTAGCTGAATGGCCCAATCCTTGCCTTCGCCATGCCAGATTGATCGTATATATGTACCTCGATTCAGATCCCAGAGTGCAAGACTGCCGTCTTCAGAGCCACTGATGACTAGGGACCAAACTCTCGAGGCTGCAACACACGAGACCGGAGCACGGTGAGAGCGCATAAGATGTGTAAGAACAATTTTCAAAGGAGGTTCGCCATATCGGGGCGTGGATGAGTTACCAAATCCGCGTGACATCTGCCATAGGCGAACTGTGTAGTCCAGTGAACCGGTTACTAACTATGTATCAATGGTCAGTATTATATAAGTCATAGTATTGATGGGCACGAACCGTGTCAGAGTCAGCAAAGGTCGCACAACAGCATAAAGCGGATTCGACGACTTGCACAACCTGTCCGTTACAGAGCTTTCAATATCAATCAAACGTAGGTCGACGCGAAATATCGCACCTTTCTGTCGGATAAGACACGAAGGTCACCAGGCGAAGTGCCACCAATCTCCCATTCGACTGCTTCGTGAGGTGCAGAAGGCACCACGACCCGACCGCGGGAACAAGGTATCACCCTTTCACCAATAGTATCTACTACCAATTCATACACCGCACTTCCCTGACCTAGATCTGCAAACAGTCATGAACATCACGGTCCGAGAATAATTGATATGGTATACCTCTGTAAACTCTATTCCCTTGCGACAATAGGTGGTAGTCTTCGGAAATGCCGTATATGGTACCAATTGGTAAAGTAGAGCAGCCATGCATCATACGATCAGGATGAGGCGAATGAAATAGTTTGCGAGGTGTTTGTCCAACTAGACATTACGTGTAAGATATGCGTAAATGATATAAATAGTATTTGCCGACTTACAGTTGTGGATAATCCCTACCGCAGCCTCACGTTCGAGTGGATCGGTAATCGATTCGATATCTAGAAAATGAAATGTTTAGTAAATGTATAAACATCGTGTTCGATGTACACACCGACAGCGCCTTCGTAGCTCAACGGATGATATACATTGACAGCATCAGGGTCACGTTGTTTGCAGCCCCATACAAGGTCTATCCAAGCAGGCAGGTTGTTGCTGACGTAGTCACTTTCCAAAGCCTATAAGGATGATCAGCGTGCGTAAAGGCACTGAGAAGCAATCAAGCTGACCTGTCGATTCAGGAGAATGAAAAGAAGTGGGTCCTGTTTTGCCCATGGAGGTAGCTTGACATCGTGGATACGCTCCCCAGTATTTTGTTGTACTCCGAAGTCAAGGTTGGCATAGTTCTCCAAGAACCTACGGAAGGAAGTCTAAGCGAAACAAAGTATTATGAGGCATAGATCGTACGTACTCCGGGCATGTGAAGAACTCTGGTATAAGTTCTCTCACATCTCCCCTGACGTCTTGAGATGCAGAATCATATGCACGTTGCATATCCCTGCAGAGATATTAGCCACGAATTGTACAGCATCCGGCAATAAAAACTTACACAAAGAGTCGGTCAGGTAGATCCCAGTCACCACCCTACAGGGTCGAAGAGATTAGTACGGTGTACTGTTAGCCATCAAGGAACAATTTACTTGTAACGTCTTGAACATATGGGTGAACGGAGCTAGTCGAATAAGGAAATGGCAAACAATCATGGACGAGCTAAAATGAGT
This sequence comes from Cerrena zonata, assembly GCA_038087015.1. NCBI lineage: Eukaryota > Fungi > Basidiomycota > Agaricomycetes > Polyporales > Cerrenaceae > Cerrena > Cerrena zonata. The sequence continues at coordinate 612,506 of JASBNA010000005.1, forward strand.
CCCGTAATGGAACGGCTTTTCGTCTACACTTTGGAGAGCCTGATATCGCGATACAGCTGCTTCTCGTCGTGCGGCAGTGAGAGCTCCCATTGGCTTGGTAAGACTGGTGAGTAGTGAGAATGAGTTTCATTAAACCAGATCATGAAATGTACGAACTCGCGGAATGTAGTGGTGGCATTGAAATTGAGAGTTGACGATTTATAATCAGCAATTACCCAAGCTAGAACAAAAAGCGCTTCGGTCATAGAGTAAACAATTCATGGGATGGTGCTTACGAAAGACTGGATATTGTGTAGCATCGCTAGGGGTGCGGCCTGATAGTTGATTCAAAATACTGATGTAGGCATACTACAGCCATGCCAATTAGCAATAATAAGAGAGATTTTCTTGTCAAGCTTACATTTGAAATTTCTCGAGCTTGCCATCGACGTTGCGCGGTACTGAGTTCGTCAAGCCTGAAACCCATCACTTTGGCACTCGCCCTGGCAGTGGCAGAGACACGAGCACTAAGGCGATTAACCAAAGGCGATTTCAATAAACCGCCACCACCTGGTGTGAGAGAATCCTGCACAGAACGACCTGATATTGAATACTGAAGCCGTTCGTTCGTTGCTTGTCTCTCAGCCCTCTTTGGAAACACGACAAGTAACGACCGACTGTCTCTGAAGTACAGCTCAAGACTAAGAGGAAAGTTATTAGATCATGGATCAAGAGATGAAATACCAAAAACTCACGCTACATCACGAAACAAGAAAGTCCTGTCGCTAAAGTTGATGATTTGACTGTACTTCCTGTAGACAATTTTTAGCTAACTATTTCGCACCGGATGGTTACTGCATACCATCGTTGTGCTCTTTGTGGTCCACTGAAGTCAGGCGAGCTTCCGGGAACGAAGAACAATTCTTTTGGCGCTTCACTTGCATCTATAACCTCTCCATCTTGATTCTGAACGACTCCATCGAACATGTAGAGATGTGTTCGCCCCAGAATTAGTAGACCAGCTAGTAGGGATAAGGTCAGGTACACTTCAACAGAAAGCAGCAAGGCTCTTACGGAATGAATCGACACCGGAGATGCGTGCTACCGAGTTGACAGCTTCAATGACATCGCCCGGCTCTAGATCATGCCTAATTCGACGGTGCTTATCCTCTCTGACTTCATCATCCAGCTGTCTATCTATTCGCAAACATTAAGTATGAGTGAAAGCTATGCATTGTAACTAGCTCACCTTCATTGTCTGCGGCAATATCGTACGTCTCGGCCCATGGAGGCACTTCAGACTGCATGACAGATTGAGAATCAAGCTCTGGAGCATAAACTCGATCCTGAGACTCGGATAAGTCTACCTTTGTATCTATCACTACGTCCGCATCCCGTTCCATCCGTAACCTGCCAGACGAGACTATTTGAATACTGGAACAATATCATGCTAATGAAAGGGCGCGTACCGTATTCGATATGGACCCTCGGTTTCATCGAGTTGCCATTTAGGATCAGTGGAATGTGTAGACCACAAGCCCCTTTCAGCGGTAAGAAGACTACGCCATTCGGTCAAGCCTGTAACCTGACGATGTTCCTCTCGTCTTCGAGTAAAATTCGGTGAATACATATACATGATAACATTATGGAATTTGACTCACAAGTCAAGGACAATCTGTCGTAAACGTTTCCTTTCGGTTGTATAAACAGTTTTGCGCCATTCTTCGATACGGGCCATTGTTCGGCGGACCGTCTTCTCTCCGAGATGTACACTGAGCCTCGAGGAAGCAAATCGTGATCGTCTCTGCCGTCTGGGTGCAATGGCTGTTGGATCAAACTGTGAAGGGTCGGGACTGAGGATGTTTTCGGCTGATTGCAATACTTCAAGAATCTAGGAGTAATTAGTCAACTAAACCATCGGTAAGATTGGGTTCTCCATACCTCTTGCTTCTGATCAGCATGAACAGCCGTATCGAGCGCGATACTGAGACCGAGATGCGATAGCTTCTCAAGTATCCTGATGTTTGCAGGGTCTATATCGGATAAAGTGTTACGAAGGGCGGCGGCAAATGACTTGTAGGCATCAATGAAATACGATGTAGTGTTTTGCGATTTGAAAACTTGGCGAAACGTTGAACTAGATGAGTGGACCTGCATGAGCTCCTCGAGTAGTTTTTCTGCATGAGATACAGCGCGTTTGACGGCTACGAATGCAACAGTTGAGTACCACACCTAAAATACACGACAACCACACTGACCTTCCGCCCCATAGTTGCGTGGCGCGCTCCCGCTTATGATATCCAAACTCGTTTGCAACGCACCAAATATCGCAGGTACGATATTCGGACATACGACAATTGTCCAATCCTCTTGATTGCCTTTGCCCTTGGGGATATCTGCCCACTGGCGACCCATCAGCATATCGAAGCAAACAACTCTAACCTCTTCGTCCCACGCATTCGGAAGTACTATCCTTAGAACACTCCAGCCGCTCACTAATTCAAATTTCCTGCCGAAATTCCCAGTGCTAGCAAGGCTGAGTTGTATAAGACGCAGGACTCGGGAGGCGATGAAGGGTGTTGGGTTTTCGCCGAGGAGAAGGAGGTATATCCGAGGCAAGGGTAGATACGTCGTCAATTTAGTGAAGTTCGAAGGTGTCTGCCATAACACCGGGACAAACATTTCGAGTACTTGAGAAGCCTTTTGACGGTTCTTTGAGTAGGGACTGAGATGTGAAATGATTGATCCCGGAGATTTCGATCCCGTAGAGCCTTCAACTGGTGAAAGCAGTGTCAGTTACACGACATGCCTCGTTGATACTATCCATCGTACCTTCATGGAGATTAGCAGCAAGGTACGCCACAATCGGTTTCACGATATCATCCCTATTCCATTTCTTCACAACTATTTCTCGGAGGATAGAAACAATATCTCTCGCCATTCCCATGTCATACCAGTCGGTTTGCAGTACAAACAACAACTTTCGAACCAGACCCATTTCGTTCTTAGCGGCTAGAAGTTGGGATGCATTGAATTTCTGATGGTTCGAAGTCGAAAGAAGAGTGATGAAATGCTCAAGGTGTACACGTTGTATCTCAGGCTTTGTGTGAGACCATAACAGAAAGTCAAGAGCAAGATGTCGATAAGCAGCAGGATTGGTAATAGTAGACTGACTGATATCCTATCAGTAACCAACGAAGTGGAGAATGTGAACGTCGGAAACTCACTCGCGTGTTTTGAAATTGACTCCCAAGAACTCGAAGAGGGTCTCAAAACCAGTCATATTGATCAAGTGAGGTTTTGACCTGAGGATACCTGCAACAATTTCATAGCCACCTATTGAATGACAACGAATGAGTTCCATCCCTACGAGAAAATCAGAGACAGCATACGGATCCGTTCCATATCATCCGAGTTTTGCCAGCTGTTCTTCAGTCCGCCTGCAAGGATACTCAGCGTACGGGAGAGCTCATGTGGCGTCTACAGGTTATTCCTACATTAAAACATAAAGACGGGGAAGATATATTCATTCGACTCACATTAGCATACTGAAGCAATCCAATGGCAACAGCAGCTCCTCCGAGCTTCCACATCGAGAGATCCAAAGGAGTAGTCAAAACCTGGAAAACATCACCTTCCAGCGAGATCGCCTTCGGCTCATCCTTCTTAACCTCCGAGTTGGAAAGAAGGCTCGTGGGACGTTCATTATCTCGACTACCAGGGGTGAGACAGACAGGCACGTCGTTCTCCCCAATCTCAAGTCCGTTCTTCACGGCAGTCATGAGTTCTTGCAGGGCTTTCGTCTTTTGGGTCTTGTCAGGTGAAGGACCAAGAATGGATAGTCGTGTATTGACGTTGGTAACATGGATACTCAGGGAGGTGGCAGACTCGTAGGTCATGAATTTGACCAACTCGGATCCGGCACGGAAACGAGCAGTGTAACGCGGCGAAAGATGTTGAATGAAACGAGGTATTGAATCGCCTGAGATAGATAGATTAACATAGGGTGTTTGAAAGAACGGTAAGAGCTGAGTTACCTATTGGTGTTGCCAATAAGTAGGCAGAAGCAAAACACCAAGACATGGTGGCTTTATCACTCTGGCCACCAATCACCATGCTGGCATCTTTACTAGCCAGATCGGTTTTTGGAAACGTGATGATCAGAGGGTCAGCTACAGACTGTTCTCCGTTAACGAAGAGACCTGCAGAAAACATATCAATGTCAGGATGAACATACGCCTGTATAACATGAGACTTACTAGCGATGGATTTGTCAGTTTTGTTCGCTACAGGTGGAGTGACGACAGCCAGATGAATCCATCTTTCTTTCTTCAGCTTTGTTTTTAGCACCAGTTCTTGGTTGAGGTCTGAGGAATATTGTACAAGGGTCCCGTCGGGCGAAATGCGGAGAGTCAAGGCCGCGGCAAAGGTCGTCAGACCTGGTTTCGAGAACTTTAGAGTCACCAAGTCCTGAACCTGAGTTGGAAAACGTTCGATCCAAAGCCACAGCTAACCCCAAAATAAATTTGGTTTATCTCCACAAATATCGAAGAGAGGATAGTAGACATACCATAAGCGTAAATCCTGTTTTAGGAAGTGTCTTATCTGAGCGAGGAACAGTGGCTATCACGGCTGCGGAACGCTGCAAGGAGAAATGCTGCGGCCAGCGTGCCTTCATTCCAGCACGAAGGACTTCCAGCACGTCCGCATTGAGACCATTCAAAGCGTCTTCCCTCAGCGATTCGGTGGATTCCTCGAGAGATTTCTTGGGAACAAGTGCTCGTTGAAACATAGCCCGAGCATCATCAGACGTACACCCCAATTCTAGAAGCCGTTTCAACAAGCGCAACAAGACCTGTCGCTCCGGTTTGGGCATGGCTGGTGTCTGCGTACCCACAGCACCATTGTCGTTCAGAACACGAGGGGGACAGAAAGCATCAAATAGAGGAGAAACAAGGCTGAGGCTTGAGATGACGGCGTGGTTTCTATGAGACTTTGCACATAATCGTTCGAAAAGTTTGTAGATGAAATATCGTCTCATAGACGAAACCTCATGTTCGCCCGGTAGATCAGGTATTGCGTTGAACAAGACTCGTAAAGCACCAGGATGGCGGATAGTGTCATGGTGAAGCATAGGTTCCAACGCCTCAATATGACGATCCATGTCAGAGTATCCTTGGGCGGAATGCGAAGAGGAAGCAAACTCCTGGAACACACTCGACAACGCAAAGTTATGCATTGAGAGAGAAAGCAGAAATCCGAGTGTCTGGTCAGTGGTTTTCCAGTCTGAAAGGAGGGGCCGAATAGCTTGGTTCAGAGAATCGTATCCGACGGAACGCTGTAGGCAACACGTCAAAGTCTACACAGAATCTTAACATAAAATAAATAAACGCACCTCAAAGAAGGAAGCATTGACTTCGTGTAGGTACAGACTCTCGTCCATGATAGCGAATATAAGCCTCGTGGCTTCAAGGACATCAGTGACAATTGGATCCCCGGGCTCCGCAACAGGCCACGAATGTGCAGGTTGGATGGTCGTGAGGATATTCACGAGGACAAGAAACCCATCCATCTCTCGGAATACATCCTTGGTGCAAGGGTCTTCCAACATGATTTTGTGAATTTCCGTTAGCTCCTATGACAAGCAGATTCAATAACGCTTGTTGACGGAGGCTTCAATGAGACATTTACCTCTGACCTGGACGTAAGACCATGTGCAACCTTCAGCCTCTCCAGACTATTCTTCATAATCTCTACCAATACATCTCGAGCGAAATCCTCTGGCGTAGCTTCAGTCCGAGGTGGTTCTTCCGGGACAACGAAACTCTGCTGGCTGGGGGAAGCTCCCAAGAACTTCCCACTCAGCGGAGAGAATAGTGACCGCAGCATAATATGCTTTGGTTGGCGTGGTCTGCCCACAGTGTCGTGTGAGCTGGACCCTAATCGTTGGGAGTAAGTAGTGAGTTTAGGGATGACAACCAATTTGACGAGCTGTAACGCGCTTGGCTATCGCGATCACGTGGAAACATATGATTATTTCGGACATGATGTATACTATATGTAACATGTCGACAACGCAACGGGTAGGGTATATATAGAATATGATGTTGTAAGGGTCGGTGTATTTGTTGACAACGCACCCCAATCGGAATGAGAGCAAATGACACGGTAAGATTGGGTGGTGTGAGGGTCAAGCTCATGAGTACACGATTTAAATCATTGGCAGAAGTAAGACATATTAAATATTATCCAAGCAACACTTAGTTCTGTGGATAAGGAACGTGAGCTGAGACCTCTCTGTGCCTGATGCTTGAGTTCTTGGGAATGAATGTTAAACGCCACCACACTCCGCCAGGTTTCGTGAATGACTAGATTCTAAAATAGGAAGGTGTTGTCGTTCGACCGTTTCGGAAAGTCGCAACGTCCAGATATCCAAATAGTTGAGTAGACCGATTTGACACGACATTAATATATTATCCAATCCTAGGGGACGGTATCCGAATCTAATCCAAAGGTAGCCGAGGGTAGTCAAGGACGTAAGACAAAGCGAGGGTATTTTATGCATAACGAATCCGGAAACGAAAGCGATAGAGCGAGAACGGATAGCTAGAAGTCTGCTTTTAAAAGTATAGTTTGATCATCAAATACGAGATATAGGAGATTAAGAGTCCATTTAAGTTTCTTCACCAGAATCCTCCTGTACATCATCGAGGGTTCTAACATTTTCTTTGCGATAGTCGTATCCAACGAAATTCATGACGCTAGAAAACACGGGTTTCAGCATGAGATGAATGAATGTCAACGTATAAGAAGGTACTCACTAGATGGTTCCATCCGCACACCCAACGACAACTTCCTCGTGACTGAGTTGCATACTCATAGGATTCTTATCGGGAGTAGCCAGACCAGAGAATTTGGGTGGTAGATGGCCCCGTAGACCCTTCGCGTCTGAACGAGATCCATTAGCCAATGCGGACCAAGCTCCAGTAAGGGGTAAGATATCGGTGTCGAAGTCGACGCTGGCAGGAGAAGAGGCTCGAAGTCGTCCTGGATCTGAGGCATCCTTCTCGGAGTCTGAACTATCTTGCTCCTCTTCGCCGGGCTTGATTGATTCCTTGTCTCGGTGAGTCGACATGTAAATCTGTGGGGCCAGTCACAGTTAGAAAACCATACCAAAATCTAACACTATCTAAACTCACAGCTCGAGTCGATCCGGCCCTCGAGCTAAACCGAGTAGCAGTGACAACTCTCCTCTTCCTGGGATCAACGGCACCAACAGCTACATCCGGAGTCTCCACCACTGCTACCAATTTAGGAGGAGCAGTCAAAACTGCAGCTCTGCCAAACAACATCGGCGAGCCTGTGCGAGGAGACGGGCTAATGGGGGTCATCGGACTTGCAGGTCGATGAATATTCAAAGACAATCTACCCTTTGGCCCTCCTGAGCCTCCCGTGGACGGCGGTTGGGGAGAAATGAGAGACGAACGACGAATTGGAGTAGTGTAAGAGGTTGAACGAGAGAGTGAAGAACCAGGTCTCTGACGGACAGAGAGAGGACTAAATGATGTCATTGGACTGATTGCTCTGTCTGATCTATCTGATCCTAGAGGAGTCAAGAGAGGATTTGCACTTTGAGGTCCAGCGGAATTATCTTCCTCTGTCCATTGCAGATGAAGGATAATAGATTTGGTAGCACACTGTACACTTCGTGAGTGACTATCATATGGAGGTGGGTGCATATTCTTACGGTCATTTGTGTGCCCTTCGCAGCGAACCACTGCAACATATTGTCGGGAGCCTTACCGACGTGTAACAACTTAGCGCTGAGCACTGGATCACTTCCACCAAGCTCAGAAAGTTTGAACTGAGACACCATTTCTCTACGTTCTAGAAAAAGTCAGCGCAAGCATTACATACGAAAAGTGAGGTTTACTTACTGATAGAGAACACTCTGACGATTCCATCAATCGTAACACTGACCACTCGTTCACCTTCACTTGCGTCATTGGCAGCACCAATAATCTGAACGCCGATGTTCACTGTCGTTTGTTGACCGAAGCGGACAATTTTGGTACCCGCCCTCCAGTCCCAACAGACGAGAGCTTTGTCTGCACCTGCGGATACCAGATTTTTGGACGATAGGGCAACAGCACGTATTCCGTTGAGATGTCCGGCGAGTTGTTGAAGCGGGTTGAAGGTGAGGGATGAGAAAAGATGGACTCGTCTATACAAACGAAGACATCAGACACTATGCTCGGTGGGGTCAAATATCACCTACCCAACATCGTGGAATCCGACCACGAATACCTCTAAACTAAAAGTAAGACTCGAATGTAATGGCAAGATAACAAGGACCACTTGCCCTCCGCAGTCAAGAAATCGACACAACTAACGGGTTTCTTGACTTGAAGACATTTCTTCATTTCACCTGTCTCAATATCCCAGAACCTGATAGTTTCGTCGTAGGAGCCACTAATCAAGCGTTTTCCTATAAAATTGTCTGAGCTTCCACATCATCGTACTTCGGCAAAAAAGGATATACCTCGAAGAAGTAGTGTGGTACAATAGCCAGTGTGTCCAGTCAAGAAACGGACACTTTGAGGTAGTGCGTTCTTGAAGTTGGACTCACGATGATGCAGAGACTTGTAAAGCGGTTCCCTATGGAGGAGAAAAACATCAGGTAAGGAGACTAGTAGAACAATTCGAGCAAGCCTTACCATCCCTCTGGTTTAGCGGGGGCCTTGATGGGTATAGGATCGGTGGCCGTAATTCTCAAGCAGTGATATCTCCATAGTGCAGGCAAATGAACGATTTCTTGCCATTTCTTCGAGACCTAAATTGAGATAATTTTATTCAGTCTGAGGGAGGAATAGGAAGAAATAGATTTTATACCGGCTCGACAGCAAGGAGTTCCCTAACATTCAACAGTTTGAATATCTTGAACGCAAGATCCGGTGCGAGATTTCCGACAATGTCAAATGTACTCTTGGCATACTTTTCGAGAAGTAAAATCTGAAGACGAATATCTCCAGGCAGATAAGAGTCCAGGATGATACCGATCCTAACATTGCAAATTACTTCATATGAGAGGAAAGGTGTATGATAAGAGGATCTAAACACTCACAGTCGCATCCTGTCATCTCTACTCATCCCCCGCACGGCCCTCCTCACTTCAGCCTCATTGAAACTTCTGAGTGCGGCAACTAGATCCACATCTCCAGCATCTCCGTCCTCGTCGTCACCTCTATAGCCACTCCAATAGCCTCGTTTCTTCTTCCCTCCACAAACGCAATATTCGACATCGCTCTGAGCTGGTGCTCCCTCTTCAGTAAGGCCGGAATTCTCCCGTAACATCCTAACCTCAGCCTGCAATGCATGTAGCTGAGCAGCCGATGATGCTTGGGCACGTTCCAAAAGCCGTTTGTAATGCAGCAGCTTGCGAAGATATATTGTACGGACCGTCAGGAGGGCGTTGTCCATATCAGGGTCGACTTCACCCTCTCCAAGCTCTGTCATCAGCTCCATACTCATGTCGTCTCTATCCTCCCAGAGACCGCCATCCCACATACTCCCACCTTCCATCTCGCCACTTTCATCAGCTACTTCGTCTACCCGCATCTTGAACCACTTCGCCGCTGGACTATCTGCAAGCAAAGCAGCTTTCTCGGCATTACCGCCTGCTCTGGGTGAAGTAAATACACCCGAGTTAGGTCGAGAGCCTGACTTTGAAGGAGTCGTCCCAACATGAGGAGAAGCCGAATGACGTTTCGTAGGAGTTCCCCGAGTGGATGGAGTGTGAACAGGTGGTTTAGATGTAGACTTGGACCTGGGTGTTACAGCTCCAGCCGGAGGTGAATTTTTGGACCTAGCTTTGGGATTGGGAGAGACAGGTTGATTAAGTATCGCGAGTGAGATAGCGGGTCCCAAGGTTCCCGGTGTTTGCGTTGAAGAAAGGTTGGCAGGAGATGGTGATGTGAGAGACGAAAGTCTAGGTCGCGGCGGAGAGGTCATGCTTGTGACACGCGACCTGGGAGTGTTTGGTACTTGTTTTCCGGAAGGTCCAGGTGCAGGACCAGACATCATAGAGACCGCCGGTGCCCGCACACTTCGTGTTGAAGCAGCTACAGACGGGGCAGGCCGTCTAGCGCCACCAGTAGTAGAAGGCGTTAAGACAGTCTTCTGTTTGACAATTGAGCGTGTACTGGTAGCATTCGAAGCACTGTCCGCTGTTGGTATATGCGTACTTGTGAACGACGATGGAGGTGCAGAGATGCGCCTGCTTCCACCTCCAGTAGGAAACACCTTCCCGTTCACACCAGGTGTCGAGGGTGCGCTTTCCAAGCGAGGTGAGAGCCCGCTGGACATTCCACTTCCAGATGGCAGACTAGAACGTTTATTGGGCACGATAGTGGTAAGTCCACTGGCATCACTATTCAAGCTCGCATTGGAGTATGCACGTGCTTTGCCTCCAGGAGTACTGTTTGTTTCTTTATCTGCAGAAGAGCGAGAGTAGCGTGAAGGGGCTTCAGAGGGTGGTCGTCGTAGCATTGAAAATGGGGAATGATAGAGTGAATGGTGGCCGTCGTCGACGGTGAAGACGAAGACGACGACGTGCACGCCCAAGCAAGCGCTTTCAACGCCCTCAAGACACAGAGGCGCTGAAGCGTGGAATCATCGCACGTGATCGCGTTGTGTGAGGTTGTATGCGTTGTGTAGGAGTAAAAGAAAGGTTATTCGAGGAGGGAGTACAGCAGGTAAGTAAGATACTACATGTGTAAAGGTTTCGTATGAAATGACTTAGATGGGCCAATTTGCAAACGACCGATTAGAAGCACCAAGCACAAATGTTTCAGACATTCGCTAACTCCTACGCAATATATGTGTATATAGACGGTCAAATCCACCATTCATTGAGTATTTCTCCGATAAAGACGGGCGGTCTTCATTTTCTCTGCAACTAGCTGAGCTTGGCTGAAGATCCTACTCACTTGCCTAAATTGTCAGAACACGATCAATTACGTAACGGCTGAACCACTCTTCACATTCCAAAAATAGGGGAAAATATAATTATATTTACTACAGTATACCGACAATATTGTAAGGTAGCATACGATTTATGTTGTTACAAATAATGTCTTATCTGTATCTCTACTATTATTATCTTGCTCCAGCTAGCATGGTATAATATAGCGATTGAATGCATTATTCCTGTGGGGAAACTAGACGCTTGTACCCTCCGACTCTCAATATTCGCTGGTAATGATTGTAAAGCCTTCTGTTGATCTAGAACAGTATTAGTGAGTGGATATTCATGTTTAGCTGATTATAGTTATATTCTTCTCATGACGATAGAATTCGGGTCGTGTTTGCCTACTCATTTCAACATTGTGTAGGATCTGTTTGTTCGGAACAAATATGGCTCTGTACCTCTTGATATGGACTACTATGCACCTTCATTGCTTACCACAATCATTGACCGCCGCAAGCTCTGCAAGCTTCATTGCTTGACAAAATACGAGCTTGCTCACATCTTCTAACCCAACAAGTTCGCCGAACTGTGCAGAATTCATCGAGATCGACCACGTCAACCTTGGCGGGTTCCCACAGACCTATGGCAGCAAGATGACTACTCGAAACTCTACCTCACTGGCCTCTGGTTCACGTACGGTGGGCATGGCGAGAGGCGGGAAAGACAAAGGAAAGGGAAAGGCTGTGGATGTTGAGGCGATACTGGGGAAAGAACGCGAGAGAATGGTTCATGAACGGCAGGAGGCGGTAACCCGTGTTTTGGATGAACATGATCATTTGGTGCGTCCACCAATGTCATGGGTATATTGGCTACTAGAAACTCAACTGACATGCAGATTCGCGAAGCTTTTCATATGGAAAAGTTTGTTACCATGCTCGCATATGATCCAAAAGTACGTCGCGTTTCTCAAGAGGAGTGAACATAATTTACATCCTTCTCTAGGTAGCCAAAGAGGATACATCGGCCGTGTTCCAACAGGTATATAGTTTTCAATCTCAACGAAAATTTGACTCAACATTCCTACCAGTACAAAGCCCGGTTCGACTTGCTTGAACAAACTGCACCCACTGGCCCTTCTCGCAGCACTCGCAGTGCTCACACTGCTCGCCTTGGCTCCCTGAAGGCCGCTCCTACACCTGTGACTAGGAACCCCCGTCCTCCCAAAACAAATGCGGATGATAGCTCATTCTGGTCCATTATGTCCGAAGCGAAGGCCCGCGACAAAGGCAAGACAAAATCAACTCATGACCGGGACGATGTTCAACCTGAGCCTGATTCCTCTCGCGCCACTTACGCTTCTGAAAGTATCAGTACGGCTCGACCCCTCACTGCTAGACCTCTCCGTAAACGCACCCACCTAGACAACTCTCAGCCATATTCTGGTCTAGGTGAACCGCCACCAATAAAGAAAAAACGCCAACTCGGTCCCTCTATCTCTTCACCCAACGTACCTCTACCTATCACCAAAAGGATGTCGGAAAAGAAGGTCAAATCCTCCATCGTGCAATCGCCCTCCGTCCGTCGAATCAAGTTGATCGTACGGCGTCCCGATCTGCGACTGACACATCCAGACCAGAAGTTACCATTACCCTCATGTGGTGGCTCTCTGGATCAGGTCTTGCGCTCTTATACTGTTCTAGGACGACGAAGATGCTAGTGTTACCGAGCTGGAGGAATATGCAAAAGAACGTGCCGTATTTCTGAACAAGGTGGCGTTACTACGAAGCAAGGTCGACTTCTGTACACCCCCGACGGAAAGCAGCGAGAGCCAGATCGCGTCGGCGGCGACGTATGGGACCATGTATTGGAAGACATTGAAACACGAGCCCAGTCGCACACCACTACCCCACGCCAGGGCGCAGCACTAGTAGCAAACCGAATCAAGGCTTACTGGGAAAGTCAGGCAGCTAAGGAGGATAAGCTCAAGGCCCAGGAGGAGAAACGGCTCAGAGCACTCGCGAAGGCTACCATCAAGATGGTCGTCGCAAAATGGAAGGAGGCCGTTCTGCATATCCGAGAGGAAGAAAGACAGATGGTTTTGGAGGAAGAACGGAGACGAGGTCATGAACATCTCGATGACATCCTCACTCGGTCCGGCCAAATCTTGGAAGCTCAGCAGGCAGAGTTGGGTAAGACAGAAATGACGTCCTCATCGCGAAGTCAGTCGAGTAGTCTTGTGACAACTCCTTTGCCTTGGACAACTTCACCAGATGGGTCAGACGATGAAGATTTGGGCGCGGACTCTGACAATAGTGATGCCACTCCTGATAGTGACGACGAAGAGGATGTAGACACTGCAGGTCTTCTAGGTTCAACCCATAGCGCAAGCGTCACCCCAGCACCTGACGAAAGCACAAGCTCTCGTAACTCCCTCGCCCCGACCGACCCACGCTCTTCAAGGAGCGCAACGCCTAGTCACGGTAGTCTCGAGCTACTTATGTATCCTGAGGACACCGACGTGTCTTCCCCCATCGAACTAGAGCCTCTTTCCAAAAGATTTGTCCCTGACCCATTTACTGAACCCGAGGCCTTTGTCTTTACCCACAAACCTCTGCAACCTTTTGATCCTGATGTCGATATGGATGAAGTACAAGCAACACCTGTGTCTTCCACCAAAGAAGTATCATTTGCTGATGAACTATTCCATGAGTCTTCACCTCGCCAACCGTGGACGAGTCTGTAGGACCATTGTTGCCTGGGCACGATGTATTGAACGATCAAGTGTCCCATTTACCAGCGGAGGACTCTGACGATGCACATGAGAACGAGGACGACGAACTCATCACATCCATCCCTGCCTATCTTCTCCCGTACGCAGTTGCCCCAGTTGACTGGGACCCTCAACAAAAAGTGACGCCACCGTTACTTCTCCGTGGAACCTTACGACCATATCAGCAAGCAGGACTTGAATGGCTAGCCAATATTCATGTCAATAACCTTAACGGTATCCTTGCTGATGAGATGGGCTTAGGGTAAGAGACATTTACTTCTCATATCCAACCAAACTGACGTCTATTTAATCAGGAAAACTATACAGACCATTGCTTTACTTGCCCATCTCGCCTGTGATCGAGGTATATGGGGACCCCATCTAATCATCGTACCAACCAGTGTTCTTCTAAACTGGGAAATGGAGTTCAAGAAGTTCCTACCGGGGTTCAAGGTTCTCAGCTATCATGGGAATACTAAACGGCGAAAAGAACTTCGTCAGGGATGGAACAATAAGTATCAATTCAACGTTTGCGTTACGTCGTATGCGTTAGCCAGTCGGGATGCACACGTATTCAAACGCAAACCTTGGTACTACATGATCCTGGACGAAGCCCACATGATCAAGAACTTCAAGTCCCAGCGATGGAATACATTATTGATGTTCAGATCCTTCCGTCGGCTACTCCTTACAGGTACACCTCTACAGAACAATCTCACCGAACTTTGGGCTCTGCTCCAATTTCTCATGTCTGGGACAAATTTCGCGAATCTTAAAGAATTTGCGGATTGGTTTTCCAGTAGGTATATGATTACGTTCCCACTATTTAAGCTAATATATGATTTTAGATCCTTTGGAAAAGGCAATCGAGATGGGCACGACACTCGATGACGAGAATCAACAACGAGTCTCGAAGCTACATACTGTACTGCGTCCTTATCTTCTACGAAGGCTGAAAAGGGATGTAGAGAAGGAGCTCCCTAGCAAGTTTGAGCACATTGTCATGTGTCCTCTTTCGAAGCGTCAACGTTTCCTCTACGACGAGTTCATGTCTAGGGCGGAGACCCGCCACGATCTTCAGTCTGGTGTATACCAGAAGATCGCCAACATTCTCATGCAACTGCGAAAAGTGGTCAACCACCCTGACTTATTCGAAGTCCGACCAATACGCACATCGCTTGCTATGGATCGGTCCGCCATAGCAGACTTCGAAATCAAAGAGCTTCTCGTTCGTCGAGATCTTCTGCGACAAGACCCGGAGGATCAAATCAACTTCGAGATGCTCGGACTACGTTTCATTGATCAACAGAATGTTTCTGAACTAGCAGCACTGGAGACTCGACGTCTGGATGCTACAAGACTCCTTCCGTACATTTCTGAGGACCTCGGTGATCCTCCTCCATACGACACCCGTACCATCGCTGGTTTTCGTAAAGTGCGAGAGTTCCAAGATCGAGCAGCTCTTATTGCTCGGTGGAACCAGATTGGGTACTTGAACCACCTACGTTGTAGACGAATACCTGTGGTTGGTCAAGAAATCATCTCGCTCGTTTCACAATGTGTTCGACCTCTATTGCCGTTGGAGGAGGTCGACATGGGGCGCGATCATATGGACATCGTCCAAGCCATCCCTAGAGCTATCAAGTCTTATTCTATCCGTGCAGCAGAGTTGGGTGGTGTAATTGACCGCTTCGGTTTTATAACCCCTGCAGCTGTGGCGCGAGACCTTGCACGGATTGTTCTTGTAGGCCACGAAGAGTTGGTACAGGACAAAGTCGGCGACATATACTTTGATCAATTGCTACATCGGAGCGCAGTGAAGCTTCAGATAGCATTCCCCGACCCTTCCTTGCTACAATATGATTGCGGCAAGCTTCAGAAACTCGCTGAGCTCTTGCGCGAACGCAGCGCCGGCGGTCATCGTGTTCTTATATTCACCCAGATGACTCGTATCCTCGACATCTTGGAGATCTTCCTCAACTTTCATGGTTATTTGTACCTACGTTTGGATGGTGCTACAAAGATCGAGGACCGACAGTATATCACTGAACGGTTTAACTCTGACTCGAGGGTTTTCTGCTTTATCTCGTCCTCTCGGTCTGGAGGTGTTGGTATCAAGTAAGTGCAATTACTTTAGGTTGTACTGGTTTACGTCAGGTATCTGACCATGATTGATTGTCTAGTTTGACAGGAGCAGATACCGTCATATTCTACGACAGCGACTTCAATCCTCAGATGGATCGACAATGCGAAGACAGGCAAGTGCATGGATACTTAGAAATCGAAATTTCTAATAACATCCCTTCTCCAGGGCACATCGAATTGGCCAAATCCGAGACGTCCACATCTATCGTTTCATCTCCCAACATACCGTAGAAGAAGCACTACTTCGTAAAGCCAATCAGAAACGTCACTTGGACAACGTCGTTATCCAACAAGGAGAATTCGATTGGCGATCACTGATGTCGAAGGACGAGAGTGCGTTGACGCGAGCACTCGGTGAATTCGAGGATGCCGAAGATGCCCACGCTGCAGCTCTGGCCGCTAGTGAGGAGGTTGCTATTGAGGGAGCGGATGAAGATGATTTTGAGTGGGAAGGAGGGGCTCAGCCGGTACCCGCTGACGATATAAGACCGTCTGTAGATATCGAGGAAGAGATCCCGCAGAGTCAGGAAGTTGAAGAGGATAGACAGGTGCTAAACGCAGAGGAAGGGGAAGAGATGGAGGAAGACGAGGAAGAGGAAGGTGGCACGACGGTTGAGTATATGCTTTCTTTTATTCGGTCTGACATGGATTTCTTCAGTGAGTGGCGAATATAATTTCTTCTCGTCCTCACATCTGCTCTAGAAGAATTCGTGTTTTATGTTGTACCTTAATAGTAATTAGTGCTTTCTAGGCTCTAGCCATTGTTGCTCTCTGTATTGTCTTTTTTTTTGGCTTTACTGTACTGTGTTTTTCTTGCTTAGTCATATGCACTCGTACTATATGTCTTATCGACATGGTCAGTAAATTGTTTTTAATGATACTGTTTGGATACTCTTGACTTTATGTGTTGGCAGTACCGTCTTGGGTTTGGTGACGTCATCGTGCTATTTATGAAGATAATCCTGAAGTTTAACACCTACACACTGTTCGTGCAGCTAAGCCCATCCACTCTTCTATATATACATGTCCTTGCGATCGTTCCACTACTCTATCAACGGCGTCGTCCAAGGTGTCGGCTTCAGACAATTCCTGAAACGCAGAGCCGAAACATACGGTATCGTTGGTTGGACGCGGAACACCTCCGTAAGGACCCAGACATACTATATTACAATCAGTACTACATATTTTAGTGGACTGATCTTTTTTTTTGATGTAGACTGGTGATGTCGTCGGCGTTGCTGAAGGTCTGGTAGACGCGATGGAACGGTTGTAAGTATCCGTAAACTCGTGCATAGATTATTTACTGAGTTGTTTACAGTGAAAAGGCGTTGCATACGGGACCTTCACATGCTACTGTCGTTGATGTCAAACTCTCGGAAGATAGAGAAGTGTCTACCCTGAAGTTTGACAAGTTCGAGATTCGACGAGGATAGCCGCATTTGTCAAGTCGGATCCTTCACTCGATATATATAATATACCAACGATTCATGATACTAGGATTAGTGATGTCGATACAAAACATTAGAGTGTGTACAAAGCCAAAAAAAAAATACAACCATTCTCCCAACTAGAAAATACACGCCGCCTGAACCAGCAAGCCAACAACTAAAACACAATAAACTCAACTCATAAAGCCATCGTAAGCCCAATCATCGCCGGCCACAGAATAAACACCACCCTAAACTTCATCTTCTCCCAATCCAATCTCGTTCCCGTCCACGCCGCAGCAGCGCTATTCGCAAGACGTGTCGGCTTAGCTTCCACTTCGATGACAGTAGTCTGAGATCCTCCGGCGTAAGGACTGAATGACGTAGAAGGCCTGTTGGTGGCAGTAGGTTGTGGGGTCATGTATGTAGGCGCGAGGTGGCTGGTCATAATGGTATCTGGGAGAACGAAAGTGACGGCGGGGGTGTAGGGGACTGCGCCTGAGGGGATACTAAGGATGCTGGTGCTTGTCTCGGTGTTGCTAGATGTACGCGTGAGGAATTTACTGTTGTTTTTGTGGGTGGAGGTACCTTGCATGTTGGCCATCGTAAAGTCTGCTGTGTAGATTGTTTCGGAGGAGAAAACGAAACGAATGTGACTAGGTGGCTGTTGAGATACTTGGGTTGTACGGGTGACAAGAAGAGAGCCTCACTAGTCCGATCCATCTGATCCCCAGTTGGGGTCGACCTCAACTTTATAACTCTTGTCCTCAGGGTTGATGCCTTTTGCTAGAGTAGTAACGTGGGTCTGGTTGATTTGTCAGTATATTAAGAAGGCGGGCTCCTTCGATCCATACATGTTGTGAAGAGTAGAGCTCGATGTCCATCTTTCCCATCTTCGAAATCCGGGGTTCCCGCTGGTCATCGAGCCAAGTAATGTGTTCGGTCTGCCCGCCATTCCAGATAGTGCTTGCAACAGGCGAAGTTCCGTAGAGTCTAGCACAAGCAGAGGTAGCCCAGAAAGCGAGACAAGTAAGACCGAGAGTAATTGTTGGGAGGTTGAACATGGCGGGCTGTCAGTGTTGTAAGCTACAAGAGTCGACACTAGTACAAGAACCAAAGATGTCGCCGTTATAATCTTGAGGAAGTAGACAAGCCAAGAGTTGCCAGCAGTACCTGTACTGCGTCCGATATGTTGTCGTTTACAGGTTGAGCGCAGGGACCCAGAGAAAATTAAAGAGAGACGACTATACAAGAAACAAGAGAGCAACCTGGGCGACATCAATATTCGAGGCGAATTTGATGGTACCAAATTGGAAGCACTATTTTCCCACGAGTTCATCGTAAAATAGGCACTGCTATTGGTCGCAAGTTGAACTCCGTCTGAGCTTTCGTTGGGGCAACTCTAAACGTCTTCAAATTGAGGACTTTAGAGGAAGAACGTTCATCTTCAAAACGCCAAATTTTGCCGACAATCTTGATCGAGGAAAAGCCATGGATCCTCTAATTTTGCTGTAATGTCCGTCAAGTCCGTGGGTTGATGACGTTGACCCAGGTTACGAACTCGTTATTTCTCAATCATACTGGATGACTACTTCGATGTTGTCGTGGTCTTGCGGCACCTTCAATCTCTCCTGTTTCAGACATACCCTGCTGAGTCAAAGAACGACTCCTTTGCTTGCATCATACGACCCAAATGCCTCTTCCCGCCACCCCAACGGTCAACTGACTGTGGCGTTGAGGAGCGTCTAGGCGGAACAACCAAACTAGCGTGCGTTGGCCTAGAAAGTGAACCAAAAGAGGATGGACCATCGCCCGCCTGACGTCGCTGTGCTCATCAGTTCCGCTTCTAGGTTGCACCATGTCATGCGGTCTCATGCGTCGTAACTTGGGGAAGTCCCAAAAAGCGTGCGACGATCTCGGATCTGTATGAGCCTGTGAGAACTCCCCCGCAAACACTAGATTATACATGCTCTTTCTCATTTTTGCAGGATCGGCATTTTAGTCACCCGACTCTCCTTATAACCCTCGCGCTGGCTCCTCTGACAGGCTTGCTCTTTTCCCGTCTTGACCACATCCGAAGTACGTCCAAAACTAACTTTCGATTCACGCCGTGATGCTGATCGTGTCGTGTTTCGCGTAGTAAAGGAAGCAGCCGCGACATTCAGTGGACCCTGATTTTCAAGAACTTTTTTTGAAGTACAGTTCACGTGGGCTCCTACGTCATGTCGACCGCCAACATTCCTCTGAAAGCTGCTCGTTTGGGCTCCCTCTTCCTCGCCTTCGTTTTCGGTGTGGTAGCACTCGCGTTGGGCATCAACGCTGATGTCAAGACCAACGATACCAAGGATTTCGTGAAAGCAAATGCACCCCTAAGCGCGACAGTGGACATCAACACCGACGATGTCTTCAAAGTCGGCACTGTCGTAGTCGTAGTCTGCGGACTCCTTGCCATTGTTTCTCTGATCTTCCTTCCCCTCATCGCTACGTCCAAAACATACTCCACGAAATCACTTCCTATTCAAACCAGTCTATTCGGATTCCTCACCGCCTGGCTCTTCGCCTCCCTCGTCCCATACACCCTCTTCGTCGCAACTCGTTCGGCGAAAATCACCGCAACATTACCTGGCGGAATCCCCGTCCCCGACAGCATCATCCAAAGCACTCAGGCAGCTCTCGGTGTTAGCCCGAGCTACAAAGATACCCCAACCTGTACGTTTACGAAATCACTTCCGCTTCTTTCACCGCTTTTCCACCCCTACCTATTAGTATTTGAAATCCATAATTAAACTCACCATCTTTTTCTCACCCTAATGTAGTGCGTAATGCGGTGGTTCTCGCCTGGATCGCATTCCTTTTCGGCTTGACCTCGACTTTCATTTCGTTCCTTGCTCAACGTCGCGCTAAGACCGGATACGTCGCTCAAGAGTCTGCCCCCTCTACTGCCGAGCCTATAAACGAGAAGGAGGAGAAGAAAGCTAGTTCCGAGGTCGAGCAGACTGCGGTATAGGGTTTAGTTCCTTGCTTGGTCGTTTGGCTCTATCCGAGGTTGAGGTCAGATGGTTCGGGTTCTAATCATTCTATAGTTGGCGGCTGTGGCTTCATTTTCGTCATACGTTATTAATCATGGGTGATTTGTAGATGGCGGTAGTTCGTGAGGGTGATAAAAGCTCATGAGACGGTTGTAATTAGTACTACTGTAGTCACGATACCAGAGCTTTTTTATTTGTAACGAGGTGATTCGTATGATACCTTATTTTGTTGTAATGAATGTAATTTTTTGTTTCACTATTTTGGAATGTGAAGAGCACTTCGAACTTACGCTTCAACTCTTACATAATACGACCACCGTGCTGAGAAACAGCGGTGAACATGCGTAGACTCAAGAAAAAATGTAATTTAGTAGTCTTCAAGTGTGCCGTAAACGATAATAATTATGTCTGAGTGGTATACTACCGAAGATCTGCGATCTATATTATACATCTAGTAAATGGTCAATTTGTAATGGTGTCTATGCATCTGGATCGTAACAGTCAGCTAGTAGTAGACGAAACACCAAAAGACAATACACATACAATAAGAAGAACCCGAGATCAACGTAGCAAGAGCAGAAAGCTGGTCCTCCGTAAACTTCTTTGAGTCTTCGTGCCATGTATCTTGGTGAGTCTTACGGAAATCACTCGCGCATTTACGAGCAGTACTCGAGATAGGTGCCTAAGTGTCACGGTCGACATCAATCTCATGTAGTACGAGACTGAAAAAAAAATACAATGGGCACTCACAGGGTCATATGTATGCTCCGCAAGGACATCTGCGATCAAATGCGGCATCCATCTCTCGACGGTATATGGGTAGCTATTGATGATAGCGCATATACCAAGAACAGCTGCATGTCGATGTCTTATGGCCAGATTATACGTAGGTGACCCTCGAGGGGGGAGTGAACTATTGCGTGCAAGACGAACAAAGCGTTGTTTTAGGACGTTGACGCTTCCGCGAGGGGATACGCGGATTACTCCAGATAGCGTTCTAATAAAACATCAGTATTCAATTTAATGTTAGCCTAACCAATACTACAAACTTACGTAGCTGCCATCTCTCGAACTTCGACTACTTCGTCATCTAGACAACGACAGACTGACTTCGATCATCTCCACTACTTTAGCGTCGGGAATAATAAGGGCCTTGTCTGAAATAAAACACTGCATAAACTAGTCAGTATCTGAGAGACACCAAACGGATGGTAGTCAGTTACCTTGCACTAAGGGAAGTGCTTTCAATCGAATACGCCAGGACTTTTGCCTTGATTAGAATTTGGTAGTCATATATTGATCTGCGACACATACCGGTGAGGATTGTATTGCATCGAAAATGGCATCTAGAATAGGTTCAACTAGTGTAGAAGGAGCAGATAACCCCACACATCCGGATTAGTAGAGTGTTTGCGTAGCCTGCCAGGTCTTCGTTATCAGAAACTAAACATATCGTCAATTACGCAAGTCAGACGATTTTGGAGAATGATGGAAATTTACTTTCGGTAAAGCGAATATTTCCGGCTATAGTATCAACTATTTGAGACACAAAGGTATTTGTATATGATCTCTCTCGAACGTACCATCAAGGGCAGATATAATCAAACGTAGTCACCGCGTTGATCTCATGCAAGGCTCCAGAAGAGCCACGAACAAACAAGGAAGCCGACTCTACATCCACAGGTCAATTGATGACTTCAAAGAATATACTAAAGCTCACCTGTCGTAAGTCGAGTGTGATGCCTGTGGTCCCGAAACTCGCTGGTCTCGCCATATCTTGAAGCTCTCCACAAGCTCCATCACTCGAGTTTTGAAGATATGCTCACGAACACCCATGAGATCGTTTACGAGAGGTAGCGTCCTGCTCTCTCGTATAACCGTCTCTGCGGTACGCAACGAGGGACTAGGATACCACTAACAGTAGCTACCTATCAATCTGTGAGAGCGACATATAGGCAAAAATAAATTACCATGGTGTTTCCTATCGAGATGAGCATGCCACTAATGCAAGTGAGTACCTAGAATAGATACATTGTTTGATTTATATCCACGAATCTCTCGGAGTGTGAGCTTACCTCCTCGTATCGGCTATCTATGTGGGTCCAACAGATATTTAGAATATCTTCAGTCCAAGCATACCCTTTCAACCCAACATTGCAGTAGAATGATCTGAAGAATCCAAGCGCTTTCGTAATGTCGAACGCAGATTCTCCATTGAAGTCGATAGAATGGAGTAAATGCATTAGGTGATTCATGACGGGTTGGTATCGCCGTGGGTCGCGGTCTGTGAAGAGGAACTAGAAACGTTACTCGAATCAACGAAAATTCCAAGAAAAAAGGAAAACATGACACACACCCCTATAAAACAAGACCATATATTCATCACGTCTTTGTCCTTTTGGTTGAAAATTCCCGCCAGACGTAATTCGAACCACTCCCAAAGTTTCGTCTGATTATCAGCAGGCCAATGTTTGGAGCCTGTATTTCATCATGAAGTTTGAATGCCAAACCCTACAGGTGAGTTGAGACGTACCATGAATAATCCCTAACATCATTTGCGCAGCGACTCGTTGTTTGTTTTTGTCTTCTTCTTCGAGGAGCCTTGTGATAACCGGTTGTAGAACTGCGAATACTTCTTCGCCTACTATTTGGACTAGGTGGACGTTAGTGTGAACGGTGATTGGATACACTTAAGGTTGACTCACCTATAGACTGCACGCAATAAACCTCACTAAGTTGTATTTGATCCGAATCTTCATTTGCAGACACATATTGCACGGAAAGACCTTCCCAAAAGTCTGGTTTGAGACCAAAACTCCTGAATACGTCAACTGCGTTCTGACAGTCATGATCCCAAAGATTGTGGAGCCCGGAAGTTGGTAATGTATAGGCATCATAACTATCCCCCCAGGCTAGCCAGCCAGAAGGGAGCTTGTCGATAAACATACTAAAACATGAGTGATGAGCATGCGTGCCAATGGACAAATCGACAGATAAAAATCCTCACAATTCTGATCGCTTTTCGTGATCGTCTGGGAGTCGTTTCCGGTATGCGTCCAGCAGCCCATAAGTGAACTCGTTAGAAGGATCGGTTACAGTAATGTGGTGTCGCATGGGATTATGATTTCGTTCCGTGACAAGATCTATTGCGCTATGATTGAATGTTCTAAGCTTGATGTATCGCGAAATAGTCGTGACTGATTGTTGAGCATGCTATTCTAACTGTCAATAAACATATCAGCAAGCAGATAAAGACATCCATACATAACGCTAAGAATAGTATGAGTTAAAATGCAAGGAGTAAAGTCGTGGAAGTCCGCTCACAATCGTTTCATTAGATTCTGATAGCTTTTCCAGTAAATATTTCAGTTGCGATGGCGAAGGTGGCACGTCACGTCGAATAAGGAACTGTAGGAATTGAACAGCGTAGATAGTGTAAACCCAGTGAATATCTGGAGACTGAGCGATAGTAAGGATATCTTCCACCTAAGATGAATGTTATGACAAGAGACTATAGAATCTTGCTAACGACTCACAGCCTTCTTCGCGGATTCATCCCATATTTTCACCCGAGCATTTCGTTGTTTCCGAGCCCTTACAGTAACCGTTGTATCCTCAACAACGTAAATAAGAGTTCGTTTCAAGTCTTTAGTCGCGCTATCGAGGTACGGGTTGTCGATATCGTATATGAGAAGACATGGTTCTGTGAGTCCGCCTTTGACTAGGAGAACGTGAGTTCGAATAGCGGGGAAGCCACATTCATTAAGTAAGCTCACTTGCTCCAACCAGTGCAGCCACATAGTCCTGCATTGAAGACTTCAAAACAAAATTAATACGTTTGCGTTTCGACTGTGTTTGTACCGATAGAGACAGCTTACATCTTTATGAACTTGTTGTAACATGAATATTTTGCGGACAAGTTCTACCACGAGATCCGGTTCTATTGGGTGTTTCAGTCTTATAGGGGTATATAATAACAATCAAGAAACATAGTACCTTCAGTGATATAATTGACTATGGCAGAGAGTTCAGCCATTCGTTGTATCAGTTGTAGAAAAGCGATACAGCTACAAGCTGATATCACGCACCGAAAACATCCATCTTTAAGGTCCACAGAGCACCCTTCATGCGATCGACACCCGTGCTCGGGTCTAATGCTCCATAGAGGACAGGAAGGACACGCCTCGCGGAGCCGTCATAGTACTATAACAGGGTATTAACGTGTATGAAGATATGTTGCCTTCGCAGGATCACTTACGGAAACCAGTTCTCCCAGAAGGGATTGGTTTTCTCTGTAAAGACGTTAGAAAGTGCTTGCAAAAGACGACGGTCTACATACTCCCTGACTATGTCGATTTCAGCATAGGTACGTTGCGAAAGATGTCAAGAGACCCACCCGTTGCATATTGCCACAAGGACCATTCGACGACATCATGGATCAAGTGGTCTTCTATGTCAGTATACCTTCTCTTCGCGTAATTTAAAGCGAATCTGAATGTGTTGTGTGTCCTGCGCAACTATTAATATACATCATTGAAAACGCCCCAAAGTGTATTTTATTTACCTGGCCTTCTGCGCCCACGCTTTCCTGCTCAGTTCCTTTTGATGGGGAAATTGCCTTGAAGAATTCATGTCATTCGACAACGATTCCAACATTTGCATTCCACTGTAATCGTCATCGACGACTAGTCAATAACATATCAAGAAATTGTATCACATTCTCACTTCTGGAAATCATCTCCGCATTCAAGCAGATATGTTCGGATGGAGCAAGTCTTAGAATAGGTTAGACATACTAGTCAGTAACGTCTCATACTACTACTCACCAATACTTGTATGGCATCAATCGCGCTCCCTTCATCGTGCCGTAGCATCATTGAGGACTGGTGTAATAGGGTTCCGAATTGTTTCCTTAGGTCGGTGAGGTATTGGTAGTCAGGATGTGCTGGATCACGTAGAACCCAAGGTGCTGAGATAGGTTCTACCGCGGCCAACATTTCAGGTATTTCGTATCTGTCATGTTATCAGCAATGACAATAAGTCACCGTGGAGTAGCTTACCGGACATCAGACGTTTCGATGTTTGCACGTAGCTCTTCGGGAGTAACCACATCCCTCACTAAACAAAAGATATCGGAGAATGCCTTGGAAGCAAATGTCAAATGCCTTTTGGTATAACTAAGCATTACTCAATATATGATTATATCGAGACAGTTACCTGCAGAAGTCATTCCTCCAAATTGTGTCATTCAAATCTCCTACATGAAATTACTTATAAGAAAATGAAAACATCAAGATCGCGTGCATACCTTGTCGAATTAGCCCTTTGAGTGTGTTCATAGCAGGCTCAACAATGTTCCGGAATAATTCAAGAGCAAAATCAATTTCTGCTGCTTGGGGAATATGCCATGATATCTATTCATGATGCTAAAAATATCAAAAGAAATATCATAATAAATGTAGTACGTACCTTTACATCTTCGAGCTTGTAAAGACATCCCCAATGGAGATAATGGCTCGCTTGGAAGTCTAAGGCGAAGTTATTCGTACGTATGCGTGTATGGGCTCGGTTTTGAGGAATGTACCTTTATTCTTCCATTCTTCTGGATTAACAAATCGGGTGGTCAGGGTATAAGTCCAGGTAAGATAGATGATAGTTGTGGACAATAGTTCCGCGCCCATAGAGTAGGCCTTTTCCGTATGTGTCTTGTTGAGTAGTTGGGCGAACAGACTTAGGAGTTCGGTTTTATATTCCAGGCTCTACGGCAAATGATTAAGATCTGAAACATGTGGAAGAGCTAGTACCTACTGCATGTCCGTCACTGTGGGAGCAGAGTCCATAAGTCACTGTATTTGAGCAATATAACGATGGCTTACGCAGACAAAGCACCCTGTAATAATGCCAGATCTGATCATGATGAGTCAATGTCAATGTAACACGTAAATAAATGTCGATAACTTACTCCAATGGAGAGTAGTGTCAGACAAAATAGGAGTAGATCCTGTTGATGTCGTTCTGGTTGAGCTAGCCCCGCGTTTCAATTCAGAGTGAATGTTTCTGATACAGAAGGGTAAGAATTTTGCCAGCGCTTTCTTTGCATTTCCTATGGTGACGGATTTGACCAGTCGAGCAATCGCATTCAAAGAGCCAGATGCTGTACTTGTACTAGCATAATCAAAAATCATCCTGAGCACCATGTCATACAGAGGGTCAGAAAGGTGAAGACAAATCTCTTGGAGAACGCCGCAAACCGCGCGCACAAGTTCATCTGGAATAACCGAATTAGTCTGTCATTGGGACTCCAGAAACTTGACGCACCTTCCGGGTCATTCTCCGGTAGGTTTTCAAATAGTAGAATGACTCGGCGAACGAAAGCCGCAACCCAGTCTGTTGCTTCACTCCATACGTTCCCGAGAATTGCATCCTCATCCTCTTCTGTTAACTTTCCAAAATCCTCCGGTATAGCTTTCCTAGTGGGATGGGTCGATTGTAACCCGACGTTGTCTAAGACATCAGGACATTGTTGTAGTTCTCCGAACGCAATACGTTGAACTATGTTATGGAGAAGCGCGGTCGTTGCTAGCTGAGAATGTTGTCAATAGTGATGTGGTTGAAAGATGTATAAGAGCATACGGTCTTCTCTGAGTCATTCTAGTGAAATTTGTAGCATTAGCACATATTCTCTTGAAACGAAAAATGGTACGACGTACTAAGTCGATACCAGGTAGAAGTAGCTCAAGAATAGGCAATATGTGCTTGGCGCCAGGGTAATATACCTTTCTGCACGCCATGGAATCCGTAACAGCATGTAGAGCTTTCGTGATCGGAATAGTGCGATCTGCCTACTCCGACAGGAGTCAGCTCATACGTCCCATAGGTCACAAACTATCTTACCTCAGTCAGAGACGAGAGAGAGGGAACAGCACGTTCTAGAACGGGATGTAAGATAAGCTCGGGCTCCATGATACTCATCGTTCTCAAACATTCTTTGATGTATCCGACTGCAGTTTCTTCGTCGCAAAAAATGCCCAATAACGCTACTGTTCGAAGGCTTTTCACGAGTTCCCTCTTCATATCACCAGTCAAACGACGATTCTAATATTGCGTTAGCGCGGATACGTAAATATTCGAGACACACGTACCAACGGCGTCATACAATCTGGTCGCAGTTCCTCGTGCCAACCTGAACAGTGGTTAGAATGTGTAATAGATATCAGAGAGAAGTTTGCCGTACGTATTTGGAATTCTTGGACAACGTGCATGATGAATTGACTTAACTACGAAGGATTCAGTATCAGAGTGGTGGACCAGAAGCGGACTCGTGGACTGACAGATGTTGTCCAAGACCCCGCATTAGTAGGATGGAAGAAATTTTCGCATGGAGCAATGAGCTTTACAAGCGAATTCAAAGCTTTCGAACCCGCAATGTACGCCTGTGGCTTCAAGCCTTCACCCTTTCCAAGAGATGCATACAGATAGTCCGCAGGACTTTCATGAGGGTGAGCCCTGTGCGTACTGGACCGAGGTGGCGTAGGCATAGAAAGTGGGGTATCCGAATTGGAAGATGGCGTATGTGGACCATCTTGCGCCATTGAGTACACAATAAGACGTGCAAGGGTGACTATGCACTATTCAGTAAAACTGCCCTAATGCAAACTCGTTATCACTCACGCAGTCTGCTTTCGGGTTCAGGAAGTTGTTCTAGCAACGGTGAGATTTTATTGGTGTCAACCTCACAGCCAGTGGTGAGCGATCCAGCATCCGCCAATGTTATAGCTAATGGATATGTGAATAATGAAGCAAACGAACTCGGAAGGAAGGTATAAAAACACACCCATAGTAGCAAGACACTTGCACATAATATAATCCCATTCGTGCGTAGTAAATATCCCAACATCCCGATACAGTCCTCCCCACTGGCCTTCGAATTTTAGGTCATCTTTACGCCAGTTAGGTCGTTTTTCATCTTCCGACCTTGCATCGTCGGGTATCTCGTCGATTGTCGCAGGGTCACTGAGCCGAGGATTGACATGCATCTTTGCAATGTCCGCAAGGAATTCTATCATACGGTTATCGTAAGCCCATGAATTGACCGATTCCCAGAGTCGGAAGAGGAAAGGTAAATATGACTGGGGATGGGATTGAGGAAGGAAAGTCAAGAGATAGTATTGCGTAGAGAGGAGACTCTATGGAAAATTCAAATTTAATACGGGATGTTTCTGAGTTAGTGTGTGTGGCGGGACTCACGTTCAGATCGGTGCCATCAATGAGTGGGACGAAGGTTGACAGCATCTCGTCTATTGCTGCAGGGTGAAAAAAGCGTCGAACGCTGTTCGCAATAGTGCACATAATATTCGGTATCGCACTACGGTGGTGATCTTCATTAGAGCAAAACTAGGAATTCTAACCCATAAACCAACCTCATTGTCACTTGACGACTCTTCATAAAAAGCTTGTTGTGTATGAGATCATATACTGGTCTCCAGGGAAGTCTTAGGTCCATGATGGTCAGTTTCTTGGTATTCGAGGAGATTGACGATAGTGCTCGAACATGATTGCACGATAAAAGTAGGCATCCCGGGTGTAGTACATATATGATAGTATAGTACTATCAGTTGAATTCGCTTCTCCTTCGGAAAGGGATACTCCAACATGAACCAACTAGGCAAGTTATCTTTAAGTACAGTGATTAGTTCATTGCAATGTGATGAATTCGACATACCAGCAAAGAATTATGTCCCAATTTCTCAAACCTGGATAGTAATCCTTGGCTTCAACACACTGGGCTATGCGAAGCAGGATCACTTCCAATCGTCGTTGCATTTCTGCATTTGACTCGATGGAGTACGGCAATAACCTAGCAAAATGCTTTAGTTTGACGAGCTTTGGGTCTGTTGCAGTCGCTATATCATCTGGGATTTCTGGATCCTTGGTCGAGATGTTTAGTCTAGAAAAGTCAGGCAAGTCCATTGTTTCTACAGTATAGTACGTTGGGGATAGGTTCGGTTCCAGCTTCTAGTACTTGGAAGACAATCGTTTCTTCATATACGTTGGGGAGTAACGATAAGAGGGGTGTACACGTATAGCTCACGGAGCTAAGTGAACACCGCATCGCTGACAGACTTCATCGCGGCGCTGAAGATTGTATCTGTCTTTCTTCAAATTCAAATCGACTGTCATCGTCATCAACAAGTTGGAACAATTTGCTGTGCATAGCCATAATGATGTGAAATGCAGTTTTGCCATTTTGGGAAGTCGGATTGCTCTCGTAAACTGGTCTCGTACTCAGCCACTCAGCTCGCACCCAAGTTAGACGGTATGGTGGTGGGGTGCGACCTCTAACAACATTTCGACTTCGTCAAAATTGTGATGCAAAAGTATTCTGGAATTTGTGTTCCTACATCGCATACAACAATATCTTACACTACTACAACAACACTAATGCTATCAACCAAAAACCAGTGGTAAACGAAATTTGTCCGAGTGAGATGTGCGAGGGTATGTGTATCAAGATGAGGGATAAAAAAGAAATAACAAAAAAGAGACATGATGATCGCTCAAGCGGTATAGTCAAAATCGGGAAACAGCTTTCCGTGAGGATCCGTAGCCGGAAGACCATACATCTCTGCTACTTTGTCTTCAGGGTACCTTTCGAATCTGTATGACAAGGTAAGGAAGGATATCAGTAACTCAACGAATAAGAAAGAAGTTCAATGCAACGCACGCGCTCGCATCCCCATCCCCATTGATCTTGGGTAGATAAGGCGCCTGGATCTCCCGATTTCTTAATCGGTTCCAATCTACCTCCATGAACCACGGATGAGCAAAGACGTCGCCGGCTCCATTACGCATGTTCCCGAAGCGTCTGCTAGGGTCGTGTTCCATAAATTTGAGGATCAAGTCAGTTGCGTTGGGGTTGAACGTAGGCCATTTGATACAGGAAGGACCTTTGGTGATCTTTTCGTAGAGAACAACCGGGTTGGCCTCGGGTTCGTGGAATGGAGGGAGCCCAGAAAGCATTTCAAAGATGAGGACGCCGAGTGCATACCAATCAACGGATTTATTGTACCGCGCATTGGCAATAATCTGTCACCATATTGTCAGCTCAAGGTTAGTGTTGAAACACGAAATATCACAACTTACTTCCGGTGCGAGATAGTCTGGTGTGCCACACAATGTCCACGCCACGTTTTCGCAATATTTGGCAAACCCGAAATCGGCGATTTTGATGTGACCATCAGAGTTGAGAAGTATATTCTCTGGTTTGAGATCGCGATAAATAATGTTAAGATTATGCAGGTAGTTGAGAGCCAGCGCAACCTCTGCCGCGTAAAATTTTGCTACTGGATCTGGAAATCGCTGTATAATAAGGAACGTTAGAACTGAGCTGGAGGAGTGCCGATAGCCTCCGCGACATTGCAGAGACGCTAACCACATGCAACATAAACATTTCCAACTATTAAGTATACCCTTGCCATTGGGCATGAGTCGTACTTTCATTTTGAGACGTATGTTTTATTTTCCGTTGCATGTAGTAGCGGAAATGTCCCCACCCATATTGTAGACAGAGGCCAAAGTGAATATATGCATCGAAACTCACGTTAGATCTTCGTAGTAGTGTGAAGAGCTCGCCGCCGGGAACAAAGTCCATCACCATGTAGAGATTGGCACTATCCTGGAAGCTGCCCCAAAGATTGATGATAAAAGGGTGTTGAACTGATGAGAGCATAGCCTGTTCGTAACGTGTATGCATGATCTGTTTCATACGGACGATTTTGTCTTTGCTGAGGACCTTGATCGCGTAGAAGCGGAAGTTGTGTTTACTACGAACTTTGGAATAGATGAGATGATATTCGAGTCAAGCTGAAGACGTACGACTCACCTAAATGGACGCGACCAAAGCTCCCCGTTCCAAGTGTTCGATGTATGTTGAAGTCGGCAAGTTTATACGAGCCTTGTGGCCGATTCACTGCGCCGGGAATCCTGGGAATCTCTGGGACTTCGACATTTTTACTCCAGGTGGTGACAGAGGTTCGCTGAGTCGATAGCGACGCCCTGTGTTCTATGGAACTCGACATATAAGATGAGACCATTGACGGACTCGGCGAGATGGAGGAGGGGCCAGCTTCTGGTGTTCGGCTCGTTCGCATGTTCGAGAGTCGATTCGTCATTTTCTTAAGCAACATCCGGGTTGGCGGTGAGAGGTGGGGATGGTCGCGGTCGTGGTGAGGGGCATGAAGAAAGAACAACGGCACAGTTTAAGTATCCCGCCGCCATTGTTCCCAACGTCGACACAGACGCCGGTTACGGTGAGAACAGATGAGAATCCGTTTTGTCTCGCTTTGTTCTTAACACCTATGCATTACTTGTGCCTTGAACTATGTTGATTCTAACGACCAGAGGGTATTGTCCAGAATATAAAGCAGCGATGATTTGGCAAAAGACCTGCTTGTCGACTCCAGGCTCGATTATGACGGCCACAATGACTCCATAAAGCAACTCTGTATTTGGGACTATAGCTTTCATTAAAACTCCGACACACACCAGAGTCAAGTTTCTTTTCGACTACACGCAACGCATACAGCGATAATGCTCAAGTAAGAGGCAAGTCTGGTACGCTCCTATTGTACGAAAAACAAATTTAATAAGCCGATTTGTGGTCAAACTCTAACAAATATTTGCTGTATTTGGCGGATAGATCGCTCAGACCGCCTGAATGTCTTCTTCAATACCACATACTTACGATGCTATACTCGCCTTGATTCTGTTCTTGGTCTCCAGTGCGTTCTGAATAAATCTCTTGCTCTCCATTGACACCAACTTGGCCATAGATGTTGCTGTCATAATCCCGTTCCGGCTACCTATCCATCGTATTTGTGTCAAAACTGCACGGAGGTGGTTGGTTCATTTACGCGTACTTCCTGCGAGCGCGAAACCTCCGAGACGAATTCATATACACGGGAACTATATAACGGTACCTCTGCTATCTGTCTTGTTGCTTCTTGCTACGAAGTCCATAAATGGGGCTATCATACGAAGAGGTATACTTGGGGCTGATGGCGTCGAACCACTCAGCATACTCGCCTTGTTCCTCTCCCTGGTAAGCAATCCTCGATAAAGTCACCGTCTTCTATGTTTACAAGAAACCCAGGCATATATATCGATTTCACTCGATTTTACAGGTCTATTCCGTTTCTCAGCCTTCTGGGTGGCTCGGCGAGGAGGCAACTCGGGACCAAAGCTATATTTCTTTCTCTACATCTTCTTCTTAATCTGTGGGATCTTGGTCGGAAACGTCTGTCACGCCTTTATCAATACCAGCAGCGTCGGGAATACTGACTTTCTTTAGGATCCTGTTATTCTATGCGGAACACCCTTCTTGGCGTATTTGACCAGAGTCTCTGGGTAAGTCCGTCGTCTACTTCAGTTGCCTAATATTCTCATCACATATCCAGAATTACACCTCCCACTGCATGGCTATTCTCTCAATTTGCGGCTGCGAATATGGGTAAGTGAAATCATCTCTTGCACTCAAAGCCTAGGTATTGAGTCTCGTTGCATTCAGCTTCAGTCGTTCTGATTTCTTCAAACCCGACGAACTTGGTACTCACCGGGGCATTCTCCATCTCATTCATATCATACACGGCACACGTCATCCTCCCGTTCCTGGCTGCTGCAATCTGTGTCTATCCGGTATTGACTCTCGGACTATTCCGCTCCACTAGACTCATCCCATCTTCACTTAACCTGAATTTTGGAGACGACGAGAATGAGTCTGCCCTTGTGGACAGACAGGGTGCGATTTTTGGCAGTGCATTGATGCTGATCACACTGGCTGTCCTGGCCGGGACAAGTACAATCGGTGTGCCAGTGTGGCAGGTCACTGTTCCTGCTGGACTGGTCATGCTACTTCGGGATATGTATCATGACTGGTCCTATAACCGAACTCTGAACTCACAGAGACAAGCTAGTACTCCTAGTATCCACGAACTACAAGACACCTCGACACCCACTACATCACCTACTCCATCAACGCCCGAGAAATCTGACATCAGTTCATTTACTCGCATGCACATCAAAGTCGTATCCGATCGGTATCCGACTGTGTCCGCTATACTGTCTCGACTGCCAGTTCCTGTCCTACCTTTTGCCTTTCTCATGTTTATCTTAATACAAGGCTTGTCGACCAAGGGATGGATAGAGCTTTTTGCAGTTTGGTGGAGCGCTTGGGCGCAGCGTACAGGTGTCTTGGGCGTTGTGGGAGGGATGGGATTCATTTCTTGCATCCTTTGTAATGTAAGCTGTCTTAATGGATCGTTAGTCTACACCTACTAATGTCACTGCACGTAGTTCTGCGGCACTAACATAGGTGCAACCATCCTCCTTGCCCGCATCATCCAACTATGGTCCTCCACTAATACTGTTGATCCCCGTGCTCGTGATGGTGCGATATACGCTCTTGCTTTGGGCTCGAACTTCGGAGCGTTCACCTTAACGTTGTCGGCGTCCCTCGCTGGACTTCTCTGGCGAGGTATTTTGCACCAGAAGGGGATTCATGTCCGCGCCAAACAGTTTTTGCTGCTCAATCTGCCCATCTCGTTCGTAGCCATGCTGGTTGGATGTGGGGTACTTGTCGCCGAGGTGTATATTATCCATAGATGAAGAAAACCAACATTAGAAAATGATAGCAACATTATACACAACATAGAAAATAATAGCAGCATTACACACAACAGTACGAAATAAGCAAGAATATATAGTCCGCGTGGTATCGGTTATCTAACTGTCCTCATCATAGAATCTGAAAAGATCTTCAAACATCGAGTATTCGGTGTCAAGGACACTCATCACCCTTCCTCTACCATGGCATCTGACTCGTTCAGCAACGCCTTTCATCTCGCGCCCAATTGCCTGGATCCACGCACCCCACGAGTCAGGAAGACCAAGTCGAAGACGCTGTAATCCACAGCCGACTGAGGTTCGGTCTTTTATTCCAGTATGAAGCACATTGAGATAGGGTATCCCATGTCTATAATCGTCTGCATCTCCTTCAAGCTCCAGTTCAATAGTGGACAGTATCGGAAGGAGAAAGCTGGTAGTCGCGTTAGACCTAACTACGCGAAGCGCATGGGGGAATGCAAGGCCTCCAGGGAAGGTTTGTCGACAACGCAGGCTGGTGACATTCGGCGTGCATTTAAACATGTTTTCTACGTCCATGTTGTCGGGAGGGTGCAGCAAGGTTAAAGTGTCTACCTTGTGAAGAGGGAATGCCGAGCAAATTCGCTCCGTTAGGTGTTCTGAAATTTTAGGGTAGTCGTTGGGGTTGCACTGAAGTTGGAGAGATACGTCGGGGAAATGTTGGACGTGGTGGAGGCGTGAGGAACGATGGAGCTTGAAGCTCAAGCATAATTGTCGGTCCAAGGACACAAAAAGACTAGCACGGGCGGCCTCGGTATGCGGCGACACTATCCAAGGGTCTTCGATTATGGATGGTAGTGGTCCAAGCACATGTGAGAGGATTTCTGGAACTCGGGATGGGCAGGAGTCTTCCTTTATCTGGACGGCTCGATTGGCATGGGGAGGTATGACAATTCGTTGTAAGAAGTATACCGTGGCGTCGGCGGAACGCAGGTTGACTTGCAAAGTGCGTAAACGGACGAGGTGGGCTGCGATATGGGAAGGACCATCCAGCCCTGACACAGTACCCCGTCCCGAAGAAAGCTTCAATACTTCGAGTAACGGTATATTCTTCAGCGCCATTACCAAGCCAAATATGGAGAATTCTTCTCTGACGTGGGATAGAACGAGCTCCTTGAGAGTTGGGCGAAACAAAGCGAAACTAGTTGATGCGGGGAAACTTTTTAGACTAAGTCTTGCGAGACGTGGTAAAGGATCCTCTGTTAGTGACGTGATAAATCTCGGAGAGGGGTCGATTGAATCGAAATCATAGATGTCATCCATGTCAGAGAGTTTCAGTCCTGTTAGAGAGGAGTAGTCGACCTGTGGGGGTATGTCCTTCATATAAGCGTACAGATGATCAGACAGAAGAAGATGAAGGTATTGAATGCGCGGAGAAAGTGCCATGATATATTTGAGGACTTGGGCTGCATGCCATTTGGACGAGATGACATTCGCCAAGGAGGGTGCATGAATCCGAAGTGGCGCGTCCGCAGAGAATCGGAGGGTTTCCTGCATAAAATCTAGATTGTTCACGAATTCCGGCAAAACTACGTCACTCCAGAGTTCTGAAGAACTCTGTAAGAGGTTTCTCCAGTATTTGCAGACGCACATCAAACGGACCCATGAATATGGCCTCGATTCAGTACGTTGAGGACCTCTGGGAGACAAGTAATCTTTACAGCGTCGCGTAATTTCGAATTGAAGGATGTTCAATAGTAGTTCGGATGGCAGGTCATGTATAGTCGGCCCAGACGAGACCACAACGTTCCAACTGACCATGGTTTGGGTACGGGGTGTGTGAATATCATGTTGCTCGTCCTTTCGACTCCGCTTCCAGCTTTCTTGCGCGGTGTATGATGAGCCTTGTGATAGAGAGCGTTTTCTGTAGTAGGTTAGCTAACAAAGACGATGATAAAGAATAGCTGGCGTACCTCGAACGCAGGTTGCATGTCATAGTGGTACTAGTAGAGGTTCTCGAGGAATGAACGCGCTGTGCACTCAAAATGTTGGATGAAGGAAAGAATAAGAGTTCAAGTTGGGGCCACAGGTCCACCTTCGTGTTATGATCAATGTCATTAATGTTAATAATGTAAGCCTGAATAATACTGCTTTGATACAATGAAACTTAGATACTATAATATTACAATATTAATTAAAAATTCATTTACCTTGAAATTTGGAGTCTTCCGATTCTACTAGCTACACTCATCTGTACCCCATACATCAACCTCGATAGGTGACAGAAAACAATTGTTTCACTGCAATGGACTCTACTCGCAGAACAGGTCTCAACAGATACACACGCATATAGCTAGGTCTTGCTGTCAGTGCTATACTTAAAACTATTACTCTTGCTTTTGGTGCAATCACTGCTATGTCCCCAAAAACTTTACCGTAGCCTCAATACCCTCAGGACTCAGTATGTCTCGACAGCACAACTTGAAGACGATTCAGTGCCTGGCAAATAGTTCGGTAAGTTTGTGCGTACACTCCCAGTCTTGTTCAAAGACACTGAACTCTTGGTCGATCCCTAAGTCCAGAGATTCCTACGTAGCTTGAAAGAACATACTCTAAAACGAGTCTATTTTGGACTTCTCCATCCGCCTGCGCTCGTGCGACATAGGTACGTGGCAGTGCTGGAACACGGTCACGTTTACGTTATTTCGTTTCGAACCGCGTGCGAAGTTGAGTTGATGAGATTAGGGTTTGATCAGTGAAGGAGACCACTAACCTCTCACTGTTGCTCTACTTGTCTCTTTCACTCATGCGCTAGGCTGTCAATAGAGTCTGCTATGTCAGATTCAGATTTTTCGTCCTTGAACGGACTGCAGTCCCCCACATTTGGGACTGCAACTTTCACAACGCTCTCGGCAACGGAAACGCGATCGGTAACGCCCTCAAGACTTTCTCCGTCACCCGTTCGATCGTGTAGGTTCCATATTCACGCGTCACATTTCAATATCACTCATATTCACCTTTTCTAGACACACCTTCCACAACACAGGAAACGTATACGCTCGAATACGATTCAAGCACAACTCCTCAAGCCACTACTCGAAACGATGAATCCAACCTTGATGTCACTTTTGCTCAACTCAACGCTGAAATTGGGTCTGCCATGCGCTCATGGGCAGTCCCTCGGTCAGCCCAAGAAGTGCCTCCTCGAAACACGCTTGCGTCTGAAGATTATTGGCAAACAGACTATCCCAATCCTCGATTAAGCACCATTACGGAGCGAACAGAGAACCTCGCGTCACGTCCAACTTCCTTCGCCCAGACCAATCTCTCGACGCGCGATTTAGATCATGAAGTACCCGCACCACAACCTCAAGCTTCCAGCCATTTCAGAGCCTCAACCGACGTCCCTCAAGCAACAAGATCGCCACTTTTTGGACCTCGTTCCCCCGCAGGTCGGCATGTTGGCCAGAAGGTGGCATACTGGGAACATCGACTTGGGGCGACATCTCCAAGTGCTCACAGCCGCTCCGCCTCAGAACCATCTGGGTTCTCGACTCAAAGCACCCTCACAACCTTCAGTGGAACCTGTTCCCTCCTATACAGCGTCTTATGACCCCTCTACCACGCGTTCTATCTCACCTATGCAGACCTCTACTTTTATTTCTAACTCTGTATCTGATACTTATACCCCATCTCAAAGCTATGTTGACACTATAACTGGAACTGATACATTAACGCACACATACACAACTACCGACCCTACCACTATTAGTCAGGCCTCCACCCATTCGAGCTCCACCTTCCGCCGCCCTCAGGGCTCCCCTCGTTCTCCTCTTTCTGCCGTTCGTAACATCATGCAACGGTGGAGGGAACAAACACCCGGTAAATGTCAAGTCATCCGAAATCCCCAAGTATCTCTCCGACATCTACAGGGAATGTTGGTGTGAGGCAGAGTCGCAGGGGACCTGACACGACACCGAGACCTCGTCTATCTGGGCACTCGGAGGGAAACAATAACGAGAGCCATTCTCAGAGCGGAGGAAGGGATATTTCCAGTCCAAATGGGTCTATCACTTCCAGTGTTCATGTTCGAATGGTATCTGAATATATCGGTGCGACTACAGAGGTTAGTCTTTTGGACGCTTTTTTATCTTCGCAGCTGCTTATGATTCTAATCAGCCTTTACGTACCGGGATTCTCTGGTACCTTAACGTTCACGCATCGCCTCCCTACAAATGGGAACGGTGCTATGCGGTGCTATACCCTCGAATGCTTGTCCTCACGTGGATAGGCCCTGGAGGTGGAAGAGGTGTTGTAACTCTCGACTTACTCAATGCCATCGAAGTGGAGTCGACTCACTCCCCAACTGACCCTCGTGCTGCCGAGGATTACGGGACTCAGGCTGCGAGGCTACAAACACACGGAGATGTTGATTTGGTCTCGCTGCTATGTCCATTCCATTTACTATACACGGATGGAATTGAGAGACTCGCGGCTGAATCCCCTGGTGAACGCGCAGGTTGGGTTGATGCACTCTGGTAAGTTACTCATTTTGGCGGATTTTAGTTTCTTTCTCACAAGCAATGGTTTAGGGAGGTCCTCAATCGTTCTATCAGCATCCCCGACCGGTCCAACTCCGGGTCGCCGGTTGGTTCAATCAGGACAGAATTCACTGTTGACAGCGGCCTCTCACGATCAGACACGGGATCTGGACTGACGTCTCTTCGATATCTCCACCTTGAAAACATTCCCGATATCTCAGACGTGCATTCCACCAGCAGTTCAACACGGACGAAATCAAGCCGCTCTTCAGAAACACCATCTGAAGATGCCTTTTTCTCTGTGGCGTCTCGTAGTCTACCGACGTCTACATCTCCTTCGAGCTACTATTCCTCATCATCATTCACCCGAGGACTGTTGAGCTCGCTCGAGACTAGCTCGACTTTGAGAAGTGGCGCAGGGTTATCTAGTGATCAAACTATCGCACAGATCACGTCTACGACGAGCACTGAGATTATTCCTTCGACCCTCTCGTTGAGAGGCACAGCATCAGCATCACACTTAGGAGACTCTCATGATGGATCCACTACGCCGAATCGCTCGATGACACCTTCGTCTTCGTCTGCGACGTCTCTGACACGTTCTGGCGGAATCCGAAGACGGTCTGCTTACTCTAGCTCTAGGTCATACTCTTCTGGGTATCTCACTGAGACCGAAGGATCTTCTGACAAGGAGAATTCGGAGCTCTACACGCACTCAGATGTACACTCCTCATCTTATGGTCCATATACCCTCAGTACGCTGGAGAGTTACAGTTACACTGCAAGTGCCAGTGAAACACCAACTCTACCAGATCTGTCCACACCACTAGACACGAGAGAGACGCCGAGCTATCTCTCGCACGTATCGTCGTCTGTCTCCTCGATTTCCGACTATATTACAGCCAAAAGTCCAACGCCTTCTGCTGCCTCCTTGCCAACGATTCCCTCCCTCTCAGACTACGACACTGCTGAAATATGCTCAACAGAGTACGAAACAGTGGAGGTCTGTCCTAGTGAACCGCCTGCTAGCGAATACGAAACTGCAGAGTTATGTCCCAGCGTGCCACCTACGGAATATGTCACTGCTAGTATCTGTCCGACAGAGGTCTCGACTGAGTATGATACGGCAGAGTGTAGATGTCAAGACCCGGAACAGATCTCATTGCCACCATCTCCTCCAGAATCGACGACATCAAGTGGTCTATCTTATTTGGACCGTCCGGAACCCGCACGATATCCTTCTCCATCTCCAGAGCCCGAGGGTACTCCTACCATCTCAAGTGCTTCGGTTGATAAGGAGTTATTGGATATTCTCCCAAGTCCATCTCCCATCGCGTCTCCGCTGCCTGATATAATAACACTTTCTACCCCTACGACGCTTTCCTTGTCATCTACAGAACCATCGCTAACTCCTTCAAGCGATATCGACATATCACTGACGTCTTCAAGTGACGTTGGTATCTCTATACCTTCTTTTGATGACATCCCAGCTATACCCTCTCCTACTATCACGGAATCAGTCTGGCAAAGTGGTACTGATGAGTCCTACGAGTCATCAGTTTTACGACCCTCTCCGTCCATCCAATCAATAGGTCTTCCTCATGTTCCTGACTTCTCCTTCGAAACGTCACACCTCAGGCCTAGTCTTTCGATTGAAAGCGAACCTGACCTCAGTGATATGACTCCTCTTCCTCCCGTTGTTGTTCACCCTTTGCCTCTTTCGCCAGTGATTTTGAGTCCTACGCCGTCGCCTCCAAGAGAAATGTCCGTGTCGACTTCTCTGTCTCGGACGCCATCTTCTGTCACCATCAGCTCTTTGCCTTCAATCCCTTCTGTACCTTCACCTACGCTACCTGGCTCCGTATTAGAAGATGTCTCTACGGAGCCTTCACTGCTTGACACTGAGGAAAGCTATCCTACTCCAGTAAGTGTCTCCATTTGCTATAACGCGACGCAGATTCCAACTTTGTTATTTTTAGATCATAGCACGGGATGTACCACTTCCTCCAACCCCTTCACCTCCAACTCCTTCGATCTCCGTTAGCGTCAGTACGCCTCGCGGTGATATACCGTCTATACACAGCACACTTGAAACAGTTCTATCCCCGCCAGCTCCTGAACCAAGTACTCTAGCTCGTGACATCGATCTTCTGCGTCAATATCTTCAGGACCTAGAAGCAAGCAAAGAACCTCAGATTCGTGAGATTATGGATAACCTCCGAGCTGTGAATGACAATATTGCCGACTTGTTGAGAGATCGGGGACGAGTTAGTCCACGCCCGCCACAAGTGGTATCGGCAGGAGAAAGTAGACCACCACCCGTTCCAAGAAAGGATCGTGTTGCAGGAGTCGGGAGTGACATCTCACTTGCAAGGCCACGACCACCTAGAGAACGAGGGCTTGTTCCTCTACCGATGACGCCTCCCGAGGAGAGAAGTCCATTGCTGAGTCCTGATTCTCTGTCGGATACGATGTCGTTTTTGTCTTCTCACCATTCAGACGACTTTAGTTTGATGGAGGATGAGCCTTATCCCTACCACCCATCTTCTCCATCGGTATCACCCCCAAGCTCACCTCCTGAATCATCAGCGTCCTCTCTATCGACTCCTGGGATCCGTACAATGGACATTGGTTATGTCCCAAGCGAATACGAGTACCCAGAATCACCGACAAGGTATAGTTTCTATTTCTTTCTATCCATCCTGTGTCAACTTAATTGTCCGTCAGGCCCATGTCGAGGGCTGCTCCCGCGCCTCTCGATTTAACTCCTCTTCAGGATTTACTCCAAAATATCCAGAATCAATTGGGCGCTCTTTGGCAAGGGCAAGGCTCCACGAATAGAATGTTGAACGATCTCTCCGCGCGGGCTCATGAACCAACAGGGGATTTACCTGATCGTCTCCGTGGCCTTGAGAATGCTGTTCAGCAAATTCTCAACAATCTTCCTCAACAAATGCCTCGACCGATACCCCAACCTGGTCCGCCCATGCCGACATTGCCTGCAGATGATGAAACAGAATCACCCACTGAATCTGCTGGAGACGTTGCATCTATTCTCAATCGTCTGAGAGATATGGCTCAGAGAGCAGTTGCAGATGAACAACCATATATTCGAATGCCGACAGCACAGTATGCAGGACCTACACTCGACGAAATGTTATTACAAACCCTTGCTCCTCAATATGCTCCATCATCGCCTGTTACTTTGCAGCCTCCACCTCCGCTCGCATCCCTTCAGTATCGACCTAGACCGTCTACCAGACCAAGGAGTGTAAGTCCGACATTTGAATTTGCGACCTTACCTCGTTCGCCTCCAATTCGTGTTCGAACGGTGCCTGAACCCCAAATTCGTCGCTTCCAACCGCCACCTCGGGGTGGCAGGCGAACCGGACGAACACCGTCGTTGAGTGAATCAATACGAACTCAACCGGATTTCCCTCCACCACCACCACCACCTCCAAGTGTAATTCCTCAAATTCCAACGGATGTACCTGGTCGTCGCCCTATTAGAACACGACCAAGTCGATTAGGTGATGCTGGTACACGGGTAAGCATTGTTCACCTTGCCATTTCTTCATGCCCTACTCAACTCAATCCCAGCCTGGTCGACCCAGTACTGCACCCGCAGCTCCTGATCAGAGGCCCGTGAGGTCGCCTACGTTTAGACCAGAGCCCCCTGTAGGTACCACACCACCTCTGCCCATGCCCGTTCCTCCGGTACAGCAGCCCCCCCTACCGCCGGTCGGTTTTTTCATTGACATCGTTGACCATATGTTCTCAAACCTTGCCTCTTAGATCGTTCTTCGACTACCTCCTACGTTTGATGACATTCTGGCGCTCTTGAGAGTAAGTCCGAAAACCAACTGTGAGGAATTTCAAAATCTAACTCTCGCTTACAGGAGAATCGGCTAGCGCAAGACGCAACATTGGCGCAGCAACGCGAGATCAGTTCCTATCTGAATCGTCTGAACGACTGGCTTGGGCAAGATGTGCAAGGACGGCATACTGATATCCGGGACCTGAATGGAAGAATTGATGACCTGACTGACCGACTCAGGAGGTTCAGACAACCTCGAGGTGTGTTCCAATTCTCTTAAACAATGTATATACTCACTGGTTTCATATAACACAACCTTCTGGTCGAACTCCACCCCCAGTCACTATAACCGGAATGCCAGGTCCGACACAGACTTTTGTCATTCCCCCCGTTGTACCTCCCCCACAATTCCCAGAACCTAGTATGCAACCTCATCGTCCTGGTTATTCTCCACCAGTAATTCCTCCATATCCTGAAGATATGCGACGTCATCCCGTCGTACCACCAATGCCGTCTGGTCGTAGACCACAAAGGCCACAAACCCCTTTCATTGTGCGTCCTCCTCAGGAAGAGGAAGACTATGTAATCCCTCCAAGGCCATCGAGCTATTCGAGCGGCTCGTCAAGTCGTTCTTCTAGTCCTAGACCAATACCAGGACCAGGTCCCCCTTTGATTATAGCTCCTCCTCCACAACAACCACCGATAATGATTCCGCCGACTATGGTCCCATTGTCACCAACTCGACCTTCTGTTTCTGGCACATATCCAAGCCATTTTGAGTCTGATATGGGCAGTCCATCGAGGCGATCATCCCCTCATTACGTCGTCCCACAGTCTGATATCGGTACGGCACCTCCAGTCACAACACGACCACAGCCACAACCTCAGCCACAACCAGAGCCGGGCCCCTCCACCGTCGTTGTAGGTCCCGGTGTACAACCACCCGTTGCACCGATCGTGGGACAGCCTGGTCTTCAACCCACTATAGTCATCAGACCTCCTTCAATTCATATGGGACCATCAGGATATGCTGATACACGTCCTCCACCGAGTCACACTATTGCACCTTCAGATCGCCCACCTTCGGTTGTTCACGTTCACCATCCCTCGGCACCCGGAGATTACGCTGACC
This sequence comes from Cerrena zonata, assembly GCA_038087015.1. NCBI lineage: Eukaryota > Fungi > Basidiomycota > Agaricomycetes > Polyporales > Cerrenaceae > Cerrena > Cerrena zonata. Next base: position 655,953 of record JASBNA010000005.1, read on the forward strand.
GCCCTCATAGGAGTCATCCAAGCCGTTCCAGTCGAACACCATCTCCCCATGGACATCAACCATCACAAACTGTTCTTGTTCACAGTCCAAGCCGTACTTCACGTAGGCGAACGCCGCCACCGACAATGGTTATACAACCCCCTCCTGGTCCATTTGGTCAACTTCCAGGAATCATGCCGCCTGGAATGGGGGGTTATCCTCAACCACAACCGCCTACTATCGTGCAATTACCTACAAGCGGCGTTCAAGAGCAGCCCCACATCATCCGAGTTTCGCGCTCTCCAAGAAGCAGTAGGAGCAGGAGTAGCAGGAGTAGCAGGAGTAGCAGGAGTAGCAGGAGACACAGAAGACCCTCGCCAACGCAAGTTATTAGAGTCCCTACTGCGGGTCCTGCGTATGACCCAGGTGCAGAACACAGACCTCCTCGTGAACATACTACTATCATACGAACCTCAGGCTCCGACAGGCGTGCACCTCACGTTCCAACTTCTGCACCAGTCGTGCATGTCGTATCTGATGAGGACCGAAGAAGACCACGGTCACCGAATAGATTCTGGGATTGGCTCACGAGACATCGAGACCGTAGATATCGTGACAGGCCGCACCGCCGCTCACGCTCATATTCACCTCGTCGACCATATCGACCTCCTCGTCATCGACGTAGCGAAAGCAGCTTTGAGTCTGATAGAAGACCTCCTCACCGCCGGCCGTCACATCGTCGACCTGGCCGAATCCGGTCTGCTTCGTCTGAACGCACACCGTTCGTACGGATCCATCCTCCATCAGATCACGGTTCCCCCCATCTACGCCCGGAGCGGGGTAGGGTCCAACCAAGAATTACCTCTGGACATCTGTATGAGTCTCAAGCACCTACTATCGTGGCTCCCTCATCCCGACCATCCACTCACCGTCCGTCTCATCGTCAAACTGATCGTCCCACTGATCGTCCAACCGATCGTCCAACCGATCGCCGTCAACTTAGCCCCCGAATTCGGAGGATATCTTCACCCACTCCATCTTCAGGACATATCCCCATTTCTAGGTCTCCAAGTCCTCGTCAGCAATTGCCACCTCGTGACTACGCGCAAGTGCCGCGTTCACCTACGATATTACCTCTTGATAGACCGCCTTCCCCACATAGACCTCCTAGGAGTACTCGACCAATTGCTGTTCATAGTCCCCCGCGCTCTTACGTAGAAGAAGGTATGTCATTATTTCTATTTCTATTTATGTCTCTGTTATTGACTCAGGCTACCCACCGCCTATAAAGCAGAGCCTCGACATATATCTAGACATCGTAAGTGTTCCCCGTTTGTTAGCAATAACACGCGCTGAGGCAATAATTTATAGCAACTGTAGGAAGCGTTGTATCAAGACCTGGTAGGGCTCCCCACTCCCGTTCGGAATCTCCTATATATGTGCCACCGCCGGGCGCGGAAATGGAACTACCGCATGTTCCACACGCATCTTTCTCTGAGCCATCTGAGCCATATACCCGGCCTGTGACCCCCGTAATGTCAGTACCAACGAGACAGGTACCTCACCATACAGTCCCACCTTCACAACCTACTCTACATGCCCCTTTGCCTGCTCCTGAAGGCCCATCGGGGGTCATACCTAGAGCTGATGTGGGACCCGGTGCTTTCCCCGGAGTGCATCCTCCAATAATCGTTCGCCCGCCTTCTGGCATTCACGGCTTAGAGTATGCAGACGCAGAACAAGATCGTAACGCCCGATTTGAAGATATGGAGCGGCGATTCCTGGACACTCTGGACTTGGTTGAAGAAGGTGAAACCCGACGTGATCATATTTTCCAACAAAACGAGGATATGAGAGAGGGTATCTTTTTGGACCATGAAAACCAAAGAGACGAAGAATCTAGGTTGCGTAGAGAAGACTCGGTTCGCCTGCTTCAAGACCGTCTCGCTGCCATTCCAGTGCAAGAGGCAAGACCTGCTGCAGCTCCATCCCTTGCTCCGTCTGTCGTTTCCCCAGCTCCCCCCGTCATACTCGAGGATACAGCTGCAGAAGCCGCCCCTTCTCGTCCACCTACCATAGTTCCTTCAGTTGCACCTTCCGTCACAGAGGCAGCCGCAGAGGCAGCAGCGAGATATAGCCAAGAGCTTCGAGAAATTTTATCGACGGAACGAGAAGAAAATGCTAGGCAACTTGAACAAGAACGGGTAGAGCGAGCTCGTATGGAGGCTGATCATGTCGAGGAACGTCGTCGTCGTGATGAGGAGTACCAGGCGCAAGTCCGCGAGCTTGAGGCCCAACTTGCTGCATTACAAGCGGAGAAGGAGGAGTCCCGAGCTCGAGAACTGGACGCAGCTCAGAGACATGAAGACGAACGAGAGGAAGACCGTGATCGCAACGACCAATTCTCTGCTCAATTGGCTGATGTCGCGAACATAGTCATGGACCAGAATGCCGAATGTGCACGAAAACGCGAGGTACAAGAGGATAGATGGCAGGATAAACAGGCTCGTCGTGTTGCAAAGATGGAACAGTGGGAGCAAATGCAGCAACAACTTAGTGATCTCCTCCAAGAGAAAGCGGAATGCAAAGATAGGATGGACGCAAAAGCAAAGGAGCTGGAAGACATTATAAGAGGTCAGTTGATGATGACTTTACTTCGCATCTCGATTCTCTAATGATTTGGATCTTAGGGATGCACAATGTTACCAGAGATACGTTCGAGGGTTGGAAAACAGAATTCCAGCAAAGGATCAGTGACATATCTGCTGGTGCGTACTTCTGACTCAACTCATGATGCCTACGTTTATACTGTTTTTGAAATATAGACTGTCACACAAGGTTGGAGGAGAATGCCAAAAGAATCATTGATAAGGCAGAGGAGGCTGCGTGTCAACGTGTTCCGCACAACGTCAGCGAGGTAAGCGTTCGGTGCAAGACTGCGTATTTACAACTACTAACTATTTATGTAAAGTACTTGGGACAATTCAGTCAAGCCTTGTCGGCGGAAGTACGGTTGTTGATCCAAGAACTCGGGAGGCTACACGAGAGGAGGCGAACATTGCAATAGTATGTTCCATTCTTGACTCAGTAGTTATTATCCCGCCTCTAACGAGCTCATACAGTCAAATTGGCAAGTTGCTATGCTTCCAGAATAAGTTCACTCCCGGGGGCATGATGGATGATGAATGGTATGTAGCCCCAGTTCGCTTTCATTTGTATATGCTCAGAATGAACACAGGGCGCCCGAGACCTGGGGTGGCCCCGCAGCCCCTGCAGAGGAAGGTCCTCCTCCTGGTCCCGAAGGTCCTCCGCCTCCAGTTCCTGGCGGTTGGCGTCGGATACCTGGTTGGCGTAATCGCAGGCGTAATGGACGACAAAGTGGTCCTCCGCCTCCACCACCCCCTCCGCCCCCTCCTGCGTCGGCTCCTATTTTCCCTTCCCAACCAGCTCCGCCGCCGCCGCCTCCTCCTCAAGTTCCACACGCGGGCGGATCACAGTTCCCTCCTCAAGGTCCTCGGGTACTGAGAAGGCAGCAACACCAAGTCCCTCATCTTACTGCTGGACCTGACCCTCCTCCCCAAAGATCTGGGTCTTGGTCGCAGCAGATTTGGCAGCGTAAGTTGTCAATTACCTCGATAACTGATTTCCCCGATTAATGAGTCTATTAGCTCGAGAATCATACGAACCTTCCAGTGCCTCTGGAGAAGTGGAAGTGCAGGCAGTCTCACCTCCTCGAGGAAGTATAGGTCTGTTTGGAACACCATCAGTCTGATCGGGTGAATAAATCGTACCATGTACGCCCTCCTCATCCTTATTGTTGTACTACCACTCTGAGTTCTCTTACTTTGTGCTTTCGCTGTACAAAATATTTACCCTCTATTTTGAAATGTCTACTTACGTCGTCTCGTATCATTCCCGTTTCTTTGCTTTGCCCATTATTGTCGACATTATGATGGTATTTGCTTTCGTATACCCGCCTTGTTGTGCTTCTATCCTTTATTACGATGTATCACGATATATCACGATCGTCAGTGTATGTTGATTATTGTCATGTAATGCTATGTCTTGAAGACCCAACGATTGTTACAGTATTGGTGTCTGTTACAGCGGGTTTATGAATCACACCCATCGGTCCCGGTAATCATGCACACATGCTCATGTTCGGACTCGAAACATTCTCGCTACGCGTTTACTTACCTCTGATGTTCTCAAAACTGACATGACTTTCTCAGTTAGCTAGTTTGACATACTTAGAGACTTTGCATCTTAATTTGGAAGAAACTGTCAAGTTAGTTTGTTTACCTCTTCTCGAACTGTCACATCCTCCGAGTCACAGGAAATGATTGTACAGGAAACCGGTGTTTCCTGCCAGGGGATGCTATACTCCCTCGGTTGTGAACGGTCGGTAGCCACTAACGAGTCATACTGATGTTATATTATATACTCTCTAGTCACTGATTCGGAGCCGACCTACTAGCCATGATCCTGAAAATGTACAAAACTGGAGGGATGCAAGGTGTTTTGTCAAGTCTTCGCCTATTAGGAAGCTTGACTTATACTCATACACAAACCTGCTTGTGTTTTCGTACCTCTCAATCCAGAAGTATGTCTGCTCCTGCCGCTATTGCATCCTCCCAAAATGTCACCATTCCTGCTATCCCCGAACTCTATGATGCGAACTTCCTCGACCGACTTGTTCCCGTTTCAAATTACGAGGGTACAGAAATTAGCTCCAACACCCCCAAGCCCACGAACCCCTTCATGGAAGCCTTGAAAAGTTCGAGTCATCAGGTTTACACAACTAATAATGCACGAGCCTACGACACTACCTCCTCGGCCACTCTCGATGCATTCCATATGCTCAGACCATTCACCTCTGGCTCAGACATCTATCGATGCTTGGGGAAAGCTTGGGAAGAAGATCCTGAGATGACCCTGCGCATGATCTGGAACCTGCGGAGCATTCATGATGGGAAGGGAGAGAAGGAACTATTTTACCAGTATGTCATTTATAGTTGTAAAGTTAGTGTTCCGACCTGCTTACTGATTTATCCTTCTTAGAGCATGGGGATGGTTATACAAAAATCATCCACGTACGGCATTGGATAATCTTCCCCAGCTAGTCAAGCCTGTTTGCCGAATAGGTAAACGAAAGGAGGAGGTCCAACTTGCACCCCATGGCTATTGGAAGGATCTCCTGAATATTCTCTGTCTTGCAGCCCTCGACCAATTGGGCCCATTGAACGAACCTGCCACCTTCCTCCATTGCTTCACCCCAGCACAACTACATAATCGCTATTATGAACGAAAGTCGAAAATGAAAAAGCCAGTTGTTGACACAGAGGCAACAGAAACTGAAGCACGCCGTAAACGGGAAGAAAAGAACGTTCGACTTCACAACAATCTGATTGTAAAGCTTGCAGAGCCTAAATTCCGTGCACTCTACATCCTCGTCGCCCGTCTTTTCGCAGAGAAACTGGCAGGGGATATAGGAACTCTAGATCGCGTCGATGCTCTTCCTACCGGCCAGGAACGAAATGAATTTGTACGAAGACTGAGTCTTGTGAGCAAGTGGGCACCTACGCCCGGTCTCTCGCATGATCGCCACTCGAATATCTCCTCTGCCATCGCGCAGTTGCTTCATTACTCCCATTCCCTAGGCCCCTCTCGTATTTCCTTGGTACCCGAGCAAGGGCTTCCCTCTCTAGAAACCCATATCCTTCGATCATACTACCGTCGCTGGATCCTCACGCCACTTCGCGAAGCCATTGCCGTCCCAGAATCTCTTATGTCCGCTAACCGCTGGAAAGAGATTATCTACAGCCGTGTTGCTTCTCAGTGCATGAAAAACAACATGATCCGGTTCTATGCCTATGATCCCGAAGGTTTCGAGAAATACATGTCGCGCGTCGAGTCAGGTTCGCGGACCATCAGTGGTGCGACTCTTATGCCTCACGAGCTCGTCACAGATGCTATATCAGCCTATCGAGCTTCGCTGCATATTCCACATCCCAAAAAGCCCAGCTTGAAGGATATGAAAAAGAGACAGGCAGATATGCAGCTTAGAGTAGTTGAGGCCCAGTGGCGAACCATGCTGGACCGAGTGAAAGAGGCGGGGAAGCTGGATAACGCATTGGCTATCTGCGACGTCTCGGGATCAATGGGCTCCATCACCATGTCGAGGTCGGGTGATTATGTGCAACCTATTGCGCCTGCTGTCGCACTCTCCCTGGTGCTTGCTCAGATCGCCCAACCACCGTTCGACAACTCGTTCATCACCTTCTCCTCTCATCCGCAATTCGTTCAGATCGATCCATCGTGGAGCCTCGGGGAAACTATCGACAAGATCTCTCAGGCTGATTGGGGTATGAACACCAATTACGAAGCTGTATTCTTGAAACTCCTCCTGCCGTTGGCCATTCAGCATAACATCAAGCCAGACGACATGATCAAACGTCTATTCGTCTTCTCTGATATGCAATTCGACGAATCTTGTCCCTCCACGGCGGGATACGTGCGTGAGCCTGAGGATGCCCAAATCATTTGGGATACAAATCATGACGTTATCGAGAAGGCTTACAAGGAAGCAGGCTATGAAGTTCCTCAGATCGTTTATTGGAACTTGGGGTACGGTGCATCCACCACTCCTGTCGCTTATGACCGCCAAGGCGTCGCGATTATGAATGGATTCTCTCCCTCGGTGCTGAAGGTCTTCATGGGCGAAGAAGAAAATGATGATCAAGAGACGGGAGAGGAATGGGAGAAGGTGGACCAAGATGGCGAGTCGGAGACGATCGTGGAAAAAACAATTAAGGAGGAGGTCGAGTTTACTCCTTACAGCGTGATGAAAAAAGCTCTTTCGAAGGCCAGTTATGACGGTTTGGTCGTTGTTGATTAACTCATTTTTTGGACGGACTTACTCTCCACATCACTCATTGTATACCCTAGCACCCCTCCTCCACATGTAACATATTATATTATATAACCACTCACCCACACTCTATTTCATGTATTTGTAGCCACTCATAACCGAAATTGGTTGTTCTTACCAATTTTCTGGATTTGTTGAACATGCCTCCAGAGCCATCACGGACATTGCATGGCACATCTCCTGAAAGAATTCAAATTATATACGAACTTTCATCTTACAACGATGGGCGATAACAAGCGGAAGAACAAGAAAAAAGGAAAACGAAATTGATGTGGATTCATCGTTATGCGGTTGGAGTTCAGCATACACAGTCACTCATTCTAGAGTGATATAAAACGAAGGAATGTAAAAGTGAGGGAGGGTGAAACAGAGGCATCAAGCCATAGACACGCTAGTTTTCGATGAAGACATATCGTACTGTTTAGGGTGCTTTCCATCGTCAAACACCATAACATCCTTGCTCACTTCCACTTCTGTCAATTGAATAGCTTGAGGATTTTGTCGTGAGTTTCCGCCCCATCGTGAGCCACTGCGATTCTGCTATCGGATGGAAAGATGTAAGTACGATCGCCTTGCCAGAATAAAGTTCGGCTAGTCACGCCCAAGATCGTATCGTGCGGAGGGTTCGAAAGGACTTACCGTGGAATCCATGTCAGCCACCTGGGAAAGTTTGTCCCTCAGCTCATCTCGGGTAAGGAGTGTGTCGAGCAATGTCTGAATGAAGTTACCGATGACTCTGTTTTAGTGAATGATTTAGAAGAGAATATAGTCAGGCATACATTGGTGTAGATGCGACCAATAGGAATAGCAAACATCCCATACAGGTTTGTTTGGGGGACCTTCAAGAAACAAATCAGATCGCCAATCGAGAAGATGCCAGCGAACAGTCCTGTTTGAACGGCACCCCTAATGAGCTTGTTCAAGACTGTGTCAGTTTTGCGGAAGCCTGTGCGAGAGCGAGACAGGATGATTATCAAGGAAACTATAGAGAAAAATAGACTGAGACGAGGAGAGTGTTCAAAGAGGGCGAAGACACATACTCGTGATCATAACATCCGAGACAACCTGTAGGGATAGCCATCCAATGACCACTGGGCTCAAGACTACCAGGTCAGCGAAACTTTAAAGATATATTGTGAGTCGTATTTCGGGCAGCAATCAGCAACAACTTACACTTTGATGATCATAGCCCTAACTCCTGCAATGAAGCCCAGAACGAAGCCTGGAACGGCTGCGGTCATAATGAAGATATAGAGATAGATGTTTTTGCTTAAACGATAGATACTGAAGTAAAGAGTTATTAATATTGTAATGCGAAGGATACTACGGCGATGATGCTTACCGATATCCCAAGAAAGTTTGTGTCACAATGGCAGCGAGACAGGTAGCAATAGGAGTCCACATGTACGGCCACATCCCAACTATGACATTCGTGTTATTAGAATGAATCTGAAATAACGGATACGAGGTCGACTTACTGGCTAATGCCGAGGGGTTATTGTAATTTGTTACTCTGTTCAATCAAGGTAAATATTTAAAACAAAGGTTGAAGCGTAAACATGGAACCGTACGTATATCCCCATAGCATATAAATGACCCTGGTTTATTATAGTCAGAAAGGATATCGTGTACTTGGGGATTGAACAACTTACGATGCACTATGCACAGTATCGAGTATAAACAAAAATAGTATCATAGCCCTGTGGGAAAAAAGATGAGTTCGGCGTAGTGTATACATCGACAAACATCTACGAACTTGATGACAGGAGGATCATTGAATTCTACAGGAAAATAAGCATCAACGATCAGTAGCATAATCGTAACAAACTTTTACTCACGTCTCCTGTAATACGCCGCGAACTGAAAGGTGACGAGACCGAACAGGAAGGTGTTGACTGAAGGGTTATTGTCGTAAGGTTATACCCTTCACACACTACTATGGTACCTACAAACAATGCCGACCATAAGGGTACCTATGATAGGTCAGTAATGCACTCTTCTATCAGTCGAGTTGATACACATACCAACGGTCAAGTCGAATTCGCCCATGGCTTCGAGTAATCCTAGGAAGTCAGCAAGGCAAAGCCAATAAGTAAAGGTCTAAAGGACAGGAGGGATGTGCGTCGTTCGACGGTGGGAGACCTCATGTTTGCTCGACTACGCTACTTATAAATATGAGGGCATGCCAGGGTCATGAGCAAACTCAATTTTAAGCGAACTTACAGGTTGTGCCCCCACCTGTCACTCATATAATCGGGAGCCTTTCTCACACCGTGAGTTCGCAAATTCGCAGACAAGACAAGCGGCACCAAGCGAAAGAGTTTGGGCTTGCTATGCCCCGAAAGCTTGAAGTTACGACATTGTCATATGGGATTTGCACTGCCACGCTTAGTCCGTCTGGTGCTCTAAACTGTATTAGGGTTTGAAGACGCCGTCAAGGTTGTAAAAAAGCCAATTGTCGTTGGGGCCCAAGCAAGAACTACGATGTCTTTCTATTCAGAAAATTTTGGAGCGATGCTGGCCCTGATAGGGTGCACGCATTTCGTAATGAGCGAAATGGTTTTCTAGATGGACATACATCTCGAAGTTGGCCGAAATGTATGTATCATGATGTACGCGAGTGAGTTTAACTCGCGAAGCGTTGTCCTGACGATTAGACTTGAAGCTGCATAAACGGGAACAGATGAAGAATATCAGTGAGAGTTCAAGAATTGCCAATAGAGAATGACGGCAAGTACCCCAAATATGAGCAACTCCGTGTATGATATGAACTCGATCTGTTGGACAGGGTGTGCAATTGTCAAACTCGCGACAGCTTCCCAACAACTGTCTTCGCAAGAAACAAGCAGAAACAGGTACCGAGGTCTCTTTCGGTTACTTCCACCTGGAGGTCTTCGCTACTTGAACCCTTTTAGACGATGGGACCGCCTAAGAATCTGATTGAGATTCCGGCATAGTTCTGGCCTTGCGAAGGGGAATCGCGGGACCAAATGTTTCCAGATTTTAGCTGATCGGTTGCCACCGCTCAGAAACAATTTACGTCCGTTCCCCTTTAGGCGACGGCTTTAGAGGGCACGGCTTAATCGTGTTATTTCAGGTTGTAGCCACTAAGCGAGGTCGAGAAATGAACGAGGTAGACACCTCTTCAACTTAAACGTCTAGGGAATATGCAATACTGTGGAAAGATTCAGATGCTGTCCCAAGGCATCCCCCTTTTGGAAATAATGAGCAGATAGCCAAGATGTTCCAGAGCCGTAATCGTCGACCAAATCAGCCATCAGGGTCAGAGTAGGTTTCAAGTTAATACGTCTCCAAGTAAACTCGAGTCAAATCTGTGTTGCGACAACGGAGGACGGCGGGTCGCTGCTGTCACTGAGATCTATTGTTTGGTAAGGCAATAAAAGCGAGATATCGAAGATTATTGGGGTGGGACCCGGTACCGCTCTGCCGGAAGGCAATAGAAATAGCAAGTTTGAGACAAAGTATAACTTGAGGCTCGAACATTGCACGCCGGACGCTGAGCTAACGGAATCCGGCGAAAGGTAAACGCCACCTATTATTACTTGTAGTGGTTCCTGGACTCGCAAGTAAGCAGTACAGGATTGGCACTCACTATGTAGACCGCAAGTTTCGTGGCGTACCAGGTGGCAGCATACACTCTTCCGTGTACATTTTGATAGTCTCCGATACACTAGAAGCTTGAATAGGGATTTAAGGTGAGATTCCATTCAAGTAATTCTATTAAGTACCTGGACGTCCTTGACACAAACCATAACGGGGGACGGAAGGATGCAGGGTAACTTGTAAGGTGACCTTGTCGGGTAAGGCGACGAAACCTACGCCACTGTTTCGTATGACGTCGCGTAGAGAAATGTACAGATTTGATGGTCATGGTAAACTGCCGTGCTCGAAACCCTCGAAAAAGGGAGGACACATGTTGAGATTTTCCAGAGGGAAGCATCCGGGTCCCGTACGGGCTATTCGGGATGAGGTCAAAACTCCTAGAGCATAGTCCGCATCGTCCGGAATCGTGTTGACGAATATGGACGAGTTGCCCATGCAATTGGTAAATAACTTTGAAGTTACGAAGTGAGGAAAGGTCCCAAGACGTCTGGTGTGATCTATTAGTATATTAGTGGTACCCAATATATTCTTGGGATTACTTGGCAGCTCGCCCCACTCAACGTCCAATACAGTTGAACGAAGTGGTCATTTGTATTTCAAAATCAGGAACGTAGGAAATCCCCGCGGGGAAGACGGTACCAACCTCAAAACGGCTTTGAAGGGGCTCGGACCCAATGCGGCTGCCGGAAGGAGCGGTGGTTCTCACGAATAAGGACTAACTAGATGATTACACCCACTCCAACAAGTTATTCCATGTTGGTTCCATGTCCAGTTTCTATTAACTGCGCCTATATCATATATAAATCGTAAGTAGCAAACAGCATAGAAGGATGGCATGGACGTACTCCGAGTTCTAACTGACAATATGAACAGCAAGAGATCCGCACTGACTCCCTATGGCAAGTGGATCTCGTCGGGTCCCGAACCTATACATGCGAGCTGTAAGAAATCTCGAATTACCGAGCGATGAAATAAAGTTGAAGATTCTAAGTTTGGATCTTCAATATGAAAGAATGATGCCAGCCACGATGTCTCTTACCGACGGAAAAGGCAGCGATAGACAACCATCTCCCGTCACCTTGCGATTGATGCAGGCCGTACCTGAACGCCGACCCTCGAGATCGGTGTAAAAAGCCAAAATCATGATGGTGGGGATAGACGTCTCAATGGATACCCTTCGAGTCGATGGTCGGAACTCACCTGACTCCGGGCCCTTCCATCCTTTCACATCTCACTTCATTCACGCTCTCATAACCACCACACGATTGAGCCGAAAACACGGTCTGATTCCCAATGAACAAAGCAGACAAACAAAGGACTGTTGACAATCACCACCAAAGGGTGTGTGTTCAAAGAAAGGAAAAAGAACCATTTCCACAGAAACCTATCCGTACTTCCTTCTTCTCTTTCACATTATTCTAACATTCTTCTCAAAAGTTTTCTGCAAAACTTAGACCTTCTTTGCCAAAGCGTTGACTTGAGCGATCTCAGCAGCAGTAGCTCCAACAGCGTTCTATGAATGAAAGTTATCAGGATCAAATTGAGAATACAGTCCGTGAAGATTGCGACGTACCTTGGTAACCTTGCCCAATTGATGGTCGACGGTGTCCGCAACGCTGAGCGTCTTGCCTTGCGCAGCGAGAGCACGAGACATCTGGAACTGGAGGAAGAACTTGGCACCCTTGAGTTTAGCAAGGAGGGCGCTCGAGTTAGGTTGAGACTATATTGTGAAGATGTGTCAGAAACCTATACGAGAACAAGGAAAAGGTAGGATAAAGACGTACTCGGACACCAGCCTCGACGGCGAGGTAAACGTTCAACTGGTTCTGGAGCTTGGCAGTGTCAGCTTGAGCGGGGTCATCAGGAGTGGGGAAGGTAGCCCTATCGAGGTAATTAGTTCGTACAGGTCTAACAGTGTGGTGATTTGTTGTATACTCACAAAGCGAATCCAACGGGGCTCAACTTAGACTTCTGGAAGTCGATTGAAGAGAACGAGATTCCGCCTGAAGTGACATCAGGGACACCCGGAGCGACTTGTTTCTGTTAAACACAAAGTAAGATAGGTTATCAATCTATGCTTATTGAGAGGCAGCTTACAGTCGCATCACAGGTGATACTCTTGCTCAATGCATCCAAACCACTCGATACCTCAGCAGGAAGGGCAACACTGCCAGTGACGAAGCATGGCTTCGACTGACGAGTTTGGAGGGGAGCTGTTGCAACATAACGATAATATCAATTTCCTTAGTCCACAAATAGCATGCATGATAACTGGACGCACCAGCTCCAGCAAGAGCGCTGACCGAGAGCAAGACAGTGAGAGCTTTGAGAGCGACAGAGAACATCTTGATAATTAAGGATTTGAATGAACGAAAGGCTGTACGAGTTGTTGCGTAAGAGGGAACGAAAGTACTGAAGTTGATAAGTAGTATAGAAAATGGGGAGGAACCAGTCCAATAGTGAAGAGACCGTTTGAAGTCGACTCGAGAAAGAGGGAAGAGAGGAGATGGAGACCGGTGTACAACACGAGCCTTGTTTTATGTATTACAGTCGGCATACGGCTATGCGGGAAGGCTTTCCATGTGGGCAACAGAGTCCGGATGGGGGTGATTCGATTTGCCTTGGGTTACATGTGTTCGGTTGTTGCGTTTCTAGGTCGACGTCCCTGAATCAAGCAGTTGATCACTAAAAATTAAATGGTTGGAAGTGTCGGTGAACATATGAACGGAACTGAAGACAAGCCTCGATGTGGGGCAGTCGGGTCTAGTCGCATAGGTTGTTGCGTATTTGTTTCCATCTCTTCCCCATCACGCTGGGGGGAGAGAGAAAAGTACAAATGCAGTCATGTGGGAATGTCGTCGTAATGCCGAGTCTTGTTATACCAATTACTTTTTGATTTTGATTTTCAGTGACATACTAACATATTTACCTGAGTAGAGACGTACAGTAACAATTACAAGTCTGAAGTGCAGCCCTGAGAAAGTTTCTCAACACAGTGGGGATGACTTTCCACATGTGTGTTAGATTTTTATCTTGATTTGCTCTATCATTAGCATTCAAGGCATACGATACAAGAGATCCCAGATGGTGGTGAAGGCAAAGGTACGTGGGTGCCTCAACCTCATACTGTCCAACCTCTTCAAGTTGAAAACTGCTCACTTGAAGTTCGAGCGGTACCGAGTCAAGATACTTGGGCTCGAATGGCATAGCGTTTACACTGCGTCCTGCTTAGTCAGCATCCAATTATGGCATGTCCGTTGGCGGCGCGGAACCAGTAACCTGTCCTCATCCTGCTTGTGACCGCTTACCACCAAATATCCATCTTTCCTCTTGGCGATATATTCATAAACTCTCTCTCTAACCACCACCTCACAATACCACGAAAGGGTCAAGGAATACCTTTTGATTTTGGCAGCCATCGCGCAGTAGCTTTAAATTAAGGTTAAAGCTCCCCGATCGCCTCTCAGATCATAAATACCTTACAACCTGACCTCCATAATACGTTCATAACCAAAACGCTCGCGACTCTACCATGATGTTTGCAAGGATGTTCTCTTTACCCATCCCACTGATGCTTCTTGTCTGGCCGATCGCACAAGTACTCGCTCAAGGATCACTGACACCTCCACCAGTGTCCGCCCCAAGCGAGACTTCGACCTCTGCGAGTGTCTCGAGGTCGGGATCCGCATCTGTATCTGCTTCTGCTGCAAGCAGCGGATCGGCGAGTGGGAATGCTAGCTCCTCAGCGAGCGCGACGAGCAGCGCGAACTTCCCGAGTTTGAGCGGGTATTCACCTTGTGGTATGTCCTCTTTCTTTTGATATGCAAGTCCTACCGAACTGAGCGTGGGCTTCATTGTTCTCCCTTCTAGTGGCGAATTGTCTTGGGATGGCCGTGTCTCAAACAGGATGTAGCAGTCTAGTTGAAGTACAATGTTTCTGCACCAAGTGCGTACCTTTGTCTCCCTCACTTTCTATGAATTTCCTGAACGTCTTAACTTATCCACCCTCTAGCATGACTCTTTTCACATCATCAATAGTCTCCTGCATCTCATCAGGATGCCCAACAGACCTGAACAACGCCGAAGCCCTCTCCCAACAATTCTGCAATATCGCCTCCCCAAGCGTCTCGCTCTCATTCCCTTCTCCACCTCCCACTGCCTCATCTTCATCTTCCGCCTCATCGTCATCGGGATCATCGGGCTCAACCTCTTCAAGCTCAAGCACTTCAAGTGCACCGTCGACAAGTACCACTGGTGACAACTCGGGAGCTGGAAGGATGTTTGAGAATGTGGTTGAGAAGAATACGATATTAGCGGTGCTCGCTGCTTCGGGAGTCGTTTGGTTAGGCGTGGCCAGCTTGTGGTGAAAAAAATGTGGATTCTGACCTATGTCGGTACGAAGGTTGCTGCTGGAGTCGGAGAGAGATGGAGTCGGCGTAGAACGCTAGAGGAGTGGAGACTTCTCGTGAGTGGAAGATAACGGACTTCCGAGCATTTCCTTCTTGTGTACCATTTGGACTTTCTTGTTTCCTTACCCCCTTTGTTCGTTAACAGTAACAGACATTCATTCAAATTCACGCTTTTCCATCTTGGTACCGTCCTTGCCGCACCCTCATACCTACTACATCGTACTTTTCTCTATATTATTTTATTATTACGACACTTGAGCATGTACTTTGCATTTCTCTATTAAATGCATTCTGCGTTCTTGCTTTTGTTACACTCACACATCCGGCGTTTGGCTTGCGTATCCTTCTGGGGCATTTATATTTATATATTCGTAGTATACCCACCGAGTCGCTCGGTGACCAGTGGCCGTTTGGGATTTTATCTAAAGTTCTGAATGGCAAATGCGGCATAATATTTGCCTTGTGAACTCGACTCGGAGCCAAAGAACAACGGATATGGGTAAGCATGTACGAGAACAAGGAAGAGGAACATGAGCAGAAGGAAGCTGTAGTAAGAGGCAAAACGGAAGAGTAGAACAAGCACATGGCAAGCACAAACAAAAAAAAGCAAAGCACTGTATATACTCTCCTTACCCAGTAAAATACACATTACATCTCGAAAGCATGTACAAATAACTCCTGGTCCTCCACCCCCTCCTCCTACTTGTTCTGCCTAGTACTCGACTGCATCATCTTCGTCCGTCGCTGCAGCCGCAGCCGGCGGAGCAGGCTCCTTGATCGGTTCAGGAGCCTTCTCAACTACCTTCTGCGGTATAACAGGAGCTTCCGTCTTGACCTCAGGACTCTTCTTCGACGCTTCATCGTCGACATCCATCGCAGCACTCTCCTTAGATGGTGTTGCCGAAAGACCAGGTGCGCCTTCTTCCTCTTCCTCTTTCTTCGGTGCATCCTTCTCTTTCTCTGATGAGTTAGAAGGTTGACTAGGTTCAGAGGGGGCTGTCGTTGAGCTTGCAGCAGAGACCGGGGCCTTTTCTGTCTCTTTCTCCTTCTCGTCTTTCGAGGGTTCTTTCGTGGGCGAGTCCGCGTCGCCCATCTTCACGTCGTCCTCTGGTTCCGGTCGTTGGACATCCGGAGATGGACGACGTCTGATTGCAGCTTTTTGTCGGCCATCTTCTTCGGCGACGCGTTGACGTAGAGTGGTTAATTCATCTACACCGGTTTGACGTTCCTGTTTGAAGTCGGTCCATTCCTTCTCGGCAGCTTCTTCAACCTACACGATTCAAACAGACGAATTCAGGCGTTAACATTTCATTTTTATGTGTGAGGGATGAGAGAGACGCACCTGAGCTTTACGTCGCTTCAAAAACGCCTCCTGAGCCGGTGTCAAAATAGCTGGAAGGTAGTAGAGTGGCGGTGGATGTGACTTGGGATATATAGCTAGAGGATTAGATGTTGGGGGTAACGAGTTGACCTCGTCTTCAGATGTGGGTATACGATCGGCTGTGGAAAGGAAGTTTGAGAGAAGAGGGAGACGTTTTCTGCGTAGCTTGTACTGTATAACCGCGAATTATAATCAATAATAAGTCAAGCGGTGAGACCGCATGAGACGACGTACGATCGAATCTTTCAGCTGCAGCTCCTCTTCCTTGCGGTTGGCCGCGGTCTTGTCCTTTTTGGCCTCTTCGGCTCTCCTGACAGTGTCAGTTTCTTTTCGTAGCTTATCCTGTAACCTCTGTTCAATCTCCTGTCTCTTCCTCGCCTACGATCGACAGCCAAGCGAACGCAGAATCACAAGCACAGAAATTAGATTCGCGCAACACAGAGTAGAAATTCAAACAGAACGTACCGCATCGCTGGCATTCCGCTCCTTATCCTCATTCTTAGCCTTCTTCAACGTACCAAGAACCAACCCAAACATAGTCTTGCCTCTTTTCCGTTCCCGGGGCTCAGTCGCCATATCTATTCGCGGTCGTTTCCTGGGCCCCCCTGCGAGACCTGAAGGACCATCTTGCTGCATCGCAATGTCCTCTTGGGACTCAGTTCGTTGTCTGTGATGATAGATCCCTTAGGTGAGTACACGACATTCTGGGATGCGGGGAACGAGAAACGAGAAAGATCAGTAAGGGGGTATGTGATACGCACTCATCTGTAGACATCCTGTGCTGTGGGGGGCGTATGTTTTGTAGTTGAAGGGAACACCTCGTATTTCGTGGGTCAGACAACAACTTGGCTTGCTCACTCTCGTTACAGTGGGCCGGTAAGCGCCTCAAGTGCTCATCCATATAAGGTAAGTAGGATCGCTGGGTCACAGTTCAGCTTTTACGTTTGACGTGGCTACGATCTCCACATTGCTGTTTACAACTTTCCCTGATGTTATATATCCCAACGCATTCTCCAAACCAGTTTTTTGGAACTTTTAACACCGGCCTTGTCTAGGAGATGACGTCGATTCGTGGGAATAACGGCCCGGAACCCTGATAGCCTCATCGAATACGCCTCATCCAGACAGAAAATGTCGTAGCGATTTACCCTCGAGGTCTCAAAGCTTATCTTTATTAGCTTCAAGTCAAACAATCAGTCTCATATAATGTTGGAAGAGGCTCAATCTCACTGGCAAGGTCTCAAGAACCTCCGATACCTCGTTGTCTTGTACGTGTTTTTTGACTCCATTGAACGTTATTATTGTATATTCACTGGAGGAATGATTACATTCTGACTCTAGCGGAGCATCATACTGTGATGTAGGCTACATGTTCAAAGAGCACAACTATCCCTCAGAGGAACACCCTCTCGGTATCGCATACCCAGGTGTAACCTACGCCGAACCCGATCAACCGAATTGGGTAGGGTACCTCGCTACTGAGTTCTCTCCGGCTCCTGGTCACCCACTTGTTGTGTTTGATTATGCCGTTGGGGGACAAACCGTAGAGGGAGTTGCGTCGCAGATCAAGGATCAATTTATGGATCATATTGCCGATAGACCCGAATGGGCTCAGTGGTCGTCCAGTGATACTTTGTTTGGTATGTGTGAAGAGCAATTTGATTGAGACATATAGGAATCATGGATGGTATGTTGACTGCTGCTATAGCCACTTGGGTTGGGATAAACGACTGCGCGTATGTCTTCTCTCACAACCCCAAATCTTGGTCATGTTCTGACCTTTGCAATCAGACTGCATGAAACGACCAAGGAAGTCGAGGATTCCCTAACACTTCTATTCAAACAACAAGAATCCCTCTACGAGAAGGGCGCACGCAACTCCCTCTTCGTTGATATCCCACCAATGCACCGCACCCCGTTCTGGCCCGGTTAATACCCTCCATATTCACATATGCATATTGATACTAATTTTCCTTATGACCTATGAACAGGAGAACCAAATGAACCTTCTCCTATCATCGTCCACTGGAACAAAACACTCCGAGAATACGCTTCCCAATTCATGGCTACTCATCCCGATGCGAATGTTTTTGTTTGGTCTTCTTACGAGTTGTTTAACAAGATATTGGACGACCCGAAGAAGTATGGGTTGGAGGAGGAAGATCGGAAGAGGATGGGTGGGTCGATCTGGTTTGATCATATTCATCCGACTACGAAGGTACATAAGGAGATTGCGCGTGATATGGTTGCTTTCTTGGAGGCAACACAATCCAACGCAGAATAGTCTTAACCCACGATGAAGGAAAGATAGGAAAAGTCAGAGCTATGTTGATACCGGATATGTCAAAAATTTCTATCCCATTGCCTACTCTACATTTGATCATGCCAATGATTACTTTCACAGGTATCTCGCTGGTCTACGTAGTGCCTACAGCAAATTTAAGTAGACAAGGTATCTATGGCAATTTCATAATCAGGTGACATAGTGACTTGCAGTCCACAGCTGGATATCACTAAAACTCATGTACTGGTTCCACAATTGCATAGGGGACATTCTGGTTGACATTGACGATGCGTGTTCAATTATAAGGCTCGTACTTGCAGCCTGAGAATGAATCGCTAGTCAACGTTATGTTGCATATATACCCACCCCTTATAGTGTAAGACAGTCGTATGTTCCTTCCAAGGGATTAATCTCGCATCTTCTTTATCATTCATTGAAGTCTTTGAGTGGCTACGATTGCTAGGTATCCGATTCGGCAGTACTAGGATAATTCCGAGTCCCCGTGCATCTAGCGATCGATGATAGAATTGTCAAACAGCTCAAGTCGGCCCAACTTAGTGGTGCCTTGAGTATTATTTCGTAGTAATATACAGCAGATGTTTGATATGTAGACTCCACGCCGTTCAGGCTACTGGATGTAAATCATGTTCGCAAACTTCAAGTTCAAGTTGAAGGATTGTTAAGAACGGCTACCACTTCGGAATCGACGCGGTAAATATAATACATTGTTCTCACAAGAATGTTCCGAATACACTGTTACTGGATTTTATGTACATATCCTGCTTCCTCCGAGCTTAGACGTTTAAATTCACGAAGCATTAGGAATGACCATGCCTCATGTTATGCTATCACTACATCAATTGTAGTATGGAACCAAAGGAGACTAGAAGACAACTACCCGCGAAAGGAGCTAAGAACATCATAGGCAGCCGTTACCATATTGTGACGATCGACATCTCAATCAATCACTGTTTTTAGGTGCAAGCACCTTCCAAGTGACCACCACATCCATGTGGCGGTTCATGCCTTTCTTTGACTATCTTCCGAGCTAAGTCTTGGGCGAAACCGCACATAGTCAAGGTCGCTATGACAAAAGTCAGCACATGAATGCTGACACCACACGAAGCATTCGAATACTCACGGTTCCACGAGCCCGATGTGGGGAAGATTGCACCACCAGTGACAAAGACATTGTCGCAACCACGGGGACGATATTGACTATCAACCGAGGCGTTTTTATCTTTTTCGAGATTGTCACTCATGTAAAGAGTCGAAGTCTCATGTACGAGACCAGGGACGCGGACCATATCGGCAGGTGGTTTGTTGCGTTTCCATCCAGGGTGGGATTTGATAGTCACTGCATCCCTTTGCGAGTCTTTATCGCGTCTTTCGACGATGACATCGTGCCAGTATTCGATACTGTCTGCTTGGTCGCCTGCCATAACTTTGATAGCATCGTAACTGCGTAAGAACATACCCAAGTCAGAGTCATGCTCTATTACTTAGAAGTCAGTACTACTCACGTCGCTTTTTCCATGACCCTTTGGAGACTATCAGTCTTCTCATCGGGGAGAACCTGAAGACGAACATTCGTTGTAACATCCTGGCTGGCAGGGTTGTGCACCACCCAAGAATGAGGATTTTCCTCGTTCAATTCACCTAACGTTGCACAAACTACGGGAGAGCCGAGCGTGAGTTACAGAATTTGAATGCATACAGTGTGGTGAAAACTGACCAAGAACGATAT
This sequence comes from Cerrena zonata, assembly GCA_038087015.1. NCBI lineage: Eukaryota > Fungi > Basidiomycota > Agaricomycetes > Polyporales > Cerrenaceae > Cerrena > Cerrena zonata. The sequence continues at coordinate 676,308 of JASBNA010000005.1, forward strand.
GGCGTTCAGAGCCTGCAAGTTGCTCTGCCGTTGCTGCTGCAGCATAATCAGGACACAAGCGTGCTGCGTCTTCGGCATCGGTTTCGGGTGAGGGGGAATGTATGGCAGTGATCTGAATATGGTATTGTAACCTGTTACTGGGATCCTTTCCTGCGAGATATGATGCCCCGATCTCGAGATGGGGCAAGAAACCGTCGGATCCCGAGGGTTCAGCGATAGGGAAACGGGCAGTGATGTGGGATATGAAGTGACCACCGACGCGAGAGCCTGCACGACCCGCCAGATTATCTCCTATAGAGTTCATGAGGATTGTCGTAGAAGGGAATACGCCAGCAGCGAGGATAATATTCGTTTTGGTGTTCGGGAATGACAGTGCTCCGCGTGATGTGTAGAGAACATTTGGACGATGTTTTGGATCATTGGGATCGAGTTCGAACCGTTCGACCACAGTGTCAGTTGCAATAGCCAATGGGTGACCTTTATTAACCTTGGCCTTGTGACGCTGTTGCTCGTATATTTTGAGTAATGGCCCAGGAGTAGAGAACTTATCGAAAGCGACAGCGTTCGCAATAGATGTTTTACGGCCTACAGCGAGTGGGGCATGATTCGTTGTGTTGGCGGTCGAGATTTTCCCCGCTTTCACACCTTTATCAAGACGTGTCTGGATGTCGTTTTGGAGCCGCTTGCCAAAGCACGGGTCATTGATCTCATCCGCTTTGGTGACAAGTAAGAGATCCTGGCAACCCTGCCAGAACTCCTCCGGCTTTGCGGTAGTTATCATCGATTCAGGAAAGTTACGCATAAGGTCCTGTTCGGGCCGGGGGCACCAAGCAGACCAGAAGGTACTGCGGCCGCCAAAGAAGGGACAAGAGCCGTGCATGAACTATACGTGTTAATTCTCGTCAGGATATTTGCGATGTTGTGTATAATTTATAACATAAACGAACCTTGAACGGGCTTTGAGCAGTCTTCGACGATAACTGCCATGGAAAGGTCTCAGAGGGGCCTCCGAGCACAAGCTTGAAAGGGAGTGGCATGTTCTAAAAGTGGAATTCATCAGTATATTGATTCGTCGGTCATTCGAAGAACTATTGACCTGGAAATGTTCCGAAAGCCAAAATCCTGTTGTACATCCAGTTCAATTGCGTTGATTGAAACAGAAAAGCGAACGCTTACCACCCCTCTCAAGCACCAGTATCTTACGCCACGGGTCCCTCTTGTACGCTGCATCAATATAGGCAAGAGCACAAAATCCGCTTCCTACGACGATATCGTCGAACTCGCCATGGTCAAGGATAGCTTCCCAGGTATTATTTTCGACAAAGTAGTGCTTCGCAGTAGCCTGCACAGAGGTTGGGGATTGTGGCCCAGGTCGGGGGAATCCAAACTGATTGGATGGATTCTTGGGCGCGATCTCCGTTGGGAGAAGGGGATGATGACCTGTGCGAAAATGGAAGGAAGGAATAGTCGATGGCACAGTCACCATGTAGTCGTGCTCATGAGCTGTAGCGTTAGGAGGGTCGAGGACGGAGGAAGCCATAGTTCTGCTAGGTGACAGTGAGACACCGTTCGGATTTGAGAGGGTTGGAGGGTCTCGAAAATAAACGAGGGTTTATATATCCATCATCTGCACCTTTAACACGTTGACACGAGTTTGAGATGTCAGAAAGCAGTCAATGTTGTGCTTGGTGGACTGTGTCGATGTCGGCCCTTAGCCCCATTTGGTTACCGCCGATGAGGAAGGTTACGCTTGAGTAGGGTGACTAGCTAGGTTCGGAGTATGTCAATGCCAGATGTCGACTTATGGATTGAAAGCTGTCAAAAAACCCTAGAAGGAGTTAGTGTATCTTCAGTACATCAACATGTACCCCGAGTTCAGGGTCCCTAATAGACGATTGGGGGAGGTGAAGGAGAATGTCAGATAACAAACCTCTGAAAAAAAGCGATATGTGGTTTGCAAGTATGTATTGAACCTTTTCTGCAAAATCCAAACCTGCAATTAGCGATCTAGTTCAAAGTATCGACGGTTGGATGCTACATTGAATATCAGTGACGATGACTGAGCTTCATCCAGAACCAGGCACCCAAATGATGGAAAGCCACACCAGAAAACGACAGTTTGAAAGCACAGAACCTACACTAACCTACATCTGTCTTAATATACGATGCGGAAGCAAACGTTATCGGACTTGTACGAAATTAGTCATGTCACTTTCTATGTGAGGACAGGCAGGTAATCCATGTTTCAATATGGCGGTGTTATTTGGTAGACTCTCGTGATATCCCCTGATACTCAGTGCCAGAGTATAGTTGGAATGATCCTTCCGGGCGGGATCGTTGGCTGTATAAGCTGTTACCTTCCGGAGTTGATGTCAATCATAGACTCGATCTTCGACGAAGATAACGTCATGCTGGCAATTGAGCTTCCCAAATGGAGATATTACTTGCGAGAGACCACAAAGTATTGTTCGTGAACTTTCTGGAAAGCGTGATGTCAGTAGTAGGCATACTGTATTGCTATCAACCAATCTTACAGTAACGGGGCTGAGAAACGTGATTGATTTTACCGAATGGCAAACAAGGGGAAGTGTGTTACGGACGTAATGGACGGTCCCTGCGTGTCTTGAATAGGTCTCTGGGAACTGATAACACTTGGTGATTACAGGCAGCCTCATAGACGGAAACGTTTGGTAGTGAATATCTGTTGAATATTGCGGTTCTGACGGAAATTCATTTTATACGTTATATGGCTATAAGTGAGATGGGACATCATGTGAATTCGCTGGTGAGGATGTAAACAAAGTTGTTGAATCGTGGTGTAAGGCAAGTACATATGTCCTGTAATGGCGCCAAGTAAGAAGGTGATGCATAACAAGTACAAATAGCCTTCCACGTAATGTTTAAGTAATTTATCTCTCTGAGGCCTGAGGCTTGAGGTTCCACATCGTCCACCAGAAATTGGACTGAGTGAAAAAAGAGATAGCAGCGATACTAGGATTTTCAGCCGTTTTCCCATGACATTTACCGTGACCTTTGAATTTGAAGCTTAAGTTTTGAAGACTTGAGAATTGAGGCGCATACTAATTATGGTACATCGCTCCCACGCCGAGCCAGGCTGCCTTGCGGCTAACTGGATCCGTTTCAATACTGTCCTCCAAACTTGCACGGTGGGTACATGTCAGCTTTTTATCTTTGAAGTAGTATGTCTGATATTACTATGCATAGTCAGAATTTGCCGAATCATATCGCCCCGCTATGGGTGCCAAGGATGTTCGAAAGACACAACCGATCACGAAGGGGGCTAAGACTCTGAAGAAGACCTCCAAACAACCTCTGCCAACCTCTGAGAAACTTAAACGACTTTTCAACTCGCTGTGTGCGCAAGTAGACGGTGGCCATTTCTCAAACGCAGTGAAGACGTGTGATAAGAGTAAGCAGTTCTCACAAAGGCACAACGTATTGAAATAGTTTACTCATTCCGTTACTGCAGTTCTTCATCTTGTACCTGGCGATACCGATGCTCTACAAACCAAACTCTTCCTGCTTCTACAGACCGAACGCTATAAGGATGCTCTGGCTTTGATCGATGGGGATGCCAACTACGTCTTTGAGAAAGCATACTCGCTATATCGCTTGCACAAGGAGGACGAAGTGACAGAAGTATTGGGATCGCTGAAGAAAGTCAAGGGAGAGGATGACAGAGGAGTTACTCACCTAGAAGCACAATTGGTATGTCTTTGACCCACCTCATGTCTTCAACGCATTTGCTTCATGCCCGAGTCGTTCCCACCAGAACTACCGCCAAGGCTCATATCAGAAAGCATTCGATCTATACAATGAATTACTTGATACTACCGAACCTGTATGTAACATACCCGGCCGTTCCTTTCCCCATGGCTGACAGCTCCGCTGCGGATATAGGATACAGAAGAACATTCCGACATTTTAACTAATCTGGAAGCCGCCCAGAAGCACCTTGACTTCATCAACCAGGACTATCTTCGTTCCCTCGACGTCCTTCCAGCGTCACTGACATCCACTATAGAATCCGCACCACCACCTCCACCACCGCAACCATCATCTGCTCTTCAAGCCGCGTCGTCATCCGCACCTTTTGATGAACAGAAGAGACCGGTTGCGCCCAAGAAGGTGCGCGTGAAGCGTGTTCCTGCAGGGGTAGTACCTGGTGTTACGCCGCCACCTGACCCTGAACGGTGGTTGAAGAAGAGTGAACGCTCCACGTTCCATGCTGGCGGCGGACATAAGAAAAGAAAAGGTGGTGGAGGCGCAACACAGGGCGTTGTGGAGAGCGTTCATCCATCATCCAGTGGTGGGAGCACCCCCGGAGGTAAAGGTAAAGGCAAAAAGAAAAAGTAGAAATATTTACCGCACATCGCGGCGTCGGTGAGTGACGACGATGTGCGTTTTGCTACGTTTTGCCCGGTGATTGTCCCCTCCCGGGGCGCAATTAGAAGGCACCAACCCATATGTCTGTAATATCACAATCGATGGCGGCGCTACATATCTACTGCTATTCATCTAGCTTCTCTTCCATCGAGCGTGGCCTAGCATGGCTCGTATTCAGTAGGAACAGGACTTTTTCATTTCAGAGCGGTCTCGCGCAAGCCTTGCGAGTAATTTTACTGTGATTTCCAAGGCGGACCGCCACATGCTCCTCTTCTGAAGTATGTTGTGCACCAAATTAGGCAAGACCTTCAGCATGCAGCAGCCTAGAATCAAGTCCAGGAACGAACGATCCCAGCGCTCACACGGAGTTGCTTCATTAACTGACGTCCTTTCGATATTTTACCTCCATGCCTATACTCCGCGCGAAGCTAGAAGAATTCACCCGTCAAGCCAATTTGCTTCCTTTTAACATTCTGGATAAATCCTCAATTCAACTTTTCGTCCATATGTTCAAACTTATACTCGTTCTACCCCATTACACGTGCTAACAAGGCCTTCATAGCAACATGCGCGTTACACACCACAAATTGACGTATGATTGTATGAAGGTTGTACCGGCTGACATCAGTCTTGGAAGTCCTTTCGATCTATTGCATGGAGTTGACATAACTCAATGCCGCATTGGATGGCTAAGAGCATCTTCAACGTTTTTTACTACGAAGAAAATGGTATTCCAGCGTGAACTTAGTTTTGATTTCTAACGTTAATTGGCAGCTTTGCTGACGTCTAATTCCGAAATTTCGTCTGAAACCTTTTCCTTGCCAACGCAATATCCACAACCACCCTCTGAAGCATAGCTTTTGGGGCTAGATCACAGTTCTACCGTTGGCGAAAAGGAATCTCCGAACACAGTAATCTCACTACGCATCACATTAGCCGGCGACAATGCTGGTCCTCACCGCTTACGGGAGGGTATAAACGTGCCTCATTTGACGTTCGCCTCCCCTACACCTCGCCCTCTACTTCCGTTCTTCTGTACTTCTGTTGGCACACACGTCCTCCACTCACGACACGATAAAAAAGGCCATCATGCAATACGAAGAGATCAACGGTTCAGTGTTTTTAACAACTGAGCTTAACTAACTTTGTCACTGATCTTGTGCGCTGTCAAAACAGACCCTTCCACCATGGCTCACCCCCAAGTTCACGGTGTCGTCGTCCTTGCGCGTAACGGTGACCGCACTGAATGCCCTCACGACCCCATCACCTACAAGGCGTCCTCGACTGCCACCACACCTTTGGGCGAGGTATGTATTCGCCAGCTCATCACTTTCGCATTTTCGGACTTAGCTTGCATCAATTCTAGGTTCAATCCCATCAGCTCGGTAGCTTCTTGCGCGAGACTTACATCAACTCCAACTCCCCTTCTCACATCCGGGGAATCTCTCCCGACCTCGTCGACCTCAGTGAGGTTCATGTCCGTGTCAAGGTTGGCAGTGAAGGTGCCGCTGTCTTCGACAGTGCTACCGCTGTTCTACAGGGTCTCTACCCCCCTACTTCCAAGAACCGCATCACCTTGGCCAACGAGACCACCGTTGTTGCTCCTCTCGGCGGTTACCAATACGTCCCTGGTATGTCCATATTCCTTGCCTTGACATATATCCATAGCTCAACAATTATGTACACCCGCAGTTGAGACCGTTGAGCCCGTTAATGACCGCTCTTTGGAGTCATGGACTAACTGCCCTGCTTTCCAAAAGCACGTCGAGAACATCTTGAAGTCTGACAAGATTCGTGATGCCGAGAAGAAGGCCCAGCCTTTCTTCAACACCTTGAAGGACTTCGTCTTTGGACGTCCTCTCAACATGGAGAACATCGTAAGTGACCGAGTATATGCATACAAAGTGTGATATTAACCTTATTTTTCTATTTTCACAGTACAATGTAAGAATGACGTAAACCAATTTATAATGGTAAATATACTAAATGAATTTGAATGATATAGGTTTACGACTATGTCTCCTCTGAGCTCGTCCACAACAAGACCTACGCTCACCGTCTCCCTCCCACTTTCCTCGAGCAGACTCGCGGTCTTGCCAACTTGCGTGAGAACGCCATCTTCGGTGATGATCGTATTGGCGGCATCGGCAACAGTACGTGTCTTAAATCATTTCGGCATAACGCTTAATTTCTAACTTCTTGCAGTTGCCAGCCGAACTGCTTTGAGCTCTGTCCTCAAGGCTCTTCAACGCATTGCTTTCAACGATGACCCCCTCCAATTCATGCTCATCGAGACCACCTACCAACCCTTCATCTCGTTCTTCCACCAGACCGATGTTGTCAAGAAGCACCCCGAACTCGCTGCCATTCGTAAGTAAATTCCGGTCATCGTATACCGTACTGCGATCACTAACGGAATCTCGTAAAGCCGACTTCGGTTCTGCTCTCGCTATTGAGCTCCGCCGTGCTCCCCCTCCGGATGCTCGTGAGTTCTTGAGGTTCAGGTTCCGCAACGGCACCCACAGCCCCTTCGAGACCATCCACGTCTTCAACCACCACGAAGACATCCCTCTCACCGAGTTCATCTATCGTCTCGAGAACTCCGTCGTCCACAGCAACCGCGAGTGGGCTCAGGCTTGCCAGTCCAACTCCGTTAACTCCTGGTTCGGTGTTGAGGGTGCTGATGCCAACAGCCGTGTCACCGATGCTGTCATTGGCATGTCCGCAATTCTCGCTTTGATGCTCTTCGCATGGGTCGGCTCCAACGTTGTCAAGCGTTTCCGTCGCCGCAGCTACGTCCGCCTCCAGGGTGATGAGGTATTGCCCCAAACCACTCTCCCCGCCAACAAGTTTTGATTTGTGTGATCATTCCTTGCAGATGATCAACGCATCTCACCACGTCGTCCACTACGGTACTCAGGGCGAGAAATCTCGTGCTTAAATTGGACTTTTGCGTAGTTTCCATCATCTTGGGTTCGGATTGGACGATCGCCTTAGCACATTCGAACTCTTATCCCTACTTCCCCTCACACATATCCCCATTTAGTTACGGTACAGAACGTCTTCGCATGATCACGAATCCTAATGTATAGACTCAATGCTTCACGGTGTTGTATCTCCTTTCTAAAATCATTACTTTTCATTATGAATGATTGGCATATCAAACAACTCGCGCTGAGAGGGAATTTTGTTGATACTGTGGACGCAGACACATTGTGGTTTGTTCCTAGTATCAAAAGTTGTTAGTGGTTCAACGATGGAGTGAAGTGGAGCTGAGACACCTACGTTGCATAAAAATATGGTATCGCTCCCACAGTACATCATGTCGTATTCGGTCTCATCAGGTAGAGGAATTTCGTGTGCCAGATATGGCAAAGTCGTTCTGATAGGATGCTTCCAATAAGGCCCAGCAACTTCGCTCTCATCGTCGACCAATGTAAGGGAGCCATCGGGAAAGGACTGGTAAAACCTGACAGCACTCTGTGAGAAGTTCATCACCTGCAAGTGCCGATCATTCTGGCATAGACTCCGACACCCTGCAACATCCCAAGCACCATTAACCTCGAATAGACGGCAATTATGAGGTATCCATCCCCTCCATTTAATGGTCCTGCTGTCGGAAAGCTTGGCTTTTTCGATACATTGCAGAAATTTCGACGTTGGAATGACGAAATGGAATTCACCCTGGTTCTCGAATTCTGCACGATCTAGGAAAAGACCAAATGAAATTGCGGCGTCTTCTTGGGTGCACTGAAAAGGCAGGTAGTTGTGGTGTACTGAACGTCGTGAGGGTGTGGTGGGAACGTTTCTCCAAATACCTAAATCGGCCATGTTGGAGTTGAGAGGTGGGAATTCGAAGGTAAAGGCTTGACTGTATGCCTCTGCTCCGAGGGTTAGGTCGACGGCTTTGATGAAAGCTTTTTGGGAACCTGGAGAGCCTTCGATGAGACCCAGGAGGACAAGTTCGGGTGTCAGGCAAGATACTGAACATATAAAATGTTCTCCCATACCCGGTAGACCAGGTTGAAGCTCCTGTGCGTAGCATAAATGAGTATATTTCACTGCATTACTAATATCACAACTTACGAGAAGCTTCGCCCCAGTATGCCAATCCCAGGTGACCAGTCTAAATACTTCTCGTTCGGCGGACATCCAGTTCGCCAGAATCAGTACGGTATTACGACAACTCCACATTTCGAGTACAAGAATGTCTGCATCGAGTGGCATTTGGTTTTCCTGTTCGAATCCGAATTCCCCCATGTACACGCTGTCCTTGGAAGCATCTTTATGCCCCTTTCCAGTATTCATGTCTAAGAACCGTACGTAGCATCTAAAATGAGACTCAATAAATAATCCACTCAAGACGAAAAAAGTATAATTACTTATTATCTTTCGCCTCTATGGCAATTAACAGTCCCTCGTCAGGGTCAAAAGCAAACTCGATGATATCGAAGTCTAAGTTGACCTCCCATGCTTTCTCGGGCTCTTTAGTCAACTCACAAGACAAACGCGTGAATTTAAGTGTTCGCATGCCAAGACCTTGAACCATGGTGTCTTGTGCGAGATTCATGTGGTCGTTATATGGGACGACAGAGTTGACGACTTGTGCTTCGAATTTAGAGTTCCTAGTCCATAGCCTCTGAAAGCTGCATAGCTCTTTCAGTTTTTCTCGTGAGGGACGTGTAGAGGTTTGCGCGTCTTCCATGCAAGCTAGGGCCAGCGAGATCTTGTATTGTAGATTGGCATTGGTCTTGACCAGTGCTCTTAGTAGGAGAGAGACCTGTAGGAAGATGTTAGTCGTAAATAAAACAAAATAGACTTACACTCTGACCTGCTGACATCTGATGAGATCAATCACAGGAAGATGTGTCAGAATCAACGCGATTAGCTCAGTTGGAAGATGAGAAAGTGAAGTCATAAAGTGGAAGTCTATATAGTGGAATTATTTAGGTTAAATCTCTCCTGAAGTTTGGTGCACTCACGACGAGCACTTGGAATGTTTGGATATGGACGTGTTATGGAGAGCTCAGTACAATAAAGTCAGAAAACAACGAACGCCCAAGGACGCGGTATCCAAATATGGCAGCGCAATCAATGACGCTGGACAACAAAGACAAATAGAAAGATCTCTGTGGAATAATGGCCCGTTCAACTTTATTTACTGCTTATCTCCGTTTACCTTCGTGACACCATTCTTTATCTCTTCAATACGATTTACGCCATCTGTACCTTTGGTTGTCGATCATGGAATCTTCTGACATGAAACTCCAGCCCGAACTTCGGAGATCGGACATCTGGTTCGACGATGGCAACCTTGTGATTCAGGCCGGCGACCAACTCTTTCGGGTGTACAAAGGCATGTTGACATCCATATCTCCAGTCTTCAAGGATCTGTTCCTTGTTGCTGTACCTTCTTCTGAAGATCCCGAGATGATAGATGGTTGTCCGGTAATTCGAGTGCCCGACCCATCCGATGAATTTCATTCGCTCATGAAAGTCTTGTTTCAATGGGGGTCAGTGAGAATGCCTTTAACATATATTCGAGATGTGTCAAATTGATAATATACTCTTGCAGCTCTTTCCCAGATGAGGCTGACTCGCCCTCTATCATCACTGTCGCTGGTATTCTCAAGATGAGCCAAAAGTATATGGCGCATGACATACGTTCAAAAGCATATTCGTACCTGGAACATCAATTTCCATCTCAATATAATCACTTTCTGGAAAGATATGAAGCTGATACATATACTCCATTTACTACAAATTGCCTAATTCGAGTAGCAAATGTTGCTCGGGAAACGAACACTCTCGTTATCCTACCTGCTGTCCTGTTTCTCCTTTGTGCTCTGCCGATGGACGATATTTTGAAACAAGCATTCGAGTCCTCATCCGAGGGAGTCACCCTTTTACCCGCGAATTTCATTGCCATACTCAAGGGACGGCCCAGACTTAGCCACTTTGCTCGCAAAAACATCTATTCGTCCTCATTCTTTAACAAGGAGATTGCTGGATGTCATGCCATTTCAAGGTGTCGATCGTTGAATAGTTTATGGGCAGAGGCAGCGGAACAAATGGATGGTTGGATCAATCCTTTTGAATGTCACATCCTTAGTCCTATTCAAAACGCCCGTTGCTCGATTTGTTCTATGAAAGCTGTCGACGAAATGTGGGACGGTAGGAAGAAGATGTGGCATATCATGCCGAGCATATTCGACTTACCCGGTTGGGATGAGATGAGACGTCTCTCGCAGACCCTCGATGATTTCTGAAATTTGCAATTTGTGAGTCCTTGCCAGCAGTCAATAATCGGACGAACACTTAGTCATGAGACTTTACAGTGTCCAGTTATAATCAAATTATCACCCCCTTTCAATGTTTCCTTCTAGTAACATGCTAATCGCAGTTTTTATATCCAGAGACGCTACCGTTATCGGCGTAATAGCATGTGATATACAGAGCGATGACATAGTTCCCAGACATTGGAATATGCATGTTGGACTTTGCCAATCTTTCTACTATTCAGAAGGTTCCGGCTTCTCACATTTCCTATCAGGCATGACCTCCGCCTAGAGGGGGAACGTGAGGTGCATCGCAACGGTCGTTCGTGTCCACCGCTTTATCCGGTCCCGCGTTTCGTCACGATTTTGGGTCCCTTTGTCAGATCTACATGGTCATTTTTTTGTTCAAAACATAACGCATTATCTGTCAGAATGGATATAAGGCAGACATTTGTTCACAATTCACTACACGAAGAATCCAAGAAGACTTATTCTCGTTGGCCTGGCAATTCTTCGGGAGAATATTACATAGTACGTCACAACTTCACATCTCTTACGAAAGTCTGGGAAATTTGTAATTTCGAGAGACAAAAACCAGAGCTAGTACCTCGACATTAATGCCCCAGACAGTCATAGATAGTCAGGACATAATTCTTTCTCCGTATTGTAGTGGCACCCGCTTGACCACGAGGGGCGTTATTTGAACTTATTTCCGACATCGCTACAGTAAATGAAAGCCCTATGACAGCCATGGGAACTTGCTTGAGAAAGTCATGCATCTCACAATTCGAAGGTGGTGTAAATAACATGATCAGAGGCTTTCTTCCTATTTATACACCACACCATGTGTGCTCTGGACGTTGCCGCAAAACCTTGAGGATGGTGTGGATGCTTCCAACAATACCGAAAAGAGAGTCTTGTCTTCCTCTTGGAATGCACTGAACATGGAAGCACAGTCAGAATGACCGAGGTAACCGTATCCGGCGTCTTCCGCCCGTTGGCATGCGTCGACCACAAGACAAAGTGCTGCAGAAATGCCTCTTCACCTCTCATTCTACCTGGCATTACGCCCCAGGTACACAGAAACCTCTATCTTTGATACCCCATATATAAACAAAGATAACAATTCACGAGCTTCGACGAGATACTCACAGGTAATCATTTGGGTCCGATATTCTAACATCACGACTTAGCATACGAAGGCACACGATCCTTCGGCTGTAACCCCTGGCTTGTGACTTCAACCTATCAGACCGCGTGGCCTCATCATTCAACCATTCCATCGCTTGGAAGTAAACTGGGTCAAATTGACCACTCCCAATGTATATATTTGAGACCACTTTGGACGTTGATACTGTCCCCTTCCGGCTGTGTGACACCCTCCAAGCTCTCTACAACATGTTGAACAGGGCTCTGGTCTGTTTGGTCGCCCTCGTAGCGTCGGTGAACGTCTTCAACTTCGGAGCTGTTGCTCCCTATGGCGTTCAGGCTCAGTACCTGCTTGGCCTCGGTATGTCTTGATACAAAAAGTCGTTGGCTGTTTCTGATATGTTATGTTTTGTAGGAATCGGTGACATTACAGGGTACGACTCTGTCGATAAGCTTCTTTTGTGCTTTAGCTTATCCGTATCCTAGACCTGTCGTAGAGACCAATATGATGGTTTGTCTCAGTTGCCACTGCTGACCTCCTTCGTACCTGACCGTGACCTCTAGGGCTACGCCAATCTGCCGCAAACAGATACCGGTCTCCACATGCGACAACGTAGTCGTGCATGGATCATTGCCGATGCGTCCAACCCTTCAAACAGGGTTGTATTCATCAATGCTGGTGCGTTTGTTCTGTTGAAATTCAAAATTTTAGTGCAATTATTTATGTTGGCGTCGTGTATCATTAGACATTGCTATGGGAGACACTGGAATTCGCCGTTCCATCGTATCACAGCTCACATCCCAATTCCCCGGTGTCTATACTAACGAGAACATCGCCTTGGTCTCCACTCATCAGCACAGTGGTGTTGGAGGTTATTTGGAAGATCTTCTTCCGCAGCTCACCGCGCTCGGCTATGTCAAAGAAACTGCCGATGCTATTGTCGCTGGTACCGTTCTTGCCGTCCAACGTGCTCATGCAAACCTTGCACCTGGAAAACTCAGTTTGGGTAACACGACGATCGTGGATGGTAATATCAACCGATCTCCAAGTGCTTACCTCGCGAATCCTGCTTCCGAACGGGCAAAATATCAGTATGATCAAGACAAGGATATGAGTTTGCTTCGTTTCGATGATCCAAATGGAAATGCAAGAGGTTTCCTCAGTTTCTTTGCCGTCCATGGTACTAGTTTGTATGAGGTAAGTCAGAAGGATGGAAGCTTGAAGAGTCGAATTGAACGTGTGTTGTAGAATAACACGTTGGTCAGTGGAGACAACAAGGGAATGGCCGCCTACCTCTACGAAGGTAGCCTATATTGTTTCGTATCAGTTTGTTTTCCATAACTAACATAGCATGCAGCTATGGCCGAACCCAACGCAATGCCTGGAAACAACACATTCGTTGCGGGTTTCACTCAGTGTAAGTAGCCGTATTTTGCTCTGTCCGACAATCTGTGTTAAACGTATTATAGCCAACGTGGGCGACACCAGTCCTAACACGTGGGTCAACTTTATACTTGGATCTCTATTCATAGTAAATCTTACTTTAATTTTGCACAGCGAGGGTGCGTTCTGCGAGAGCCCAGGTCAACCATGGGATGGCCAGGCTTGCGAGTTCGAGCATTCTACTTGCGGTAACGCGACTCAAGACTGTCACGGACGGTACATAGCTGTTCATCCAACATTCACGCGTCTATCTGACTTCAGTTCTTCATGACAGAGGCCCTGGATTCCGTATCTCTGACTTTGAGTCGAACACTATTATTGCACAGCGTCAAGTCAACGGTGCTAAGACAATCATGGGTCAATCTTTGGCTGCTGTCAGTGGACCTGTGAAGGCCGTCCATGCATATATGAACATGTGAGCATATGTGGGTCAACGATAAGGTTTCGTTTTTGATCAATGTTCGGGCAGGTCTTTCCGATCGTTTACGTTACCCAACGGTACCACCGTCCAGACATGTCCCCCTGCTATGGGTAAGTCTCGTAGTCTGACTTTCTTTTGCGATCTCAAATTGCTTACTGAAACACTGGACGTCAGGCTTTTCCTTCGCCGGTGGAACTACGTCCGTATTTGTCTGACTTAAGAAATTCATTTTCTAATTTGTATACAGTGATGGCCCGGGTGCATTCGATTTCATTCAAGGCGACAACTCTTCGAACTCCCAGTACGCATCTTTTACTTCCGGTTGCTATACTTATCTGATTCGTTTTACAGGAACCCATTCTGGGAAATTGTCAAGGGCGCAGTCACTCCTTTCCCCAACCAACAGCAAATCGATTGTCAATTCCCGAAACCCATTCTTTTGAATACCGTAAGTATTTGCTATGAATACCGCGACTCTCTCAAGCTCATAGCCTTTTTTACCTCTAGGGCTATGCTCATTTCCCATACGAATGGTCCCCAAGCACGGTTGACGTACAAATCCTTCGTGTTGGTAACCTTGTGATGTTGATCATGCCAGGAGAGTTGACTACCATGGCTGGTCGTCGAATGAGGTTTGTTACGTCCTTGGAGCATGTATGATATAAACTGAACTCATAGAAATTGAACTTCACAGGGATGCTATTCGCACCAAGCTCATTTCGCAAGGCATCATCGGAAATGATGCATATGTTGTAATTGCTGGTCCTGCTAACACGTACGCCCACTACGTCACTACCAGAGAAGAGTACGCGGTTCAGAGATATGAGGGAGCATCGACCATTTTCGGGCAGAGTACGTCATCTCCCCACTTTGTCCGTGACTTCGAAGTTAATCCGTAGGTTCCATTTAGACACACTCGATGCCTACATCGATAAGTATGGAAGCTTGGTGTCTTTCCTGTCCCCCAACGCCTCGGGCACACCTCAGTCAGATCCAGCTCCTGCAGATCAAACTGGAAAGGCTATTTCCTTGAGGGTACGTCACTTTTACACAGTTCCTTTCAATTTCCTGAAGCTGATCTGTGCTGCTCCAGACTGGCGTAGTCCTAGACGCCGCCCCTATTGGGAAGAAGTTCGGAGACGTTCTCATTGACGTTAGCACAACGTCACCGTACCATGCTGGTGACACCGTTCTCGCACAATTTGTTGCGTAAGTTTTTTTTCATCTCATTTTCGAAAAAAAGAAAACTGACCACTTTTTTTTTTGACGTGCAGTGCTAACCCAAGGGTAATGATGACAGCATTTTACTAAGAAGTTGATTACTCATGCTTTTATAGAACAATCTGCGTCTCGAGGGTACTTTCCTGACTGTGGATCGCCTGGTGAACGGGAATTGGCAGGCATTCCGTTCTGATTCTCATCCTTCGACCAAATTCCATTGGCTTAGGACGAACACGGTAAGGCCTTTGTCAGCTCGTTATTAATGCCCTCTTCTGACCGACGGTTTCCATAGGTCCTTGGATTTAGTACTGTCAATATCACTTGGTAAGAGATCATTTTCGATTAATAATCTCCGTCTCTAACCACATGAAATTCCCTTTGATAGGACTATCGAGAGCGGCACGCCAGGTATGTGTAATACGAATGTTCATTCTTTGAAATTTGACTGACAGTTTTCTAGCTGGCCCTTACCGTATTTCTTACTTTGGTGATTCAAAGCCACTTATTGGCTCTATTTCGCCATTCACTGGACAGTCTTCTAATTTTACTATTTCATAAAACTTTCTTTTACGACATGTATCCTGGTCTGGACAACAATTTGAATGTTGTATTTTGTTGTACTATTACAGCAAGAAGTAATGATCAGACGTCATATTCGATGGCGTTTGAGCGGGGCGCCGCGCAAGGTTTACAAATATTCGATGACATGGTAAAGTTTAAGGTTCAAGTTAGAATACAGTAGAATACATATGGTTCAAGGGTTGCGGCAGCCCCAGCTCCAACCCAGTGCCACTCATCCTAGGCTCCGTAAAATTACCTGTGAAAAGAAACAGGTTGACTCTTGCCTTGAATCAAGATTGCAAGTTGAAGTCTTGAAGATGCGTAGTGGCAGCGCCATACTCCAGAGTTAGTTCAACTAGACGCTCAGATTGCGCCCGGATGGCACTGACCCCTAATATTAGCCCAGGCTTTTAGATCATCAATCCATAGACATAAAACTCACTATGGTCTCGGATCCACAATCACCATGACTTCGCCTACAGCTCAAGATCTTCCACCTGAATTGCTCTCGAAGATATTCTTCTTTAAACTTCGGTCTGAACAACCGGAACTCGATCATAGCAAAATCCACATTCCTGATTATCGGACATGGTACAACGTACTTACCGTATGTCGGTACTGGTATAATATAGCGATAGGTTGTCCACAACTATGGGATTATATTAGCTCATCCCTTCCTCCCACCCATGCCCAGCTATTCTTATCTCGATCAAAGCAGGTGCCACTTCGAATACAACCCACTGGGTCGCATCATCAACCCAAAGTTCAGAATGCAGAGTCCTTGAGGCTCATTCTCAACGAAGCGCATCGTATACAGCATCTCTGCATCATTATAACTTGGGATGTTGCAGATGTCCTCGGTGCATCGCATTTACCACTTCCGCTACCATTGCCTATGATTCAATATCTCGATATTGACAAGAGAATTCCGGACTCCTTGCCTATGGATGACGACGAACAGGAACCTGCAACATCAGAATCACCTCCGTTTCCATTTTGCAATACTCCTCACCTATCCACGCTATATATTGCCGGATACACATTGGGACAAGTGAAACATCTGTTTCAGCCTACACTGCGGAGAATTTCCCTTCTATTGTACGATGATGTTGAGGAAGACGATGACATACCGCCCCGAATCGACGAAATTTGCAACCACTTACGTACCATGCCTTTGTTGGAATACATCGACATCCCCACTTGGCTGGATAACGAACATCCACTTCCACCTCGATTTCCAGTCGTCTCCTTGCAGCATCTACAAGTCCTAAAGGTCCAACTGAACATCCCAGATGCTAGTTTCCTTAGGTCCCTGACATTCCCGCCCGGTCTCAAACTCCATCTCGCCGCCCAATGTCTCGATTTCGATGCAGGCGCTTTTCAGGGCGTTTTCGAGCATTGCGTAGTTGCCTGTGGATTCGCATCGCCTGTTTCACCAGGGAAGGCGGTACGCGCACTACAGCTGTCTCAATCCCCGCATTGGACGTTCACTCTCAAGTGTTGGACATCAGATGCTGCCTTTGATGTAGAAGGAGGCGATGTCAAGGGTACCAAACCAGCCGAACTTGAGCTGGATTTCGAGTACTCAACGGGTTCCGATATGCTGGGAGTATACGAAACTGTCCAACAATGTGTAGATGTCTCATCCATAGAGACATTATCTCTCGCATTGGCACACGACCAGGATTGGTGGGAATCTGACGCAGTGCAGACAATAGCTGAATCCTTCTCTAACCTGAAGAATCTGCGGGTTTTGATCGCTATTCGCTGGCAGCTTGATCGGTTATATAGTGTTCTACGCGAGCCATTATACCGGAAACCCGATCCTGCCAGTTCTCGATTTATCTTTCCCGCATTGAAGGAGATATACGCACCCCACCTTACATTGTTGGACAAAACAGACCCAAACCTACATGAATTGGCGGGGCCCGAAGTAACAATATACGACTCGATGTTTCGTTTCCATGTATGGAAAGATAATTTCAAAGATAGTTCCTCTCCTGGAGTGCTGGAAGAACTGCGATCACAACTGCCTGCTGTTGTGATTCATGACAGCAAGTTGAGAGACAAGGACTAAAGCGACGCACGGATGGACTACCTGGTATGTCTACAGTTGCTTGCGTAGTAATCTATCTCACTTCATTAATGTGTAGGGCTATCCGAAAAGACAACCCCCGCTCTGGGTGGGCACTCCTTTGAGGAGTGCATTCGACTTATAGCCGCCCTCGAACACACTCACAACTGAGGATATATGGCACGCCGAGGAACCCTCCAACCACGAAGTTGAGTTATTCGAGGAGAAGCAAAAGGGAGTCTTATAGAGCGGATGCTCAGAGCAGTTATCTTGATTTGTTACTAGAGAATTATAACAGTATGTTGACCCTAATGTTGCCTATTAATATGATTGATCCGGGCAAAAGTTAAAGATTGCACAGCAAGAGTGCAAAATATAAAGAGAATAATGATAATGACAACGGACGGAGGGTGCAAATGGAACCGAAGAAACAAATTGACTGGCAACAAGAACTGCGTTCACACCTTCCCCTTTCTCCTTATCAGTTTCCTCTTTATCTCTTTCATTCACTTCACACCTACAGTAGTCCTACACCCACAAGTACCACCCTATCTTAATACTGCAGACGCCGCGCATAATTTCTGCGTCCGCACATATAACTGCTCAGACCTCATAATCTCCCTTCCCGGCGAGGTCTCCTCGCAGATGTTTTTGGTAGCTACTTTTATTCTTTACATGTATGTACTGTACAGCGCTCTCCCAGTCCAACATAGGGCCAGGCCCTCGGGGACTTTAAACAAGGATTTTAAAAAAAAAAAAAAAAAAAGAACTGCGTTATTAAGAAGACCGTCTCCTCGATGCAGATATAAGGATAAGAACATGGATAAATAATACTAGCTTACCATGTCACAGTATCAACATGTGTTGTGAAGTTACGCCGTAATCTTATCTTATCTAAGAACGTTAGAGTATACGGTAGTGTTGTTATACAGTAATCGCCTCAGTGAATTGAACCGCCACTATGAAACTTCACGACCTCGATTTTCATATATACTCAGAAGACAAACCATTACCTGAGTACCAAACCAAAACAGACGCAAGCACGAAAACTATTACGTCTTTCATCCCGAGCCACCCTGGTAAAGTATGTCTTCAAGAGTTGCCACAACACTGAACCGAGCTCTGACAGGAGTTCTCTACAGGAGTTTCAGATCCGTTGGACCTCACAGAGAACTGAACATCTAAGGGTAATATGTCGTGTCGATGGTCATGAGATTGTCCGAAAACTCACTTGGCCATCCCGCTCCGGATGTACAAAAGGCATATATGTTGCTGCTGACCAGGTTATGCCCCTGGTATTCTCCAATCTGGTCCTTCTAGGTCAGTGCACACTTCATGTGATATATAATTGTCTAACATGATAATAGATGATGATAGTCTTGTACAGGACAGTTCAACCACGGAAAAGTTGGGTACCATAGAGATGGAAGTAATCCGTGTCATTCGTAGAGGTCCTAGCGAATCCAGCCCAAGCACGGATTTCAGAGGTGTAGGCCCTGTACATGAGAAGAGTAAGAAGGTTGGCGGACACTGTGTCTCGTATGTGATAATCATAAGTTTTTGGCGCTCTCTTGAATTAACATCTCATCCTAGCTTCGGAAAGGCTCGGCCGTGTGCCCCTTCTGCATGGGCCACTGCGACTACTATGCATCCTGCAGAAGGCCACTGGGCCAAGTTCGTCTTTCAGTATAGACCGGAAGGTATATCATGAAGAACTTTCAGATTTTCGTAAGTTGACATATGCCCTTAGGAATTCTGCGTGCGCAAGGCATCATCGAAGAACCTCAATCACCCGAACCTGTTGGACATGAGTCTATCCCGAAGGCAATCAAACGATCAAGGAGTGCTGCACCTGCTGGAGAAAACCCACAACAAAACGCGTCGAGCAGCTCATTAGTAAGTGTTTGAACTATGTACTCAGAAGCTATTGTTAACAATTATGTGATAGGAACGCTCAACCAAGAGGGTTAAAACAGAAAGTCAAGATGACAATCTTATTGACCTAACACAGGTGGGAGAAGACCCTCCCAAGCTATTGGATCCGTCTCTAAGAGGAACGGTTATTGATTTGACTCTGGATGACTGAACCAGGACCACGTCTTGGCGACGTCTTTTATTGTATATTTCTTCATTCTTGGTTGTATACCTATGGTTGAGTTCTATTGGGACTTTTAATGTCTACATATTATCTGTGCAGAATGATTTCTTGATTTTGTATTTGTAACGGCTTCTCAGATTCCGTGAATAAATCGGTGTTCACGCTGTTATCATGAAGCGCCCATTGTTGAGAGTACTCAGGCTGATGCTTCGTATATGGCAACAATAGGTGGGCTCGCCATTCTTCTCCTTATACGATCTCCCATGCCCCAACGTCGACGATGCCATCAACGAGTAATCATGAAGGTAGAGTGCTTCAGGTGTTAATCACAGGATTCGGAGTAAGCACAAAATAGTGATGTCACGGTAGGGTATGATACAGCCGCTGATCGATGATCCTCTGCAGGCATTCAGAAACTACGAGGACAATCCATCGTGGTTAGCGGTCAGAGGTCTTCATGGCGCTCGACTTGACCTTTCGACCACACCTGAATTCAATCCTGGCCCAGAGTCTTCGAACCCTGTTTCGACATCCGGAGCAGCGGTAGCTCATATCCAGTGCATTCAGGTACCTGTTCACTATGGATCCATTTTGGATATAGTACCTCGATTGCATGGATCGAAGAAGCCATACTCACCTCACGCTGAGAAATGGTTTGATGAGCGATGTGACGACACTGGCTTAGCCGGTGAGGAAGGGAAACATTACCCAAATGGATACCGAATCGAACACCCTGAAGATGGGTTTGACGTGATTATTCACGTGGGGGTTGGGAAGACTGGTGCTCTTCGGGTTGAAACGCTCGGACACAAGGTCGGATACAAACATGAAGATGCCAGGGAAGACCTGGCACCGGAAGTGATCCAGGCGAATATCGCAGCAGATAGCGATACTAATGGCAAAGGACTTTCTGATGATTATAGTCAAATTGAATATGATCCATCCGTCGCCAATGAGGAGCTATTCAAAGATGGAAAGCTCCGTGGATTTGGTGAAGGATACGAGGCTTTTCACTTGGAAGAGAGGACAACCGTGAATGTTCCGGATATTGTTGAGCGCTTGAAGCAGCAGGGGATGGGGGTGAGTCTTAACACTTGAAATCCAAGTCTGAGGTCACGATCACTTCCCGCTCATTCTTGAACGTTACGAACATTTCTAGGGTAACGTCTGCCAATCTGAAAACGCCGGGCGCTATCTCTGCGATTTCATCTTCTACTGCTCGCTCTGCGAAGCAAAACGTCGAAGCAAACAGGGGGTAAAGAAAGCGAGTGTACTGTTCCTTCACGTTCCACCTATCGACAAGGATTTGTCCACGGAGTCCTGTACTTCTGCTATTCGATGCATTGCTTGGTACCTGGCCACTGCACAAACCTCTTAACCATAATTTTACCTTTGCATGATAAGTTTTGTACGTTTATTTACGCAGAGGGCCAGGGTATCCCCAGTAGTTCGTCGCTTCATATTACCAGGACTTTGTAGTATGGCGTCGGTGAGCACCCACCAGTAGTGATGTATAGAAATCAGGGTCGGCCTGGGCAAAGGTGCTTCGAATTTTTCTGTATTGCCTAGATCTATACATCATCGTTTCCTATCATTCTTAGGTCCTTATTCAAAGCTTTATTCTGTAATCATTAGTGGCGGTCTGTTTCGGTACCAGTTCAAATAAGGAAAAGCAAGGTCGAAATAGCATACTACTTGGGTCTGTGACGCTCAAGTGATTAGAATTCTAGACCGTAGTGTTGGATATGGAGACAAAGACTTTCCATGGTATTTTGTGTAGTCATGGTGGTGGTACTTGAACAAGTTCAAAATCAAATAATATTGACTCGGATAGCCGAGTCAGTATTAACTTGCAAGCGCCGGTATATGCCTCCTTGATTCGGCCTCCAAATTTGTGTAGACTCGGACTCCATCAAGTATATGAACATGTCTAGGTCATACGCTGCGCCTGTTACGAAAGACAACGTCTTCTTCTACTCAGATGAGCTATACGTCGAAGTTACAGATGGCGGACCATACTCCAGGCACCGTTATGGACGTGCCAGCCCGTCTAGACTCTACGACCTCTTAACCTATGAGGATCGGGGCCCAGTACTTACGAAGAAAGGTGTCCCTGCGAAAAGGCAGCCTTTCCACAAAGACGAGACAGGTCATTTCTATTGCGCCCAGCTCCTTCACTATGGACTGAAGCCGCTCAAGACGAAAGCAGCAGCAAAGAAGCATCTCCTAGCCGCATTCGGGTCTGACCAGACTCTTAGGGTACCGGACCACATCGTTCAGTTAGAGAACGAACTGAAGGATCTGTATGCACGAAGTAACGCCCAAGCCAAGATACGGTACGAGAACGAGAAACGTGAACGCGAGATAGCCGAGAAGAAACGATGGGAAGATTTACGAAAGAAGCAAGAGAGGATCGAGGCGGATGTTGTTGCTGCCAGTAAACCCAATGTTCAAGCGACCTCCAAGAAGAGAAAGTCACAGAACGATGGGAATTCTAATCCTTCAAAGGGTAGAAAGAAGAAGAACGGTGAACCTAGCGGTTCCCAAAATTCAGACGTGCGTATTATTTACTGTTTAGATACACACCGTGGCATCTTACCTGAAATATATTTAGCTCACATCTCTTGACCTGTCCGGATTGTGGGATATCGCTTGCCCATCTCTAGCAGAAGAATATTCAGGTTATTCTGCTGAGATGACCATGAAAATGTCCACTTCCCGCGGCAGCTTGAAAGATGGCCATTTATGGATTTCGTTTGATTTCGGTGTTATTTCTGGAGTCATGCGCTGCCAGGCTCTTCCTCTTCCCGCTAACAGCACACTCTCCTTTGAATGGCGCGGCAGCGAGTCTGGCGAAGGTCAGATGACTTTCGAGAGCATCAATAAGGGGACGATCACATTCCTTGGGAACGGCAAGCTCAAGGGTGTTCTTAACGGGGACTATGTCCCCAAAAAGAATACCCCCTTCTTCGGCACGCAAAACCAGGAAAATCTGAGGCGTGTGGTATGGGTCAAATCCGTCCGTCAGTGGAAGGAAACATGGAGAGGTATCAACGCAAATTCTTACGAGGTGGCCAACCAGGCGAGATGGGGGAAGTGGGTATCTGATGAGGGATGCGACGAGGACCCCGCTGATTCGGACACAACTGAGGCTGGTGGAGATTCAAATTCGGATTCGCAACCAGAATACCTCAGTGAAGAGGAAGACGGGTTTGCTTTCTGAAAACGGGGATTGGATTGCACGCAAACACTACCCTGAAAGGATTTCTGTCATCAGATTACCAGATGTAATGAAGATCCCCTAAGTCACAGAGACCGGAGACTTAGAACAAGCACACTTTCATAAAGAGGGTCACGGACTAGGATGTGCATGAGGTCAGTCTGAGAAACCGGTAGGTAGGTATTCGGCGGGAGCGTCTACATTCTATATCGATTGCACTCTTTTGGGAAGGAGGATTGTTTATTCGATACGATGAACGATATCATACAACTGGTACAGCGAATGTGAAATGTGTTGTTACATTGTACGGACGAAGAAGTGAGATTTTACGTGTTGTTATTGAATGGGTAAGACTAGACCTTCGCTGGTTTATTTGGGTAGAGGGTCAGTACCTTGTTGGTCTTGGTCGATATATCGCGACATTGCTCCCATCAAAATCTTCGCCATCATCTTCAGGTGTTGCTTGCCAGAGGCCTCAGGGTTGTATTTGACCGTGTCGACTATGTCCTAGTAAATCCAACGGGTAATACTTGAGTTCGATAAAAGAGGGAAATGCGTTGGAAACATACTTTGATTTTGTACAATTCTATCAGCTTGTCATCGAGTCGCTGGAGGTTCTTGGTTACCTCCGGAGCATCGCCGATCTGAACAAGCTGAATGCCAAAGGAGAAGGCAGGAAGCCTCTTTTCACCAAGACTTCGACCAATCTCAACAATGACGTCCTCCAAAGAATTTTCTTCTCCTATAAGGACGCTGAAATGAGTTTTTGGCAATGACAATATTACGAGAAATCGGTTACCCGGTTCCATAGCACCATCAGTGATCACAATAACGCTGATGGGACGTTTGTTCTTGTCTAGCTCAAAGAGGAGATCTTGCGACAGAGTTTTGAGTCTCTTGTCGATGGTTATAACACCTAATACAAGGATTGGTCTCGGTTCAGTTATACACTTATAATCCGTAATCGTACCATCTGGAGCGAAGCTGTCTAACTCCGACAAAACCTACAGTCGTTGTTGCCATGTAAGTATAAAAGATAACGAGAATGTTTGACATACCTTCTCGCCCTTAAGGACACTTTCTTCGTTAAAGAAATAGAGGTCCAGGCCTTCAGCATTGTAGTCCCTCAACATCGTAGATATAGCAACTACAGCCTGTTTAGCGTTGTCCCAGGGTGTACCTCTCATCTGAAGACCTTATCAGAACCAAAACGTGACTATCATCGTAAATTCCTCACCGAGAATGAGTCATCGAGGAGTACGACGGTCTTTATCGATCTGCATAAATCCCATCATCTAAGTCGCTCGCATTGGAGAGGATATGAAGATCCGAACCTCAGTTTTTCGGCGAACATATCGGAGAGAGAATATTGAGAGCGAAGACTCGAATAGTAGTAACTAGCTCCCTTGACTAGTATCTCGTATTCACGGACCTAGAGAATATGTAAGCCTCATGTATCATAGATCTGCCTGAGGACAAGGACACACTTTGATGACCTTGCCATTGTAATAGATAGTAGCACCCGATTTGGAGCCAGCCCCATTCACAGTGTCTAAGTAGGAATGAATATCAAAGCTAAATACACAAGGGATTATGTTACGTACATATGCCATCCTATATTTACAGGATTTTAATTAGATGATGTTGATGCAGAATGGACGAATGTTAAGCCTTGCCTCGTAGAATGTGCGTGCAACATAGAGCTTTTTTCCTAGACCGTCAGCGCCGATAACAACAGCGTTCTGAGGGATGATCTGGTGTGAAGTAACGAGGACAGAGTCGTTCTTGTTTTCTTCAGGCTCGACAAAGATCTGGTATAGAGGGTTAGTAAGTTGATAGTACGCAACACTCAAGAACGAGCACACACCCATGCGTACGGCGTCTGGGAAGGGTTTTTTGTGAGGTCGGCCGTTACATTTCGAGCCGTCGCGAGCCAATCTTCCTTCGATTGAAAAGACCTCTTCGCAGTGAAAGATCCGGGGAAGTCAGAGATGATGTCTGAGGAGGAAACCATATCGATGAGACAATGATGTATGTACTAGAGATGATGTGTTAGAGAGAAATATGAATGAAGGCGAAGCTGGAGTTGACCGGACTAGACTTGTTAGCTTTTATAGAAAAAATGGGGGGACTTGATACGGAGCGGACCTTCCGTTCTATATCTACAACGATGTATCAACTCAACGGTAAGCTGGATGCGAGGCTTGGAAGGAAGATGAAAAAGAACGAACGTGACGAGAACGTTGCAGCGATAGCAAAGCTAAGTTATTGCAGCTCCAAGCAGCCCATATGTGCAGACACAATCTTTGAGTAAGAATGACCTGGTGAAGAGGTACATGTAGAATTCGAACGGTACATGATCACTTTATCTGTTTGATCATAACCTGGATGAGACTCGGAGATCGTTAATTTTAATGAAGGCAGTGAAAGTTAAAGTTCTGTCAGGGAGTACGTACCGGAAAGAAACAGGTCTCCTCAATGTAAGCATGACAGTCAATTCTAAATAAAGTTGTTCCCCCAACACGTTGCGAATGTAAGCATGACGAGGGTTTTACACATATGAGTACCTCTCAGACATACGGCTTCGCAAGAATACTGGGAGGGATCATGAGACTGAAAGTAGGGCGCGACACCTATGTGGCACCGACAGGTCTAGGCGTTGAGAGGAAAGTTCGCATAAGAAGGGTGTCGCATTTGCTTGCTGAGGACTTAGGTCACTGTAACGAGTACACTAGAAACGCAATGTCTACAACTTGATTCGGGACTCTGCTTGCAATGTACGCTCTGATTTTGGCATCTACATCGAGAAGATAGTCGCTCTCTATCATACTTGCAATGTTGAAAGTTGCGCAATCAATGCGTCTTTTTGCTATCAATTGGAGCAGTCAATATTCAATCTTCATAATCTAATTGTGTCGTCGACAAGCATGCAGATAGGTTACATCTGGAAAGTCTAGCGAGAAAGAATTGGATGGAGCTCGCTATTCAGAGAGGAGAGATCATGGTGGAGTGAAGTCTTAGCCTCTAACCTCTGCTGATGGCTAGCATAAATATTATCTTATTAATTTCACAATAGTCTTTATTAATATTGACAGATATAAGTTTGGTAGTAAGTAAGCTTACTAGTTACTACCTAAGCCCAGTAAGTTTAAGTACTTATAGTCAGTAGCATAGCATTGGTAATATTAGCTAATATTCGGCTTTAGAGTAATATACCGGGCCTGTCCGATATTTACTGCATACCATATCACTACGGTCACGATGGAACTCAAGGACGTCGAGCTTCACATAGAATCAGACGGCCACCGTGTATCTGAATACCAAATAAAGACGGAACTTGATAAGAAGACTATTACATGCTTCATTCCAAGTACCGCTGGCAAAGTACGTAGTCGGCCACTGTCTGAACGATTTACTTGCTACTGGGGAAATGCAAATCTTACTGACTTGAAAATAACAAACAGAAGTTTGAGATCTATTGCGTCTCCAAGAGGCCTGAACTTTTGGCGGTATACTGTACCATCGATGGTCGTCAGATCAATGGAACATTGTGTTCACCGTTCGCGTCCAGTTCGATAAAAGGCTTATTCTCTGCCGAAGACAAGATTGCGCCTTTACTCTTTTCTAGCTTAGTTCTAGTAGGTGAGTATTCTATATCACCTCCTTTCTATCTCTTAAAATTATTCCATAGATGACGAAACCTTTTCTTCGGATAGTGAAACACTTGGAAAGTTGGGCACGATAGAGCTTCAAGTCATTCGCGTACATCGTACAGGTACCTCTCCAACCGCCTTGCTCGCAACTCCAAAGTGCATTGGTCCCGTACATGAGAAGAGCAAAAAGGTTGGAGGGCACTGTATCTCGTATGTAGCAGTGGCCTACTGTTGGTATTCTTGTTGACCTGTTGATCTAGCTTCGGAGAAGCATCTACCTGTGCCCCTGTTTCATGGGCAATCACAACCCCTATGTATCCTGCAGAAGGAAACTGGGCCAAATTTATCTTCAAATACAGACCAGAAGGTACATAACTTGCATAAAGGCTTCTCAGAGGTACTCAGCTAGATTCTTGCATTTAGAGATTTTACGTGCGCAAGGTATCATCGAGAAGCCGAAGACACCCCCACATAAATCTGGACCTGTCATGGCACCACTAAAACGATCAAGGAGTGCTGCTCTTGCAGAAGAGAACCAAACACCGAAGCTGTCAAGTACCTCTCAAGTAAGAGACCCCAGGGCCGTTCGCGCTAAGCATTTTTGATAATATTTCTTTGATAGGAGCATCCAGCCAAAAAGGTTAAGACAGAACGACAAGACGAAGATGTTATTGATCTAACACAGGTGGGAGAGGACCCGCCGAAGCTGTTGGATCCATCTTTGCGAGGAACGGTTATCGACTTGACTCTGGACGACTGAGTCATGTCTCAGGACCATCTATTTTAATGGGTTTTTATTTGAGTTCTTGGTTAGTACAACATATGAGTTCCTTTGGAACCTTAATACCTACATGTATTATCTGGTCATGATGAATCCTTATTTCTATACGCAATGATAATGATTCCGACTCCAAACCTGGGTTAGCGCTTAAATGGGGGCTCGCGTCTGGATCCCCACAATGACCTTACCATCATCACCACCTACCACCATCGAATATTGATTGTTCGCAGAACATGGATAAAATCTTGGAACTTTTCCAGTCTACTGTCCTCCCTGAAGATTTTATCTCAATACTCATAGAGCTACTCCGCAAAAGTTGCCCCCCTGACAGAACGCCTGACACGAATGACGTTCTGTCCAACCAGATAAAAGGTTTCCCGACAAACCGTTTCCTGCGATTCGTCATAACGGATCCATCCCAGTGGTGCATCCGGTGGTTGAGATATATCGAAGGAGCGGTCAGCGTGCACGCTCGTATAGCAGAGGCTCTAGAGCTATCATAATTAGGACACGCGGTTGTGACAGAGATATTTGGGAACAGTCCATACCCGAAGTCCACTATCCGTACCATACGTGTTGATAGCTTATGTCTCACGTTTACCCGAGCCTACACAGGCCCATCCACGAATCAGGCTTCTACGTAGAGGAGAATATATCCGGCGGGTATCATTGGCATTGTCTTCAAGGAAGAATGTGGACTTGCGCCCTCTGGTTTTCTGGATGCGGACTTCACTAACATCGATCGTCCTTTTTCTCATTTATTTAGGAAAAACATAATTATTTGAATCTACTTTAATAGTAGTACAGCGAGACTAAGTATCGTTATGAGGTTACTGCTCGGCGCGCCAAGTGGATACATTCTCAACTTCTTCGAAAATCATCTTGAACATGATGGAATGCTGGATTTGCTAGGTACAAACCAGGGACAAAGTTAACGGTATATCATTTATTACATATCTATCGTTCTATTCACTGGTCGTCTGTCGTACGAAGTGTGTACCGTCAACGAAAATCATAAATGTAGAGGCGGAGGCTCTTCCAATGTGGTACGACGACCCAATCGTCCCACCTCCTTGTCGTAGAATTCTTGAAGCGAATCAGGGTTATTACAGAAGTTTGTCAACTCGAGGCGAAGTTCCTCCGCGACCGATGCAGGCCGTGGCACCTTTTGCGCGGTGCTGATCCTCCCTTGTAACATAAGTCTGTTGGTTAAGAATAGATAACCTTGAGAACCTCCCAAAACTTGAATGAACGCAACGCCGGTGCGATGGACCCATTGGGAATAAGAGAAAGGCGCTCGACGATAGGAATATACAACGTCCACTTGATCAGGGTAAAGATTGCCAGCTTCTATATCAAGGACAAACCCAAAATGACGAAGGAGAGCAGACTCAAAGTAGTTTGCCGTTTGAGTACCTTCTGGAATTCGCTCCTCTAGATCTGGAATAGAAGGAGGCTCAACCGCTAACGGAATTGGGCAACAAGACTGGAACGGATTGCGGTCCCTGATGTCGCTGATCTGAGAAACATAACCTTCGACAAGTTTTAGTCCATAGCGTTCGATGGATCTGCTCCACTGACGAAGAACGTCATCGATGCACCGAGCAGTCGTCCCAACCCATTGTAGCTCAAAATGGAAACATGTGGCTGGATTGTGAATAATGTCATGGTGTAAGACCACCGACTCAGCTTGGTCGCTGCGCTATGTCTCAAGTCAGTACTAGTTATACATCACCTCTAAGATACTCCTACCTTATTCGGATCGATATCAATAACCATACTTTGGCTGAGTATGAGTCTCTTCTTGTTTTTACGTCCGGGTGTCAGGTTTCGGACACCACTGGTTGGATTCCCACTCTGCCGGGAAGTGAATTCTTCTCCAGAGACATGTCGGTTGGCGCGGAACCAGCCTCCGCTGCGAGGTGTCATTGCGATGATATACTCACCACGCAGCATATAGAAATAATGTCTTTCACTCATATTAGTACATCCATCTTGGGGAAGACAAGAGCACGTACCCATCTAAGAAACCATGAGCACCTCGGCAATGCTCGAACAACCCTTGCTCTTGGAGCTTTGCGCCCCGTTCCACAGCTTGCTCTCTGTTCGAGATGTCCCGGAACTCCCTGACAAGCCAAGATACGAAATCGGAACCCGTAAACGAATTAGGATACGTGTTCCCGTGCCATCGGTAGTCCTTGATGGGCACACCATCTTCTTCTCTCATGGCTTTAGCAATTGCTTGAAGATTCATTTCAGAAGTATCACGTTCGCTTTTCATTTTCTTCCGTAGAGGACCTGATGCATGTATCTCGTCCAGCCTAGCAACAGTAGATTCATCTAGGACCGAAGCAACAGGGTCCAAATCTGTTGGTAAGAACCGAACAGGCGGCAGTGACTTGCCCTTGTCCTCTGGTGAAATCCAACGAATCTTTGAGAATAGATCGGCCAATTTATCCATCCCGAGCAACCTAATCTCTTCGTCGTTGAGCCTTTCGCCGGCAGGGCCAACGTTATTAACGCTAGATTTTGGGACATCGTCTGAGGGAATGACAAGAAAGCGGGTGCGCCAGTAACGCAGCGATTCGTTGAATTGGCTCTCATAGCCGGCGACGAGCATGTCCAATCTGCGGCCCGATCAGCGACATGGAACTACAGACTATACCCCAGCACTCACCTATTCCATCCATAACTTTCTAGGCCTTGCGATTCAAAAGTCGTGGAAAGTTCCGTATAGCCTATACCCAATTTCGGCCAGATCAAACACTCGTATTTGAACGTTTGTGAATGGGGCAAGCGTCTGACATATCGCCTGACGTGCACGGTATCACCTCTGTAAGAGATTCGATGGATCTCGTTACTCATGCTGAGATATACGGGCTCGTCAGGCGATTCGAGGACTTCGGCTGCTCCAGAAGGTTTGGGAGTAGCGTCTTCCGTAGCGATGTACATGGTACTTCGACGAGCCACTTGGGCAAAGCTATCACCGTTCGAGCTATCGTTTGATGATCGGAGCACAAACTGGTAACCTTGTGCAAGACGTAATGCAACCATTCCTCGCATAACTACCAATGCCCAAGCACGACGCACGGTGTCCGGGTGTCCGGTGGTAGATGGTGGGCGTATAAGAAATGATCGCATTTCGGGAGGGTCAATAACGAAATCGTAGGAATGGACATCGTAGGATAGATCAAGCTCGGATGAAGGAGGGAAATATTCCACCGTGAGAGGAAGACATCCTGGAGTGACCATCGCTTTCCACTTGATCTTATGTTTGGATAGTGGTTGAGCGAATATGTGTTGCCATCGCTGTGCCAAAGAAGATACTGTGTATGGGACAGAAACTGTTGGCTTCAAAGGATTTGTTCGAACGGCAGGTGAGGACGAGAACGTTAAAGGTAAAATGCCTGAGCTGATAGTGCCGCTTCGACGCTTCCCAAAAGTGACTTCGTCTCGGGGTGGTGTGCCAATCGGTGAGTGTCGCGGAAGAGAGGCTCGATGAGGGTGTAGACTGTCATCATCATATTTCCCTAAACCTGATCTCCCAACCGATGGGTTTTTTATGTTCATTGGTTTCGGGGGTCGGCTACCCAGATGCGTCATATTCACAGTGGACTTGCTAGCACTGGCCACAGTAGACATTCCAGTCGAAGTCGAGGGCTGCTGTTGTGTTTTGGGTTCATCCGGGAGTGAAGATGTCTGCGAAGACTGACCCTGATTACCCGGTCGAAACTGGCTCAGGAACCACCCGGGTGAGAAAAAGGACTTTGAGGCAGGTCTACTACTGGTTGAACGTTGGGCTGCTTCAGCGGTGGTTTCCAAAGTTTCTTTGGATGAGTTTTCTGATCGCAGCGATAGGGTGGACCTTTGAGAGGGGGATATACTGAGAGTCGTAGAGTGTCGTTTTGGATCCAGAGTAGAGTACTCTGGGGGCAGGTCCGTCGCAGGTTTGTGTGGACTCTCTTGGATAGGAGGAATTCGTGTGCTGTCTGAAAGTCGATTAGAGAGTGATCGTTTGAGAGGTTCGTTCAATCGTAAGGATCCGCTGACCATAGACCCACTTGTGGAAGAAGAAGATACAGAATTACGACTAAGGGTAGGAATCTTCGGTTGATCTTTGGGCGCAAAAATTTCCGTATCATAAGTATCTGCTTCTTCCTTGGATATACCCCTTCTCGATGAATCTGTCCAGATAGTTACCGGCTGCCCCGGATACTTCATGTCAGGAAGCAATGAAATGGTATTGTCTGACAAAACGTCGTGTTCCAACAGACCAAGCATTTCGATTTCGCGCATCCTCGCACGTGCCACAAATCTATATAACGTCCCGCTCAGTTTTCAAAGAGAAGATAGCAAAGACAGATACAGACCTGTCCTCTCTGAAAGGCAAGTCCATCTGCTTGTCCCAGAACGACACAGACATCCAGAAGGGTTCCCACCAGAACGTTAGCTTCTCCTTATCAAACTTGGGGGGCATATCGCCACCCCATAAGGGATCCGAGGAGCGTGCGCCTGCTTTGCCACTATGTTCGACTCGAAAATCCGGTTCAGCCCCGCGGAAACAAAACACGGGGCACTGGTGTAGTGGTGGTTTCGTCAGCGCTACGAGATCGACTGGAAAACCTTGGTCAAGCATGCGAGTGGTGGTCAGACGAAGCAAATTTTTGTTTACGCGGAAGTAACCCGTTCCTGGCGTGATGATGATTGTAGCTGATCCAGTCAGCGAAAGAGACCGGTCAATGTAGTGTGTTTCAGTAGGATTAAATCCGAGGTTAAGAGCCTCGAGGATTGGTCCATCGTGCGCCTGCGATATTTCGCCAACTAGACGAGCCTGGTCCGGCGATGCACCAGGATCACGGTGATGATGATGCGCCAGAAGGATGTCCCTTTGGAAATCCCAAAACGAATCCTTCAGACTAACTAAAGTCGGCTTCCAGTCATATATAACTTCGAGATCGGTGATAACCTTGAAGAAGTCTTTATACCACCTTCCGTCGTCGTCTTTCCTAATGGGACCTGCGGCATATTCGATCTCCGGCTCGTCGTAGTACACGCGTGAAATGAGAACGATGGTGACAATGTGTGACGTGCCCGCATCGCGCCACTTGGAGAAGAGGGTCGGAAGGAATGAGTGGACTATTTTTTCGTAATACCGTTCTCCGTCACTAGCAAAATCCCAAAATTCGTTACAAACCTGGATGAAAATGGTCACCTTTGCGGATAATGACCGGAAAACGATCTTGGTTTGGGGTGTTATGCAAGCTGTCGAGACCTGAGCATCTTCAGTTAGGCGGTGAAGGTGAATCATCGAGACCATTACCTTCTTGCCTTTGATGTATATAGCGTTCACCTTAGCAGCTATAACACCGATAAACGAGACATCTTGTTCTGCATAAAGGCACTGGCCAACGAGATGACGTTCAAGTCGCCACATTTCGTTGCGACCAAGATATTGATCCTGAAACACAAGTTCAACATGATCTGCACCCCAGACTTTAGGGTCAACCTGTCTCGACAATAATCAATGGGATTGTTCATCTGAGCCGTCCGAGTTACCTTTGTCAGCTTGATTTCTCCGGAGTTCTTTACTCCAAATTGTTCGGCTGTTGGCCTAGGAATGGTGATCTGAGTGTATGGTCACTCAGAATACAAGACGGCGAGGAAAAGAGCGCGTACCTGCAGTTGGTGTTTGATATTTTCTTCGTCTTTCGGAACTAGAAACAGGAAACCTTGCCTTGATTCTTCCCAACGTTGATGTGAGACGTGTAGAAGATCGCCTTCTACAGCGCCGGGCCACCAAGCCTTGTTGAAAGTGGTCACAGGTGACTCTTTCGGGTCATGGACCCATGCTGTCAACACCTTGCTATCTCCAAAACGAAGGGGGGCTGGTGTTACCGCTGCCGCCACATTTCGAAATACGCTCTGTGCGGTATTAGATCTTCGACGACCACCGAACTGTGAAGTCTGCGACTCTGATCGCGACATACAATGTTTGACACTGATATTTGACACGAAGTTAGTATTTCATGTCCAAGTCAACAGAATCAACAGATACCAACTTGAAGCGGCTGTTCAAAGTAACCTATTTAGTTGGATTAATCTTACAATATTAGCATCATGATTATTATCATTATCATTATTATTACACGGTCTATAACTTAGATCTAATGATATTAAAATAGCTTACATAATACTTTGATAATTATTCATTAGCTGGAACTGTTGTTACTCCCCCGGCTAACTTCTCATCTAAAGGTTTCTAAGGTCTCGAAAGTCAAATGGACAGTCTTGTCACGATGTTGAATAATACAAGACTACATCTTCATCCATTTCTCCTCCCTAGGTAAAGTTCACACTGTGTCTTGACTCTTGAGTCTTGAGTGACAGTTCGGATCCCAGAACTGTCAATTACGCCAACAACAGACACTTTCATCTCCAGTGTGGATGATACCGGGGATGCGTTATAGCATCTTAAACACGACAGACTTTATACCAGCTCCGAACGGCTGCTTTCTCACTGCGGGATAACTGTCTAACATGGTCTCGGTGCGGTAACATTTAGTACTGATAGCCTTAGTTCTAATCTTCTTATCTATACAATGTAGGATCAAAAACCAGACTGGGCAGCTCTAGAAAGAGCCATACGCGAGGTCGATGAAACGAAGATCAAAGACTTCAAGGAGGACATAGATACTTTATTGGTATTTGTAAGTTAATATCTACCGAGTACACTCTTTTTATGATACCGTACTTACAATTTCACTCACTCATAGGCAGGGTTATTCTCGGCCGTCACAACGACTTTTCTCGTGGACTCATACAAAAGTCTACAGAGTGACTCAGCAGCTACCACTAATATCCTCCTTGCACGAATGCTTCTTCAGTCGCAGAATTCATTGACAGGAATTCCTGATACCATTTCCCTGGATCAAGACCTTGCCTGTATCGTGACCTCGACATGCTCGTTTGAACCACCATTAGCAGCGAAACGTGTGAATGTCTTGTGGTTCTCGAGCCTTATCATCAGTCTCATCGCTGTCTCTCTCGGCATGCTTGTGAAACAATGGCTACGGGAGTTCCTAGCTGGCGAATATACTTCCCCTCAAATCCGCATTAGAGTTCGTTTTTTCCGGTATACAGGATTGCTGAACTGGGGAGTGTTTGAAGTTGTTGGTATATTACCAATTTTGCTCCAAATTTCACTTGGGTTGTTCCTCGTCGGAATGTGTTTCTTTACACGATCTGTAAACCATACAGTGGGATTCGTTAGCCTGCCGCTCGTCACTGTGTGGGGCTCCATCCTTGTTATCGCAACTTTGGCCCCAGCGTTTTCCCCCAGATGCCCCTACAAGACGACGTTTTTAAAGGACACAATGAAATCCGCCCGCTCCTTCCTTTACGACAACTTCCCCCCTCTTAGACCAATATATGAAATGTGCATGACCAATCCATTTACGCAACATGTCATACGCCGAAAACCAACCCCTACACAACCGTTCGAGGAGGAATCGCTGATCGCAATGGGCCTAGGCGGCGATCTCGACATCTTTGTTGCCCTAGATGGTCTCCAGGTTGACGATGTATTGCTATCAAGCACCATCATAAATTCCCTAGCCACAGAGTATACACAACAATCGCAGGGTTCTTTTCAAGAAGAACACATTATGCGGTTTCTACTCAAGGTACTCGAACACCGTGTCGGGCACCCTTTGAGTATGAGCGAGCAAACCAGATTTGATTTACGAGGCAGAATCAATCTACTTGCATGGACAAGCGTTGTTGAGACGATTTCCATGATTCTGCGTTGCCACATTACGCAGAGCACCGCAGATGATGTAGATGGCGACACAACCTGGCCTACATGGGTATCATGCGCCATTGTGATCCTACTCTCTCAAGTCGGATTCGCCCTTCCGGATAGCGGATATGAAGCATTGGTGGCATGCTTGCGATCCAAGCCGCAAGCTACAGCCCATGTTATCTGGCTTTGTCTTCCGTCTCCGACAAACCCAAACTATTCAACTATCTATATGAACGCTCACACCGACTCCGTCGGTCATCCCTGTCAAGATCTTCGTGTTCTTCTCGGTCGTTTACACGGCGAAGACTTATTGTCTTCGCTCAACGCATTGTGCGGGTATCGGTCTCAACATGATCAGCACGTGTCCTTGATGGAGCTCTGTAACGAGATCATGCATGATACCGATACAACCTTGACGATGCATTCGAATGTCGCACGAGATTGGTGGGAATCGCCGTCTGATATGTGCACCTCAATTCTGGACCTTCTCATCGCCGAAGTGTATTCAGCATTATCTACACCGAGCTTGCACGACCATCAAAATTGGGTTATACAGGCAGGTCTCATCACCTTCTCACACTACCGTCGCTGGACCGCAAAACACATCCGTTCAACAATATTGCTCCTCACTTCCGAGTCAGATACAGCAAGACTCATTCGATGCTTCCAACTATTCGTTAAATTTGATGAAGATGTGTCCGCCACGGCTTCCATTGATGCGATATCCTATGTCTATTCTAAACATATGAACTTGGACGGTCAGTCGATCCTTTATACAGTCCAGTTATGCGAGCTGACAATTTTTAGAACGAGTATCTATGGCGGACAAATTTACTCAAATGTTTCGAACCCTCACACAACACGAAAGATACAGTTTCAATTACCTCTTGGTGGCAGAACTCGTCATGATTTTGATATTGGAAGAGAAAGCTCGTCCAGAACGCGACCCTAATGGACCACAGCTGATCAATCCATGGCTATGGCTCTCTGAGAGTATTGCCATGTGCTCGAGGGTGTATAATTGGCATACTCTACTAGAACAGGATCGTGAAAGAGTGACGAGATGCTTCAAGCTGTTCGAAAAGTGTACAGAGGAATTGACGTCAAGTAATTCGCATCCAAGTTTGTATGCACTTACCAGTGTAATGAGGGGGATCGCAGAAACGGCCCCTACTCAGAATTAAAGCAGATTTCCGACAATTGCTGTATGTTTGGGATTCCCTTCCTGTGTACTCTCCACTGCATCCTCATGGATAACATAATCCCATTTCAGATGACTACGTGATAACTCTGGTATATGACCGCAGGATAAGATCCTAACTCCAGCTACGCCTAATTCAAGGATTTCCAATGGGGTTGAATTCCCAGATCTGATTCAGGTTACCTGTGTAGGGCTCGATAAGAACCTGACAAGCATGATAATCAGACGTGATTGCTGTGATATTCGACTAGCTGGAACATACCGTGGCGCTGACATTGGTGGGGGACGTGAAACAGCCGATGCTGATGGGTGAGCCGCAGATGCTATGAGATTGACATGTGTGAACAATGGAAGTGATTATAAGGACTTGCTAAGAACTTACAAGGCACCGCCTGGAGCAGGTTGGATGGTGAGAACAGATCGAGTGTTCGGATTGACTACGGGCGTGAAATTATCCTATACAGTCATATGTTAACTGAGGATTTATCATGTAACATACGAGTCATCCTACAGCGCTGTCCACGTTGATCAACATCCAGCTAGGGCCGAGAGTGGTCTGTAATGTCCCAGTATCGGAAGAGAGTGTAGCGAAGTTCCAGTGCAACGAGCCTCCCACAGGGGGTTTCTCAAGGAGTTCAACAGTGACCTATAACGAGTCAGTACTAACAAGGGGGAAGGTGTAGAAAAGATACACATACTGGGGTTCCTGCGGCTGGTAACGAGTTTCAATAATGAGCACATTCCAGTATTTTCTGTGACTCACTTTGCTTTCCACCTTTCTCACTCAACCATAATCCGGTATCAGCATTCTGAATGCGATATTCACCCTTCGGAGGGACGGGGAGAGCTAGGAATAAGGGATAAAGGCTTAGCACACTAAGGTGAATAAGAGAGAAAACCGTACCCGGCTTAGCTACTACAGCACAGAAAGCGGCACTGAGAGCGACGAGCTTGGTGAAGGAGGAGATGAACATGATGGTTTCGAGATTGGGATTGTATGAGAGTTGCTAGACAAGGGAGCTGATACTACCTGGTACTGAGGAGGTATGCAAGCTTCAGGCGTGCCTTTATACCTGAAAGACCCACAAACAAGCGTCTTTGGATTGAATTATGTGTATTTTCTCTCAGACTAGCCGACCAGACTGTCAATTATGCCTGGTTTCGAATGTCAGACGGTGTTTTCTGAGTCGAAAGCAATGGAACTCGTCAGTACAAGACCTCCGCAATATCACTATAACCGACAGACGAAGAACCTGCCTTCCAGGACAGAACATCGAGTAGATAGATTGTCGCTGTAGGTCCTGTACAAAACAGTGAATACGAATGTTAACGTCGAGGATAGAATGTTTCTTTGGAGTGTATTGATCTTAATTGCGTATTGATCCAGGAGTTAGCGCAGCCCTTGCCGCAGTCTATGACCTCTGTATCATTCTTGGTGTCAAACGAGCATTGTACTATTGAGTGGTGAATGGCATAATAAAGATGTTTGTGCGTTGGGGGAATGCAGTCTGCCTAATGCAAGGTCCTGAAAGGCTCATATGTAGCAACGTACCGTATTGCAGTAGTCAAGAGCGCAAGATTTCGCGGCATTATTGCTACAATACGAGAGGTTAAAGCTTAAGCACAGGCCTTGACTTCTATTCCGCCGAAGACATATTCTGATGGATAGATTGGTAGCAAGCTAAAATTAGCTTATTGTGCCGCATTGAAGCCTATTGCGAAGACACAAGCGAGTCGGAGTAGAAAGAAGGATATTGAACCCTAGTTTCAGTTGAGCATGTAACATGGAATCATACTCGAAGTGAGAGATTTCGGAGTGATCATTACTAGTTGCACCCCGTTATTGTTAGCTTAATGGAAAATTCGAAAGTGCAGCGGTTATTCGGTCGGGAACATACAAATTATGACAGAGAGAGCCAAGCAATCGAGTCATTAGGATATATACCCGACCCAAGAGGTTCTGATGATGAAAAGAGTAAGACAAGGCAATCATTCAAGTTCTTCGTCAGTCCGTCTTCGGCAACGGCCGGCATATGTCTCATACAGGCAACAGCTTTGAGAACTAACAATGACAAACAACATCTTAGTTAGTTCCACCACTAGATGATATCATCGTCTCATACTCCAAGAGCACATGAAATAATTTGATCCACCGCGTAACTGTCAATATTTTTCGACAAAAAAAACAAGGATTGTGACCCGGTACTACGTATACACACATGGCAGTCGTGAGCTTCGAGATATTGGTAAATGCATGTGAAGGGTTTTTATGAATGAAATATTCTGAAGGCTCTGTATACCATCCGACTCTGTGAATTGACTAGCATGGCGTAGAAAGATATGGACCGTGCCGGATGGCGGGACAAAGGGCTAAGGTCGACTTTGCGGTTGCATAAAGTTGATGGAGAAACGGGAAGGGAAAGGGGAAAGACTCGGTTCAAGTTGGTCTCGCCTCAGAAATATATACTTATTGTCTGGCAGGGAGTGAATGAGAATCCTTCCATTTGAGTCAGGAATCTTTGTTGAATCAGCGCACATCAACAATCTAGCAAGAAGCAGAAACTATTTCTCTCACTAGTCCAATGTCAATATTCTGATATTCAAGCTCGGATCCCGCCGAGAAGGCTCTGTCGATAAGAACGATAAATCCAAATGTGAACCATAGTCAGGAGTAGGTGACGTACGTGCATAAATGCATTTAACCCAACAAAGTGAGTAATACGAATAGTACAGGGTATCTTCCTTGGTTAGATCATCTAAAAGCCCGACTAATAGAAAAAAAAGAAACTAGGAGAAAAAAGAGAGCGCTGGCTAGAATGCAATGTACGATGTGAGACTGGAAAACGAGAAAGAAACGGAAGGAAAGCTCGACAACAGATGTTCATACAAAAAAGGGCTTATTTAAACGGTACCATAAGAATATGTGTGTTCACAGCATGTACTGTTGGGGGCGATGACAATACCAATGACGATACAGGGAATAACAAGAAACGAGCAACATTTCCAGGCACCTTCAGGTGCAACTGAGACGAACGTAATCATTCTTCGTCCTCGTCCTCCTCTTGAATAGGTTGTCGGAAGGTGGGACCCGAACGTCCTGCAGGAAGTTGTCGCCTACTGTTACGGTTATCAGGGGTGTCAAAAGAGGAGTCGTTGGGCAGAGGTGAGCTCCTTCCTGCAGGTGACCTTCCACCAGTTTTGGCCCGACCACTTCTACCATTACCAGCAGCGGGGACTAAGCTGTTGTGCATACCAGACCGTTTCGAGGGAGTACCTGATCTTCCGAACCCACTGCGAGGTGGAGGTGACACCAAAGGTCCATCAGTAATCTGTGTATACGATGAAGGTGGTGAAGTCAGCGAGTGCATTTGCCCCAGACCACCAGCATATCCAGGTGTGTCGTCATCTTCATCTACCCAGTCCGATTCATCACCCATATTGAGTGATTGCCTGCCAGTAAACACGTCACGTATCCCATTAGCATTTTCGGGTGGAGGCGAGATTGCCAGAATCTCTATTGCCGGCTGAGCAGTACGCGTCTGCCAACCTGGAGGCTCAAGTCCCCACGACTTCTTCCAGCTGCTTCTACCCAAGGAATTCAGATAGCCGCCACTGGCGAAAGGTGTCTGACGCTTGTGTGCGACGAACGTAGATGTGCCATGTGTGTTTCGACGTGGAGTATCGTCAAGTGAAGAGTACGAGTGCCGTTTAGCTGGTGACCCGTTACGTCGTGATTCTGGTTCCGACAGTTCATATAACGAGCCGTGGCGTGATGAGGCCAAAGAATGGTTCGAGGACGCAGAATTTGAACGCAGATGTGCAGAACCCTTCGAGTGTGACGGTTGGATCTGACGGACCACCCGTGTTGACGAACTTGATCCGTGTCTCCGATGATACTTGGGAAGAGGGGAATTTCGACCATAATGCATAGATCCACTGGAGCTTGCCGAAGGTGACTTACGATGTCTGTGGTGGAAACTTTGCATCGAGGCAGGTCTTGAAGCGAGCTCCTCAAGATCAGAATTCGGCGTGTGACTGCCAAACGACCGTCTACCTGCCGCAGAGGGGACATGCTCCATAGGAATATGCACAGCAGACGCAATGGACGACCTTCTCGAATTCACACTGCTCGACCGCCTTGACGAAACCGATGCACGTTTCGCTCTATGGCTCGCAGTGGAGCGTTTATTGCCAACAGTGATAGCTCTGCGTTGCTTGATGGAGCCACGACCACGCCCAGTGACGGGACTTGTATTAGGACTGCCGATACTTCCCCTACCAGAAGGGAGTGAATCGGTCGTCACATGCGGAGCCTCCTTCCGTTTCCCCTTCGCATCTTCCTTGAACCACATCCTGAACGCCGTCAACAGACTAGCACGATTCCGATTCCTGCCATGCTCCCCGATATTGGGCAATGCACCAAGGGTGTCTGCGGGAGAACTGATAGGCGTGTTGGGTGGAGACTGCTTGTTCGTCACAACCCAAGGCGACCCAACACTATTCGAAGGAGTGTGGCCCTCGGTACTACGTGGAGGTGTCGATGGGATAGCGATGTCCTTCAAAGCTTTCAACGGAGGTGATTTCGCCAATCTGCTCGACGAGCTGCCGTGAGAGCTGCGAGGTTCGTCTGGCGAGATCAATCGCTTATCCACAGCTTTCTCCTGAGCCTCTTGCAGAACACGTTCGTTGGATTTCTTTCGTACTAGACCGGCAGCCTCCAATGCGGTGGTGGCTCGTTGCATGATGCTAACGCTCCCCGCTCGGTTCTTCCTTCCCTTCGAGCCTTGGTTGCTCTCTCTGTCCTTCTCCTTGACACTTCCACCTGGGGTTGATGGGTAAGACCGGACAGAAGGATCCAGTGCGGTAGAGGACGAGGTAGGTGAAAGCAAGGGATTTGTAGGAGAGTGAGTTCGAGGGGGCGTAGTGGGTCTTGCGTTTGGGGCTGTCGGTGTTGGTGGGATAAACTGCAACTCGGGCGCAGACCTTGTTACAGCTAAGGAAAGTGGAATAGATGATTTGGTAGCATCGCCAGCAGCTCGTCCGATAGAACGATCTTTCTTTTCTTTCTCTTTCTTCCTGGACGAGCCATCGCCTTTGCTGGTTTCGGCAGGCTGTTCTTCAGGAGGGGTGGTCACCACAGGAACCACCTCTTCCACAGGCGGGTTTTCTATAGCCTTCTTCTCCGCTTTTCGCTTCATCATCCACCATAGTGCGCCTGTCGCGTCACAAGCGTCTGTCAACACAGAATGGACAATCTGACCTGTATCGAAACCGAGTGAAGAAAGACTATTAAGCAAGTCCCTCTCGAGTGGAGTGGAGAAAATAAGAGGAGCAGGTGTGCTGAGCAAGGTAGAGAAATCCTGTGCTGGTTCACTGTCCTTCGACTTTTCAAAGTTACTCGAAGGCGACATTTGCTCGGAAAGTGTAGACGAAACTGAACGTCGTTTTGTTCTCGCCGGGGTACGTGCGGGGTACTGGGGAGGATTTTTCGAAGACGATGCAGTGGTCGTTCGGGAAAGCGAGGGTCTTGAAGGCGAAACGTCCAGGTGAAGATCTGCTGGCGCACTAGTAGCGCCAATAAGTTTCCTCAATGTATCTTCACTTGTCTGAGGTCGGACATCATTAGACGAGTTCGACGTGATTGAAGTCGGCGACTGGAAGACATCATCGACTTGACCGGCTCCGGTATCGTCTGGTGTAGTCGGATTGGAAGGGAAAGGTTCTTCGGAGGCAGAATGGAATGTAGCATCGGAAGCGACGGAGGATGTAGGTTGTGGTTCAACTGCAAGAAATGGTGATGTGAGAGTAGTAATTGCGGGCGGAGATGGCGGCGGTACGAAACTGTCGAGCGGATTAATTTCTACTGGGGCAGGTGTAAGCTTGAACCAGGGATGGTCAAAGATTTGTGCAATAGTGAGACGGTTTGAAGGATCGATGATTAAGATGTTTTTGATGAGATCGCGGGCCTCTGTTAAATGCCATGAATGAAGCAAATTAACTAATGAATAAGGATAATAGACCGACCATCAGAGAGCCAATCGGGATCCTCGAACTCTCCCTTGATAACTTTTTGACGCATCATAAATTCGTCATCGTCATCGAAGGGCAGAGTGCCTGTTAAAAGGGTGTACAGAATTACGCCTAGTGACCACACGTCGACCTCTGTTCGAGAATAAAAATAAACATATGAGCCATGTGTAACAAACAGGCGAGCACTGGATGGTCAGATAGGCATATTTATGTGTCCGAGACTGGGTCTCAGTCTAGCTGTATGCTCCAGAGAGCTGCCAGGTGTTAAGCGACTTGGTAACTTGTCTTGCGCAGCAATAATTTAAGATGCCTAGGTAACACCTATGCAGTGACCTATCTATCTAGACTGTGCTTACCTGGACCCGTATACTTCTTCGACAAAAGCATCTCGGGCGATGCATATCCAGTGGTACCACAGTATGTCTCCAACAGGCTGTTCTTGTCAAACTCCCTCGTGAAGCCGAAGTCGCCAAGCTTGACCCGACATCGTTCGTCGAGCAGGACATTTTCGAGTTTGAGATCCCGGTGCACGATGCCCTTGTCGTGAACGTATGCGACTGCGAGACACAGCTGGCCAAAGAGGACTCTGACCTCATCCTCTCCGAGGCGCCCCTTCTCCGCTAGGTAGTCGAAGAGTTCGCCACCAGAGCACAGTTCCGTGACCAGCCAGATGCTGCTCTCTGTGGCAATGACTTCGTAGAGCTGTGTGACATTGGGGTGATGAAGCTGGCGATGGTGATGTATCTCCCTT
Source organism: Cerrena zonata (assembly GCA_038087015.1). NCBI lineage: Eukaryota > Fungi > Basidiomycota > Agaricomycetes > Polyporales > Cerrenaceae > Cerrena > Cerrena zonata. The sequence continues at coordinate 719,398 of JASBNA010000005.1, forward strand.
GTGAGGGAAGGAGACATGGCTTTGGGGATCTGCTTGATAGCCACCTTCATTCCGGTTAGACGATGCACGCCCATCCTAACCTTGCCATAGGTTCCTAGGTACTTGTGAGGTGATAGGTGAGACGGTGGGCCACAGGAACATACCCTCGCCAATAACCTTTCCTAAGGTATAGTTTCCGACGACCCTAATCTTCTGGGACGAGAGCTCCTTGCCCAGTTCATTGTATGCGCTTGCTAGTTGTGCCTTGTGGTTTTGTACTTGAGAAACAGAGCCAGTGGGACGATGTCCGCGAGAGGCCATGGTATCATTTAAAGAAAGAAAAGAACGACAGTGAGTAGGAAGCGACGCAGATGAATGATGTATCAAACAACGAAGAACATCGAAGAGATGTATAACAAATGTTGGCCACCCAGGTTGAATGATACAAATGAGATAATAGGCTATAAGTAGTAGATATTTATTTATTGCTAATATAGCCTAGGAGAGATTAGTATGATCGAAAGCTATATTTGCGCCTTGTGGCGGTAACCGTTTGCTGTGAACTGCGGCAGCGTCACAACACCTTGAACACCCTCCACGACCATCTTCGACGGGCTCGACGACTTTCCTCTTTCTTCAATCTCCCCCACCACCAGCTTCATTGTTACGGTACGCAGCGACCAGTAAACACTCACTTTAAGCCTCGTAGCTGACCAGTCGCTATCTATCCGACAGACACCCATTCCCACGTCTCAATCATGTTCGTATTGCTCGCATTGTTGCAGTTTCCTCAAATGCTCATTCTGAAATTCCTAAAATCTCTTCCTTGAACTCCTTGCTTTATAGGTCTGAACCCTACGACCCTTATCTCCCCCGCGGTGGCTCTTCAAATGGCGCTCCTCCCGCTGCCGGCAACTCCAAAACAGCTGCCATTCAGGCGCAGATCGATGACACCGTTGGAATCATGAGAGAAAACATCACGAAGGTCGCGGAACGTGGAGAGCGATTGGATCAACTACAAGACAAAACTGGTATGTTCTTCAATCTATGCGTATCTCTTGCCGAAGAGAAACGTACACTTCACCTCTGAGCTAATACACTATGTGTCAGACAATTTGGCTGTTTCTGCACAAGGATTCCGTCGCGGTGCGAACCGGGTCCGAAAGGTGCGTTCAGTATAGCTTTGCAAAGTTCGTTCATATCTGACCTAACTTCTCTCTAGAACATGTGGTAAGCTTGTATTATGCTTTCGGCTTGTGATTATGTCTCACCCTGTCTATTTCAACCCTGAAGGTGGAAGGATATGAAGGTAATGCACCTTCTCCTATATCACAAATTTCATCCATTGATTTTGCTTTAGATGCGAATAATTATCGGAGTCGCCATTGCTATCATTATTGTCATCATCGTAGTGTCCGTCGTGAAGGCCACGCACAAATAAACGCCATATTTATGCGCTCACCCCGCCCTACCCGAGGTCCCTTTCTTTACCCCCTACTCTTCAGGGATCCACCCATACACTGCTGGGCGATTACTGTGTTGTATCTACTCTTTTTCGTCTACTGTAATCTCTTGTCAGTGCCTCGCAGTGATGCAGGAGGACTTATGCCATCGCTTTTCTTCTCTCTCCGTCCCTCAGGCTCGCGTACGTAGTGTCTAGTGTCTTAGTCCTTTATTCTTTATCACATGTTTTTGGATTCTTTGTGGACGCTTCTTTGAAAATTTGATTTCCTTCTCCCGAAATCATCGTGACCACAGGAGTGACAGTCATCGTATATGGTAATGTGCTAGATGGTACAGGTTGGAATAAGATGATATGTGTAAGTTCCGATTGGACGAGTAGGTCCATATGGGCCCACCCAGAACACGAGGGGTCGTTCTTGCCATCCTCGATGTTCGCTTAGCAAATTGGTTGATCGACAGGGATCGAGTGTTCGGGGTGTTGAATGACGCCTGGGACTTCTGGAAGTGTACTGTATGTTCAACCTCTTTCTTTGGGGTGATCTGCGGTATGTATAGAATTAACCTCATCGTTCCCACCGTAGGGTCTCATTTAACGTGTATTTCAGCCGTATTCTCAGGCTGAGCGGAGTAAACTTGATGAATCGCGGCTAGAACAGCGGTAGACTACCACCGTGACAATGTCCGACACAAAGAATGTCGTCTCAGAGAGTCGTACGACGCCGGCGTATTACTCTGACTTCGAGAAGTTTCACCACCCGTAAGTGTTCACTGTGACACATGTATCGACGATGAATCACTGAGTCAGACTGTGAACCAGTATCCGACGACCACCCTCAGACCCTCCGAGCCCCCTCACAGGCTTCATAATCCTCTTTACCTCTCTGACCTTCCTCATCTTAGGCTCATATGCAACACTCTTCAGTGCCTTGGTCCCTCGGACCGGCGTATGGGTGAGTCGTCTCCATTTCTATCTCTAGTCCCTGAGATCCTTGATGTTCCTATTACTGACGACGACGACATCACCTTCTCGACAGATATTGGATGCGCTGGCAGATGACAATCACTATAAATACTTCGCGGTCCTTCTGGTCCCCACCACGGCATACTTTGTGATTGCGAATTGGGTTGGGTGGCAATATTATCGTAATTCTTGACGAGACAAGATCGCGATCGTGTCACCGTTACGATTAGAATTTGTATCACTCGGCGAGACAAAGTTGTACTTCTCGAATCGGAATCATGTAGGAAGGTTCGAACGTGTCTGCGATAGATCTCAGGAGCTATGATTAGGCTCCTAGATGTAGATGTCCGTGCCAGATCTCAGAACACCAGCAGGAAACAGTGTCAGAATGACCCCTATACAATCTACAACCGGATCATTCCTAACGCAGTCGCAGGGACCTACGTGTTGACTGCGCCGAGAAGCCATATCACAACTCGCAGCAGAATGTATAGCACCAAGCAAATATAACATTCAGTTTGAGTCAACGGACGTACGGATCTCGCATTCAAATGCAACGCGATAACTTGCCAGTCAATACTGTCATGTGTTACTTAGTGGCAGGTGGCAACCGAGGGTTTCCGAGTCTACTTAAGTACAGTATCTAGATGACGACTAGGCTGAGGTAGTTTCGGTTGGAAACTGAATCTATACAGTACTCCAACCCTACATGACACCACTCCAACAGACTTCAGTATATCAACGTTCTTTAACGTCCATGTGATTGCCCGATAGCATATTCGTGCAGCTCCGAGGAAATGCAGCGCCTCGGACCCAGTACCGTACTAAACAAAGCCTAAGGGTAACTTTAGTTCCTGAGGCTCAGAACTGAGAAGCCTTGCGAAGTTACAATGGTACGGTACCTTTCTTGAGAACCTTTGTACGCATGGTGCACCAACGGACACAATTAAAAAGGTATAAAGGTATGTATAAGGTGGTCGTAACAGCAAGGGCGTGAGATATCATGAAAAAAATAGGTATGTACAACATTCCTATTGGTGAGTATCGTAAAAGGCAGAAAGGCTCGAGAATCCTAAGTTCCAGAGTTTCTATACGTGAAAATCCGTGACAAAATTCGTAAATGCAAGAAATGCAAATGTAAAGGGGGATGCGGATGTCAAATATAGCCTAATGCTATGTGATGACAACAGGGAATTGGGAGTGGAAAACAAACGATGAGAACCACGAGAGGGGGTCAATAAAGAACCATGCTACAATGGCAGCAAAATATTGCCACCAGGGGTATGTGGGAGGTATAGATGGGAGGCACTGGAGAAAATGAAACTGGGGAATTAGAGGGTGTCGCGGAAGACAGAGTTAGGTAGGTGGGAACGCACGAATCCCGGGAGGGGAGAAGGCGGCACCGCTCGGTATATTTGAAAGCGGTGCCTTGAGAGTAGAGAGGCCGAGAGAAAGAGGAGAAATGAAAAGAAGATAGGAAGGGAATAGAAGAGAGACGGGGAAATCGGAAAGGGAAACGATAAAATAATATGGGAAAGGGAAGCAAAAAGGTGTAAGGTAATATCTACACACCCCAGACAAGCCGAATCCAGGAGACAATGACACAACAGAAAAGAACTATGAGACAGATACAAACAACACAAGAGACAGATTACGGAGCATTAATCGTAGACTACATGAAATCCAACGAAAAGCAAGTTCGAGAGCAGATAGATAAATGTAAACAAAATCATCCTTGAGTAGCGGGGACGCCTAACGAGGAGCAGGAGTCCTAGCGGACCGAGGTGGAGTGGCTATAGACATGGTCCTTGAGCGCAATGGATAACCAGTGGGCGGGCTGGCTTTGTCAGAAGGGAACCATTGCGCATACTTGGGACGGATGATGTCTTTAGCGTACGCCGCCTGTTTGTCCTTTTGAATCTCATCCGAGCTAGACTCGCCCGAACTCGAACGGAACATTTTAGGTACTGCCGAGCTAGAAATCGACAGTTTGCGCGAAGCCTTCTCAGGTCGCACAGATTCAGATCGTTGTATGCCCACCGCGGGGGTTTTGGAGCGTATTGAAGGGGTCATAGATCTGAAGCTCGGAACACTGGGAGGTGCAACTGATGCAGAACGCATGTGGCCAGTTGGTGCTACCGAAGGAGAGCGTGCTGGAATGCTAGGCACGCTTGGCGGTGCAACTGAGGCGGAACGCGCGTGTGTCATAGGACTCAATCTAGAGGCAAGAGGTGAGTGCAAAGTCGGCTTGTACGGAGACGGAGAGGTCGGGGAAGTCGCTCTTGAAGTAGAAGCCGAAGATGTGGGAGACACAGAAGGCATCGTCGAAGACGGACGAGGTGGTGAAACTGGGCTTTTGTTACCGGTCTGTGATAGAGTGAAATAGCTTAGTCATTGAATTCTGATCACAGGGAATGAATGTTTGTCTCACCTTGTAACGATTAAGCTCACTGTGCAACGAATAGCTGTCTGGAACTTGAGAAAAGTGGGAACGCTAAAACAAGTGGTCAGAACTGAAACAGATTACCGAGTCAGATAGTGTGGCTTACCAAGCTAGAAAACAGACCGAGTCAGTATGAGTGATGAAAAATTTTAGGAGGCGGTACACGTACTTGCGTATCTCTGAATCCTTCTTGTCGTTGGAAACTCGTAAATGTTCGACCTCATCCTTGAGATTAGACTCGGTATCACGCGCTGCCTTGATGGCCTCGGAATGAGCCATATGATTCATAAGAATGGCACGAAGGAGAGAAGAGCTGAGACGAAGGGAGGTGGCCTGCGGAGAAGTTCGGCATGTAAGCGAATGAACAGGACGAATCATTTGGAAAGGGCTACGTACCTTCTCGACATATCCATGCGCAGAGAGCCAGTCCTGCAGCTCTCTGTGAAGAGTAGTTACCTCCTCGACTGAACACTTCTTCTCCGCCACTCGGGCCACTTTCTGCTCCAAACGTTTAACCTCAGCACGACGGTTCAAGTTGGCCTGGAGGGGGTCATCGTCGTCAACGGTGTCGTCGACAATGCCATGAGCCGAAGCTGCCGTGCATTGTCGTGGGGTAGACCACCCGCTACTGTTAGGACTAAAGTCAATTCGAATCAAACGAACGGTGTCGCTAGCAAAATGTTCGCGACAGAAAGGACAGGAGGGAGATGTTTTTGGTGTGGCTTTTGAAAGTATAGTATTGCAACAGCTCCTGCATAGTACATGACCTGTGTGTTGCGAAAGGGACATTGTGAGCGTCCATCAATGAAACGATCAGAGGGTGGCACTCACCACAGGGAATACAGTGCGGATAGTTGTGAGGACCGTATTCCTCCGCGCAGACGTCGCAGAGCGAGCCGGGACTAAGGGTTATCATAAGGAAAGACCTTCGAGAAATGTAGTGTCTGAAGGAGAGCAGGGGAGATCATTGAATAAGAGACCGGAAACAAGTGAGACGGGTATATAAGCAGGGTCGGCTTGTGATGCCCAAATAGGGTACCACAAACAATGCACAGCCCTCGTGGCCAAGAATTTTTGCCCTTTGCCCGTCATCGAGAGTGATTGTCCGGACCCGCCTGCGCACACGAAGCATTGCCCACTCACCACCTGGTAATGTTATTTTTATTGTCAGGGGCCCTCCTCCAACGTCAATCCGAGAGTCTCTCCACTGGTTCGTCGCAAGTGCTTGAAGTTTAGCGGCGAATTGGCGGTGAAACCATAAATTTTGTTCGTGCAAATGGCGGGTCCTGTTGGGGATGCTGAGAGAGTAAAGTCAGCTACAGAACCGTCTGCTGGTACTTAAGGCAGGATGATTTGCATGAACTCTCGGACGAGAACAGACGAGGGGGAGGTATGTCGAAGGTGAAAGTGAAGGAAAGAAAAAAAAATACCCACACACGCGTTTATTGCAACTGGCAACAATTCAAACTCCGCTCTCCTAGAATAAGGTTAGGGCTAAGTCCGAGATTCCCGCTCTCTGCTCTATTTTCTCTCACTCAGTGAGTCAATCTAGGAGGCCGTGCAGGTTGTGATGATGGGCTGTTGGAGAGAGGGGCAGCAGATATGATAGAGGCAGTAGTGGCCAGCGGATGTATTTTTCTGCGGACTGTATATCTGAGCAGACAAGCCCTCGCATAAACTAGGGTTACGTTCCAACCTTGCCTCATGGCTCGCTGGGTATCGAAATCTAATCAGGATCAGTACATTCACAACCATTCACAAGACCACTCGTGCTTTTCATTCTACCTCATAGGCACAGAACTGGTCTCGTCAGACCCTGTTCGAACTCTGCGTAGGTCCTATCCGAACCATTCCTGACGTACTGCCAGACTCACCTTACGCCTCTGACACCCACCGTGTTCATATGTGTGAACTTCCAGGCAATAAGCAAATGCATGTTCCAACACGTTGCATCGATGACAATTTAGCAATAATCTCTCCTCTTTGCCTTACGACAGCCGGTGTATCTCCTTTGCCACGGATGTCCTACTTCCGAGTACACCGTTTTACCCTCTACCCAGCTATTCACTCACTGCCGCCCATACCTCTCTTCGATGAAGCTCGATTGCCCCACATTGCTTATGTTCTCCACAGATCTGTAGAGGCTTCGTGAACCATCCAATATCGGGACATTTAGCTCGGAAACCTTGCATCTCGATTGGCGGAACTCGCTCAGACGACTCTATTATCCTATCCGTTACTCATACGAGTCCACTCTCCGCTTTTTGTGGCACGCCTCGTTGCAGGCTTGCTTCCTCCCGCGATTATCAGGGGCGTTATCAGTGAACACGCCTTTCTTCAGCAATTCCGCAGCCGGCTTGTTACACAGCTGACTACACTTGACTACATTAGAAAACACATGCTACGACTGGTTCTGTGATGAGGATATATCACTGACTTCGAAGACCATCGCTACATACATCCATGTGCGATGACCTTTGCAGGAGGTATCTTCACTGAGTACAAACCATTTATACGTCCATCCTTTCTTCGTCTATACCTGACTCCAGATCACCACTTCGGCCCCTAATAAGACTGCAAATTTAGACTCGCAGACGTTCTAATGTGTACCACGGTCATTGCCATCCGCAAGTGTATTTGCTACCAATGTTTTGCCCTTTCTTTCTTATTATTTTCCAACACATCACTAGGCTGTCTGGCCTACAAATGATGATTCGAGAGGTGAGTCTATCTTTCTATCAAGAATTGATTTATTGAATTCTAATATGAATCTTCTCATAGTCGCGACGTGCAATTTCGCGCCCTCTATCATATTGGTCTCATACTACCAATAGAATTGACTCTCGCGTCATATCCCAGCTTTTCATTTGCGATCGACATTTCAAAAACGTTTACTTGACCTTCTTCTACGCCGACATAATCCCACCCTACCTCATAGACTTTTCTTTAGTAACCATACCTTGACTCCGTGGGTTACCGTTTATGATAAACAGCTCGGACTCGTAGTGATCAGGGTTCCCATCCTGAAGACGACAGACCGTGTTGGAGAGACTCTACTTCCCCGATGTAACACGGGTTTCTCCAGCGTCCCCTCCCAGAGTCATCGAGCTACGCGGTCTCTAAAAATATGCTTGGGTCCTCATTTCATAACGATCTCATATCGGCCGACCTGACCTTCATTCTTTCAGATAGAAATCAAATTTTGTCAGCAGGCTCGGTACGTCAGATTTCAAATGTGGTTATCTTCGGGAAAAGGGATGCTGAAGTGATAACAGTCCATTCGAGTTCAAAGTGCTACTTGCTACGAAGATTGTATATACATAGCTCGGTGCAACACGATGCTATCGCTCCTTGCGGCATCTAGAGATCTCTGGACTCAAGATAGCTAACAAGTCTCGGTGTTCAAAGTTTCGGTCCCAGCCTTCCTGAAAATCCATCCACGCTGCATTGTCGTCGATCGAGAGTGTTTACTTATAAACCAGTGGCTCTATTAACTCACTCATGGGGTTCTTACAAGTTCCTACCACTTTCCCACAGGCGACATGTGAACACCATCGATGAAGTTGGCCTTCCACCTTCGGAGGAGATTATCCGCCAGACCGGAAATGGTGTGGACCTTCCGAATGCGATATTAGAGTTGGAACTAGTTTGACGGTATTCGAAAGCAGTCAATGGTCGATGGCTGATAGGATAATGCACGTTTGTCGCAATGTCTCGAACGATCTGTCTCCTGCAATCCTATCTCTATATCCCATTGACAGTGCCGATCTGCCCTCTCTGCCATCCGACTCCGCTCAGAATTCGTTCTATGTTGTAGTGTTCTATCCGTGAGAAAAGCCACTCTGTCTACCCCCTGGGTGTCTTCTATCTCCTACTTCGATGTATGTATGTCATTGGGCGAATCGCTCAGCGCGTTAACACACGTTCGCTTTCATTTCACCATCCTCGCTGTTTGTGTATTACTGAGCCGATGCAATAGAACATGTCTGGAGGATCGAGCCTCATCCTTATCTCTACACCTCGCTTTACCGACCCATATTGTTGGCGAGGTTGGACATCGCAAAGCGGGAGTTCGTTGCGAACAAAGATCCATGCCTCCATCGCGTGTTTCGCTGTCCTTATCGTGAGCGTCCTGGTAATCGAATGTCCTTGCGTGAAAATCAGGGTTCGTATTTGTCTACGAACCACTGAAACCCATTAGGTTGGGTAGTAAACTCCCTGGAGTAAGCGAGCACACGACGAACACATGTAAAGTTTTATCAGCTTCTTACTTTCTTTGAAAGCTACTATCAACCTAGTTCCTATTCAGTCCAGGCTGTCGGCACCGCCTTGTTGATGATGTGGTGATTATTCCGCCATTCTATGGACCGGTGCCTGGGAAGATGGAGATAAGGAATAATTGTGAGTGATGTCCGATTTCCAGTCGTAGGATGACAAATATAAAGCTTATACTTTATTCATATTTGGAGAAGGGCTACCCATTCAACAGCTGACTAGAGCACTATTGGGACATACGGCAACATCAATCGGTGGTCATAATGATGGCTCGGCCGAACTCTCAAAGTGGTGAAGTCTCTGTTCCACCGAAATAGGACACTCATCACAAAATGTATAGAAATACTTCTAGGTCTCGTCTGTGTCAAGGATTAAGTTCTGCAGTCGATATTCTGTGTACGTACGTATAAACGAACTCTGTGGATTCAATACGTTGAACTCCTATACACAGTACTGTATCACCGCTTACTCATGGGCAAGGACTCATGATCTGACGAGGTCTTCGTCAATGAATCGTCAAATCTCAGACGCCAAAATATGTGGCAGCTCAGGGCAAATGAGCGCTTTCTTGGGTTCCAATCACTGCATTCATGGGCCGTATAGCTGCTTTAACATAACCTCTTCCACACTCTCTAGGTCTTCATTTGCCACAAGATTGATTTACTTCTATGATGGGCTAATGTCATGGCCGTGTGTCGTTTATCACTTGCACAGCTTATGCAGGATAATACGGAAAGCCCAGGGGCCAATGGGATACCTCAAGTCTGTTAATTATCCCTACATCAATTCGTACCAATCATGTTTCGGCCCCATTGCCTTTCGAGGCTACTCTGTGGCTAACATGGAACACCGCCAAGGTGAGCAGTGTAAAAGTCAATAAGGGCTACACAGATTCTGACAAAAATACAATGAACGTAAAGACCTGACTCCATAGGTGCAGCGACGAGTAGTATTAACTCAGTGGGGAATTACAAAGCTTCCCTAATTCACGTTGACTTACTCCTTTCTCTATGGACAAAGTTCTCTCGCGTTTCTTCCAAGATACTCCACGAGGTCAAGCCCAGGTTTAGGACAAAAATGGTGCTAGGCTCAAACCGTGTACACGTAGTATGTATATGTCACATTTCTTTCTGTTACTTCGTCTGAAATTGGAATAATTGCAGAGGTTAGTTTACTTACGGTACTGTTCTGGTGCCAATTCAATCACATTCAAATTCATTTTCATTTCCTTCCAAGTCGTACTAGTATAATCAGACTTTACGCAGGCAGCATCACGGGAGTTATAACTTATCGAGGAAGGTAGAACCAAGTCAATTCATTATGTTTCTAACAACGAGAACATTGGATGAATGTTCTAGAGATGTACCAGTCGTGGGACTTTTGTATCTTGGACCCTGCTCAGTAAGCAGGTTTGTGCAGATGGCGTCATCATATTGTTCTCAAGTCTTAACACTCGGAGTTCCGTACGGCCCAAGGGAAAGTTGGCTACAACTTAGAATATAAAGTGGCACCCATGAGAAAGAGAACTGTATCCTCTTTCTTCTCTTCTGAACTACCCCTACTCTGTAATGTCGAACGCTTCGAACAGACTTTTTCAACCCGTTCAAGTAGGAGATATTAAACTCAACCATCGAGTAGTGTTATGCCCTCTTACGCGATACAGAGCTACTAATGATCATGTCATCATATCCGAGCTGGCTTCAGTCTACTACAGCCAGCGAGGTTGTGTCCCTGGAACTTTACTAATAACCGAGGCTACTTTCATTCACCGAAGGGCAGGAGGGTTCGCAAACGTTCCAGCACTAGAGACAGAAGAACAGTTAGCTGCATGGAAGAAGGTTGGTTGACTTTCCCAACATAAATAATAGTTAATAGTAATACACGGTCATTATCCCAGGTCACTGATGCGGTTCATGAGAAAAGGTCCTTCATCTTCTCACAACTGTGGGCTCTTGGTAGAGCAGCGGAGCCCGGTGTGATCGAGGCCGAAAAGTTGGATTATGTTGCTCCATCGGACATAGCTCTCGACGACTGGCCTAAACCCCGTGCATTAACAACTAAAGGTATGTGTTAATACTGACCGTAATTAAAAAGTTAGGAAATTTCTCATGACATGCGTTTGTTATCAGAAATCAAGGAATATGTTCAGTTTTACGCCACAGCAGCATCGAATGCGGTGCATATCGCTGGCTTTGATGGTGTCGAAATTCACGGGGCGAATGGATATCTCGTTGACCAGTTTATTCAAGATGTTAGCAACACTCGAACGGATGAGTATGGAGGATCAATCGAGAACAGGACGCGATTTGCACTGGAAGTCATTGATGCTGTGGTAAAAGCCGTCGGTCAGAAGAAAGTTGGAATACGGTTAAGTCCATGGGGAAGATTCCAAGGTATGCTGTCAAACTGGAGATGAATTATACATTTTAATATTCGATAGCTATGAGAATGGAAGACCCCAAACCGACCTTTAAATATCTGGTCGAACGTATCAAGGAGCTTTACCCTGATTTCGCCTACATCCATATTGTTGATCCGAGGGCGGAGGGTAATAGGGACCGTATTCCTGATCCAAGCGAGGTTCGTTACATCTCTAGTTACATGGAACGAGCCAGGCTGACGAAGTATATCAGTCAAATGACTTCTTGAGGGAAGTTTGGAGACCTAAGCCGTTTATCAGTGCTGGGGGTTTCAATGCCGACCTTGCATTGGAAGCAGGGGAGAAAACTGATGATTTGATTGGCTTCGGACGTTATTATATTTCTAATGTGAGTTTCTTCTTGACATAATGGCACTTATCTTGATATACAATCCCATGCTACAGCCCGACTTGGTACTCCGTCTGAAAGCTGGAATTCCCCTCGCCCCTACCGATAAACCGGCATGGTATCGAAAGAAGAGTCCAGAAGGTTACATAGACATGCCGTTTGCGGTCAATGTTGAAGAGGAAGTAAAGGAATGGGGACTTTGAGGATGATTCGCTCGTAGAAGATGCTTCTTTTGTACTTCCGGTTGTGTGAATGAGAGATCAAGTTGAGTGTCATCCCTGTCAAAGAAGCCTCGTTATATCAGAGATTGGCCGGACAGTCACGCTTTAACACCGCCTTATTGGTACCATTGACGTAACTTGGGATGAGTCCGTTCAACCGAGCCGGATTAGAATAAATAGTTCTGTTCAACAAGCGTTTCCACGTATGGTCGTATCGGAATCGGGTAGGTCAACTCACCACGCACTTCAAGAGAATCTTACACTCAGTACTATAGACACAGCTCCTCTAGGAATCAGATTTGTGGCCCCAGACTTGGATTTGGATTTACAGAACAAGAACTCCACCTCTGCGATCGCGCTTTACGAACCAGACGGAGAACAGATAAAGGATATACCGGAGATCGAAGTCTCTGATGTCGCTGAAGGTAGCGGCATCGTCTACGAAGAATCACTTGAAAGCCTACGAGATGCTGCTAATCGTGACGAGAGGATTGATCTCACGGGTTATGTTACTCCGGAGCGATATCGCTTTATCGACTGCAGATCATTTGCCAGGGACAACGTACTGAGACTATGGGAGATGGAAGATCTTCCAACCGAGAGATACGTTGCAATATCTCATGTGTGGAAGAGCCTACCCCCGGAAGAAAACGACACATTCATCGCACGGGGTACATTCTTGGTAGAATGTGAAGATCGTAACGACGGGGGTCCAATAAGTATTGACGTACTCTATTGGACAGCCCTCGCTACACTTCGAATGGGCGTACGATTGCTCTGGCTTGATCGCCTGTGCATCCTACAGACCCCAACCGAAGCAGGAAACCGTGACAAAGCGTGGCAGATCAAGAAGATGTATGGAGTCTACAAATGCTGCATCGCTTGCATCATACTGCCTGCCGGGCTCAGGAGATTTACGATGAAGATGGAGGACACTCCGTGGATGACACGCGCGTGGACGTTTCAGGAGGTAATGGTACCACCTATCGTAGAGGTATTGTTTACAACACGTCTCGGGATGCCGCCAGGACAAGTGGTACACAGGATGGACGCGGTGCAGTATTTCACGATGGTCAATCAGTCAGTCTATGACGACGATCGTGATGGCTCAGCAGCAACTCGTGAACAATTTGCTCAAGCATTGCGGATGCGTGATCACTTTGTCCAGATGAGCAACAACTCCGACGTAGGAAGGGGATCCATCGGGCAATTTTACGATATTTGGAAGTTCATCCAATGGAGGGTTTCAGCTCGTCCTGTGGATGTGGTATTCAGCGCGATGGGTCTTCTTGGTATAAACCTCGACCCTTGCTATTTCTCCCGCGAAGATCGCTTTGGTGCAACTCTGGCCATGGCGCAACAATTGCTATGCAAAGACAGTAGCAAGAACACTTGCATCGAGGTCCCCTTGTGGAGATGGATGCCGAAAAACAGGTGGACCGCGGTGGGAGAGCTTCCAACAGGTTATATGGCTAAATTACCGATACGAGTCCGGTTACAAGATCTAGAGGAAGAGCTCAGTTCCCAGGTCATCCATCGCTTTCGATCTGCGACCACAAATTGCATTGCCTCTCGTGGAAACTTGGAAGACACTAGGTGGGGCGAGAGTAGCATCTCAGACCAGTCTATTTCCAGAAACCTCGTCATTATGGGACGAGGTGTAGAAGCAGGAGACGCGATTCGAGACTGGTTGAATACAAATGCGCCAGTGGCAACAAAGGTCTCGCAGCTCGCAGGGAGAATGGTTTCGGAAATTCCAATCGCTCTCTTGAAAAAGGTTTATGAAGTGCAAGGCCATGAGAGGATACTTATCACGTCGTCAGAGAATGTCGTCCTCGAGCTCTGCCACGAACTCTGCGGTCGAGCCAACCTCGGAACCCCGCCCCCATCCGCCAGTCGATATGTCTATGGCTGGTGTATCAGGTCGATACTATGGGTCAAGTTAGGACGATACCCAGAGGGAGATGATGAGAGATTCCCAACAGAGTCCCGGAAGAGGTATGGGTCAGTTGCCGTTCCTGTACTCACACTGTGGAAGTTCGAAGTTCCTGTATGTGACACAAGTGACAGCTAGATTTGCCAGTGAGAGGCGCTTGAACATCAGCAAAAGGCTTTGCCATATATAGTGGCCAATGTCTACGTTTGTTAGCTATATTCCCACATTTAGAGAGAGCGAAGAACTCTGTGACAAGGGAATCAAACTTCTTCTTCATAATCCGTTTGGTATGGTACATGACTTGATCTACGAGCGTAACATTCTGAGAATGATTTTTCAAGGACATGCAGACAACCCGCGAATGCCTCGTAGAAGTGAACATCCAGTACAGAGGAGCTCGTGTCAAACTACTGCAACAGCAACAGGCTCGACAGAGTGCCGGATCGAATTCTCAGCCTAACAACTGGAATGTGGCTCGTTTCTCCACAGAAGATCTCAGATCCTTAGGATGTTTTCCGATCAATATGAAGATGGATCTCTTTCAAAATGGTGTCAGGGCTTTCTGGACGTTGCAAGATCCGAGTGTGAGTGTACCTTTGTATCTCTTTGGATTTTGATTTTGACTCGGCTCATAGTCAGAGCTAGACTCATTTGAACTGTGGGCAACCAAATCAAGTGACGTGGCCCTCCGTAACTGTATGTTCATCCGCGAGATGTACGTATTTACCATTACTTCCAAAGCTTACGTCTGATTCATAGTACCACACCCCTTAGGGCTGTTTTATCTATAAGGATGAAGTACGGCCATTCTACTCAGGTTCGATTTTTCAAACTCACTCAACGCCTTCGTTGTCATAGAGGAGCTTCGGTACGCACTTTAATGTGCAAAGCGGACAAGACCTTCCAGAGGGCTGACCCTCGAACTCTTGGCATATCCCCTTCGACCTCACTCGTGTCGCACTCTAATCAACCCCTGAAACGACCATATGAGACTATAGCAGCAAATACCAGGGGTCACCAAATCATAGGGTCAACCGTAGCTGCGCCAGGCGATCCGAACCCTGGCAAGCGTATGAGAGTCTTCCCTAGAATCCCTACAGTCCCAGTGGATTCAAGCTCGCAGGCTAAAGCAAACACGGCAAATTCCAAACCCATTTCAGTACCTATACAGTCTACTATAATCGTTCCCGCCACTAGTAACCCAACTGTGTCGACTCAGGTTGTTGCCACACCGATTCTACCTTCAGGAGGTAAGAGCTAAGTTATTGCATTGTTCCTTGTAAATACTGAACTATGAAAAGCTCGAGGCAGTGCAATGGTCCCGAAGACCATTCCAAAACCCCTACAACCAAGACCCGTTGTATCAATATCCCAGGAACAATGGGTAGCGGCTTTACGGAAGGAACGGGAAATTCGATTGAAGGCCGAGGCAGAACTGGCGGCTGAGCGTCGTGAACGTATTCGTCTTCAAGAGTTACTAGATGCGGAGCGTATCAGTCATCGAGACTCCGATACTACCAAATCGAAATCAGTTTCCTCGCAAACTCAAGACGAGACTGTAATCGATTCGACGAGGGAGATGGGAAATCCGTTGGTCATTCCAGCTGTTATGGAAGCATTCCTGCGCATCTCAAACCTAACTGACGCATTGGAACTTGAGAACTAATAGTTGGTTCTTAGAAACTTAAAGTTACGACCTTTTCAATCAACATTAACCTCCTTTATTTGAATCGAGTAGTGTACTAGTATGTGTAATCAGGATCTGACCTTATTCATGTCTCAAATGATGAATCGGGGCTGCTGTAGCATTATGAGGATAACGGTACAACAATACATTGTATTTATATCATATAATGAATTTGCCTTCACCCTACATATGTACTAGTCACCTGAGTGGGGCCAGTCCTCCTCGTTGGAATTGTACCTTTTTGGGATATAAGTTAAAGTGACGCCCCCTACGATTGCCTTTCTTTTACAACAACTACCACATCATCAAGTCTGAACTTCGCCAAGCATAACAACCCTCAGAAAATGAACAAGTCTCAATATTACTTGACCCAGTGCGCAGAGGCCGCTTCAAAGAGCCCCATGTGTTTTACATTGGGTGCGATCATGGTGAAAGGAGGGAAAATCATCTCGACTGGCTACAACCATCACCGTCCTCATTACGACGGAGCTGAAGTGTCGAGGCACGGTCATCGCAAGGTATGTAGTTACCATTGCTGCATTCTCTGTTCATTCTCATTGTCCTACTTGTAGCCGGTCTCCATGCATGCTGAGATGCACGTAATCTATAGTTTCACTGGCATGTCTCCTTCGTTCAAGACGCAGGTTAAAGGCATGGAAAGACGAGTTTTACGAAGTTCGATCCCATCGCAATCAAAACACGGCACGAAAGGAGCGAAAGGCACCCCCGACCAACTTCAGTGGTGGTGAGCATTCACATCCGAAAGTACCACCAAAACATCCGACTAGAAAAGGCCGTCGTCGACGGGATAAGCGAAGAGGGCTTGAGAACAGCGAAGATGAACCAGGCTCTCTAGCAAGAGGAAGATCTTTTCCGGAACCGGAGCCAACACATGCTGGCTATGACTCAAACCGAAACTGGAGTGTGCGTAGGCGTGATGCTAGAGTGAACGGCGCAGATATTTACGTGGCACGATTCACGAAGAATGGGACAGGATCCGCGAAGCCGTGCTGGAGGTGTCTAGAGTGGTCACGTTGGGCAGGGATCAAGAGGATCTTTCATTGGAATACTGAGGAGGGTCAGTTCGATGTTGTCAAGGTCAATAGTAGACAACGCGAACCATACGAAACACATTCGGATGTTCGACTATTTGCGGGATTTGTGAGTTATGTATCATTTCTATAGCCTGAACTCTAGCTAAAATATTGATTATAGGAATTCTGACGTTTACCTAGAAATGCACTGCGAAATGACTAGTTGTATGGGAAATAGCTAGCAATGATCGCTTTCAAGTCTCTTAGGTTACCTGTGCAACTGAAACTAGGGCTCAATCATCCTTCTTTCTATTCCGACTCGCTTGTGCCTTCGCAATAGGCTTCAATACGGCATAATAAGCTAATTTCAGCTTGCTACTAATCTATCCATAAAAATGCGTCTTCGACGGACTAGTCGTACTGGCTGACCGCGGATGATTATCTGGGTTAATGCCTTGGTTCCCGTGATTAGCTATTTGTTGTAGGTGGATGGCAGTTGTATGACCTCCTGGGCTGACCACTACCGACGTCCGGTAATCATGTTTCATGCTCAGGATCAGGCCTCTCTCAACCGTCAACCATCGATGTCCGAGATGTATCTCATATCTAATCTTGCTGACTGCTGGGTCTGCTCAAGTATGAAAGACCAAAAAAAAACACTCCTGATACTGAGCAATATACTTAGTCTTGCTTTCGCCCTAGCATCAGCTTTAAAAGCTCATACAATATTCATATTTACTATGGTCCACATCCTATTCTCTGGACTCATCCTCACTATTGTAGATGCTTCGATGATTGGGGCTTAGCCTATTGGTAAGTTATAGTGATGACGTCTGCTGTATGCTACCAACTGTATCTAATTCATGTACCAGTATCTGCGCATCCAGCTTCACCTTCCGGGACTTTGGAGCGTGGAGACATGTTAATTGCCCGTCAGCCTGGCGTCGGTGCACCGGAGTGGAAGAGGCAGTGACAAATATAGAGAGCAGGATACGCGATGGTCTCCAGGAAAGGAGCCAAAAAGCCTTGATTCTCATAATTGAAGGAGGTTGTTGTCTTGGAGTTACGGATAGGTTGGAAACCAACATGCATGTGCGGCATTGACAGGCTCAATCCGCTACGCGGAAATACTGTGCATTACCATGATCTTTCATGTTAACTCAACGGATATCATTTTGTGTGATTGTTTTATCTTTTTTGTCGTCATGATTACAACACCTTCCAATTTTGGATTTTCAACTTATCGCTAAAATGTATTAGCGAGCGTTGAGTCCATACTCCGAGACTGAGACGCCGCAAGTTGAAGGTCTCCTTCATCCATTAGATCGCAATGGCGGATAAGAACAAATATCTTACATACAAGATCCCTAACCCTGAGCTCATCAAACAGCTCAACCTGCTGAAACATCCAGAAGGAGGTAATCGTATAATTACTATGTCAGTGATTTAAGGCCAGGACCTAAGTACTAGTATGTGCGTAGGATACTTCGTCGAGACAGACAGACAAGAAGAGCAGATTCCCTCCCCATATGCAGGCATGCCTGGATCTATTCTCATATCTCCATTAGACTACTGATGAGTGGCTTGTTTAGACAAAGCACTGCGCTCTCTCGCAACTACGATCTACTACTTGTTGACCTTCGATGATTCCGATGGTGTCTTCCACATGAATAAATCGGTGGTAAACTATCTCGCTATAATACCTAGCTATGTATAACGATTCACAATATGCAGACGATGCATGTCTTGCACCAAGGACGTGCAGAGTATACGTTGATTACGCCGGGGAATCCACCACGGGTCGAAACGAAGGTGGCTATCATCATGAAGCATCCACTTGTCTAAGTCATTTAAAGTTCTCATGTAACATGCAGGTAATCGGACCCAACATTCACGCAGGAGAGACCCTCCAACTTCTTGTGGGCTCAAACGTCTGGAAGAAATCCCGTCTTCTCCCAGAAGACGTCAGCGCTGCCAGTACGTAGTCCGAACCTCAAATAATGTATCATATGTTATCATTCGAGATCCTTTGACAGAAGCAGATCCTACTAAACAACCTCATACTGGTTGCCTCATTACTGAGGTTGTATTCCCGGGCTTCCACTGGGAGGACCATGCTTTCTTGACGGAATCAGGATTGAAGGAACTTTGGGGCGGGCAGCCTGGCTGGGAAGATTTTCTGCCATTTGTTAGGAAGGATGCCTAGTGCTGTGATAGTGTGTTGATGCAAAATGACATCGCCAACAGAGTCTTTGTTTGGATATAACTGTACATTAGCATTCTTGAATTACATCAGGTTGTTGTTCACAGTGTAGCCTATTGAGATATCACTGGTGATAAGACACTCTGTTTGATGCCAGCCAGAACTCCGTCCCTCCTTGTTCACACCATCCCAACGGTCCCAGATCGCACTCTGCACATAACAAGAGTTTTAACGTCTTTCCTGCAGGAGAAACTAGGCGATCTCATATCAATGCATAGTTCAAGTGTCGACAAAAAGCCAATATTACCTTGTCCTTCAACAGCCCTAGAGAACCCTATATTCTCGAAGGTCATCGCGCTCGGTGTCACCTTCCACCACTGAGCCGAAGCAGGGGGCGTAGGGAGAGGTTCTAGGAAAGGATTGGTTTGGGAAGGAGGCTCGAGTTGGATGCTTTGATGCTCAACAAGAGTTGCAACACCGTTCTTGAGGATGATACTGCCACAGCCTTCCCGCGGACAGAGCAAATCAAACAGGTTCACAGCATATGGTGAGTCGGGGGTAATGTCGGAGACGTCTGCCAAGCCGCTAGGGAAAGCACCAAGCAGTTTACCGATGGGCCTCTTGCTCCTCGATGTAGCTGATAAAGCTTCCATCAAGCCTGGAGGGATACTAGGAGGAGCCGACTGCGTTAGAACCTTGCGCATCTCGAACCACGGGCGAGATCCATGGACGACTGAGCTTGGGCCGACAAGCTCGAATCCTGCTTTGGCATACAGCTGCTGCAGTTCCTCATGCGCAATGAGCAGGATCCTTTCATATGGAGAACCACGTTCGCGGGCCCTTTCCAAATGTGAGATGTACTCTTTCAACAGACCCACCGCGATCCCTTTCCGCCGATGTGCTTGGGAGACGCAGACAGAGTGTATGCAGACAGACGGTGCACCCGATACGTGCGTTTCCATGGAATGATGTGTCAAAGTGGGGTCTGGAGATAGTGTAGAGCAGACGTATCCGACGAGTGTGCGGGAGTCTTCTGCGCCGAGGTATGCACCAAGAAAGAGCTCTGGTGCATTTTGTTGACGGTATCTAGAACATACGTAAGATTTGGCGTGAGATGGGTGAGCCGGTTCACATATGTGTTTTCACATACTGAAATGCCTGAAGAGTAGCTGCTTCATCAGAGGGATAACCTGAATTTAATTTGTCGTTCAGTCATACATGTTACATGTATAACCTTAGGATCGAGTGCTTACTCGCTACTTCGATGGTATGCGCAGCGTCGATGTCCGATTGTGACACTAGATCATATGTTACAGACATTATTCACTAGTTTCGTGGATTTGCTGGTGGAATTGAAGGTTATAGATACAAGTCCGAGTCCGAGTAGTCCTAGGTTTGGGCGTGCGACATAATCAAATTTGGTTCGGGCCGATGATCACAATTTGATTGTAATAGATGTATTGATTTGGACTGAATCTCTAAGGACTACTCCGATATAAACCATCATAGCAGTAGGGAACAGGGACTCAAAAGATAGTAGAAAAATCGCAAGGATAATCAATAGTCATAGATCAGACTTGGCTAGTACATGAAGAAAGGCAATGAAGGGGTATTTAAGGACCTATGAGCGACTTTTGCCTTTTCTTTCCTTCCGTTTTCGCCCAATCAGAGACCCAATCTGTGAGCCCATTTTGCTAGAAGATGATGCGTCTGGTTTAGCTTCACCAGGCTTCTGTGAATGAGGCTCCGAAACGCGACGTTTTTTCTTCGCAGGAAGGGTTGACTTGTCCTCGTCCTCTTTCTTCTCTTTCTTGACCGATGATGATGGCTTCCGTGACTTCCTAGGTTCTGAGGGCCCCTGTGAGAATGAAGACCCGAAAATCAGCAACAGAATGAGATGAGACACGGACAGATCTCTTACAGTCTTTTGCTCCTGCTCGTGCGCAGCCCTCCTCTTCACAACTTGCACATTCTCAATCGAGAATTCCACGATCAAAGCACCTTTCTTCCCTTTGCCTCTTGATCCTCCCTCGCCGTCCTTCAGCCCCTCCAACTCCTTCTTCAACCTCTCCAACCTTGCATCGTCTCTATCCTTCTTCTCTTTCTTCTTTTCAGCTTTCACCAAATCCTCCAATTCCTCTTTCCACCAATCCGCAAACAACTTACCTACCTCAGGGCTATTGTTCGCCCATCTAAGAACACGTAACGCATCGGCGTGCTTCTCCATCTCCAAAAATCCATATCCCCTACTTCGACCTTTCCCAGTGACAGGATCAACACGGTCTTGTTGGCGAACGATTTTGGCTTGTTTCACACCGGTGTTCCTCCCTTTGCCTTTGCCCTTACCCTTGTCTTTCGCGTCTGTAGCTTTCGAGGTATCTTCCTCAGCATCGTCTTCTACTCGTTCGGTGAGTTCGTCTTCGGTCAAACCCTCTCGAGAACCAGCCTTGACCTCATTTCTGAATGCGCGAACAGCGTGGATACCAAGACGTTTGAGCATCCGTTCACTCACGGTTAGAGGTAGTTGCCGAACACTAAGACGAGTCCGAGAGACGTAGAGAGAGGGATTGGATCGGAGTAGGGCCCGACGGGAGTTGTATGATTGCGAACGGTTTTCGAGTTCAGTTTGGCTAAGGGAAGAGGCTGCCGGCATGTTGGGCAAAATGACTAAAGAGGACAAGTAATCAGAACCACGCGATACAGGAATAAAAGTAACGACACTTACTACCCTCACGGAGGAGATAGAGATTCCGTTTGTCCGCCTTCTCGCGTTGGCGTTCGCCAACTTCCTTCAGCTTGCCAGCTTCGTCTCGAGTAACAGCTCGAATAACATCAAGAGTGCGACCTTGGAGAACAAGGTTTTGAGCGATTGAAGCAGAGGGGTCGAATGTCAGGAGCGACGGAAGCTTGAATGGATTCTTCTTGGGCTAGTAAAGGTCCAGTTAATCCAGTTGAGTTTAGTGGGGAGGATTTGAAGTAGTCCATTGAGATACTCACACCAGAGGCATCATTACCCATCGTTTCTTGACGAAGGATATCACTTTGCTCGATAGCTTTGTCGGCATCTTCTCTATTCCAGAAGCAGACGAACCCAGTACCCCTTGATCGTCCTGTATTATGGTCGATGGTGATACGAGCGTATCGCAGGGGACCAAAGGCACGGAATCTAAAAAGCGTCGGATAAATACAGCAACACAGAAGACCTTAGAGAACATAACGCACGTCGTTCTCAATTCGTCCTCTGTTGCTTCAAACGGAACATTACGAACGAAAAGGGTTGTTCCAACATCCACAGCAGGAAGTTCTGGTTTGACTGGTTCCTCGTCGTCATCTTCATCAACGTCCATACTATCCCCATCTGAATCACTGTCCTCGCTGTCCGACCCGTCTTGGTGCACACCAATATGACTATCTTCATCAGACGATGCCTCAGAGCCAGAAGCTTCGACCTCTTCTTCGACTTCATCTTGCATCTTCGCCTTCGCTTCCTCCCACTTATCCTTACTCAATGCCCAATCCACTGCGATAACTCGCTCTGAGGAGTGTTCCGATGTCTCCTCCTCATCTTCCTCTTTCTCTTTCACATCCTCCTCCTGCTCCTCCTCATCCCTATCCTCATCGTCGCTCCCTCCTTCACCTTCTTTCGCCTTTGCTTTCCTAACCTTCTCTCTTTCCTTCATCTTTCTCTCCTCTCTGATCAGTTTCTTCTTCTTCTGCTTATCCCTCACAAGCGTCTCTGCCATCCCTGACCGTACTTTCGCGCCATTTGCACCCTCCAAAGCGAGCTCTGCGTCTTTCTTGCTGAGCATCCAGACGAAAGCGTAACCTTTCCTACGGGGCCCAGATTTCTCCTCGGGCTTGTCTTCTTTATCAGACTTTTCGAGAGGGATATGAATGGAGTGAATGGGTCCATAGGGTAGGAAGACAGATCGAAGGTCCTGTTCGGTGATATCGAAGGGGAGGTTACGAACGATAAGTCGACTTGCTCGACTGGGTGCTGGACCGGTTCGTGATTTTGATGTAGTAGCAGAGGGGCTGGGGTCTACTTCGGATGTGGAGGGTATTTTGGATGCTTTAGAAGACTTGACAAAGGCGGGTTTTGCGAGTCCATCTAAACGCTTTTTGAGAGTAACAGAAAGGAGGGCACCTTTGAAGACGTGTGCATGGAGTTTGGAGACCGCTTCTTGGGCTGCTGCAGGATTTGAAAAGAGTACTTGGGCTAAAGTGGATGAGGTTCGGTATTAAGAAATCGAAACGATCGTAAGAAAACCGAGATGCGAACCTGTGCTTTTGTCTTCAATGCCATCTTTTTCGATAGGCCAGTCGGCCTTTTCTGCACCATTGTACTTGCGGACCTTCTTCCACAAAGTTTTGGAGTCAATAGAAGCAGGCAATCCTGAAACTACGATTGTACGAATGGCGAGGGGGTCTTTAGGTCCGGAAGGCTGGATGGGTTTAGGTGCCCTAATAGGTTTCGGTTTCGGTTCCTTCTTGACCTCGTCAGAGTCCTTTTCATTTTTGTCTTTATGATGCTATTTGAAACAATTCGTATTCATGAGAGCTTAAAGATGCTATTCAATTACACACCTTACTATCGGCCCATTGCACACGCAATTTGCGTCCATCTAGAAGTATGGGTTCACCGTTTCCATTTGCATTATTGTGTGCCAATTGAGCATCTTCTCTGATAGCAAACGAAACGTAGCCGACACCCTTCGAGATACCTGTTCCTTGGTCAAGCACGACAAACGCGGAACGGACAGGACCTATGTCGGAGAAGAGTGTTTTGAGATCTGTAGAGGTGGCAGAGTATGGCAAATTTGAGACGAATACTGTGGAACTGCAAGAAAAAGAAACAGATAGGAAGTTAACAATGATGCATAGGGTATGCAATTAATATTAGATATTCTCGTACCCATAGGTCTTGGGCTCTACTGTTGCGCCCTCCTCATCTCTTGCCTTGCGCTTTCCCAGAGAGGTGGAAGTTTCCTCCAGTTCCATTTCGCAAGATAGACTGCGTTTTGTGTAGAAATATGAGTGTAGCACCTTTCCGTGCTTCGAGTTACACCAAGAACGAAATTACTGAAAGTGATCGGGGCACCGATCAAAGGCTTTCCCACGGTATTTGGTCGAACAGAACCGCAAACTAGCTAGAACACAGCTTACACTCGTACCATGACATATGATAATATTAATATCACCACCCTGTCGTCAAGATGTCAGAGGAAATAGGAAGACAATCTTTAAGCTGCCTTATTATCAAACATATAGTTTCAGGCGATGAACTACTACATCTCGCACGAGTTCGCGTTAGCCACAAACATCCTCAGAAACAGTATCAACCCTCTCGATAAACAGTTTCTTCCCACTTGAAACATGCACCATTGAACACAGAGAACACAAGATCCCAACGAAGATCTGTCAATGCATGATGAGAACACGAAAGCTATACGGGATCGGTTCGATTGGGCAGTCAGTTCGGGTAGATAACAAGGCTTGCCGAAAGGGAGATGGGCGTATCAAGCATCCGACAATCCCTCCAAGCAATTATAAGTACATCTCGCTCTCTCACAGAGTCCGCCACCAACAAATACCCCAGCGCTGCCCGACTCAGCGCCTTACTCATCTTTCTTCTCCCCAACCACGTCGGTAGTTGCTTTGCCATGTCCTGGAAGCTCGGCTCCAAGAGTACGTCTACCCATAGATTCGACACAGGGCGCTGAATAAGACGCGAAGACGGGAACTGAGTGCTAACAGTCATTTCGCAGAATCAAAAGACAGCAAGGAGGGTGCTCACTCCCGCTCTGTTACACCTATCCCCTCTCGCTCTGTAACACCCCGACCACCCGATGGATCTGAGAACAACTTCCGGTCGGGTATGCTCACAGTTCGCGTATTCTCTGGTAGGTCGATCGAATATTGCGATACAAGGCCAGGAACTGATCGAATACAGGACGCGGACTCGCTCTGCCGCAAGGCATAAAAGTCCCTGACATCGTTCAAAAGGCTCTCGATCAGGCACCGCCCCGCAGATCCACTAGCAACCGGGAAAGTATGCAACGGAAACGGAACTGGTGGCTTCCCTATGTCGTGCTGGAATACGACAAGAACGAAGTTCTCGTCGATGCACTAGGAGGAGATTTGTCGAAGCCAGAGTGGAACTACCGGGCTGACTTGTACGTCGATCAACTTGTAACATTATTAGTATTTGCTGACCATAATCTTATAGCGATGTGTCTCGTACATCTACCATTGCTGTATCTGCATATCTGCGCACAGCCCAATGTGTTCAAGGGCAAGATGACATGGGGAACGATATTCTCATGGCTCGGGTAGATCTAACACCGACATTAGATGCTCATGTACGCCCCCTACATTTTGGAAATTCGAAGCCGCGTTCTGACCCCGCTTTCTACCTAGCATTCCTCGGATGGCTGGTACAATGCCACGGCTGGATCAGGCTCTTTCCATCTCAAGGTCGACTTCAAACCTGCCCGTCACGAGTCCCTGACTATCGACCAATTTGACTTACTCAAAGTCATCGGAAAGGGGAGCTTCGGTAAGGTCATGCAAGTGCGCAAGAAGGATACACAGCGAATTTATGCCCTCAAGACTATCCGCAAAGCAAACATTGCTTCGCGGCCGGGAGAGATTACGCACATTCTGGCCGAACGAACGGTATTGGCGTTGGTGAATAATCCGTTCATTGTGCCCCTGAAATTCTCTTTCCAAACGCCGGATAAGCTTTATCTGGTGATGTCCTTCGGTGCGTAATTAGGTTGTGTCCACGGGATGTGTCTGACGGTTGTCCATTACACAGTGAATGGTGGCGAATTGTTTTATCACCTCCAGCGCGAAGGCAAATTCGACGAATATCGGAGTCGGTTCTATGCCGCCGAACTGCTCTGTGCTCTCGAACACTTGCATAGCTTCAATGTTGTATACCGGTACGTTGCTCGTTTCTACATATCTATGACACAACCTTATTTTATTTCCAGTGATCTCAAGCCCGAAAATATCCTTCTCGACTACACAGGCCACATCGCTCTTTGTGATTTCGGTCTTTGCAAGCTCAACATGTCCGAAACCGAAAAGACCAACAGTAAGTCCTTATTCTCACTATGCTCCAATATCACGGTATGTTAACTGTGCCGACAGCCTTCTGCGGGACACCGGAATACATCGCCCCTGAACTGCTGGAGAACCAAGGGTATACCAAGACTGTCGATTGGTGGACGCTTGGTGTGCTACTGTATGAGATGATGGTACGTCCTCGTTCTTGCCGTTTCTCGCCGTTCATATCTCTATCCCATCGTCTCTCGTATCTGATATCATTTCTTATTTTAATTCATCCATAGACCGGCCTTCCCCCCTTCTTCGACGAAAATGTCAATGTGATGTACCAACGCATCCTCGCTGACCCCCTCCTGTTCCCCGAAGACATGCCGCGTGATGCTATGAGCGTCATGATAGGTCTCTTGCAACGAAACCCTGCGAAACGATTGGGTGCAGGTGGTGCTGAGGAGATTAAGCGGCATCCATTCTTTTCCAAGCACATCGATTGGCACAGATTGTTAGCGAAGAAGATACAGCCGCCGTTCAAACCTAGTGTGGTAAGTTCCTACCATCATCTATATCGGATATGGGGAGAGCTGACGGAATTTGGTGTAGGAATCGGTTTTGGACGTTGCAAATTTCGAGCAAGAATTTACGGGTGAAGAGGCTCAGGATTCGCATGTTGATGACACGCCACTGTCAGAGACGATGCAAGATCAGTTCCGAGGGTTCACGTATAACCCTGGTAACGAACACCTTAGCGAGAGTATCAGCTACCCAAGTGTCATAGGCTAAGCAATGTGGAACATGCTTCTACTTCCTTCTCGACCATTTTTTCACCGGTCATCTCTCGTATTATGTGTCAGTCTCTTAGACATGTACCCTTACTCTGGCTTCAAGGTCTCTTTTCCAGATCTTACCTTTTTAGCAGCAATGTTTTCTTGATTCCGCCCAGTCTCCAGGGGGTTCCTTCGCTCGTTTCACTCAGTTTGTCATTATTTATAGGTCTTTCTCTCTTATCAAGTCTGTCTAGCAGACCATCGCATAGCCGCATTGATATTTCTTATTCGCGTTCTTGCTCTACATCCTTCTCACTAACAAATGTACTATCTTGTCAGTCGCATCCATACATGTTCTCTGTTCCTTGTGTTGTCGTTCCCTAGCTGTCCCTTCGTTCGCCACCCTCCTTCTCCTCCTTTCTCTCTTCTCTCTACTTTTCCTGCTGGCGATTATAGCGATAGGTTTTTTCTGTTTCTGCAGCATGGACCTCGTCTCGTCAGAGTTACAAATGTATCGTTGGTCGTTACCGTGTCTTGGTCTCTTCTTATTTATGTTACTGCCCGTATGGCGTGGGTTTCTTTCTTGTGATGTTCTATGCTCACTGAAGTTGGCAATACAAAACGACCCTTCATCTGGCCAAAGTATTTCATCGTGGCGATGATACTTATATACAGGGAAATATATAAGATAAGATAAGATGACAGCAGATTAAGCATCCGCAACAGCCTGAGGTTGAAGTTCAACCGACTCAGCTTGAACTTTGAGTTTCAAGACACCAACTATCCAGGCAGTGACACAGAAACCCCAATATATAATATCCTAGGTATTACCACCATTCTATCAATCCTTCGCCATCAACTCGATGCAACGCACCCTCACGCAAGTAAAAAAAAAAAAGAACCAAAATTGTCGACGATATCCTCATTCATATTTCCAACCTCTTGAATACCGGATCACCCGAAAACCTCACGGTTGGGGTGTCAGGGTCTCCCAACGACGTCATGAATCTCGTATGATATTACGAGCTTAAATTAACATCTAACCCCCCACCAACTTCTGGAGTTTTCGCAATAACTATTGTATCAGCTTGGTGATCATAGCATGTCTTGAGTGCATTGCCCACACACCGACGAACTCAGCACTTACGGACTCAAAGTTTACTTCCATGTATGTCTTGACCGCTGAACCGGAGAGGAGTCCTACTTGGGACAAAATGCACCATTGCCCTGGAGTCGACAAACTCTTCCACCTTTTGTATCTTCCATTCGCCTCCCTCTTGTATCAAATGGTGCAGAAACATGTATTCGTTGCCATATGGAACGCCGGTGTGGAAGGTAGCGGTAGATGCTGCCTAAAGAAATAAGGGTATGAGAGTTATTTATATCATTTGGCGTAAATTTTATTTACCTGGACAATAATCTTTCCTGGAGCTTCAATCACTTGACGTATATAGAGCTGGATTTACAAGCTCGGAGCCTTAGTATGATTAAAACGACATTAACCCCACACCCCTTACCTGTAGGTTACGGAACAAGGCTAGAGGGGTTTTACGCGCATATGCAAGGAACCGTTCCTTGTTCCGAACTGGATAACCCAGACTCTGGGGTAAAAATGTGTAAGTATAATCCTCCGTGAGTGTTGTAGCAAGGATCTCAGTAGCGGATGTATCTTCAGAAGTCATGGCTCTCAAAAACGTCAAAACAACCTGGAGTTGCGTTGACGGCATGGGAGGAATCGCTTTGGTTGGTGCAAGAGGCATTGGCTTCAGCTTCTAGATGTGGGTGGGGTATCGGTGTAAGATGAGGCCTTAAGACAGGATACATTGGTATTATGGTGGTGGTCCAGAACACAACATTTCTCCATATAGTGACGCCCTGTAAGGTATTAATAATAATTGCAGCAAAGTAGCTACTCAACTTCTAAGTTCGGATACAACCTTGAGCATTTCTAAGCAGATACGGCAACTTGACAAATTGCGATATATACTTTCTACCTTGCTCCATACTACACGCCAACTCATTGTCAACGATGACTGATTGCTCCATTTTCACATTCAATTCTCATGCTACAACAAACGTTCAGCATTCATAATGTACAAGGGTGGTTTACAAAGCAATACCGTATACAACCATTCCATGGTGAGCGTACATCACGGCGATCGTACAGAACTCAAAACATTTTCTCGTACAGTTAGAGTATATTGATTCCCATGTAACTGCATGTTCCCAGTGCGACTGCACCCAATGCTGCGACCACAACGAGTCGACGAATGACAGTGCGAGCGGTCAATCGGCGGGCACCGGCAGCACCTGCGTTGTCGATGTTGTTGATATCTTCTTTGGTCAATTCTATTGAGTGATGATGAGTTTATAAACGAATTTTGAGCTGCGAGCTTAGAGAAACAAACCGATGTCTCCTGCTGACAGGTAGCCTTCCAAACGCTCCTTCTTCGTGCTTGAGCTGCAAGTCGAGTTAGATCAGTAATAGTCTCTTTTAGGGGATACTTACGTCACAACTACAACCCCTTTGGCTTTCCCCCAAGCCAAGAGGACTTGTTCAGGTTTGATATTCAGGCGAGTTGCGATATCATTCACGGGTCCGTCGACAGGCCCGTTAGGCTGGTGCGTGAGCGGACTGAAGGGATAGTCTCCCATTAGCATGACATAAACGAGGTTGTGCAACTAGAAGCCGTACGTTAGGATACTGTAAGCTTCGCTGACAATACCATTGTCAGTCCCGAACTTAACAAGAGGAGCTTGTCGGCCTAGAATGTATGGGTGGAAAAAGATCTGTAGCGACAGACGGACAAGCTAAGGTGTGAGATGACATGCGGAGATTGAGGGAATGGTTACCTGATTAGCTACTGGTTTTATCTTAGCTGATGCAAGGAGGATTTTGAGATCCTCAATCTCGAAGTTACTGACGCCAATGCTCCTATACAGATGTAGTTTAGTTATAATTCACTGGATTGAGTGTGGATGAATAGCTAACTTGGCAAGTCCGTCGGTCTTTAACTTCTCCATCTGCGCCCATGCCGTAGGTATATCTGGTATGGCGAGCCGAGGGTGGTGAATGAGATAGAGATCGACGTACTCCACACCCAACTACATTACCAAGTTAGTAACTTCTATATAGCATGACGCTCGATACATAAGACGTACATTCTTGAGGCTGTTATTGATGGAAGTCGGAATATCTAAACCATCTCGACCAGAGAACTTGGTCGTGATATACAGGTCTTTACGGGCAAGACCACTTTCTTTGATAGCGATGCCAGCCTCGTATTCATTGCGGTAGGCCTGGGCAGTATCTGCAGCCGCATGATCAACATTATCACAAGCTTCATTTAGCCTACTCCAAATCAAACGCACCAATGTGATTGAAGCCTACTGAAATGGCCTGGTCGACGTGATCAGTAGACTGCTGGCCTGTTCCTAATGTCCACGTTCCAAAGGCAATGCTGGGGATTGAAGTACCTGGATGGAAATAGTTCAAGTTGAGCGTTTCCGAGTCCTCACGTCATCACGGCTAAGTCAGAGCACCACTAAAGCTTACCGTCATTCAATTTAATGATATCCCAAGGCATAGTGTCGGTAATGCAAACACAAGACTATATACTTGAGACGGTGCCTGCAGGTTGCTTGACGGTGGTGGTAGACAAGCGACACGCGAGAACGACTCCAAGAATACATCGTCGATGTGAAAATGGCAGGTCCCACAAAGCAACCAACATGCGGCATGGTCATTATAGATAGATACGGCACTTATCGCTGTGGTAATGCGGCGAAAGTGAACCGTAGGAAAGTGGCGTCATCCTGTGTAAAGCTGTCGACGGTACCTCAGTACAGTGAGATCCTGACTCCTGAGTCGGAATCAATACACACTTGCTGCCAACTTACTAACGTGGATCCATTGTGTGTATGCATATGCATTGCAGGTTATGAGGGCTTGAGGTCTGTAGCAACGTACTTGATACGAGCTGCAATCAAATTTTAACTTCTACCCCAGCAATTCCCACTTCAAGACGGATCTCGATGGAACCTGACATGAATAGTCAGAGGCACTACAGATTGTACGGATGTTACTTTCAATCGTGAAGCTTGAATTAAGTTGAATATCACGTTAAGAGCACGTTATGGTGTCGATGAGAGGAAGCGAACGTGGCAGTAACTCATTTAACCGGAGTCTAAAGCAGCCCGACGTTGCGAAGCAATCGGATACTATGCCGCTTTGAACGTTGAACTGCACTGCTCAGGATCATCGTTTGGAAAGCTCCGTTGAATGTATTTGAGTTCGAAAGTATCATATGTACGTGTATTTTCTCTTTATCCGCCATCACGTTTGAAGAACACTCAAATCGTGAACGCAGAACTTTAGTTGCGATAGCACCAACGGTACGTTTGAGACGTATCTATCCAATCAACGTACAGTTTCTATGAACGGTCCGTTATGTACTGGACGGACCTGCGCGGACACATGGTACATCCAGGAGCAACATCATGACGACTCTGGGAATGACCAGTAACACGTGTGTCGCAACAGGTCGCAACGCCAAGACATTGTCTCTCATTTCCTCCATCCACTTTGACTACACTCCGAGCAAGCGGCCGTACCTGCAATGTCCTGAAACGAAGCTGTTGCACTATCTGCTCCACCTGGTCTACACATACCTACACAGCTCTTCGTTTTTCTGACATTGTGCCATATCTTTGCCTACTAATTGACCTTCCCCTGGCCGAGCTATCCCCAGATAACACAGCGACGTCTTCAACGCTCTTCCTAGTGATCGACCTTCCATTCAAATAACTTGATGGGGCTTACCGCGCAGTATTCTATTCACATGAATCCTCATGAATTTACTCAGGCGAATCTGACCCAGCTTGTGATCCTCAGGCACCAATCAGAACGAACGTTTCCATGCAATGGTCAGAGGAATCGGCCAATGGAACAACAGAACACCCGATTGTCGTCACCATTGGATATGCAATCGAGTACGATATAAAGTCGACCATTGCGCACCTGAGTTTCTTTGTCGCTCTTGTCGCGTCGTCCTGTCACATTCGTTCCTCGTCATGCAGTCCTTGTTCCGTTGGGTTAGCCTCGCACTTTTCCTCTCTTCCCCCGTCCTTTCCTCCCCGGTTCTTACGACCCGTGCGACGACGAGTGGTACCTTCAATTTGTTGACATACAATGTGGCCGGTCTGCCCGGTGAGCTTGATCCCTAACATCGCTATCACATGCAAAATCTGACCATAGAAAATTATTGCAGAGATTCTGTCCTCCGGTGACCCAGAGGCTGACACTTCCCAAATCTCTCCTCGTCTGACCAACTACAATATTGTCAACGTCCAGGAGGATTTCAACTACCATGCAACCCTTTATGCCGGTGATGACCACCCTTACAGGTCTGCTACCTCCGGTGGTGCTGGTAAGCAAATCTTGATGTTCATTCTCTTCTGTATAAATTAACTGTTTCTGATAATATAGGTATCGGTTCTGGTTTGAACACCCTCTCGGACTTCCCCTTCATTGATTACGAGCGTGTTGGCTGGGATGATTGCAACCTTAACAGTGGTGATTGTCTTACGCCTAAGGGATTCACCTTCACCCGTGTCCGCGTCTCCGAAGGTGTCTGGGTTGATCTTTATGACCTCCACACCGACGCTGGCGACGAGGCTGGTGATATCACCGCTCGTTCCAAGAACTTCGCTCAATTGACTTCTTGGATCAACACTTGGTCTGCTGGTATGCCATTCGTCGTTATGGGTGATACCAACTCTCGTTACACTCGTAACGGAGACGCCGACACTCTCCGTAACTTCGTTGCCAACACTGGTTCCGTCGATTCGTGGGTTCAGCACATCCGAGGCGGTACCCCTCCTCCCGGTAACACCGATGCTCTCGTTTGCCCCTTCCCCTTCCCCGCCGGTACTAGCCAAGATACCATGAACGCTTGCGAGACCGTTGACAAGTTCTTCATTCGTGGAAGCAAGACTCTTTCATTGGCTTCTACTTCCTTCAACAATGAGAACTTGGCCTTCCAAAACGCTACCGGTGCTCCTTTGAGCGATCACTACCCCCTTACCAGCAATGTTGCCTGGACTCTCTCCTCCTCCCTCCGTCTTGGCGATACATCCGGCGGACCCCACGGCGATCCTTTTAACGATGTTGCGGGTGTCTTGTCCGGTGAAGTCCCTATCCTCACTTCCGTCACTATCCGTGGTGGAAGCCGTGTCGACGCAGTTTCTTTCACCGTCAAGTACAAGTCAGGTTCTACCTCGACTGCCTCGCACGGTGGTACTGGTGGAGACGCGAAGACCTTGAACCTCGCTTCCGGTGAATTCGTCAACTCCGTCACGACATGCTGGGGTCAGAAGAGCGGCCACACGCGTGTCTTCTATGCTAGTCTCACCACCAACAAGGGTAACACCCTCACCAACGGTGCTACCACTAGCGATTGTCAGACTATCACTGTCCCCTCTGATAAGGGTGATGGTGCGTGGGGTTTGGTCGGTTTCTGGGGACGTTCCGGAGACGAGATTGACAGGTTGGGTCCTGTCTGGGGTGCTTCGTACTAAGCTCTCGATGCTAATTCATGTTGATGATGGTGAGACGATTTAAAAGAAGTGTACAACATGGAACTTTGGGGCTTCTTACTTGTGACTGACAAAAAAGCGACACTGTTTTCTCTTTTTGCTTAATTTGATACCACTGGAGACCTATCTGCCAACCCACATTCCTTACTATACATACCGCATTTGTCATTATTTAGGCAATCATATACCTTGTTGTACTATTTGAGAGTGATCTTAAAGGAGCCTCGTCTGTTTTTTGATTTTGGAATGGTTGAGTATTCGTATCGGGATAATCATGGTACTTAAACATGGTTATATTATACATATCGGAACAGAGTACATGGTAAAATTGAAACATGTCTTGACTTGGCCATACATTAGTATTATGCTACAGTAATCGATGATTTGAGTTTGGAGTGTGTAAGTCATATTAATCATCTTTTCGCGCTGCTTCAAGGACTTCCTGTGACAAACGCGAAAGGCTTTCCATCGCGCTCAACATGGCAGGGATAAACAAGAGTTCGCTGTTCTCTTCTCCCTGAGCTTTTGATAGAAGTCCTTCAAGCTGTTTTCGACGAGAGCGTTCCGCTTGCAGCTGTGAATGAAGCGTCTGGTTTTCGATTTGTACAGATCGAAGATCGTCCTCAAGCTCTGTATAAAACGCTCAGGGACTCTATGGATGAGGAAGCTACGAGACCATAACGTACTTGCGAGCGGAGCTCCCTTCAAGTAGACATTATTTTTAGATTCCTCTGATGAGAGCACCTCCGAACATGTAGTCGAGTCGGTTTCCCCAAGCTGTTTTAATCGGGAGATAAGGGCTATTTCTTTAGATCGCAAAGTCCCTAGCTCTCTGCGAGTATCCCATAGG
Source organism: Cerrena zonata (assembly GCA_038087015.1). NCBI lineage: Eukaryota > Fungi > Basidiomycota > Agaricomycetes > Polyporales > Cerrenaceae > Cerrena > Cerrena zonata. Next base: position 753,651 of record JASBNA010000005.1, read on the forward strand.
GTTCGTTGGGCCAATTCTACCGCGTCGCTAGACGTAGAACGGGGTGCAGATAAAAACGATGAGTTGTAGTGGTCATATCTTCTTGAAGGCGACACCACATTTTGAGTTACATTGGTCTACACGAAGGATATTGTTGCGGATTGATTTTCTGATACAGGCCGATCGTATATAGCAACTCACCTGAGCACTACTCGTGCCCCCATCGGTTGGTTTGTATTCAGTGGATCGCCTTATAGACAATAATCTTTCCATCGCTATATCGTGATCCTCAGTAGAGACTCTTCTTCGTTTGTTGGGCGCGACAGTATTGGGATTAATGGTGTTTGAGTCACTTATTCGAGAGCGTGAAGGGCCGGCAGAAGATGGGAGAGATCGTGGTGGATACATGTAGTCAGCTAAGCTGGTGTGTGGCTCCCTGTCTGAGCTAAGAAAGCACTTCTTGTTGCGACTGCTGGGAAAAGTAGGTTAAACATAAGATTGGAAAGCGAAATGAAGGAAGCAGCTCACGCATCAACTAATCTCAAGACTTTTCTAACAGTGGTGACAGTTTCAGCGATTGGTCCAGTTTAATGAATACGGAACTCTCACATCGAATACTTTTCTAGTAGTGGAGGAATTCGTCTAGCACGAGCAAAACCAGCCTCGAGGGCATTATAGAACATCTATTCACAGATCATGGTTAGAAAAAGTCTTGGCGAGCTTGAAGAAGATAACATACACTATTAGCTGCCTCGTTTGAGTATATGCCTCTGATGATACCACTCTTCCAGATAGGAACAAGACTTTGTGGCATAGGTATCTTCAACGTATCGAGTACACAGTGCACATCTGCAACATATCTTGGGAGACCTCTACCTTCATCAGCCGATAGATTTCGTGCACCCTGCCCTTGAAGCTGGATGACTAGAACAAGAGCCATTTTAAGTCCTCGATGTACAAGAAAAAGGAGGATCTTGAATCAAGACAATGAACTTGGACTTGTTCAGAGGAGAGTCGCGGAGCTTGAAATGATGGTTGTAATGCCAAAGCTTAGAGGAAATCGATGAGAGAGAACTTAATTTTAGAGAGTGAGACTGGTGGACGTGAGCCAACATCGTGTTGCTATGTAGTCAACTAGGTAGGTCCAATTACGAGATTCTCTTTGTTGCCGCGGCCTTGGTCGCGCTAGAAAAAAATGTGGAAACACACATTAGGCGTTTGACGCTCAGGTTGGCCGTACTAGTTCGAAAGCCGTTCCATTGAGGACTCTGCCATGTAGACGAATAGATTATGTCCATCGGCGATTGATATAAATATAAACAAAGGGATATAGGAATAACATTATCTAGATAGTCGACCAAGTGCTTCTTTGACCTGCGCGGCGTTTACGATGTAATCCTTCATTCGCCCCTGCTTCAAATTTTCAATAATTCTTTCGATTTGATGGTTATGATCCTGCTCATACTCGAGCTCCTGACGTAGCTTGTAGTTATCTCCGCGTAAGGTATCCAACCGACGATACAGATCTGGACGAACTTAGTTTAGACTGGACCCCAATTGTCAAGGCAAGACTTACTATGTAATTCTTCATCTTCGTGAGACAATGTTATTGCCAGTGAAGAAGGATTGGGGGCTTTGTGAAACTCTGTGGTGATGCCTAGCTGATGCATTATCAAGTCTTCTCTGACTTCCAGAAATGAAATGACGCGTCGAGTAGCTGAGAGTTCGCGACGTGTTGCTTCCAAAACATCGAGGGAATGATCCTCCTCCGACACGTCGTGCGCGTTCTGGGATCCATCCATCGAGTTATGAGGCCCGTCTGAAGCCGTAATGTCTATAAAACGTGATTGGGGCTTCTCGGAAGGGGTGGATGACTGGTTGGTCCGGGTGATAGAAGGACGATCTGAAGGGCGTCCCAGAAATTGCACTGGTTTTATAGGATCCGGACGCGATGTCCACGAAGAAGAATCAAGAAGTCGAGGAGAGCCTGCTCCACGGAGGGAAACAGATGATCTTTTAGAGCACGAAATTGTCAGTACCTTGATATGAATAGAGCAGCAGAATAGACGTACATCTCCAACCTATCAAGATATCTTTGCGAACGCCGTGCGTTATGAATACCGATATTGAACATATCGCACAACTTCTGGAATACATTGTCATTCACAGAGCCACTACATACGGTAGAGTTCGTGAACCCACTGTATCTAGACGATCATGCCTGTAAACACACTCGATAGAATCGTCATTCCGGTTGGCGAGATATTTATCTGGGAATGGTAGCCCGAGGGCATTCAAAGCCTTCTCGAGGTCCGGCTGGTAAGTACGAAGATAATCAGGTCTTGACTGGTCGCGTCGCAAGTCCAATGCTCTGCGACCCTTGACTTGGACCTCGACCACTAGATCCATATCTCCGTATTTCTCTGTCATTAAAGATCGTACGTCGAACAGAAAATAACGTAGAGTGGGGAGTGATGGCAGTGACAGAGCATTGCAGGCATCGTAACCCTCGGTCTCCCAGCAACTAGTAGTGAGTTTGTAAGATGCGGGTATACGTAAGGAATTGATCCTTGCTACGAAGTAGAAGTGGTTCAGCGCCGTTAGCGTTGATAAGATATCATATCATCAAGTAGATGTCGTAAGAAGCGGTACAAGTCATTGAGTTAGCAGTGGTATTGTAATTGAGTAAAAGGAGGTTGTTGTATTAGACACAAGAATTGTAAGACCAGTTACAGCAGACTAGTGCACCGATGTCAAGATTGGTCCTTAGCGGGAGGGGGAAGATGGAACTGATGTTGTTGGATGGAGGGAAGAGGCCATAAGTGTCCGTAAAATCCAGACCATCACGGAAATGAGGGTTTTTCGTCTACCGGCTTGTGGCGTCGGACAGTTGGTTGATCTGTGAAAAGGCCTCCAGTACTGCAGGTACCGCGACCGCTTCAACACTCCCGGTTCCACCGGTAGACAGCAACTGCTGTAACCTTGAGTTCTCCCGTCGAACCGCGTGAAGTTGACGTTCTAGCTCCGAGAAGCTCTGCATTAGTTTCGAATGTTCCTCGACCGTCTCCATGCTAATACTCTCTGCCTGTTCCTGACCAGCTCGTGCTAGATGGGCTTGATCCTCCCAGTACTTCCTTGAACGATCTTGGCGTTCTAGACGGTCTTGAAGCTCCTTCAGATTCTGTGCTGTAGTGGCGCGGTAAGCATCGGCAGTGCTGCGTTCAGTTTGAAGTTCGGCGGAAGTACGATCGAAATCTACTTTTGTGGCGGCGCATTTGCCTCTCAAACTTTCGACTTCTCCTATGAGTAATTTCTGTTCGTCCATCATGTAACACTTCTCTTGAGCCAAACGAGTGGCATCACTGAGATACTGTAACATGAGCTCCTGCGTTCGGAGATGGTCGGTTTCGAGTGTTTGCAATCGTTGGATGAGCCTATAGTTGTCTTTATCCTTCCCTTTGAGTGGGTCGTCTAGGATTCGGATTAGGGACTCCACGTGTAAGTCTAACAGTCGGTGAGTGAGAATCTCTGCATAAGAACCGGAAGTGTAGCTTACTTGCTACAGCCTTTTCTTCTTGTTTGACTAGCTCTCGATTAAAAGCGTCACTATCCCGAACGACCACCGTTGAGACTTGAGGAGTACGAAAGGCAACTTGTTCAAGTATGGTATTCCGAGCGAGAGGTGGATTGAGACCTTTGAGTTTCTTATTGGACGGGGCACACTCTCGACTTGCGTTGCTTGACTTCCGCTTTAGAGAGGGTTTGTCCTTGTCCACTTGTACCAGGGCGGGTGTCTGCTTTGATCGGGGGTGAGCCAATTGAGCAGAAGGGGAGAGGGGTGTCTCTTTATCAGAAGATCGCTTTAGGCGAGCTGGCTTTGGAATGATAGGGTCTCTGCGAATCTTCAAACTGCGTTTTGATGGACCTGCTTGGGACGTTCGACTGTGCTTAGTTGCAGGAGGCGAAGGCTTGGCCCGAGCGGTAGCCGCATGAGAGGTAGGTGAGGAGAGAGCGACCGAAGTGATCTTGGGCTGGACGATCTGTTTTACTATCTTCAATTTCTCCCGTGGAAGGTTATGATAGCCTTGACAGAATATAGTCGAGTTGAAGCTGCAACCGAGTTTTCCATTACTACTACATACAGGCAGAAAAATGGAAGCTACCAACCTTTGGTCACTGTAATGAATCCCTTTGCTGTGGAAAAACGTTAGATATAATGAGATGTTGAAGAAAACAGTACGAACATGTTTTCTTCCCGAAGAATCTTTGGGAAGTCAATAGCGAGACTATCGCCGTCTGGGTAGAATAACGCCGCAATCCTCGTGGAGTCTTCCTGTAGAAAACACAGTAGGATGTGAGATGAAAAACATGATATCCAGGCCTTTAGATGAAAACTCACGCCTTTTCGAGCTACACTCAAGCCGAACGCTGTAATGCCTCCACTAACATATCTCGCTTCGTGAATCTTGTACCCTACAATACCAAGCCTTCGAAGAACTCTACGTGCACACTCTTCCGAAAACACCTGAGCTCTAGTAACGGAGTCATTGAGAATCAGTCGAAAATATTCGGCCAACCGCCCGTTATAGCGGATTTTGAGTTGGGCGACGAGCAAGTCTGGAGATGGTGTAGACTTGGTCAACTCGGGCATGACGGTAGAGGGCGAAGAGATAACAGCATAGGGGTCCACATGTCAAACCTTGCCTGAATGTATGTTTTAGGGAAACGGAAGAACAGACATCCGACTCAAATTGTTTTTAGCCGAGACCCAATATTCCAAAAGTGGAAGGTATATAGGAACGAGTGTAGCCGTAGATAAGCGGGATGTCTCAGACTTCGCCCCCGAATTCTCAACAAAAGTCACACTAAATATGGGACTCTCGACCAACACATCGTTATCATTAGTCTTCTCTGTGAAAACAACATAATGTACTTAATCGTTACTAAAAAAAATTCTTCCCCCTCATAAACACTTCGTATCAACTGTGGCTGTGGGGCATGGCTGGACGTTGATTATCGATGATTTGAACTTTAAACCCGGTTGCTACCGTGTGAGTTGTCAGGCATGGTGAATGCGTAGGGTGACCTTGCTGAGGTCCAACCTCCTTGGATCGCGGGGGAAGCGTCGTAGGTCGTGCGCATGACGGGAGCGGCCTCAGCAGCGACAATGATGGGTTGTTGAGGACGCATTCTCTTCTCGTCTTCCTCCTTGTCGAGTTCGTGCTCCTCGTAGAGTTGGCCAACGTAGTCAAAGACAATGAAGATACCGGCTAAGAAGTGTATGTCAGATTAGAATTATAACCCAAACTCAGTAGAACAGATACGTACCCAACATGAAGATCCAGACAATGACGAAAGCGACCACAATGAGAACACGTATGAGATCAAATCCACGCTGGCAGAACCAGTGTGTGACTTTCGCACCCTCCCCTTCGCCTCCGTTTCCACCATCGCACTTGTCAAGGAAACCGTTCTTGGAATTGTCTCGGTGGAAGAGCGTCCACACAAAGAAGATACCAATAGCGATGTTAGCGAGGGTGTTGATGGTAGTGGTGTACGCATAGGAAGTGACGAAACCGCGGATTTTGAAGAGACAGCCGAGCAATCTGAATCTCAGATTAGTTTGGTTGACAATTGATTAGCAGACCAAGTACTTACCCGAATAGCGAAATTACTGCGGTAAGAGTCCAGATGATACAGATGAACCATAATGCAAGTTGCTGGCGGGAATCCAACTCCAACTCTTTCTTCACTGTGCACGGGGAAACAAATGATGAGAACAAAGTCTCCTGAAACGGAAATTGGGACGTACTGATCTTGTGAATCTCCATAAAGCCGATGACGCTAACAACGCCGCCCATAGCCAAACCTAAAAAGGAATGGCAGAAGACACCAAACCTCACTGGGAGGCAGCAACAGAATTTTCGAGATGCAACGTAGCCCATTTTGAGCGTTCAAATCAGTAGCACAAGGAGTGAAGTTTGCTCAAGTAGGTGCAGTCGTCGACGCCGAAGTGTCGTAAAGTTCGTGAGTTCGAAAAATGTGCAGAGGAAGCAAGAAAAACAGAGAAGACTTTAGAAACGGAGGGTCGTGAAGTGAAGGTCGAAAGTAGGGCCAGCCTGGGGGAACAGCATTGCACGATGGAGGTTTATATATCCCATCTGCCCCGTCGCCACGCGTCGGGCGGTTTCATCGTGATTGTTTGATGGATGATGGGAGAGTACTGGTTTGCATTTTTTCATAGCCGGTTGTGGAAATGAATTGTTTGATTAGTTTTCTGACATATTTCTTACCCTTTACTTACAGAGGGGGTGTAATCTCAGGGTAGAAACCACAGACTCATAAAGGAGAATGGAAGCGGGGACCTCCAGTAAGTCAGTGACCGTCCTTATCTCTAAGTGCCCATATAGTACTCAAGCGCTAGATCAATTTCAATGATCGTAGTTTGATCGACGTACCTATAGTCATTTCACTACATGGTCGCGGACTATGATTTCTGTCACTTGTGTGTCCTCTGCGCTCATCGAACGGTTATGAATCTAAGAATATGACGCTAGCGCGTCGAAAGATATTTTTATACGACGGCGATGTTAGTATTGCTATAAATAGTGGACCTCATATCAAAGACGGGAGATATCAACTGTTGTCCATCGTTGGCCACATGTGACGAGCCTCTTATTAGAACTGTCAGAATATCCAAAGACTTGAATGATGACGAACGAGGATTAAAACGCACCAACCATCGTCAATCGCTGACCACAAGTGACGTCAGTGTCAGTGGAGAGACGTAGAATCTGCTCATCCGTTACGTTTGAAAGGAAGGCGAACCTAGAATCATGAAGAATATACGTCAGGTATAAAGGTGCATGGAGCACTGCACCTAGTACTGTCCATGTCGTCTCTCGCCTTACGTTCGCCAGCCATTCGTATCGTCCGAGCTATTTCTCCACGAATTACGTCGAACCAAACTTACATACGCACAATGTCCTTCAAAACTCTATTCCAGGCGATCAAAGAAGACCATGAAGAGGTTCGTATAGAGTGCTCTTCAGACCTTGGATCAGAGGCGTCTTAACATTGGAGTATAGATGTATGAATATCATGATCAATACAAGCGAGCTCGTGAGAAAGGCGATGTTGAAGCCCAAACGCGATGGATCAACCAGTTGCGATGGGAAATTGCTCGACATGCTGTTGGCGAGGAGATCGTTGTATATCCTTTGATGGAGAAGCACCTCGGTGAGAAGGGGAAAAAACTCGCCGATCATGACCGAGAGGAGCACACGGTGAGATCAGAGACTAGTGATTTGACAGTATTCAGTGTATTAAATTTGTGAGTCATAGCGAGTGAAAGAAGACCTGTATAAACTCGAGGGGATGCAAGTTAGCTCAGCCGAGTTCCATGAGTTGCTTACACGCATGATGGCCGATCTGCACCACCATAACGACGATGAAGAAATCGATGACCTGCCGTTATTGGAGCCTGTTATTGGTGAGACCGCGAGCAAGGAGGCAGCACAAAGCTTCAAACAAACAAAGAAGTTTGTTCCAACCAGGTGAAGTTGCAAGTGGATTTAAGTCATGGTTTCCAAGTCACTAACGGAAAACGATAGAGCACACCCTTCAGTCCCAAACAAGCCGCCGTTTGAGACTTTGGTAGGTTTCCTTGCGGCACCGATCGACAAATTGAAAGATGCTTTCGCCTCATTCCCAACTGCAGAGGAGAAGGAGTCTGCAGAGAAGGAGTTGGAGACGCGAGACCACGATGCAGCAGCCGGAAGAGCAGCTGGACATTGACTGAACACCTGCTAGTGTAGATTAGATGTGTAGTCATACAAACTGTACAATAGAGATTTTGCGGAGATACGTTCAAGACACGTATGTTACTGCTTCAAAACTGTTTCTTCGCGGGTTTTGACAGAGATTACATAAGCAGGAAATATTACCTAATTAGGTTCTATCTCTTCGCACTACTATCAAATGATATCCCACACAACTTGTCAGACATCTGGCCATGTGGACCTGACCTTGTCGGAGAAATGTGGCTCTTACAGCGTTCGGCTTCAAAACATTCCTCTATTCCATCATACTTTCAACTCTGAAACTAACACACAACTATTTAATACCTAAATCCTAGATCAACCGATGATGGGTAAAGGGCGAGCTCCCCTGTAGAAAGGACCTTAATACGAAGTATAAGTACAAATATAATTTATGGCAGCTTACCCATTTCCGAGGTGCAAAGGAGGATCACGGCAGAGTCCAAGGGTCCTCAACGCTCCAACACAAGGTCCGCCAGCATTCCGTTTGGCCAACTCACTGAATAGCTAAAAGGATATTGGCCGAAAAGAAGCATAGGCTTAACTTACATTCCAGATAATCTCTCGTCCCTCGACTCCAGGAAAGGGATGTGGCTATTGACAGAATAAGTGAAATGGAGAGGTCGGAATAGGCATCGACTTACCCGCCGATCCTTCCTGGGGTACGAGGATGCGTGTTGAAGCAATCAGCTGGAATGGTAGCGGGGTCGCCAGAACAATGAATATTAATAATACGTTTCGCCATTTGACTAGAAGCATGCGTGAGCACCATGTCTTCATCGTTTAAAATTTCACTTACATCTGAGATGATTGTCGTGAGAGCAAGTCCTCTACTTCGCGCTTGAACGAGACGGGATGAATTCTAGCTCTCTTGTCAGACAAACATTTTATCATATACGTAAACGCATACTAACCCGGGGCCTGGCATGAACTTTGGGAGCTGACTGCAGAATGCAGGTTTTGGGGTGCTGGGATCCCCGGAGCATGCGGGGATAACAATCCGCTTGACAAATTCACTATAAATGTTGGAAGAGGTTTAGTAGGACAAATAATGTATTCTCTGCAAAGAGACTGACGCTTCATTGAGAGCGAATGCGGGAGCAACCACGCCGGAAAGCAGAACGGCAGCAGCGAAGGCAAGAAGGGACTTGAAAAACATCGTGAAGATAAGAGATTCGTTAAGAAGGTGTCGTTAGAAAGAAGGTTGAGAAATAAAAAATGAGATAGGCTGTCGAAGAAACATCAGTAAATGAAACACTTCATGAAGGGTTACGAGTACTCACTTGCCGGCACCTAACTCGAAGGGAGATTGAAATGAAGAGGAAGTGATCAGACCAGCACCTGTCCGATGAGAATTTCTAGGATATTTCTATGGGTCTTATATAGGCTTTAGTCTGAGCGTTACCGATGCACGGATGACTGTGGGTCGACAGGCGTTACGGGGAGCGGGCGGCATACAAGGGAACTGGAATTGGAGTAAGCGAAGAAGGCAATGTTTCTTCCCGTTATTTTAGCTCCTTTTGGTGGATTGTCTGACTTGCATGATATGTATTGAATCACATATCCAAGCCCTACACAGCCTGGTATCCAACATCAAGTTGATAGTGAGACATTCAAGTTGAATTTCAATACGTACACCAGAGTCAGCATGTGAATTTATATTTATTGAAGATCATAGAATATGTCGAGCCGTATGTATGGAGCTATATGTATAAGTCAAGTGGTAGAGCCTAGGGTCTAGAACAAGGTACACGAAAGGCGTCGAGATCGAGTCAGCTTCAGGATCAGAGGTTCACAATCTAAAGAGCGAGTGGTTTTCAAGACTTGCTAAAGAAGCGGGTTGAGGTTAGCATTGAAATCATCATGATCCGCTTCGGACATGCGCTTGAGAATGAAGCTGATGGAGGTAAGGTAGGTGCAGTCGAACACGTCAGTGCTGTCCGTGTCGCTAGAGAGTAAGACAGCTCGTGCCGTCAATGACAGCCGAGCCAGAGTCGCCATGTCTGGAGAAGGCACCAGACTTGGAGTTATGAGGCAAGACAGAGATTTCCTTCGACATCTAACCAGGCTAGCCTTCAGAGTAGACCCTAGTGAACGAATGGATCGTGTTGAGGTGCCCGACAGTGAGGCCAGGGCCATAACCACGGTTGAGGACTATGATGTACGGGTCTTCTTTCTGGTACCTCGGAACTTGAGGAGGCGGTCCCCCGGGTACTCGAACGAATGCGGGTCAGCACGATTGGGGTTCCTTCAGGCCGTAAACTTGTCAATGGGAATGGTGGTTCAGAGGTCGATGACGTTTCCGACGAGGTTGCTCAAGTCGACTGTAGAAGCATCAATCTCGATTACTGCCCAGTCTTCTATAAAACGATCCTTCCCGACGTTGAAACCGATAGGGGGAGACAAAACAACATGGCAGAGGATACGGTTCTCCAGACTCTTCCAGTCCCTAGGGACGTCAGAAAGGAGTACTTTGAGAGCTTCAATTGTCTTCTTCGCCTGTTTCATCTGGAACTGAACCTCCTCCCGCTCTGCCTCAGCGTCATCCTGCTCAGCGGCCTTCAACCGCCTCTCGAGCTGCTCCATGATGATACATTTGTTGCGGATTTCGAATTCGATGGCCGTGCTATACTTCTTGATAGCGGCATCGCCAGATAACGGCATGTTCTTGCGAGGTTCGCTGAGGTACTTGTAGAGAGAATCAGGATCGGGGTAGAGGACGATGTGTGTAGCTGTAACGAGGTAGATCTTGTCAGGGTAGCGAGGGTCGGAGATGAAAAATCCGCTGGTTCCCCCGATGTATGGTGTATCTACGGCGCAAATAGGGATACCGAGGTTAGTGGAGAAAGGTTCTCGAGCTCGGACGGTGGGGTTGGAGGTGGGGATGGGTTAGTACATCTTGGCGGAATGGGTGACCTCCGACTCGCGAATTTCGACGTGGACATCGTAGAAAGCGTGACGAGTAAGGATATTCTTGCAGTCAGTTGCAATCCCGATGCCATCCTCAGCAGATATGGTGCCAGGAATAACTCCTACCCATATGATAATGGGAGAGGAAGGATCTCCAGCTTGCCCCATGCGTGTTGTGTCCAGACTCGTACACTTCACTCCCTTGGAGTCCAGATAGGCAACCATAGCGGGAACAACGCTGGATCCCCGGATCGCTTGGAGAGGGTGTTAGCCAATGGAACTAGTCTCCTTGGGACAAAGGTATGCTTCTGCGCCCGTTAGCGTGACCCAGACATTGGCACTAGAACGAGCAACCAAGAGGATATGCCGTGGTAGAATTACTTGGCCTCTATATGTACCGACGAAGGAGGATACGGAGCAGTAGAACCTGCGCTACTGGCAGTGTCGCACAAGGGTTGAGAGTCAAGATCGTTGGTAGTGGCCGTGGTAACATGAGTGGCGACGTCCTGGGAGGCAAGTACTCGGCACTAATCCTGCATGTACCGTGACCAAGCAGACGTCTCTCCTCAGTATTTTCGACGCTGCACTTGTAAATCTTTTAATCTTCTAGAACAATGATGTAAAAGGGTTGAGTTGATCAAACAAACCTGCTCCAGCTTAAAAGGGATTCACTTTGGATAGGGTATGCTAGATTGAAGAAAGGCAGAACTCATATGGGCAGTGGTAAGTTTCATGTCCTAAAATGGAATGTGTCATACTGCCTTGATGGAGAGCAGCGCTTCACACTTTCCGAGTCCGAGTCTGACGGGGCGGCGGCGTTGATCGCATTCATGACCGTATTGTACATTTTGCCACTACAACTTGTTCTCAGTTTGCATTGCGATTATCTATTATCAGGTATATAACTCTGACTTTCTCGATCATTGACACGTATGCTCATTCAAGTTGGGGGCGGGACTGTGTGACTACTACCCGGGCCTGAAACGCATCTATATCCCTCCGCCGGGCTACTCAAGGCTACATCATGCACCGTGATCCTGTGCAAGCCTTTGAAAACATAGCAGGAGATTAATACTAACGCTATAGCAAATACTCCCCCATGTGGCTCCGAATAATTAGGCCAGTTGGGGCAATCCTTAAGGCTTAATGCGTCAACCATCTACCTGTATCTTTGCTAAGATCACCGAGTGAATACTTTCAAACATTTGTGCAATTGCTTACTCATTGAGCCCTCACAGAATGAATCATATGCATGAGTAGATTGACGAGATCTTGGTTGTTCCTGATCTCTTTCGACCTCGATGCTAATCTTCACAAAGGTAGCATACGAGGGGTAACTCGGTGTTCAGAACCGAGTAGAAACTCTCAAATGAACTCCGACACATATCTAGCTCCCCGATTCCGCCTATTGATACCATTGGCCAAGGGTGCATCTAGTTTCAACTGCTTTCGGTGGCGACGACTAGCCCTTATTGGTATGACTCGTTGGTGGTTCCCACATGTAATGTTAAAAGAGGCATTGCATTGTGTCAATAGCCTTCCCGATGATTGGTATCCTGTCAACTCCACCGCGTGTTTCCCCTGATATGGCTCTGCCAGCATTGGATTCACGACCATCGTATTCGAGTGTAATTATGTCTTCATTTTAAAGCTACGATGCGTGACTGTGGTATGGAATGGTACGGACACGGTTGCAATACTCTGTCCGATATATATATCCGAGGCTTTCATCCTATGCATGTCATCATACCACCTCCACAATTCTAGTCCTATAAAATGTCTTCAAATGCATACTTTGAATTTGTGTCGCAGGATTACATTAATAAATATATCACAAGTGAGTCCTGTTGCTTCAGTCTATTTGTATACAGTGAATTAATATACATGCACTCACCAGCTTCAGCGGTTGTATTCCTCGTGTACGATATCATCCTTAATCTTGTATCTGAGGTAACATGTCCGTTGAATCTCATCTTATTTCTCTGATACTGATATACTCTGTCCTTAGTACCATTTTATCTGGAGGTGCATCAGAATGTTTTCATACGGAGAGCAATACTTAAACAAACACTAGAACACAATGGGGGGCTGTCAAATCCCTGTACTATTTTGCTCGATATGGAGCTTTAATCAATTTATCGTATGTTTCTTTATCAGAACTAACCCTCACGAATTGACCTCTTTTAAACCCCCCTGCAGGATAAGTTTTATTGGTCAGTACATGTCCTACCCGTCGCCCAGCTTGTGTTGACTTACACATAATAGTCCATCTCATCCCTGCACCGTCCCACAAAGTAATCAGACCCTTGTATTCATCTTTGCTTCACCTATCTAACATTAATGTTTTTAGATGTAAGTCAAACTTCGTAGCTGTCGCCCTTGACCTAACAACGTTCCATAAGATGCGAAGCACAAACATGGTTGTATGTCGTGTGAGTACTATTATATCTCACCTTTTTTCTTTGTCTCACAGAATATCGAATAGCTTCGGGCCTACAATGTTCTCGATAATTGTAAATACAATCTTTGTACTACGAATCAGAGCCTTGTATAATCAAAGCCGCAAAGGTGAAACTCATCCCATAGTACTAGGAAATTGTACATACTCACCCGTGGCTATGCGCAGTTCTGCTCTTCCTCGTTCTCTTAGTCACTGGTGAGTCATATCCTCAGCGGCATGATATCGAAACTGAAATGATTCGTCTACAGTCGAATTTGCAGTGAAGTGGATCACTTTTCTCACCCGTGTCTTGTTGAACTAAGGAGAACCCAGCTCGAGATGTATGGGGCTATAAGCACTATGCTCTCATCCACACTCATTATCTCCTTACCTGGTGTCACTTGGAGAGGTTGTTCGTTGATCGTATCACCGGAAATCAGACATAAGACACTCTTCGCTTGGTAAAGGGTTCTCTAAAGTTAGAATCATCACCAGGAGAACTGATAATATTTTCCAGGATCCCATGCCTTTGCGTCGCGTGTTTGTATCCTTTTATTTACTACGACGGAACTATACTCATCTCTCCCGTATAGTAACCTTCTTTGTCATGACATCATATAAATGCCTCGTTGTCATTCAGAAATATGCATGGTACTCGTTCAAAGGCTCCTCATCACTATTACACCTCCTCGCGAAAGATGGGACGATATATTTTCTGCTGTCAGTCTTATTCCCCTCTTGTTCTTGTGTTTCCTTAACTAACATAATTTTATAGTATATTCTGTACGTGCCCTACTGTCGTCGGCGTAGAGAACGAATCTCAGATTTTATGGCCTAACAGGCATTTGCCTCGTGTGTACCCTGTTTGTGACGATCGATAATTTACAGGCCTCGTCAAACGGACCAATAGAGTAAATATTTATATGTCAACAACTACACATCCTGTACTAACATCGTATTTCAGCTGGTTCATGGCGCTTTACTCGTTAGCCGTGAGTAACCCCTTCCGAGTCATTGATGAAGTTTCAGGAACCTAACTGCAAATTATTCTCTAGGGATCTCGTCTTATCCTCAATTTACGAATGGCAGCTGCGAAAAGTAAACCTGACTCTACTACTTCGGAGCAAACTGCGAGGACTAGGCATACGGATTATGACGTAGATTTGGGCACCATTTTCACCTTCCAAGCTGGCGAAAGCAGCTTCAACACCTCTATCCCGTGTTGAGAAACAAGTTTTACGTTCTTGAAACCAATGCATATAAATATAAATAAAATAACCATAGCACAGGTCAAGAGTGTGTACAAAGTACTGACGGGCGTCATGGCATTGTCGAAGTCGGCCATCCTGAGTCCGGTACCACTCACGTGTAGAAAGTCGATTGAACTTACATTCGAGGAGATCGGCCGGGTTAGTGACGGAGAGGAACTTGTAAATTTCAATAATGGTAATGGAAAAAGCGATCGGTCACATTATAGCCATAACCTACGCAGTCGATGATGAACAGAGTAAATAACTTAGCTACGCGATACCTACAATTCCAAAAAGACAACGAGACAGAGACAATATCCACAAACATTATAGCATTGGGAGATCAAGAAGTCATACCAGAGACTAAACCTCCATCGAAGAACCCTTCGTGCGTTCCGAAGCGCGACGTCGAGGTGAATACAAGGAGCGAGCAGTCGAAGTAGAAGGCGAAGGTAGAGTGTTCCTTCGTTGTATAGCACGTTTCTGCGCTTGCAACAGCTTCCCAAGACCGGGAGTCTGGAACATCTTAGATGGTCGTGGAGGTAATGGCTTCGAGAACATCTCTTGAGAAGACACAGGTGCCCAAGAACGACCGGGTCTGAAAGCTGGTGAATGAGGGGCAATGGTATGTCTACGTTTGCGCGAGGTCATTCGTAGGATCTTGAAGGGAGTCGAGGTTTTATGAGCTTTCTCTGGAGAGGGAGGGGTCTTCCGAGGACTGTCCAAACCAAGTGTCTTGACTAGCTTAGGGTGACGTTGAACATTGGCCAATTCGGGTACATTGGCTAACACAGGTGGCAAGGTGAAAGTCGCGAACATAGAGTCGCCCGTTGTCTTGGATGAAGATGATTCCTCAGATGCATGGGTACTCGAATCGAGGGAAGGACGCCGAGAATCACCACCGCTGTAGTAACCCGTGCCATCAAAGAGATCTTCGGAGGGAGTAGAAGGCTGTGGCATACGTCAATAATCACGTACACTCAAAACAATTGCAAGGGTACAGACCGGTGAATCGAGATCAGACACGTCCTTGCAGCTGAGGGCAACCGCATTCCTGAGATTTCGTGACATGTCGTGATCGTCATCTTCACTGTCACTGACCATGACAGAGAGGTTGAATTGACGTCTCCATCTGGCCAAATGAGGCTCGGGAAACGATAGTTCTTTCACCTCGAGCGCGACTGCTTCCAATTGGTCAAGTATGCTGTCAACGCCAACATCCTCTTTGACAATGCAGCGCGTTTCGTCGTAGTCCTCTGTCGGGGTTAACAATGAGAAGAGATTCTCAGCCTCCTCCTCTATCGAAGATAGCCGAAAGGCGGCAGGATCGACTAAGAGAGGTCGGCAGGCAGTAGACGAGCACCGAAGCATTGAAGATATCGGGAGGGAGCCAGGACTCGGAAGAACGGAAGAATCCACCACAAGAGAGGATGGCACAGCAAGCGGTGAAGACAATGTGTTCAGCCAGAGTGGCGTCGCGTGGTCACTTTCTTTGTCTGTGTTGTGAGCAGCAGGCAAGCCTTGAGCCGCGTGTCTGATGTCCCAAAGTAGTACAGGCTGTTCCACTCCGATCGAAAATGAGTTACTCAACCTCAGTTCGAGCCCTAGTGAAGTGTTCAAGAAGCTTGTCTCAACTCTAGAGCCCTGCATCAATGAACGTAACGGGTCTGCTGTTACCGCATTATGGACACGTCCTGTTTGTAAGGTGGGTAATATCGGAGGCATTGGTTGAACGTGCTCCGCATAATGGCGAGACGAGGCAGCAAAAGATGATGTGCTTGTGTAGAGAGGAGCAGAGCCAAGAGATCCAGATGGAAGACGAATAGTCGTGGAGGAAGCGAGTGCTGTAGGCTGAAGACACCTACTCTGCTTCGGGAAATCGTGAGTTGCAGGCAGCAACTTATCGACAAGCTGGGCGTTGGAGTAGGTAGCCGGTGCAGAATGTCGACGACTTTTCACTGATCGATATTTTGATCTCACTTCAGCTGCGCGTTGAACCAGGATCTTCAAGTCGACCTTTATCCTGGAGGCTCTCAGAAGAGATAGCCTACGACTAGGAATTCGGTCCGATGGGCTGGATGCAAGTATGGTGGAGCCGACATTTTCTGCAATGGACTGAGAAGTAGTGGCAGGTAAGCTGTGTCGAGCTTTACGAGTGAGGGGGTTTGTCCTCGTTGGAGTGACCACTCCGCCAAGGGAGCATCTTCTATTAGATCGTGATTTCATTTCGGTATTCTGGGGAGAAAATAGCAGTATGAGTGATAGCAAGCAAGACAAGCTGAGTAGGACCGCAGAAGGACAGAGCGGAGCGAGTATCTCTGAAGCTTCCTCGCATTGTCATCGTCAGCCTCATAACGGTCAGCCTCTGTCAGTCTGGTACCGCATCCTCGAGTTCAAACTGGTACAGGCTCGAAAGACAATGTCAGAAGTATTATTCGGGGTAGTTCTTCTGCTCGATTGTTCATTCCTGCAAGTGAACCCGAAACAAATGTCGACGTAAGTCGTACTAAAGGATTGCTACAGAAAAGCAGAATAAACATTTAGTCAAAGTCTAAGCGAGTTCACACGGAAGCGTGTAGCACTTCTTTTTCGGATGCTGCTTCCTTGTTAACGTCCGTCATCACCATCGATGTCGGCCTCCACAGTAGCGATAGAAGGACATCCCGATGCTTTCTGGCAAGCACAGATGATGGATAGAGATGAAGAACAAGTGAAGGAAACCTAGAATAGGGTTAGGGGTGCCCTATCGATGGCGATCGCCGAGTGGGCGAGATATCCTCATAGTCTGCGCCGACTACCCCAGCCTCGCTCACCTCTCTTTCTACTTCCACATCCAACTACTCTCCTAACGACCAACTTACGATGTCGTGGCAAGGTGTGTTACATGGTATACATCGTCAAAATATAATTTTCTAACTGGTTTTTAGCTTACGTCGATGACAACCTTGTCAAAAGCGGCAAGATCGTGAAGGCTGCTATTATCGGGTTGCAAGGAGGTGTCTGGGCATCGTCTGCTGGATACACAGTGGGTATCATGTATGCACCACCGATGACTTGGTGATACTGAACAGATCCCGCGTCCATCTACTAGCTTTCACCCGAGGAACAACAGGCATTAATCAGTGGCTTCGTCAGTCCCGATCAGGTCCAAGCGAATGGTGTTCGACTTGCTGGCCAGAAGTTCTTCACACTTGTCGTCAATGACCGTAGCATCTACGTCAAGAAGCAGGTATGCCAATATAATATAATTTGGTCAATTGGTTAAATGCTCATGCGTTATCTAAGGCGGACGGTGCTATTATCGTCAAGACGAAACAAGCAATCCTAATTGGAGAATACAAAGCACCGATTCAAGCATCAGAGGCTACCACCGTTGTCGAAGGTCTGGCTGACTACCTCATCGGTGTCGGCTATTAGACTATTACACTCGATGGAAGAAGTTTTCAGATTGTACATTTCACGCATGAATAATAGCAAACAAATACAACAGTTAGGAAAGCATATCGGGAATGGAGTGCACATCTACTGCTCCATGGTTCGACTTGTGTATCTTCTGAATTGACGTTTTCTCTGGAAGTTGTGCCTTCGTATTTGACAATGTTAATTTTAATTCACGAGATTCCGATATTCATTTCGCAATGATGCAAGCTCGTGTATGATGTGAGTTCGTGTGACGCATACTATTCTGCTCGTATACTAATATACTTTCAGGGATTATCGATTCGACGCTTATCACAGCTGCTAGCGGCTGTGCCATCTGTCGAGTCGTTTCTGATGACTGTTACCAAGAGTTCTCCTTGTAGTTAACATACATCGAACCCACCGCTGCACGTGAAGAATGTAAACCAGTGTTTCGATCAATGCGGCAAGAAGTCGAACGCCATCAATCTCCGAAAACGCTTCCAAGTGATTCCAGAGTCCATTGAATGAAGACGACAAGACACTGCAGCTTGGACAGTCTACGATACAGGTTGGAATATTCCCAACTATGCTGTGAACGGAGGGCTGCTGATTATATGTACTCCGGTCTCATAGGATTTGATAATGACGAGATCGGACGAGGCTGCCGCATCCTATCCTCCGACTGACTCTCATGACCATTCAGTTAGTGATGCTTCCCATACCCCTGTCAATGTTATATCAAGGATGTGTACCCAATATATCCCGCTCTGGAAACCAAGGGTACCTTTTCCAGCTATCGCTCTTGGTCTTCTCCCGCAATATCACGGGTCCTATCACGAAACCAACTATACTTGGACTTGGATTATCTGAATGCTCTCGTACGCACTGCGGTCTTTATTGTCACTACAATTTGAGTATTGTAGATCAGCGTGGCGCGTTACCTGACGTGGATGTCCCAGACTATTCTTCAGGTGGAGACAGTCCGGAGCAAATCACCAGGCCTTCTTACATCTAGACCAATTCTGTTGTCTGTACACTATATCTTTCTTCTAACTCCGTCCATACTTACCTCTTTCGTCATCGTCGTTCCAGTCATCTCTACCATCTCTTCAACCTACCATGCTACATTGATCATATCAGTGCTCGTAATTCAAAACACTAGGCATGTCGGGCTTTCCGATTACTGCAAGTCGGAGCAATTTAAGATACGTCTGCATTCATAATGTCGGGCGCTACCTTTCCTTCTCAAGATTCGCTGACACTGCAATTCACGTTCACTAATCTTAAGCGTCCTTCGTATTTCACAATCGCCACGAAATTCTTGATTCGTCTCTCCACCTATCAAAGCCCGAGATGAGCGCAAATCTATTTCGGGCAGTATTTGTAACTCTATGCAATTCTAAGACCGCCTTGTGTCATGGATAAAACCTACGACGGCAGTGAGACATGTGCAAACTGTCAAGCTGTTAAGAATCAACCGAACTACTAGAAGTCTCTCCGCCAATTCGGTATGTAAAAATAGTACCCAGTTCCATATCAGAGTTTGTGTACCTGTTTCTTCCGGGGGCGGCCTGCCAAGTGGAAAGTTCTGAAACACTATAGTTGACTGTATTTCCGGCTGCGGCTTCTCGTAAGTTCAGGATGAGTCGAGAACCCTAAAGTTTTATGTTGAGCTACTCGGTTGCGGTTAACTACCGAGTTACTTACGGCTAGCGAATACAACGCCATGAACCAGCTGTGGCAGATCAGTCAGAAGTGTGAAGGGCTCCTTGAGGGGGTGTACTTACTCTATTGGACCATTAGATGAGCTCTGGAGCGTGTTGATGGTCACAAAAAGAGAACAAATGAGAGCAATGCCTTGGAACGAAGGGCTGAGCATTTTCAGTATTTTCAGTATAAATTGAGAACGTACAAAAGATCCTATTCGTTGTGTCAGCAAGCGATCCGTAGTAATGATATAAAAAAGGACACTGACAGGAGGAAATACATTGTCCCGTCTTTCATGAAGAGGTATAGCAGTGAGGATGAGCCATTAAGTTTGTTATTGCGAGTTTTTTGGATGACGCCGAGACATTTGTATAATGTCATGATAAAGAAGACCACTGTATGGAGTGGACGTGAATTAATTTCGTGATGTCAATGGGGAAAGTACGTACACGCAACGCAAAGACAAGGAATCCTGGATAAAGATTTTAGTCTGATGTTTCTCTTGAGAGTAAGAATTCAACCTACCACGCGAAGAGCGTCTTGTGTCTCGTTTCGGGTGATACAACCATCGTGCAACCTCTCCAGGTAAGCCCGGGGATTGAGATCATGAGTGATGACGAGAGCATTGTGCTGATAGCCCCGTACATCTCGAACTTATTCAAGTCAGTTGCAGCCCATAGCGCGGAAGGAGAGATATAGACTATACCACAAACTCGACTAAACGCGAGGGGAGTCAGCGAACGGAGTCACATCACTTATAACATACGTACCAGATACGATCGAAATGAGGAAGAAGAGTACTGTGCACGGTGTAATAAATATGAGCGTGGATGATATTGTAATGTACGTACCTTTGCGGCTTTGATTGTACAATGCCCGTATTCGCAGCACGAAGATGGTGTTGACGATGATCGAGAACATCGTGGGCCCGAACCTGTCATGTGGGTGCTTCCATGAGCCGAGAAATGCAGGATGGAAGGTGAACTCACACTACATAGACCCACGTGCGTCCTTCACATCTTATGGTCTATTATTAACATAAAACCTAGCGGTGACGCTCATTGACTTACAGCTAGAAGCTCTGACATTAGACCAACAAAAGGAATAGAGGGAGATGACTTAGTTACCTTCATCGAGGGTACCGGTGTGAGATGAACTGTTGGTTGAACATCACTATAGCGTAAAGGAGAAAATGCAATCGCCACGAACCGACAAAGCTCAACCTGCAGGAGTGCGAATGAGTCAATAATGGATGCGGATTCATTAGACAGTCCTTACATTAGGTTTGCCAACGCACCATAGCGAGCAAAGAAATACAGCGATTTTACGGCTCCCCATTTTGCCCTAATGTTGCTTCAGACCTTGTAGTTCGAAGCTCAAGTTACACGTGAAGTATACCTCCAAATTAACTGGTACTAGATATTGGTCAGTCTCAGAGAGATAAGAAACTAATGAGGTAGAGAGACATACCTCAGATGCAAGATTGAGAACTATGTCATACACGAGGAAGACAATTGTCGAGGCTACAGAGTGTGTCAGTCTGATGACGACTGGCAGAAGGTGAAACCTACTCGTGATATATTTATCAATGCGATCCTGTAAGACAAATGCAAAATATGCATTCAAATCCATTTTTTTTTTGCCGTATGCGTGTGTTGTCTAGCATAGGGTGCGGATGTCGTATATATATATGAGTTTGTTATCATTCCATGCTAGTGACAGTCAGCTCTGTCCATGCACATCTAATTATAATTTGAATACGGCCATTACAGCATGGACTCAATATAGATGCCAATAGAATACCGTTAGGTATCAAGAACAATGTTCATGCATGGTAGTGGTGACAGATCTCAGTGACCGGCAGTGTATAGTTCGGTACGCCAACGACCTTCCATTCTCCGGAACCTCGAGGATTCCGCTGAAATGTCGACTGAGTCCATATATAAGCCGTGTGCATGGGAACTAGATTATACACACGTTTCTCCTCAAAGTTAGACAGACTGTCCTGAGATGAAGAATGCCGGGCACGGGTATTGCAAAACAACATGATCATAATTGGAAGCAGAGGGCGATCCTACCTCGATCACTTGGAGTTGGGTAACTACGCCTCGTTAAATAATCATGAGGAGCTAGATGTATCGTAGCCCTATATGTTCTATGCAATGGATCGTAACTATGCCGCACGTCCGTTTAGTGTCGAGAGTTGGTTCGGTGATGCTATGGTGGTGCTTACTCAGGCTGCTGGCAAGCAGACTCAGATTCCAGTAAGCTTAGCGGCGAATTGAATTTCATTCTCCGCTTCGGCAGTTCCCGAATTTGCTTACCTGGTTAGACCCGGTAAGATCTTTACATTTGGACAACGCGGATTTCTTGACGATGATATCGATATCTGTGTTCGCCGGTTTCCTACTTGACAGAGCTGATTCGTGAGCAAGATGAAAAATAGCAAGTCCGCGGATGTGCGGCGGTTTCAGCAACTCAATTGGATCTCGTTCTGATCCTGAGACTAACGACTGCAACCAATTGCCCAGATGAGTGAAGAGGTTGCACATGCACGGTACTTTCGCCGAACTATGTATCGAGTAGTCATGCTGATCAGTTCCATATACAGCTCTCTGAGTGAAGGTTGGGACTTGGTGCACCCGTTCCTTTCGGATAATGACACACGCCGATTCTAGGAACAGTCAGCTCAGCATACACAAGTATACATATACAGCTATAACAGGTGAAACCCGGCGTACACTTCTACTCCTTTATCAATCTCATACCATGCATTGTTCCTTTCTGCAACTTGATCAACTCATATCTGTTATTTCCTCTTCCGTGGAAAACTCAAGGCCGAGTACGATCGCCTCGGAGAGGATTTACCTAGTCTTGAAGACCAACAGTCCCACCCCTTTGACGCGATTAATGCCTCTGACCGTCTACGAGAAGCTGTTCTTTCCATCCAGGGTGCCTGTGCACAGCTTTCGACCCTTGTCACACCACCTCAGCGTACTGTAACCGCGGTGCGTTATATTTAGCTCAGATACTCTCCTAACGACTGAAATAGTATGCACAGATGTCATTAGAAGTATGTTTGATGGTCTGATTCTGATGTTTTTGGCTTACTGTCGCACTAATGATTAGTTCATGACGTCTGCATGTCTTGGGACTGTGGCCCAGGCTAAAGTTGCCGACCACCTCCAGGAGTTCCCAGACGGCTTACACGTCAGCAAACTCTCAGAGGTGACCGGGATAGAATGCAACTATCTAGCACGAATTCTGCGACTGCTTGCAACCAAACACATCTTTAGGGAAGGTAAGCGTTCTAGTCACTGTATAACAACGATATGGATAAACTTTCTTTCTCCGGTAGTATCTCCAGACCACTTCGCCAACAACCGTCTTAGCATTCAGCTAGTATCCTCTAACCCTCTAAGTTCCTTCTCTGGCTTTTGGTACATAAAAATTCCAAACTCAAGCTCTATCAACAAATATTAACCTGTTAGATTTTGCAGCGCCGATGAAATATTGCGATCATCTACTGAGTTGCATAACACTATCGTTAAATCGCGTCCCGATAAAAAAAGAACTGCTTGGAGTCGCGCCACAGGCCATCTCGACCCCGTCTGGGAGTATTATGAGAAACAAGATGCTGTAAGAGCACAACGGTTCGGGAAAGCCATGATAGGATTCAGCTCGTTTATAACCTTTGACTCAACGCTTTATGGTGAGTTTCCCCATGTAAAATCTCGTTAACAACCTTAATAATGCCGAGGTACGTAGGTTTCCCTTGGAAGGATCTAGCTCCAAAGTCAACGGTTTGTGACCTTGGTAGTGGTCTCGGTCATGTTAGCATGCATATCGCCAAGGCGTGCCCCCAAATCAATATCGTTCTCCAAGATTTACCAAACACCATCGAACAAGCCAAGCTAATATGGAGAGAACGTGCGCCTGAAATCATTGATGCGGGACGTGTCGAATTTGTCCCTGTCAATTTTCTACGACAAAGCCCAGTCACAGCTTGCGACTATTACTTTGTAAGCTGTATCATGCCCTGGAGCCGTCACACCTACTCATGATTTGTATGGAACGATAGATGAAGAATGTTATGTATGTGCCGTCTGACTCCAACCCTATCGTGCTGATAGTGTGTTAGTCACAACTGGTCTGATCCCAATGCTGGACGTCATTTTTACGAACGTCAGAAAGGTCATGAAAGGCACATCCAGACTTCTGATTCGTGGGTTCATTTAAATAGATTGACGAGACATTCATCTAACCCTTTCCATGACAGAAGAATTTGTGATGCAACATGTTGCCGAGTATCCGCAGTTTGAAGGTGATCAGCCCATAGACATCACCAAGGTAAGCTATATTCGTAACCTTATTACCTGCAATGTTGACTTAAAATGCCTCAGGCTCCAAAACCATTACTCCCGAATTTCGGAGTCGGGAATATGATACCGTATTATCTAGACATTGCGGTACGTTACAATTTATTCACATCGTTGTCGTACTTACCAGGGTTCTAGATGATGGCAAGAACAGCACTTTCTTGTTTGTTACTCAATACTGACAGTTCCTTGTAGACATTTATAAACAGTCAGGAACGCACATTGAAGGAGTACCGTCAGCTCGGGTGAGAAATCGCACTGCATTCAAAAGTCAAATGTCATGGCTCACCTATGTGGTACATTCAGGGAACGAACTGGATTCGAGCTAGTCAAGGTTTGGAATTGTGGCGAGACATCAATCATTGAATACGAACTGAAGTCGACGCCCTGATGTGTGCAATATTCAAGTTGGACATATGTTACATTTATCGAATACATCTTCCAACGTCGAATAGAGGTTACAATGAATTGTCTATCGCTGGGTTGTAATCATAAGAGAGGCATGACTTCAGGATCTCGGGTCAAAATGTAATGGTCATACAGTGATCAATAAAATAAAAATGAACATCAAAAGGCATCAATTGCATGGAGAATGTCGCTCGATGGGAAGAACATATCAAACTTACAACCGTTGACTCGATAGTCAACCCACAACGTCTCGAACTGCTTCACTTGTCCCCAGATTCTCTTCCTGTTCATCATAAAATCGGAGTCCCAGCACGCACGGATGAATGCCAAACGAGGGAAGGTGGGTGAGAGTAACAACGATCTGATCGAGGGTATAGACGTCATATCAACTTCATTGTCTATGGCACGATCTTCGGTAGACGAATTTGGGATCCAAAGTCGAATGGCCTTGTACGCCCGAAGCTTTTCATCCCGAAAGGACTCGATAGGGAATATCCATCGTAAGCTGCCACACATAAGAGCATCCTTGAGGATGAGATCCAGGAATGTGGGCTCGGTCATCGCGGTACGTAAAGTGCGGCAAGCTCCAGAGAGGTTTAACAACGATATCAGAGGTAGATCTCGTATTATCTGCAAGAAGATTTCGCTCGGCAGTAGTGTGATGGGTAAACTTTCGTTACTTGCACCAATCTCGAATGGCTGGAAGATGGGCATGGATTCACCTTTCTTCGAAGGCGATGGCCAACTTAAGAGAGGAATCAGATGAGCCCAGCTTGAACATGAATATAACAGCAACACTGGACTCACATGTCAGGCCGCACAAACATCCAAGCGCGACAATCACGGAGGAGAGGAGGAATGAGTTGTTCTCCTCGCATGCCGGCTCTGATAGCGGAGATGACATGACGAGATCCACGTCTACAATCGACAAAAGACTCTTGCCACTGATTAAGACTTTTCTCAATTCCATCGTAACAGATGCACGGGAGGAGTGTCGCATAACCTACTTCGCAGTTAGCAAAAGGTATTTTCGGCGTGATATCCACAAACATACCGCGAATTCCTTGTCGTGAACGGACAATCTCATACAGTTCGCCGTCGAATGTGAGTGTTTCCAACTTGGTTGGAAATGGTGTAGTGTGTAGTGGAGGAGGAAGGGAATCCCAGTCGATCCATGCTTTCAGGGACACATAACACCGTTCACATATATAAAAGCTCGGATTCTCTGCAGTATCAAAAACTCCGCAATTGGTAAATGTTCTGGATAGTACTTTGGTTCCAACGGGTTCCAGTATGGTTTCAAATCCCTCTCGAAAATGGTTACCCACTCTCCGCACTCGAACATGCTTTCCATCAGGATATTTCCCCCGGGGATGCGGATACTCGTTAAAAGCACCGCAGAAATAGCCGATAGCAATACACGCATCATAGCTATCGGAGTAACGGATGTCCTCTGGTAACCAAGCACGTTCGGGGTCGCAATCCGAGTATAAATCCAACCTGGGACATGTCGCGAAAGCGTCATTAATGATAGTAGACACGTCCTCACTAGAATCTTCATTTTCTTGGGCGATCATTTTGGCTAGCGCCTCCGCCTCGGGTTGAGGCAAAGACCTACGTGGCCCTTGCCCACCGCATATTCCACAAAGTAAACATAATTCATCCCATGAAGCCGAGACCATCTGCTTTTGAGGTTCAGTATGTGTTGAAAGTTACAACAATGAAGGGAATCGCTCTACCTCGATGAACGCTTCAAACTTCGAATGTCAAAGAATCAGATAATACACCGGTAGGACCTGTGCCTGAAGAGCGACTGAAGTTAATGCAGTATGGTGCAAGTGTAGAAACACTACTCACCAGTTGCCGGGAGAATATATATTTATACCTAGAAGGGCGTACGGTGAGTATCAGAGCAATCGTAGCATCAACTTAAAAGCCAAATCTCATCAATGCTACGGTACCGTGTACGGTTGATACAATATATACACAGTCAGCCTGACTCATCCACGAAAATTAAATGTTAGCGCTTGGTATGATCCATTTGACTAACTCGGCACTAACATCTCATGACTAGTGTAAACTGCTACTCAAGCTCTCGCCCTTGAAATATAACTCCCAGGAGCGAGAGCTCCAGTTCGGGTGTATGGAATGTATTTTATGTGCAGTCTATCAATTTTTGGCCTAAATTCTCCTGTCAAATGACGTATATAAGAGAAATAGCCACCGGGATTCGGGTGTACCATCTTTACTATTATCCGTAAGTTAGAAGTTTGGAGGAGGTCGCAAAAGCTTGAAGGAACTACTCGTGCAACGACTAACGCTGTTGACGTCAAAAAAACGACTATGTCGCCATAGCACTTTGAAGTGATCTAACGACTCTGACACCCACAGATCACTACTCGTTCCTAGGTGAATACGATCGAGGAGTAGGGCTCGGGAAAACGCACGAGCTATAGGCTGCTAGTAGACATCATCGCCGCCACAAGTAGTGCATATAGTCTATAGGTTAGAGTAGTGGAGGAGTAGAAACTTCGTTGGGCTAGAGGAAGACGTGAGCGATAAAAAAACTTCGTGACGCCTTCGACTCGATAGAAGACTGAGAACATCGGCCAATCTCTGCACGGGTAGCGAGTAGGTAGCGTCAAAAATGCACTGACATAGAATGGTGACAGATACATTTTTGCCACGTTCAAACAGCACGTGCAGAAGAAACTGTATCCCCTCCCCAGAGGTTTCCATTTGTGTATTGGATACGACGATCAAGGACCCATAGGAAGGGCAAAGTGAGAATCATTTCTCACCGATGGTGACAAAAATGAGATAGCTCCTAGGCAGTCATCATTTTTCCTAAGGCTACCCTGAGCCTGAGAGGGCTATTTAAATCGCCCTTCGTCGTCCAGTGGATTGAAAAAGGCACATGTTTGAGATCCAAGAGGTCAAGATTGTTGTCGAGTTATGAGGAACGAGGAGAGTGAAGGGTCGTTAATCATTTGTTGACGGAGTAGTTTTACGAGATCATGGCGGGGGGTGGCCTGGTTGGCCTTCAGATGGTTTTTGTCTTTATGCATAGTTGGCTGTATGAAGGCAGGTTGAACTTGAAGAGATCCGGATCCATCGGAATCAGTTTTCCGCATTTTCCCGAAGCTAGCATCAGCGTGATGACCTGAGTACCTACTAATGATGACCTCATCTTCAAGAATCAATTGAGCCTTCTTGAATTTCGTCTCGTAACTCGAGTCCAGGACTGTACTAGAAATCAACAAGAGCCGTCTCTTCATGAACAGTATGTAATGTATTTGTCACGGCTAGGTTGATCGTTATGCTTAGGACCTACTTATTCAATTCACTTCAAGTTCCCTCATCATTACAGGGTGTCGACGTACGTCGTTACTGGCTGTTGGTCCGGAGGGCCTTAGTCTCCTTAACAGACCTCAAGAAAAGGAAGATAGTCGTCTCATATAAGATCTAAACTGAATTTACAACCCTGCTGGCAGATTCGACTCGTTTGGGCCTCCGTATTGCTAAATTGACCGCTCATTTCTCTTAGCGTGTCTTATTTCCAAATTTTTAGATGCTACTTGTCAAGTTCTTGCGGAACTGGCGACAGCTGTAAAACCAAGATAATATCCTCTCCAGGATGCCTATCATAGTAATCATCATAATAAATCTGGATCCTATGACCTCTTTTGATCATCCGAATACGACCATACTGGCTACATAGTACATGTATATTTGGACAATAACATTAAGCGAATAGAAGATCAATTCTTATGATGGGACTTCAGGATATCAGCAAGTTTCTCGGCAGTCACTACTGCTGGTGCCATGGTATGGGTGGCAAGTGGTTCCGTGAAAATGGAAGTATCACAAACCCGCAACCCTGAAACACCGTGAACCCTGAGCTCATCATCTACCACTCCAGGCCTAGGGTCTGACAGAGGTGCCATACGGCATGTTGATGTGAAATGATAGGCACTGCGAATGTTCTCCCGGAGGAATGTATCGAATTCTGCTGGAGATGATGTGGATGGATTGCGAATGTTTCCGAGAGGATATCCAGAGTGTCGAACACCTTCAGCAAGACGTTCAGCGAATCGTACCCCAGTAGTGAGAGTCTTCATATCATCGGGGTGGTCGAGATAGTTCAGCTGTACCTTCGCACGATCTCTAGGATCCTTAGAGGCTAGTCGCACGGAACCGATTGAATGAGGCCGGATAAGAGCAACAAGGAATGAGAATACTCCTGTCTTAGAAGGGGTGTCCTTGGGAGAATTAAGGACATGATGCGGGCACAACATGATCTCGACGTCCGGGGTGTTGTCAGGGTTCCCTCCATCGATCTCAGCGGTACGAGATGTATCCACTTCGCCATTGCTATTGATCAGTGCAGTTCGGATGAAGAGAGCGAATTGCATGAACGGATAAGCGAGAACTCCTGAGCCCAAAAATAGGTACTTCAGGAGCTCTACCACGATACGGAGTGGGTTTTGAATCAAAGTAGTAAGAGACTCCGAGTTGGGACAATCGTAGCCAATAGCAACTGCATAATGATCATGCTACGAGCGATAAACGTTAGAGTTCTCTAACAACTTTATAAAAGAATCTCACCAATTGTGTTCCAACGCCTGGTGAGTCGAACGCAACGTTGATACCTTCTTGTTCAAGATATGACTTGGGCCCAATACCACTGGATAGCATGATTTAAGAATATCATTAGCACGCGACACATATGTATCCCATTGTCAAATATCCTGACCTCAGCAGGAGAAGTTGTGGAGATGCAATAGCACCAGAGCATAGGATGACTTCTTTGCGAGCGCGTGCAAAGTACTCCTTGGTCGATCCGCTAGTAGTTTGCAAGTACACACCGTCTGCACGATTTTCATTCGCAGCTTTCGATATCGCAACCCTCGTTACGATCGTCTTCGTACAAATCTTTAGGTGGCTCTTGCGAGCGAGAGCAAGTTGTTTTGGTAGGAATGCCGAAAAGGTCGACATACGATGTATATGCTGATCAATGGTATAGTCGACAACGACTGATGCTACGGCCGGGGCATCTGGAGCATTTATATCGGAGATGACAGGAATACCCAATGCCTTCCCAGACTCGAAGACTCTAAGAGTATGTTGAGCAAAGTTTACACTGAAGTCAAGTAGTGACACATACTTGCGAAGAATCTTGCGTGGCATGTCCGGCATTACTTGGTTTATCCAAGTCCCTTCAGGAACATGTTAACTTTGAGGTATATTACAGCATCAGACAGAAGCGCACCTTTCTTGCCTCTGAAAGATGATAGTTGTTGAGACAGAGTATTTTCTGATTTTATGAAGTATGGAATCAGCTCGTCATAGCTCCAACCCGGACGATTCCATCGATTCCAATCGCCTCGTAAGCCGCGAGCATAAAGACACCCATTAATCCTAGATGTACCCCCAAGCCCTTCACCCGCAACTATGTCGAGAACACGATTGTTAGCATGAGCGAGAGGCTCAGCAGGGAATAGAGCCGCTGGTGAGTCCTCACGGAAGAAGTTGGCCGATATCAGAGGTACGCGATTGGACCAAGTATCAAGAACCTGGCCACGCTCGACGACGAGTACAGAGACCCCAGGTGTTTCGGACAATCGAGAAGCCAAGCAACTGCCTGCGCTACCACCTGCATAACTCTAAGTCAAATATACAGGGAGTACTATGAGCGAAAGAACTTACCTCCAACCACAATGTAGTCATAGGTGTACTTGTCCAGGTCGGAGTCGTTGAAAGGAGTCGAGGCACCAACCTCTGAAGGGCTACATTCTGGATATGGATGGAAAAATGGCGACATACTGAAAAGAGACGTCTTAGAAGGGTCCTAAGATGACAGTCGAAGATATACTGTGTCCTAAATAACCCTGTCACGGCGGTACCAATATTACCAGGGAAGCATTAAGTAAAGCTCTGGGTCGTGACAGCCACCAGGTAATCATTTGGTTGATGTTGTATCTGCATAGACCCTGTCGGAAGAACAGTAGTACGACTCGGATATGGATACTGTTGGAATTTGGAATCTCCGTGCTGAACGCCCGCTTCCCAAGACAGTACTTCTTTCTAGGCAAGAAATAAATTTATCTCCTTTTGAAGCAAAAAGGGACGTTCCGATGACATCAGACTTCTACAAGTTTCTTGAATGGAAAAGACGTCTCTTCCCTTGCACCGGCTGTTCAGTTCAACGTTTCAATGATCTCATTCAGGGTTGTAACGCCCTGGAAACCCTGAACACAATTGGAAGTAGACGGGGCGAGCCACCCGGATCACTTGGGTAGTTGCGCCCCCGTTGATTATGAAGAGCTAGATGTATCACAGTCCTAGATGGTCCATTCAATGGATCGTTGAATCATTAATGTCAAGACTCGAGAGTCTCCGCTGGCAGAGCTTCAAGTTCCAGCGGCAGCGAATGGATTTTCATTCTCCGCTTCGGCGGTTTCCGAATCTCTGGGGGGTGTATGATGATCGACTCGACCGTCGATTGACACAAGTACGAAGAAGTTCAAAGCAAACAAACTTGATACGCTATGTTTGAGAGTAGGAATACGCGGCGATGTAGTCTTTTGACTGTTATCTTTCCTGAAAAGTGGATCATTATCATTTTGCTGTCATCACGAGCCTTGTGCCAGTGATTGTGCCAACACAATGCGACCACAGCTCGGCTCCCCCATCATTAGATGCCTCGGAGGGAGACTATGCTCGTTCTTACGAGTACCGTCTATTGCTACGATGGTTCTACGTGTGAGGCCGAAGTCAGGGGTGGGATCCTTACGATTTGTGAACACTTGTTGTGGGGCGATCTTAGAAAGAAGACGAGGAGCGCAGCGATACACACATATACTCATATTACCATTCCATAAATACACATCAACATTATTGTCATAGGGAGCTTCGAATTCGTGATAAAACATTAAGGTAATGACCGGAAATAAAGGCAAAATTTTGATTATACCCTCATTCTGCCCTATAATCGCACCGAAAAACATCAACTCCAGTATCAATAAGTGGAAACCAGTTGTGATTCTCCTCACCTGGAGATCAACTATGTCACTGGAACCGATTTTGGTGACTTCCTTCAATTCAAGATCAGACTTTGGGGATTTATTCAATCAGTATGTTCACGGTAAAACATTAGTGAGAATCGACTTACCAATGCTGTATTCGTAGTACATTCTAAATCTTCACTGTTAGTCGGTGTCTCTGTAGAATCGCAAGGTTCCGCGAAGAGGACTGCGGAATGGGGCTGGGGCTTGGAGACCATCATGCTTGTTGCATTCATGTGGCCTATACCTCGCAGCGACTGACGTGCGTTCAGGCTATGGGAGACAGTTAAGTAAGACGAGAGATATAAAGAGGGGTGGTCTCTTACGAGGCCATCACAGAATTGGCATATGCTATAACGCAAGGTGTAAGCGTTGAGCGTTCGAGATTGTATATCCGCACTTACCTTTGGCCAAGACGAAGCTGAAAACTTGATACGCGAAAGAATGGGGAGAAGCAAGATACTGGAAAAAATAATCAACACTATTGTACAGTAGGCCTCTATGTTCCTACTTACGACGATCAAACACCCGGTACTAAGCAGGCTATGGGTTGAAAACAATGTTAACAATGTAATTAAACAAGAGAATATGGGACAAAACGGCGGACCTTGTGACAGCCCCACTGCTAATAGTATAGAGCGACAATTTGTGCAACACTCGTTGCGTTCTGTGATGAGGTTTACCGTTCAAGTCCCTGAGAAGTCAAAGGAACAATCATACCGTTCGTTTGAGCCACGCCGGAACAAATAGCAGGTTGTTGCCGCGATGACCAAGTCTAGTACACCATTGGTTACGTCCGCACTTATAGTTATCCACTATAGGCGAGTATCATAGTCAGAAAATGGAAATCTATCACATGTTAAAAGTACAGCGTACTCGATTGTTCGTTATGGCAGCCCACCCTCCGCCGCTTGCGAGACTAAAGCCACTTGTTAGTGAAGAGAAGAGAAGGGAGGAAACAAGAGACCGACGTACAGCGTTCCAGTGGCGACTGAATAATCAGCATTGGAGAAATGATTAGAGGTGCGGTTTAGTGACGTGAGTTATGCATACCAAACGCCATTGCTAGGAAGATATTAAATGAGCATGTGTTTGAACATATTGGAGGCTACTCACACCACGGGTAAAATGCAAAGATCGACTAGAGCGCAACGATAAGTATATATATGATATATCGAAGGGAGGGGTGAATACTCACAAGGAAGACGGCGAATGGTGCGAGGCTTTTGTCCACTAGACCACTAGGTAAGCAAAGGTGGTTGTGATATTTTAACGTTGCTTACGAGCGTAGATTCGATAGATGAGAAATCTTTCCCGAGTACGTTGGTGATTATAAGAACAAGGACGCAAGGTGTGAGACCTACTGGTGAACAATAAAAGCGACGGTCCCCTGATTATAAAGTGTATTTCGTTAGCTAAGTCGTGTCGCACTTTATGAATCGGTCTTACAGCAGTAATGGGTACGCTCTTCAGCATTTCGTTAGAGTGCGTAATACAGAAGAGGCGTTATTTATGACATACCGCAACACTCCTACACAGGTGCCAAAGGATCAATATAATCGAGAATGAATGTTAGTTGGGTAATGCTTACCAAACCGATTGCTCTAACTTCTCCGGTTGGAGGAAATCCGTGATGAAGTAGGTGTAGATCGCGTGTGTAACGAACGCCAAGTCGACAGAGTCCATAATCCTCCAAGACGTCCGCTATTATTGCACCGCCGAAACTTCAAATCAAAAAGACTTACCATAGACCAGATACCTGTATCGGGCCATTAGCAATGAAGAGCGACGAGCAAAAACACTGACAATACGCACCAAAATAATCAGCTTTTTAGAATCCTTCGGGTATGTCATATACTATGAGGTATATGATGAGCGGAGATATACGGGAAACGACGGAGGACATACATAGAACAAAGCTTGCAATGTGGTAACACCATACATACTATCGAAGTGAATAGAATATCAATACTCATTGCAGGCGGTGTAAACGGTAACTACTACCCACATAGATGCCAATATGGCTCCAAGGAAAGCCGCACCAAGCGTTGGGCCAATGTCAATATTAACGGGGAAAGGGAGCGGTGATGACATGGCGAGATGTAGCAGAGTACGGATCTGGTTTATCTGGCCGTTGCTGCAGCTATAGTACCTATATATGATTGATCATAAACTGAGCCATCGATGGGTAACTCAATTGCTTGAGTCGGAGGGTGGAACTGCCTCTCTCAATCAAATCTTACTGACCCTGTAGACTCTAGAGTATCAATAGATCTGATATGCGTATGTATGTGAAGCCCACCTGTGGAGCCCAAGATCCGAAAGGGATTCAAGACGGACGTCGGGGGATACACCAGAGGCAATGGAGTTTGCCAGTGTTGACATGACTGTCAACTAAGAATCTGCAAATGGTAAAGTTAACAGGCAGTAGTGGGTCGAAAAGCGACATGAATCTTACTGGAGCCCTACATTGATCATCAGGCAATATGCCAATTACCTAGCAGTTGGTCCTTCTGAGACAGATGATTCTTCATCATCATCAGAAATGAACTTGTGTTACGCCGGGTCTTTTACCCCATGTCGTGATCAAGTTTTTCTTCAACCGACCGCCTGGGTCAGTGGCTCACTGTCCCATGTTCCCAACACGTCCGACATAAGGTAGTGATAATCGACCTGTTTGAGGTACGACAAGGACACGCCGGTGACGACGGGATCTCCATCTAAGGGGTTCGCAGGTAGGATAGACAGGGTCTGGATCATATGGCTATACATACATGAAAGCCGAGATGCTTACCAGAGGTAAAGTCGTTTAATGTTCATCTCTGCTCGTCATGGGTAAAACAGACGAGATTCGGACTTATTAAAAGCAAAGAATGAGGACTCACTGGAGGTCATACCAATTCTCAATAGCGAAGGCACAAACCCTGCCAATGGATGAGTAGAGAGCTAGCACGCTCTCATTCCAGAATGTGGATAGAATACCCTGTGATACCGGGAACTATTCATGTTGACGGGCAGGGCGGCCGCGTCACCTTGGGTCCGAGACACATAGTTTCTGGTGATATCGAAGGCATATCTAGAAGCCAAGACTCGGAGAGAAATGGATTGAGGAGGATGCCTGGCCCTTACAGCCGTTTCGGAAAACTATGTCAGTAGCGCTCGACGCGCGTCGCAAAAATCAAAAAATACGAAAACGGTGGGATAGAGAGAATTGCTTCAGAACACGCGGAATTCCTCAATAGATGTGGTGTTTTATTATAAAACGGAGTCAGGCAAAGCACGTCACAATGAACTAAGCTTTGGGGATCATCGAGAACATCTGAGACTGGCCAGACAACTCATATTATGACAGCAGTGAGTTGTGAGCCGAGACGACTCGGGCCCTTACTGCTATGCAATAGTTCAATCCCCCAAACCATTCCAATACAAGCATGATGCCATGTCTATTGAATATGCACATAAATATGAGTTTAGCGAGTAGCTTCGACCAAATTCAGTTGCCACATAACGGGCGCCTAATTCCCGACATACCGTAGTATCTTTCTAAGAACCATTTCTGTACCGTTTAAAATTTTTGAAGGTCGTATGTAAGCTTAAAAGGACTCATCATGTCTGGGTTATACTTTGTACACTCCGACAGACAAGTTGTGACTACGAAATGTCAACAGAACCTTTCATGACGTGGCAGATGGTTATGAAGCCTACGAAGTTCGCACAAGTTCATGCTCTCTGCAGACTTCATTTTCGGCATGTTTCAGGACTCTGGAGACATTTGAGATGTCCATTGAGGTAACGGTCCACCAGAACTCTATGCGTGGGAATAAATGTAATGTACTGCCGACTCCGTAACATATGTGACATCCTCTCCAGAAAATGGTATTGATATGTACTGTCCAAGTGTGATAGGCACCAGCCGTATTGTCAACGAGAAGGTATGTTCAAAGAAGACTTAGGGTTTGGTCAGGGAAATCTGGCTTCGTGATATTCATATAGACTTGCCGCTCGTCCACGGCGTCCGAGTCAGGGTCCATAGTACCCTGGGCCCTATATGGGGAACTTGGTAATGTAGGACAGGTTTCCTTGATGCAACTTCCATTTCGTGAATTCCACTGACCCACGAGCACGTTTTATAGGCATAACCAACAGGATTGGGACTCTAGGAAGAATTACGCAACAGCAGAATCGAACTCGCTTCCAGTCCATGACCCCAGCCACTGACACGACAGTACTCTAATCAACTTCTTTCGATGCATCATACTCGGGTCTCCTTAGAACACCGTTATAAACTCTCTTCCTCCGTCTCTGTGCCAGACGGCCAGCTATGTCCTGAGAAGGATATTAAGGTTCAAAAACTGACCTTCATCTGTCATCGCAATCCTCCTCGTTACAACCGGCACTTGCCCTGGGCTTTATCTATACCTGCCTGTGTAGCCTTCCACATCCTGCCAGCTACCTGTTTTGGAACACTGGATATACGATAATGTTTTCTCGCTCCTTTCCAGCAGTACCGTTAGACAAGGTTAACGATGAATATGATTATATCATCGTAGGCATGTTGTTCTCTACTTCGAACCAGTACGAAAGTAACTAACAGCAGCCTTGTTTAGGAGGAGGAACAGCAGGATGTGTTATAGCGAACCGTTTGACTGCTCACACCGTCCATAAAAAGGCTACCGTACTCGTTTTGGAGCTTGGAGGAGCATACAATGAATGGCCGACAACTGTTCCCTTGCTTTCGCAGCACATGAAACATGATCCCGAGGCTAAACGATCGTCTTACTGGGACTCACTCCCTCTCAAACATGGTAATGGTCGTTCTATAGAACTCGTCAGCGGGAAATCACTCGGAGGGTCGAGCAGCATTAATGCATTGCTGTACACGAGGGGCGTTCCCGCAGAGTTCAACGCCTGGGCTGCCGCAGGTCGAAAGGGTTGGCATTATGACGATCTCCAACCCTATTTCATGAAATCAGAGCACGACTTGGACCAAGATCCAAGGCACCCTCCTGATTTCCATGGCGTTAGTGGTAAGTACCTCGTTATACGAGTGCGACTAGCAATATCTGACATTTAGTGTGACGAAGGTGAGTGGAGAAACAGGTCGCATTCGACTCACTTCTGGGGTCACTCTGCATCGTGAGTAGACATATGTGCATCCCGTTCATTACTCAACCCTTCCCTATTCCATGCTCAGTATTGTGAAAGCGGCCAGCACGATGGGTGTACCCTATGTCGAGGACCTGAACTCCCCTCTTCACCCTCCTCATGGGTGTGCTAAAATGCACTTCATCATCGACGACCAAGGTAAACGTAGCTCTACATTCACCGCCTTCCTTTCGCGTGATGTGGCAGAGTCTCGGAAGGACTATCTCCACATATGCACATTTGCCCAAGTTCAGAAGATAGTTACCAACAAAGTGTCTGGAGAGATCGTAGCGGAAGGGGTTTCTGTCCAAGCTGCGAACGGATCGGGGCCATCCCGTTTCATCCGTGCGCGTAGAGAAGTGATCCTCTGCTCAGGGGCCATTAGTTCACCCCACATCTTGTTATTGAGGTTTGTTTGTTTGCTTACTTTTCTTGCACTTTCGGCACTGAAAATATCGTTCAGCGGAATTGGGTCTGCTCAACAGCTAAGCGAGCATAAAATTCCACTTGTCAAGGATCTCACCGGCGTTGGAGCACATCTTGTAAGCTTCCCTTCGCTTGAATATCTATAATCTTTACCCCTGACATACGTGTGGCCCTAGCAAGATCATGTTGGGGTCCCTCTCGGTTATCATATACCAATGCAGGACTCGATTGCTAAATTTCAATTGCGCCCATGGACGATATTAGTTGAACTCTTCAAATACCTTTTCTTCGGTTGGGGACTGTTCCTCAACCCGGTAGTTGAACTCTGCATATTCATTCAAACCCGGTTGTTCGACGATGGGATGAAGTATATGTATCCGACACCGAAGGACTGCGACGCTTCACTCCCGGAGAATTTGCCGGACATAGAACTCATGTCGGTAAGTGTCCATAATCCCTTGCTGTTGCTGTTTCCTCTCATACATGGCATCCCTCGGCAGATTGCGTGGGGTGATCCTGTGGACTGCCAGCCCGCCAAGATGGGAGGCTTCTCGTTTTTGATCGCTTTACTGCGACCAACCTCTACCGGATCTGTCACACTCGCCAGCAGCGACCCGACTGCAAAGCCGCTCGTTGACCTCAACTATCTTGCTACGGAGCAAGACATGGCAACATTGAGAAAGGCAATCAAGTTCACGCGACACCTCAGTAGTCACGTTGTCGCTCAAGGCTATCCTATGCTCGAACGAAATGCCCCTACAAGTAATAAAGACGAAGACCTTGATGTATTCATAAGGCGTGTCTCTATGACCACGTCGCATTATACTTCCACTTGTCGTATGGCCCCTGAAGCTGAAGGTGGTGTCGTCGATGATGAACTTTGTGTTCATGGTATCCGCGGGTTACGAGTCGCGGATGCCAGTATCTTCCCTAACATTCTGGGCACTCATCTCATGGCACCGACCGTTGCAGTAGCTGAGAAATGCGCTGACATGATCAATGCAACCCATCTAGATAGGTTTGTCACTGCTAGCTAGATTGACGTCCTGCAAAGCTGTCGTACTAGTACTCTGCTTCACGAGTCATTGCTTCTGCTACTGTTTGTCGCTGACTTTGTAGAACGCTGCGGTAATATTGACTATTCTTATAACCACCTCGGAGCAAAATTCAAATTGTGGTACATTTGAGCATATTTAATTGATCCGAATACTTAGAATAGACCCCCTTGGCCTCCTTAGCGTCTCCCGATTTGGCAGTTGTCGGCAAACCTGACTCCTTCAATAAGTCTGTCACTCAGGCTCCATCTAGATAGCGTTCAGTTTGCGAGAGACGTCAGCTGTATCCATCGTGGGCTCGGAAGTATGAGGAATCAGAATGATGTCCAAGTACACAGTGGCTAGGGCCGTCTAGCAAGGCGGCACCATCCCCTGGAGGCACTTCTGCAGATTCTATCGTCGTCACCCTACAGTTTACTCCGGACACGGATATCAGTGTACACGGTTGCTCCTGATGCTGATGAACCCTCACTAGTCCTTCAAGATTCAGAGGAAGCTCATCGGGGCCATCGGATTAGACATTCCCGGTAGGCTATGAATCCACTCCTGCTTTCGTAGAGTTAACTTCATGTTGACAGCGACGTCGTATGTATAGTACAACGGGCCTTCAATTAGGCTCTGTTATTTTTGGGCTGGGCGGAGCACGGGGATCTGCTATCTTATCTTCCTGCTCGTCTCCTATGTCCTAGTACTGGATATGCCAGTTCTACGGCTATATGATGACCTGTGACGACCCATCAGCATCGTGAATCTTGAAGCTCATCAGGGTCGTTTCTCTGACACAGAGTTTGAACCGACACAATATTATAGACCCCTCAGTTTGGTCGCTTCCTGGTCGCACAACATCCGATTGCTTGTTCGATTGACGAACTCCGCCGACCTTCCTCCCGCGAACTGTTCCTGAAGAATCAAATAGACGTGAACGGGAACTACGGAGAAATAAAGCCATTTGTGCTATTTTCGTTGGTTCTATCGGTCCCGGTGCGCGGTGATGAAACATCTTTGTATCAACCAGATCGATGCCCCCTCCCTCCTGCCATTAACCATACATATGGGGATTGATTATGTTGGCAATGTCCTCGGCATTGCTCAATATCCAGCAACTTAAGGTTTGTCGTGAGGTTGTTGTTAATTCGAGTACGAGACCTCCTGACAAAACTGTACTCGTTCGTTCAGGGTAGCTGGAGACCCGAGTAGTACGAACTTGAAGATGGGCGTTTGTGTTGAACATCATGGATCCTAGGTTGTGGCTTCGGACGGACCATTGCAACTGACGTCTCATCCCCCGTCGCCTACCTAAAGTTCTGTCGTGCTGATACAATGATACGAAGGGGCCCTGCCATTCATCTTGTAATTTGTTGCTTCTTATGCCGACCTCCCAAGACATGGCTTACTTAGGAACATGGGGATGTTATTCCTGGATAGGGGCTAGCCTCAAATTGAGCCTGCCTAGTTTTGGTAAACTTACCCTATGAACATTCTATCGGGCGTTGTACACGGTCAGTCTCTTCCTGTTCACTCATGACTAGGACTACTGACCCCGTAGATCAATCATATAGAGCGCCGTTTTCTATCTGACTTTGCACCGAAAATATACAAGAGTGCGTTTTGGATATCACGGAGGTATGTTACTTATAAAGCAAATCTACTTACTACTCCAATCTTATACTTCAATCACCATCACAGTGAAGT
This sequence comes from Cerrena zonata, assembly GCA_038087015.1. Lineage (NCBI taxonomy): Eukaryota > Fungi > Basidiomycota > Agaricomycetes > Polyporales > Cerrenaceae > Cerrena > Cerrena zonata. The sequence continues at coordinate 793,331 of JASBNA010000005.1, forward strand.
GAATGATGTCTATAACCACGATTGTCGCCGCACTGTCTAGTGCTGCTATCATCTTAATCACCCTTACACACAACCTGAAAGGAAGGTCGAGCGAGACCCTGCCACCTAACTCCCCACCCACCGTTCCATCATTCATTCCATGGGCAGGTAGTCTTTTGAGCTTCTTGTGGGATGCCCAAACCTTCCTCCATGGGTGTCGGTACGTCTCGCCATTTATCTTCTTTCTCATTCATTCACGTATTTCCTTTCCACTCAGGAGTACATATGGGTCCGTTTTCCGACTAAAGATGGTTGGGAGACACTACACTGTGATCACCGACGCTGACGGCATCATGAACGTCATGCGTGACCCTCAGAAGGTCCTAGCGAGCCCCAATGTCACACTCATGGAAGCTGGTGGAGACCTTGAGCTGGGAAGTATCGGACAGGCCATACACGACAAATTAGCTGTGTCCGTGATGCGCATATTCTCCCCCCGCACCATCCCCATTATCTCCCCGGTTCTCATCGAACAATTCCGAACCAACTTCAGGAATTTTGCGTCGCTCAGCGACGGACACTCGCGGGTGATGCTCACACATTTCGTCGGGCAGACAATGTACAGCTCTGTCTGTATGGCACTCTGGGGCCCTCGATTTCCCACAGAGACCTTCTCTGAATTCTACTTGATTGATTCCAACCTCCTACGTCTTTTATCTCCGATGCTGCTCCCCCCAAGAAAGTCTGTGCATGCTAGAGAGACGATAAAGACTCTTCTAGGTGAATATATGGCGGGATTGGGTCAAGATGAGGAGGAATATGGGGGAATGGAGGTACCCATCGCTATTCATGATCTAGAAATCCCCGCGCCAGTGAAAGAGGGTCTTTTTCTGGGATTAATGTTTGGACTTCACTCCAACACCTTTCGAACCACGACGTGGTTGATGCAATACCTTTTATGCGACAAACAGCTGTGGGCCCGGCTGCGCGAAGAAGTGGATACTGCGATTAACAAGCATTTCGGTTCCTTACAGAAACTAATATCCGCACCTCCTCACCTGTTCGGAGAGACCTTTTTCCCCTTGCTTGACTCTGCTCTGAAAGAGACCATGCGTCTCTCTATAGTAGCCGTTATCCTGCGCCGAGCAACAGTTGATTGCGATATCCTCATCAACGAACATAAGTCTGTACACATCAAGGAAGGAGAGTACGTCTATACCCATAGAGATAGGATCAACATGTCGGACGAGTACTTCGAAAACGCGAAAACTTTCCGAGCGGACAGGTTCATGAATTATACTGAAGAGCAGCCGCAGCCTATGTCCACGTTTGGAGGAGGCGCACATATAGTGCGTACACTGTTTTTCCTTCGATATTAATCCATCGCTGACACTATCGACTCAAGTGCAAGGGTCGAGAGTTCGCCATATATGAGATGAAGATCTTTGCTATTCTTTGCCTTAGGCTGTTAGACTTTGAGGCGGAGCGTCCTGACGGATCTTCGGCGGAAGGCTATATCCCAGAGGCCGTGTATGCGTATCCCACCCCCGTCTACTTTCCCAAGGACCTCTATATTTATGTTAGACCACGTCAAGATCCAGACATTGAATCGATCTAACACGTAGAAGTGATGCTGGGCTTGTAGGTATTAGCGGATGCAGATGGAATCAGTAACTGTCCTACATATCTACGTATCTTTTTTGTGATGGATGATAGTTGTTATGAAATTAATATTTTATACTTACCGATAGCCAGAACTAAGCAGTCAGTACTCGTACCAATCATGTGTCAGCATCCGCGGGTCAGGGACATCAAGTCGTTTCCTCCCAGCCGCTGAGTTTACAGCCAGAGCCAGAGCTTCTATAGGAACAGGTTATACTGGAGCTATGTTGTTTACTATCTCCCGCTTACTGCTAGCATGTCAAATTGGGATGGTGATCTGTCCGCTCTCCGCTGTAATCATCTGCATCGGCTGTACTCTGCCGGCGTAGTATGATACTCTACTGGACGCCCATGATGAGCCTATCGGTTTCTAAACTGGATGCCGGGACTTTTCCATCGTTTCTTGACATGCTCATCGCATTAGCAAAATATTTTAGGCGGTCAAGTGTCCGGAATAAGAACATCAAAATATGGCCACATACGCGGAGAACTATCTACTCCTCTTCATTGTCCTTCCTAGCAATCAATGCCGAACGTTCCTTGAGGTTATAGCTCTTGATCATCCTATCGAATGCTCAGTACGCGCGAACAGTCGAGGGAGTCAACGGAAGCGACTTACCCAGAACAGAGACTACCGAGTACGCTGACCACCAAGGGAATGAGGAAAACAGGAAGCAGACTGTCAACAGAAGCAACCCTAGCTTCCGATCGAAGAGGTTCAGGGAGCGTAGCAATGACGGTGATACTCTCGGTCAACGCCTTCAGGGTATCAGGAGCGATATCTGGAATCTTTGCCAAATTTGTCGCCAACCGGTTGTTGTAAAGTGTTCCTGCAATACTGAGAAAATGTCACAGCCACGTAAGAATATGATGTAGGGGCTGTATATTTACCTTATGCCAACTAAACCACCAAAGGTACTCATGAAGGTCTAGAGAATATGAGAATCACAATATAGAGACACTACACAAAGAATTTACCAGGATTGCAGACGCTTGTGTGATCTTGTCGGGATCCTCGGCCCATTCAGCCTAGATTTTCGTGTCAGTCTTCCTGCAGAAAGAAGAAACATGAGACGCACCTGGAGAGAGATGAATGTCAACTGGAATGAGCTACCTAGACCAGCCTGAAATAAAGATGAGAAGTAATCGCAGCGATGGTTGGAAATACTTACACCGACCAAGATCTGATAGCCTAGTAGCCGAGCTGAAGATGTAAAGGCTGACCCTTTGTAGAGTAATGCGGAGCCGGCGACCGATAGTAAAGGGGAAACAGCCAAGAAAATCCAGTAATGACCGGTAGCCTAACAAGAGGTGTAGCTTTCAATATGCATGCGGATGGTCTGATACTGTTGCTAGATTCTTACACTAGCAATTCCTGACGAAACACAGGCGGCTGAGGGAGATATCGGTATTACAACATTTACTGAAAATGCGAGACTGACCGATCACATAAGAAAGCATCGTGGGTAGAATAGCAACCCCTGATTGGATGCTCGTTTTGCCGTTAATTTGGTACCTATGGATTGTATTTCGCGTGAGAGCTGATGCCAACCAACGAAGCTGACTTAGACTAACCACAGTGGGAGATAATACTAAGAAAACCAATAGTGAGCTCGATAGCTTAGTCTTCGAGTGTATCGGTCAGTTGAATGGAACTTACAGTAGTGACAATCATCGCCGTCAAGAGCCAGAGCTGAAGCAACCACAAATCTCATGAACCACTGCGACCTTGTAGAAATCAATTATAAAACCTACTCCCTCCAAACATGCACCCGTGTGTGTACGTCTTGTAAAGAGGCTGAGGGGTACAAGAGCTTGATCTCCTTGTCGCATCTCCCAAAATACAAATGCAATGATCAATACCCCAGCCAACGAAAGGGGGAAGAGGACATCAAAGCTTTTCCAAGGTTTGACGGCGCCTCCCCAGGTAAGACCAAGCACAATGCATGTAGATAGACCCAGACAAAGAAGAGAGCCGACCCAGTCAAGGTTACTACATAGTTCGTTAAAACGAGGGTCGTCACGGCGATAGTGATTTTTAACATACCGTTTCAAGATGGAAAACGTTGACCCCGTCTTGACGACCCCTGGTGGTGTGCGGTTTGGAAGCCATAACACCATCGCAACAAAACTAATAGCTCCGAACTACATAGTAGACATATCAGCAGCATTATCAAAGCCAGAGATCTGAGTTCGGTTACCGGGAGATTGATATAGAAGCACCATCTCCAAGAGACGTGGTCTGTAGTACATTGTTAGTGGATGATCTCCCAGGTCATGAAGCAATACAGCTAAAACATACCGGTGAAAGCACCACCTATTGATATTGACAACACATATGCAGATGAGTGAGGGCGATGGACTCGTATGACACATGTAATTACCCAGAATCGGCCCTAGGATGCTTGCCATACCCAGGACGGCACCGAAGACAGCGAGAAGAATTGGTCTGTCTTCAAGACGGGTGAGCTGAAAGGCAAAATTAGTGACTTAAGTGACCGCGATGTCGTGTTACCTTTACTCACGGTCGATATTGTTCCTAGGACACATATGGCAATCCTACGACATGTTCAAAAAATTCGTTTCTTTTCGATACATGATAATGCTCACCCAGCGGCGCCGCAGCCTGCCACTGCTCGTCCAAAGATCAAGACTTCCATTGAGGGTGCCTACAGAATGTCAAATTTTGACTGGTAATTATCGGATATGGGACCTACTGCACCACATAGCACGGAGCCGATCTCGAACAAGATGATAGACAGCAGAAAAACAGGCTTGATAGGGATTATAGATATTAACTGTCCGACGACGAGCATCAAGCCAGCCTGCGTCAAGAAATCTGAAAAATCATGAGTATATTCATGCATCCAGAGCGAACAGAATTTTGTACATGCTGCTGCGACCCACGTCACGAGATCTAGTGCATTGAACACAGACACAATCCGGGGTAGCGCAGTAGCAATCTACAATCCCCTTGTCATTCCTTAGCACAGGCAGAAGAAGAGAATGCGCACAATAGTTTGGTCGAGATTTATTAGCAGGAAAGAAATCATGAGCGCACTGTGCACATCGTCAATCATCGGCCACTCGGTTACCTATCCTATTTACGCACATCATGACAAGGACGAGCTTGAACCCTGTGATATAAACGGGTGCATCGGCTGGGGCATCAGCTTGTTCTTCGACTTTGAGGACACGGAGCTCGACATCCTTGGGATCAGCATCCTTGGATGAGGTAGACATTTTCTTTCACCGGCTCTATAGGGTGACACTGGGTGAGGATGCGGAGGAAATGGTATCAGAGCAATGCATAGGCTGGTCCTTGCCACACGTACCTTTCAGAGAAGGGTTAATCGGCCGAATCAAGGCCAGTCACAGCCTGTAAGGCGGAGGGAACACAAGGCTTGGCTTCCTCATCATGGTTCCGTCTAGTTAGGTCCTGCTATTCTCAACTAGAGTTTAAGAAGCTGCCCAACCAAGATTGTGAGAGTGATTTGGGGCGCGGCAGACATATCGAGGAGGTTCCACCTTTGTTCCCAAGGATGGAAGGAGCACGGAACCTTGTATCTATTGATATCACGTCTCAAAGAAAGTTTAAGTAACTGAGAAGACCTATTTATCCCCGTAGAGCAAGTACAGCAACAGGGAAGCCTGCCTGGATCCTGCACCCAGAAATAATAGTCACCGTTCCGAGAGATACGTATTCAGAATCGTCAGGTTCCAATTAATGAAATACGTATTACGCAGGCGTCTAAAGGTGAATCTACGGTCGGAACCCCCATGTAGTACTACTTGGATCTTGAATAGCGATAAATTTACAGCGTTTCACATCATTAAGGTTTGCTCCATTCAATTCAGGAAGCATTAATGTACCCTGCATTTTCTGATCGTCTCGATCTAGGTGAGCTAGAATTTCATTTTCAGGGAAAGTCCGAGAACACCCCTACCTCCGAGTCTGACCAAACCAGAGCAGGATGCTTCATGGAACCGATGAGTATACATACTATACTACTTATGTGAGAAGAAGAAAGCGTTGTATCCGCCGGGCTTCAATTAGATACATACACAAGCTCTGCTTCTATGTAGCCTTGCGACAGGTACTGTCGGGGTACTGGATTTCTGCGCGGACGAAGAGCTGCGCAAACCCAATCTCAGCAAGGAACACGCCAGAGAAGTCAGTTTGGTCGCTTCAGTACATTGGAAGATGTGCATCATATTTCTGGGAGGTCGTCTCAAAACGATTGGATTTATTACAAGATGCTCTCCAATCTTGAAAGACACACGCGCATGTTTCTCATCCGAGTCTGCAGCATCTGTTCTTTTGGCCACTCACTCATCAGGAGAGAGGGATGCTACTGTCGTTCTAATCACACCATGCTCTGCCGAAGTCACTAGTCACATCCGTTAATCCGTCGTCGCCGGTCGGTCCAAGGAAAGGGGTACTGATTCTTGAATCTTGACTGAACCGTTTTTTATGCTTCTGTCAAGGAACTAGATGACAGCTATTGGTCACCGGCGAGTCAGTGAATACCCGACTCGGAACATTCCTCCCTTTTGATTTTCCTTTTGTGTTCATCAGATTCAGACGGAACGATCGTCTTCTGTTATCTGGAGGCTGTAGCTGAGCCGATTCATCAGTACGTATTGGGAAGAGCTACGCCACGTACCTTCGCGTTTGCTCATTTTGAATTGCGCTGAACCAAAAAAAATCTCTTTAACACATTTGCAGCTCTAGCGTGCATGTGAACTACAGTCTGCGCTCTCCAAAGTATTGGTAGTATCCTTTAATTATAGCGCAACATTTCTAACTGATGACATCGTAACTATCACCATCTGCAGTAAAGAAAATCACTTGTTAGTCTAATAGTATCTGTCGCACCAGTCAACATTCATCGCAAACATATAAATCATAATATGTACACACTTATCAAACACTGCCTAAGAACCGTGTCAAGATAAGTCAATGCAGGACTATTGTAATCAAATGTGTCAAAAGAAACCGAAATTACGCCGTCCATGAAGCCCCCTATTTGACAAAAGCAAATAGCAACGAACGACAGTCAAACAACACAAGAACTTGAGCTACGTCGCAGTCCCTAACACAACGATCTACTCAGAGGTAAATTTGTCGAGATTGGTTGACCAAACCATGTCAGCGCATCTCTCGGCTACCACAACTGTTGGTGCCATGAGATGAGTGCCAGGGATACTGGGGAAGATGCTCGCATCTGCAACACGCAACCCACGAACCCCGTGAACACGAAGTCCGTCGTCAATGACACCGCCTTCATCTTTAGGAGCCATACGACAAGTAGAAGCATAATGTGAGGTCGTCACGCATGTACGCCTTATAAACTCGTTGATGTCCTCATCACGAGTACTGAGAGGCACGAATTCCTCAAGCATAGGATATCCTTGAGCGACGACGTGTTCCCTGAGCTCCAGTGCGAACTTGACTGCTTTTCTCAATGTCGTCATGTCTTTCTCTGTAGCCAAGTAGTTGAGGTCGACGATTGGTTTTGCGGCCGGGTTATTGTTAGCAAGTTTGACTGATCCAGTAGAGGTCGGCCGCAACAGTTTCGTCAATAGTGTGAAGTTTCCCGTTTTCGATGATCCTGAATGCTCTGTGTTGCCACGCGCAACCTACAGAACCACACCTTTATCAGAGAAATCGTCAGAGTGGTAAGTCGTAAACACTTACCGCCGTGACTTCAACATCCGGTAGGTTCTGCGGGAGTGAGGGATCACAATCCTTTGGCGTTGGATACATATGCTTCATCTCTTCGTCAAACAGACGTGTTTGAATGAATACGCAAAGTTCGATCGCCGGATTCAGCAGGAGTCCCCACCCAAAGAAAAGATACTTGAAAAGTTCAATTACAAAGATCATCGGACGAGCCTGCAATTTAGTGATTGAGTCGTGCATAGGTACGCTGTAGCCAAGCGGGATTCCAACGTGATCTTGCTATCAATTCAAACACATCAGGGAGCGGAAATGTTGACATGATAACATAACTTACAAGATGTGATCCAACACCAGAGAGATCTTTGACAGCGGGAATCCCATGCTCTTTCAACTGATCTACCGGTCCTATCCCACTTCGAGAGGGATTTAGGTCAACAGTCTATAAGAATAGATTCAAATCTTACCTCAAGAGCAAGATATGCGGTGAGCCAATTGCCCCAGCACAAAGGATCACCTCTCTTTGAGCACGTATGATGCGAGATGATCCAGACCCATCTGCAGCTTGGGCCAAAACTCCTACTGCGACAATGTTTCCCCCAGGCCGTACCTCGGTAACTATCTTTTGGGCACGAACGTGAGTGCATACGTGTAGATACTCCTTACGAGTCCCCACAAGGTATTGTGAAAGGAAAGCAGTAGAGGTGGAACTTCGCTTCCCGTCCTCGTCAATAGTGTAGTGCATTTGAGCACAGCCGTGGGGAGGATGAAGAGGGGAGTTCAAGTCTTCGACATAAGGTACACCCATGGCACTGGCTGCCTTGATGATTCTGAATATTAGGAAGAGTAAGCAGAGGACGACATGTTACGTACGTCCACTCACGAAGAAGAGTGACCCCAGAAGTAAGTCGAATAGGACCTATTTGGCCATTCCCCTTTACCAACCATGAGATATTGACGAGTCAAGGAAGACTACAAACAGCTCACCACACACGCCATGAAAGTCAGGGGGGTGCTTTGAATCATGATCCAGGTTTCGCTCAGCTTTCATGAACCAAGGTTGGAGGTCGTCGTAGTGCCAACCTTTACGACCCGCAGCAGCCCAGGCATTGAACTCGGCAGGAATGCCTCTCGTATACAGCAGCTCGTTGATGCTACTAGAGCCTCCGAGAGATTTCCCGCTGACAATTTCTACAGAACGACCGTTACCGTGCTTGAGAGGAAGTGAGTCGCAATAAGACGCCCGTTTGGGATCATGTTCAACGACGTGTGAGAGGGCGGGGACTGTTGCCTGCCAAGCAGTGTCTACTCCCCCAAGCTCTAGCACAAGTACGGTGGCTCTCTTGTGTGCAGAATGACAGGTGAGGCGGTTTGCCAGTACGCATCCCGCCGTACCACCCCCTAGATAATACGTCTCTTCAGACACTGTCTCGTAAATTAAAAGCAGGAATTTACCGTACCCACGATGATATAATCATACTCCTCCTTGACCTTGTGCAAAGGTACTGTTGGTAAAGAGCGAGAAAACATTAACATCTACCCGGAATGCTAACACAAATCTCTGCTAGCAAGCTGCAGAAGGTTACACTGACAAAGAAGGATGAGCAGAAGAGCTTCAGTAAAATGCCGGTTGTGAGAGGGCAACGTTCGACTTGCACTCCTAGGATTGAACTCTAATACCATTCTAGATTTAATCTGGCCACCTGGCCGGAGATGGACGAAGGCCATTGGTAACGGAATTCTAAAGTAACCCGAGTGTGATACGTCCGACGAAGTTGATGTAATTATTATAGCTCCCGAAGCGAAGAATAAGCTGAACAGAAACCGCCCTGAAAGCGAGCACGATGTGGACCCTGACCGGGACCTACCTTGACCGCTGGCAAGTTGATATCAAAAGATTCTTGACTCGGATAGCAGTTCTGAGTTTCCCGTCAATGTACTGCATTTTCTTTCACGTGCACGTCGGGTTCGCATCTTCCGAACACAATCCAAAAGGGTCGTTGTCAATGCGCGAGTAGAGGGGCCAAAAATCCAATGGGAGCGAGATGCGGCAGCTCAATGAAGTGTATGCTACGTTTACAGGGAATTCGTCAAGCGGGTTGCAATCCCGGGCCCTGCATGTTCCGGTTCGTTTGGGGATGGACATATCTTATATAATCAGGGACCCTCAAAATAATGCTGTGCAAATGAACATTCCCCCCTCCCGTTCTGCGTTCCTTTCGATGTCGACGTCTCATATTTCTAACCTCGCACGCCTTGCTTCTAAAACTGTATAGTTTAGAGCTCATCAACATTAATATTAATTCTACACTACTAGGCTTGGACATGGTGCCTCTAGTAAACGTTATTTAACAAGGACGTCGACACCAGTGGTCTTTGCTGTTTTTTTCACTGTTAACAGACATAAGCTCAACCATATATGTTTGCTGCTATACGTAGCATGTACATCCGATGATTATAACTGGTGACCACTAAAGAACTTCTTCTCCAGGACATACCGCCTCGGAAACTCGTCTTTTCTCGCGTTCCACTCCTCCCGCACGTGGATACACATACAGACGTCAACGGTCAAAAGCGTTCTAAAGATATCCTAACCACTATCAATGCCATTTATCACGTTCTTCTCGCTATCCTCGAAGTCTCATGGGATTAGGGTGTAATCTACGATGACATATGCCTAACGACCATGCAGTCTTTTTCTATTTCCGTGTTCATGGACGCCATATTTATATACAAGAGCGACCAGTCGGCCCCGAAAACAAACCAAATACATCAATGTGGAGAAACCGCTGATCTACATGGCTAGCCCCGTGAGTCCACTCACCACATGTATGTCGAGCTAAATCTGACAGTTTACCCTCAGATGCACGACTTGTTTTAGACAAAAGGGTGTTGAAGTCTTTCCCATTTTCCCATTTTGTCAATATTCCATGGGCTATTATAAGACCTGATTTATCGTCACCGATTCTCGGGCACTCATGCAGACCCACGTCAATCTTCGTTAGCTCCCCGAAGCCGATGACAACCCAGTGATTCAATTTACCCCCCCTGTGTTAATTTGGTCTCCGCATCCTAGACGTCGGCCATACTCCTTTGAGCCATGAATAATCTAATAGTTCAGGCCTTGATCCCAATCTAGGAACTCTAGCTTATCTTGTGGGCCAGGTTGGTTACGAACGTAGCCTCGAGAAATGGGTACTTAAGTTGATGAGTTTCTCTCTTTGACTTCAAGCGTCGTCAGGACCTTCCCCACTTCTGCACTGGTTCGACATATCGACAAAATGCTCACTTCGGCGTTCTTCCTCACGTCACTCTGGCTCTGTTCTGCTATTGCTCGCCCTTTGAATGTCAAAAATACTCTTCAGACTCGTGCTCCGTCTGGAAACAAGTCGGTTATTATACAAATGTTCGAATGGACCTGGGATAGTGTAGCTGCAGAATGCACTAATTTCATTGGACCTGCCGGTTATGGATTCGTTCAAGGTTCGTCACCTGACATACTCTCATATTGATACACAGTAAACACGTCCATCTCGACCGTTGTTCATCTTCATTATGTATTGCTGTATACACACGGTGATGTATGCTTACTACCCTGTCTTTTTTCCGAACAGTGAGCCCTCCTCAAGAAACCATCCAGGGCGACCAATGGTGGACGGATTATCAACCCGTTTCGTATATTCTTACCTCCAAACGGGGGAACCGAGACCAATTTTCGGCGATGATCAGTACTTGCCACGCTGCTGGCGTAAAAGTTATAGTCGGTCAGCCTCGACTCACTTCCATTCCTTCAAAATCTAATATAATGATTGGTATTCGTAGATACTATCTGGAACCATATGGCTGGTATAGACTCGGGTACTGGAATCGCCGGCTCGTCTTTCACGCATTACAATTATCCCGGAATTTACCAAAACCAGGACTTCCATCATTGTGGTCTTGAACCAGGTGATGACATCGTCAACTACGACAATGCAGTTGAGGTGCAGACCTGTGAACTTGTAAACCTCGCAGAGTACGTCTTCAAATATGAACGAAGCCCACAGTCTACTGATCTGACTTATGTTTAACATTCAGCTTGGCTACGGAGACTGACTATGTTCGTGGAAGACTGGCGGAATATGGAAACGATCTCCTCTCCTTGGGTGCTGACGGGCTGAGGCTGGACGCTGCTAAGCGTAAGTAATCTTTCTAGTCTTGAGAGTCATGTGGTTAAACTTCAGCCACGATGTTGTAGACATCGCTGTTGGGGACCTGGCCAATATTATCAGTCGTCTCAATAGCACACCTTACATCACTCAGGAAGTAATTTTCGGATCTGGAGAGCCCATAACACCTAACCAATACACTGGCAATGGTGATGTTCAAGAGTATGTCATCCTTTCCTATTTTCAGTATATACGTTCTTAATAATTGCATCAAGGTTCCGCTACACATCAGCTTTGCAAGATGCATTCCTAAACAGTGGTATCTCGAGCCTTCAGGATTTCGAAAACCGTGGTTGGGTTACTGGGTCTGGGGCCAATGTTTTCGTTACAAATCATGACACGGAACGTGTACGTCGTTTTTCTTCTATGTCTCAATCTCGCCAGTCTCATTCCACTATCAGAATGGAAACTCCCTCAACGATAACTCTCCCAGCAACACTTACACTCTTGCCATGATCTTTTCCCTCGCTCACCCTTACGGTACACCTTCCATTCTTTCTAGCTACAGCGGATTCACCGATACCGATGTTGGTGCGCCTAACGGTGGTGCGGGTACGTGTTCTGGCTCGGGTGGATCAAACGGTTGGTTGTGCCAGCATAGATGGACTGCTGTGGCTGGAATGGTTGGATTCAGGAACAATGTCGGCAGCGCTGTATTGAACAATTGGGTATCGCCCCAGTCTCAACAGATCGCTTTCGGTCGAGGTGAGTAATCACAACCCTCAATATTTCAGTAGTGACTCACCGATCCCGGATAGGATCTCTTGGATTCGTTGCTATCAATAACGCCGACTCGGCCTGGTCCACCACCTTCACTACTTCACTACCTGACGGCACCTACTGCGATGTTATCAGCGGAACCAGTTCTTCCGGTAGCTGTACTGGCTCCTCGTAAGTAATATCCACTATATCAATGCTAATTACGATCGTCATGTCTAGTTTTTCTGTGTCGGGTGGTACCTTTACTGCCATGGTTGCTTCACGCGATGCAATTGCTATACACACTGGAGCTACAGGAACGGGATCAGGATCAAGCAACAGTTCCGGTGGAAGTACGGGAACTACTAGCAGTACTGTCACTGTGGATTTTGCTGAGACTGCCACAACGACTTTCGGAGAGGTTCGTTATACGTAACATTATCAATATTGTCGTGAACAGATACTAATCTCGGTACCTTCTGTCAAGAATATTTTCTTAGTTGGGAGTATCTCGCAGTTGGGTAGCTGGGATACAGCTTCTGCGGTAAGACTTTTGCTACCTCTCTATATCAGCCTTATTTAACTCTTCTCTTTTGCTCTAGATTGCATTATCTTCTGCCAGTTATCCCATATGGACGGTTGCAGTCACCTTACCTGCAAGTACAACTTTCGAATACAAGTTCATCCGTAAGGAAACAGATGGAAGCGTACGTTTACACTGTGCTATTTCAAGTCTGTTTACGACGGTTCTAACAATCCATATAGATTGTGTGGGAATCTGATCCCAACCGCCAGGCTTCCACACCCGCCTCAAGTTCTGCTGCCGTTGCGACAACAATCTCAACTTCTTGGAGATAGGCCGTGACCGCCGCCGTGCCAGTAAGAGCCAAGAGTTCACAGAACACGAATATCGTTGTTGTACAATATCCCACCAAGCTCAGTCACAAAAGAATACGAATCCCCTACCCCTACATGCTAAGCGGGAATATCTTAGACCTTTGACCATGCATTCGGAAGCTTGAGCAGAATTTGAACATCAAGCACAAAAAGGGTACTTAGGGCAAACACAAGAGTGTGGACGTAGACCCCCATTGAATAGTTGGACTCGAACATAATTATTGTTACCACGGGCTGATCACCGCAGGCTCTGTTATCATAGGGACCCTTTCCGAGTCAACTTCAAAACGACATTCTCTATCCCAAAAACCCTCAAACCGTGTAATCCGCGCCTGCATTACCACTATCCGAACATGACGCTCCCGGCTGCAGCCGTCGTAGGATTGATGCTAGTCGGGAAGCATGATGATACCTCGTTCGTCTTCGTCTTTACATTGATCTTCAAGCAGATATTGCTTCCAGTCTTGCCTAGAACCGACCAAGCTGAGTTCTGCTTAAGCCCATTGTTATGGATTGCTAAAGCGATCGCTTGAGTGCAGACACCGCTAATATCGGCCTGCGACCAGACACTATCATCCCAGGCTGTTTTGTTCGTGGGTGAGTTCTTCTTCCGTCCAGCTACGCCAGAGATCTATATGATTTAAATGAATAAAATTGCTTCAGAGGTAGCGTGGAACAATGATTTTGAGACGCACGTCGAAGTCACAGAGACCGGTGGCCCTCCGACAATTCCCGGCGACACCCGGGAATGTACTCTTCAGTAAACTTGAAGTGTGCCTTCCCGTGAACAGGTTTTTAGCATCGCCGACAAAAATATGCGGTGCTACTTTGGTCATGAGAGAACTGGCTTGTATTTTTTCAGCATCTGTAGGTCCAGCCTGGAAGGTGTAGTGGTTTTCAGTATGGTCTCTATTTTATATAGAGGAAACTAACCGATGAGGGCGTCACAGGCGGTGGTGGTGCCGGAGTTGAAGGAGGGGGTGGTGCTGGAGCTGAAGCTGGGGGTGCAGCTGCAGGTGGGGGCGGAGGTACAGTTGCAGGTGGTGGGACAACAGGAGGAGGATGAACTGGGGCAGGAACGGATGGAGCAACAGGTTTGGGTGTTGAAGGAGCTGGAGTGACAGGGACGGGAGGTTTGGCAGGAACCTTAGGGGGGACTTTGGAAGCACGTCGACTGAGAGCATATCCATTCCCAATGCCCTCTCTCGTTATGAACGTGGACGGCGATGACGCTAAGTACGATAGGTCCGACGTAGAGGGACGGCACGGGTAAGATGCACATGGAAGGTCGTCAGCAATATGTACTGGCAGAGCATGCGACAGGGAGGTGATCGCAATGAAGGAAAAAATGAGGGCGTATGTTTTTCCAACCATGGTAGCAACAAGTGATTAAAACGAATGGGTCGTGAAGGGGGTCGTAAGAAATGGGGAATCGGCCAGCGATGGGGAACAACTGAAAACATAGCGAAGCATTTTATACTCAACTGGGATCTCCTTGTACCCCCATTTGGTATGGAGATTGCGATGATGTCTGACAATATTATCAAGCGGCGGCGGACTGTTCATCACGGCACTTTTGGTGTTAGCGATATACCAGTAGTATACGTATCAATGATCCTGGCCGAAATGCTAAGATGTTGTAGAAGTATTGCGAAAATTCTAGAGAGACATTCAGAGTCTCGTCGATTATTAGCAGCATTAACGGTATTAAGAGGGACATCGATGAATGATTGAGTGCAAGTACTTCAATGGGAACTTGTCAAAGTTGACATGCATCTTGTCTCCGGAAGCGGGAAGTCGGCAGACGGCATCTAGGACACTATTAGAACGAAACATGATGGATCAGAAAGAGATGTCTCAGCGGTACACGAACTCAAATTTCTAGGTTGGATCCGCATTCCCTAGCAAATTCGGCAAGCTTGATTCAAATGACGGAACAATAGCGGTACTCTCTATACAGAAAGTGAGAAGAGTCACGTCTTTTGATGAAGTTGGATTTATCAGTACCGATAAATGGTTTGCTTATAGGGTAACAACTAGTGCGACATCAGACAGATCCCTTTTGATTTTGCATTCACTTCAGCGAGAGGATTACTGATATATATGGCGCAGCTCAACGATTTGAGTCAACATATCAGCCATGACCCTTGATCAGAGATGGTGTCTACATACCTTGTGATAGGAACTCGATATGCTCATATTACATGATAAAGGCTCCGAAGGCAGCTTGTAAGTTTCTAACCAGAGACACATCTGAGAACACATATAAGCCGCCTGCTTCTACCTTGATCCATGATTGCAAAACCGTCATGCGATAAGACGAATTTCTACATTCTACATTGATCTCGAAAGGAATATACATCTCTCCCCATGGAGTACAATGATGACGCATATTGATGAGGTTCGTTTCCACCATTGCTAACTGACGTGTACACCGGCATAAGTAAGCAAAAGCGTAGAGACAAGTCTGCCGAGTTGAGACGAGGTCTGGATGTTTTGGACCTCCTGATGGTAGGCTGTGTTTGGTAGAGACGTTCGACACCCGGAAGATCAACTTGAAGACATTCTCAGACATTTGTAGCATCGGCAATCGCCGATACGCGTACGTAAGCATCCCGAGGCGGGGTCCAACAGTTCAAGTTGGCGCACACTGAATGTACACTTATTTCGATGTGCTCGTCATGATCAACACTTGGTGCAAAGAGTTGAGTATAGAGACAGAAATCTGATAATCGTGTTTCAATTTTCGGTTTCAGAGGTCCTCGAGCAGTAAATCTTCACAATGCACGGCGAAAACGATTTGTATCGTATCATGAATGAACCGTCATACATCAGAAAATGTTTATGTTTGACTTCTTGGAACCTACCAAATGGGAAACTGACAAGGATAATCCAGTGCTGGGGCGTCATTACTTTTGTCGTCAAATGCCTAGATCCTCATACTACGGAGAAAACCCCCCAACTCCTTGCTCAGCCCTTTACGCTCATCATCTGTTTCCAACTTGGTGAGTGAAACATATTGAATTTGAATTACGCGCAACTGACAGATGCTTTACATAGATCAAGGCCTTCACTACCTAGGGACGTGCGAGTACTACAAATACTTATCTAGTTTTTCTGATATCCGTCCGTTAGCAAACGTCGAGGAAAGGGTTTTTCGTCTAGCTTTCACTACAGTGGCCAGTGGCTCACATCGTTATACCGCCTCGTCAGGTTCATCCTCCAGCTCCCTTACTCCTATGTTCTAACAGAAGACAACTACTAGCATCCCGCGGCGTAGCCTCAATTGATCGGCATTGACACTTTCTTAGATCCGCATGCAGAGTCCACTCAATGGGGATATATGCCTTCTCTAGGTCCAGGCTCGGGTCCTTGTAACGATATGGTTAGCTGCAGACGTCTCTCCGGAAAGTTTTTAATCAAGCCCTGCATACCGATTTCCGAATACCTCAGCTATCTTAACGTCATGCTGGTGCCTAATCTGACACAATGACAAGATGTTGACGGGTACGCATATTATTTTATGTCGTCTTACTTGCACTATACACGTACAATATTCCCCTTCACTGTGGAGACGCTGATTTCAAGAACGTCTAATCCCGGCCTAACGTTGCAACAATTGATGTCTACCCGTTTAGCGGGGCCGGGATTAGAACTCGCACAAACGTACTCTGGGCCCTGATGCCTCGGGCATCAGGTTTCTCTGAACTGATAAACGTAAACTAGAATTTCGAATGGATTGAACCCTATATCGAAGCCGGAAGCTTTGTTGACTGATTTGAAACACCACCCCCTGTGTGAATAGGAATCCTGGCGGAGACCCTGGTACATAGTTCGAAACTTGACACGTTCTCTTTGCGTCTACCACCAGTCAAAGTAAATACCATGCCCTTCAGGATTCGAGGACTACGGTGCCAAATCTCCAACGGTATAACCCCACGAGTAAAGGCAATGAGTCCTGCGCAACGGATGTGCATGCGAACGTTTGTGAAGACGACTAAGCTTCGCTTTCCGAGGATCAGAGCCACACAGTGAAATAATGGAAGTTCCTCTTCTATTCCATCTAAATCTCATTACTACACTCATGTGACTACAAATTCTACGCCAAGATATGATTGGAGAATTTCGTGCTGAGGTATAGAGTAGTGAGAAGAACGCCAAGGAACAAAAAAAGGAGAGAAGCTTACCCTCCGGCCCTGAAAGTCTTGCGAGTTTTGGAGTTCAAGACGATTCGCTTAGCCAATTCACTAAAATATTTGTCAGTTACGGTAGCCATACCATATACCATAGCAAGATCAACTTACATTGCAGCCATCTCATCCCTGAGTTGTAAAACGTTGAGAGTGTGGCTGTAAAAAGACAGTCAGGGATACACTGATGTGTTCAGTAGTCTACCGCTTACCCTCCGACCTTGGGGCCTGTACGTACTGGCTGGTTAAAGCAATCCGCGGGGATCTCGGCAGGGTCACCAGAGCATCGGAGGTTGACGATACGTTTTGCGATTCTTTCGCTGAAGGGTGCGCACACATAAGAAGCGAGATCATAGTATCATAGAATCCTACTCACACGTCTGATAGAGCTGACCGTCTCAAAGCGTTGAACTTATGACCTGCCAAGGAACCACTGTAGGCGACAGGTTGTTTAATACAAGCGACAAAAATGAAAAATCATATTCTTACGTAGAAATAGCTTGCGAGCAATGAGCAGGACGCGTGGCCGGGTCACCGTTGCATCCGAGGAGGACATACCGCCGAGCAAGATCTTCGACTTCTCTTCTGAGCGAGACAGGGTGGACCCTAAGCCGGTAGTGAGTCGCTTGAGAATTGTTCGTAGTCAGGATTATATATCGACGTACCCAGATCCTATAGAAGAAAGCCTGGCAAGCTGGCCACAGATTGCAGGCTTGGGAGTGCTAGAGTCGCCTGAGCAAGCAGGAAGGACAATCCGCTTGACGATTTCCCTATGAGGTGATATAAATAAGCAGATCCTAATGCTCCACATCAAATATGCACTTACATATCGTTCAATGCCAGTGCGGGGGCTATCATACCCGACAACAGAACGGCGGCGACAAAAATAAAGAGTGTCTTGACAAACATCGTGAAAAAAAGGGTCGTCAAAAGAAGTGTTTACGAAAAGGAAAAAGTAGTGTAATGAGAAAATGAGATAGGCTGAAGGGGGTTATTAGTAGATGAGACAATATACCAACTGAAGCACTCACCAGCCGGCACCTAACTCGAAAGTGAAAAAGAATGAAAAAGAAGAGGAAGTGACCAGACCAAAAGCCGTCCGATAGAGTTCTTCCGCACTCAACTTCGACATTTATATACCCAAAAACATTACCGATGGGCGTTACCTGGTTACCAAGTGGCCGTGTAGTAAACAACAGACTCGGCGGGAATGATGAGATCTAATACCGTACATGCGTTGTCCTATATTCTGACTTTGTACTGTCTCGTTGGCTGGATGCCACAGTCGAATTCATGTACATCGCAAGCATGCTCTTCAGCTGAAGCTGCTAGCGAAAGCGTCCCGTAAGGTTCGACAGTTTGACCAATTTACACGAGGTCTAGACCAGGATTTTATCGATGATAGGCCGGGTCTCATATCATTCTGATATTGGTATGATGACCAAAATAGCACTTGACATGCTTGACAAGGAACGGGCGACAGTCGTTATATATAAGTAGTGCCATGTGGGCTAAGTCGAACCTTTCACTTTGTCCTACCTCACCTCGTTGTCGACACCAACAATCAGATGGCTGGAAAATCATCGTCCTTCACCGACCTATTTACATACACCCGATCAAAGCACAGGGCTCTTGAGCAAAGGTTAGCACTTGCTGTCTCGCAGGATTGCCACAGTAGATGATGGGAACGTCTGCCAGTGATCAAGAGCAATGAGAGTGATTCTCATTGCTCTCTTGGTCATACATTTCACTCAATGGCCGTAGCGATAGATAATCATGATCCAGCTAGAAAGTGCTGTCGCCCGCGCGTCGGCCAGACGTCTATAATATTATCGTGACGAAATCCACAATAATTCTTCGATTAAGTTATCATACATAGTCTCATACAGTAGTGAGGGACACAATAATAACTGTCACGGTCGCAGGGCAAGTTCATCACATTGGGTTTTATAATAATACTACGCATGCCACGCCAGCCTGGATTGTAACTGTGGCGGAAGGATGCGGAGTCGGCTAGGCTAGGGTTGTGGGAGAAGCTGCTTTCAATAAGCTCATGGTATCAAGTATAGTTATAGTTATAGTAGTACGATGAGAGCGGGGTATAGGAATATCGTACTGATACTATAGAATGTCCGAGTAAAGACCTAAACATAGGTGTATACCAAAACGTCACCGGGACTCATATCTATCTAGCACAGAACCGAAGATGTCCATAGTCAAAAAAGGTAGGCAGTACCTACTCAGGCTTCCTACTGATGACGAGATACATTGGCGTGAAGAGTTTCTCCTTTCCACCCCACACACAAGCATCCCCAGCGATTTTGAGCGTTTCGCAAACATCATAAGTACCGCTAGGCACCAGACGGAGCTTCTCCATCGTCCAAAGTCCATAGTGAGTGACGAACTTACCACTGGCACTTGTTCTCCAGCACATGAAAAGGTCCCAGGCTGTCTGAGCCTTAAATAGATCGCCTTCGAGTGGGTAATACCAAGGAATGTCGTCGGAACGTTCAGCAAGGTCTTCCTCATGCAGAACCTCGAACCCGACCGCCCTCATCGCCTTGCGAACACTCTGAAGTGAGCGCATCTCAGGTATTCCGTTGCCTAATTCTATTTGTCTGGCAAGTCTACCATTGGATCCGTAGGTTATAGTTCTCGTCAAGTGCTATGCTCCCCGTTCCGCGTCTAAATGATTGTCTGGCTGTCTGCGTCGACTCGAATAGGCAACCGTTCTCCTTGATCCCTTGATCCTCAAACTCTCCCTCTGGTCCCTACTCTACTGTGCATCACAGACACCTGCGAGTCTCGATACCAGAAGCAGCACGGTGACACGAGCAAGACGACTCACTATGACGGAGCCAGCTGTACCTCCACCTAGATAGAGTGACATTTGTTACTCGTCATTCGTGAATGTTTGTTGGGAGTGGGGATTACATGCTCACAATGATGTGGTCATATTCTTGACTTCACGAGGTCGGTGGATGTGCTGCGAAGTTCGCTGTGAAGGTGGTCACTCTTCAGTATGTACTTACTTACAACCATACGCGAGCCTGACTCCTAAGCGAGTCGCAGCTGCAACCACCTAATAAAGCGGCTCCATGCAACAGCTTCCCGCGACCAAATACATATAAACATAGCCGTGGAGAAGTAGATTCTCCGTTCATCGATCATCATTCAGAAGGCTCAGAAAGTTGGGTCGCATTAAGTTCCACCACTTACTCAGGACTTCTGGTACATCAACCAGTACTGAAATACCCTCAAGGCAGTTCGAATGTCACACCGATACACTCAATTTGAAGGTCTTCTTGCTCGCAGGGATGAGCACTCAGGACTTGCCAGCCTTACTTTAAGGCTTCTAATTCCGATCCTAGTTGTCTTTCCTTGGGTTCTCTTTTCTGATAAGCTTCCTGTCACCCGTCTAGTAGTATGGCTGTATAGAAGGCGCGTATATGCCTTCGACAGAATTCATGGCTATTCTTCATTTGATGATCCGGTATGCAAAGACAACAAAGGCCACGGAGAGTTCATTATTCATCGCGTTTCACATTTTAGCCCTCTAGATCATGATCATGACTGCTTAGACCTCCAGTCTAATAGTCTTTGATTTAGTCCACATCGCTCTTCCGCTGGTCGTTTGAGTAGTCGTTCATCTGTCAACCTTGCAGGGGTTTCAGGATTCAAGGCTCAAGGTTCGAACAAAATCAAGGGCTCAGCGCATATATTGATTCAAATATGAGGAGCACATGTACTTTGCGTAGTACCAGTCATCGCCAAAAAAGCCTCTTTGTATGACCGCCACGGTCATTTGAGATAGAATACTTAAACGGACGTGACTCCAAATCTGCGGCTATCGTTCGAAATCCGAGCTCCTATGGCGCCCCTCCCTCCCAGCTCGAATCCTGACGTTGGTCCAACGCTGGGTGCTCTCCTGATTGGAACTATGCTGGCTTCTATGTGAGTAGGCACAAACCTCCGATTTATCCCGTACTAATATGCACGTAGTATATATGGAATCACTACATTACAACTGTTTTTCTACGCAAGTCTCTGACATATTTTATCATGCTTCATTCACTAAATGTATGCTGTATATCGTAGTTCACCTCATATTCCAAGGATAGCATTGCCCTGAAGGCATTGGTAAGTGCATAGTTCCGCCGATATTTAAGAGCCAACTAATAGTATTTTCAAAGGTCGTTACTATGTGGTGGATTGATCTCGTCACTTTATTTGAACCGGATGCCGAACCGATCGTCGACCATAGGATCCTAGATACCTTTGACCTCGCATTCATCGGGCATACCCTCTACACCTATTTCATCTTGGACTACCTTAACCCTGCAGAACTTCTAGAGATGGTTTGGTAAGTAGATTACATCATCTAAACACAGGTTATTAAATACCCATGATCTTCATAGGACTATCGCGGTAAGCTGGGGTTAACGCTACTTTCATACTCCGGGTCGGCACTGATTAGGCAATGTATTTCAGAGTGAACCTATCATCGCAGTAAGAGGTTTCGTTGCATTCGAAAACTTTCGTTTATAATCTTCTCTCTAGGCAACTGTAGCCTTGATTGTTCATCAGTGAAGTTACATTGGTGTATTCCCCATCTTTTCCGTTGCTAACCTGAATGTATTAGATTCCTCATATATCGCATCTGGGCTCGTAAGTCCTGGTTTACCGAGATCGTGATTGCTGAATCATTTCGTGTAACTAGTGAACAAGAGTTTTGCTCCTCTAGCTATCTGTTTAGTGAGTGAACATGTCTTGTCACATGAATTACAGGCTGAAATATATAACAGTCCATTTTCTCTGTGTTCCCCTGGAGTGAGTTGCCAATAACTTATGTTCACCTTCAACTGAAGACTCAATATCTTCCACCTTTAGGTCTATCGTTCGGTGCGTTTTTACAAGATAATCTTATATATGCCCATCCTAATAGTACTATCTGTGGCACTAGTCTCGGTCGGAAAATTGTGAGTTGAGATTCTTTTTCTCACAAGTTGGAGTGTACACTGGCATGCTCTCATAGTATTGGTGGTGGTGGGCGCTGGGACACCGCTGCAAACCTACGGGCAAGTGATTGCATCCGTTTCAGAACAATTGCATGAAGTAATACTTGAGCACAGTGGATCGCAATCGCAGCAGACGTGTCGTCTAGTGCCCTGGATCTGATCATTGCAGGGACTACGTGCTACCTTTTCCGACGCGGATCCCAGTACAACGTACGGCGGTGCGTTACAAAGTGTTTGCTAAATAACCTCCCACTGACATCATAGGCAGAACGGGGAGGATGATTATGTGGTTATCTGTTTATACCATTAGTAGTGGGGTCTTGACGAGGTATGCATCGATACCCCTTCCTTTACCCTATTTAACTTATCGCCACACAGCTTAATGAGTACAGGTGCTCTTATTGCGGTAAGGTCCATACATCTAGTCGTATTGATTATGATATTCACTATTTTCCAGTTCCTATCTTCGCCATCCTCCTTTGGGTATCAGGCCTTTGACTTCATGCTTTCGAAAAGTAAATATTCATTTCCTGAGGACTTAAACGCTAGCTGACCACCCAAATCTTTGGTGACGTGCAGCATACGCAAACGCTATGATGGCTTCGTGAGTCGTGAAATACATTATGCCTTTACCACCATCTCAAGCTTCTGGGCAGGTTGAATGCTCGTCAATCGCTCAGATCTATCGGCCAAGCATCTGGGGCAAATGTTCTCTCCACGACTCAGCCTCTCTCCGGCGGCATCTTTGTTGGACGTGACACTGATACCAGCGGAGACGGCAATACGACGAATGTAGCCCTTGTGAGCGTCATATCATTTGTTTTGCAGGAATACTTAACAAATCACATTCAAAGGGTAATCTTATGCTATCTCAAGACGACCGCAAGACAGCTACCAGTAGTACTTCGAAAATTGAGGTGAGCTCTTTGAAACCCTTCACCCAGATCATACCACTGATCGCCAAGCTACAAGGGAGAGATCGCCGTGATGTAAAATCCAGTTTACCGCCGTGGCTCTGATTAGCAAACTCAAATGTATCAAACTGTGTATAGGTGACATGTCAAATATTTGAAATCATTGATATTAGTGTGCTAGTACAGGCTTCTTTTCATTGCCAGTAGTGGCTTTTTCAATGAATGATTTATGCCGCCAGGTCTCTGAGTACCGCTTCTTCTTCTCGACGACTGGGAGATCCATGCGCATTGATTATCAAGTTAAGAATTTCATACGATCACATCCGTGTCACGGAAACGGAATTGGCTCTCTGTTGCAATCGTAACCTTAGCTGTAATACTCTCAGAGGTGGGTTCTACTACATCAACATCCTTACAACGAAGGTCTATTAGGATAAAATCCCATACGGAGGTACCTACTACGGTACCATGTTCGTTTGTCAGCAAACCATCGTTCTTCACGTCAAAAGGATTTAATGCGTAGGTTATGCTATCTACCGAATGTGATGACAACAATTCTCCGAAACCTAATACTAAAGTTGTGCAGGGCTAATGGACTTCTCCAAGTACACCGCCGACTTACTATTGCCGCGAGAAACAGTAGGCAAGTACGTCTAGTCATTCTGCTATACACAAAGGCATCCGAGTTTTCCTATGGGGATGGAATAATCAATGGTTGCAGTTACGACGAATGTCTCATTGGATTTACTGGTTATCGAGAATTTCGTTGGACGTTGGACATTGATTATGCATCTTCTCCAGGTCAGGGTCTGCGTGTCATGTAATCGCTTTGCAAGTGACGCTGTATGTCTCAGCCTTCGGCGATGAATCAATGTTAACACCGCACGATGCCCCGCATCATGATCCCTGCGTACACCGGTGTCAGGGAAAGCTAAGTTATCGTACACACACGTAGCGCGAAATCTCAGTGTGGCGTGGGATCGTCATTTGCGAGTCTGAGATTAGCAGGGTTCACGTTCAACGTTCAGTATACCAGAAGGTGTTGACCCTGCTCGTGACTGGGGTCCTGATGGCACCGACATGTGTCTCTGTCTTAAATCTGCAGTAGAATCAGAATTTGGGACGAAGGAATTTTTATGCTGTTGATCATGTTTAGAGTTAGACTTGTAAATTGAAACGCACCAGGGTAAAGACACCCATGGGCAGTCTGCTCATTGTTGATGTGTCTATCTTCGTCAAGATAATTATGTGCCAAGTGTGGCAGGCATTGTAAAGATATCGAATGGGACTCTAGAAAATGGTGATATCGAGGTCAAATGAAGCTTGTATGGTTTTCTTGAGTTCATCTGAGTGAGGCATAGAATATCAATAGTGACATCGGGTTGGAATCTTGTTGAATTCATGACAAACAGTACAACATCGAGAATCATTATATACAAGTCATACATAGTTCGTATCCTTTTTCTTGCTCACTATGAGCATGCGGTGAAGGGTATCATGATTTTTATCTCCAAGAAGTAGTGATAGTCGTTGAACCCGAGGCGGGTGAGGTAGCTTGTCGATTGGGGTCTGATTCCCAGACAACCTATTAAAAAATAAAATAAATGGTCAGCATCTACACAAAGATGGAGTAATAGTGGATAGCACGTACACTTCCGTCAGTTTCCTTACGGATGAACTTGTACTCGAAGGTAGTGCTTGCAGGAAGGGTGACTGAGACCGTCCAGCTGGGGTAGTTTGCAGACGACAACGCGATCTAAAACAACAAAAAGATTAATTGGACTCCGACTTGGGTTGGTTCACGTTCGAGACGTACAGCAGAGGCTGCGTTCCAGGTACCCAATTGCGAGATGCTACCGACCAGGAAGATATTCTGTATAAATGGAACATCAATTAAGACTCTACTCTCAACTTCCGAGTCAAACCTCACCTCTCCAAAGGTTGTGGTAGCAGTCTCAGCGAAGTTTACAGTGACGGTTGTGCTTCCGGTTCCACCACCAGTGTTACCAGATCCAGTGCCAGATCCAGTTCCGGTAGCACCAGTGTGAATGGCAAGGGCGTCGCGTGCGTTGATGGTAGCACTGAAGGTGCCTCCAGATACGGTGAAGCTAGGAAAATATTATTTACGATTAACGATTGACGAAGGTGAGGAGTGAGATCTAACGACATACGATTTTCCAGTGCAGCTTCCAGACGAGCTGGTTCCACTGACGACATCGCAGTATGTACCAGCAGGGAGGGAAGTAGAGAAAGTCGCGGTCCACGAGGAGTCAGCATTGTTGATTGCAACAAATCCGAGAGCACCTAAGAACGTCTTCAGAACTGTTCTAACATAGAAGAAACACAAGAAAGACTTACCTCGGCCGAAAGCAATCTGTTGCGATTGAGGAGAGACCCAGTTGTTCAACGCAGCGCTTCCAACGTTGTTCCTGAAACCAACCATTCCAGCCACAGCAGTCCACCTGTGCTGGCACAACCAACCATTGGCACCACCAGCACCTGAGCAAGTACCAACACCGCCGTTGGGTGCACCGACATCAGTGTTAGTGAAGCCAGTGTAGCTAGAGAGGATAGTGGGTGTTCCGTAAGGGTGGGCAAGTGAGAAGATCGTGGCGAGTGTGTAAGTGTTGCTGGGCGAGTTGTTGTTGAGCGAAGCACCGTTCTATGCAGATAGAATATGTTAAACGAAGTGATAATACGATAGAATAGAGAATATACTTACACGCTCGGTATCGTGGTTGACAACAAAAACGTTGGCACCGCTTCCAGAAACCCAACCACGGTTCTCAAAGTCCTGGAGGTTGGAAATTCCTCCACCAAGGAAGGCATCCTTCACAGCTGAAGTGTAACGGAATCTTGTAATTCAACGTCAACTCTACGACAGTTCGTTTTTCAAATTCGGAGAAGATACGTACTCCTGAACGTCACCATTACCAGTATATTGGTTAGGCGTAATAGGCTCTCCGCCACCAAAGATGACTTCTTGAGTGATGTAAGGCGTGGTGGTGAGACGGCCGATAATGTTGGCAAGATCCCCAACAGCAATGTCTACGTCATTATGAGCAACGTTGGACCCTTATCAAGAGCGGCAATATGTGAACTTACGTTTGGCAGCATCGAGCCTCAGTCCATCAGCACCAAGGGAGATGAGGTCGTTTCCATAAGCAGCAAGGCGTCCACGAACGTATTCGGTCTCAGTAGCCAAACTATACAATTCACAGCATGTTAGAGATCACTCGAACGTATGGATTCAGAGATGAGAACACATACTCAGCCAAGTTTACCAACTCGCAAGTCTGTACTTCTTGAGCGTTACCGTAGTTGACAATATCGTCACCAGATTCAAGACCACAGTGGTGGAAGTCTTGGTTCTGGTATATCCCCGGATAATTGTAATGCGTGAATGAGGATCCTCCGACACCCGTTCCAGACTCAACACCGGCCATGTGGTTCCAAATCGTATCTACATTCAAAGAACAAACTCAAAAATTTAGTCACATGGCGGCTAAACTGAAGACATTCGAACTTCGAAGAATGGAGGAAACAGGTACTGACCGACGATGACTTTGACACCGGCGGCGTGGCATGTGGTAATCATGCTGGCAAATTGCGCCCGGTTTCCTCGCTTCGAGGTGAGGGTATAGGAGACCGGCTGGTAGTCCGTCCACCATTGGGAGCCCGAAATGTGTTCAGCGGGAGGGCTCACTACAATTCAATGATAAAAGACAAGTTAGCACGACATCCACAAGCATACATATTGGCACATAATCAACGAATCAATTGAAACGGAGATAAGCGAGACGGGTAGTGAATATATGACGTACCTTGGACGAATCCATATCCTGCGGGACCGATAAAGTTGGTGCACTCTGAGGCAACACTGTCCCAAGTCCACTCGAACATCTGGATGATGACCGACTTACTCCCTGAGGGAGCGCGAGCCTCGAGAGTGTTGTTAGTCTCCAATGGGCGGGCGACCGCCGACCATAGGTACAGCGACGCCAACAGGAACGTCGAAGCAATCATCGTTAACGTTAACAAGAGGGACGTGCAAGTGAGGGAACCTGGGAAGAGGTAAGGGGGAAGGTGGGGGAAGGTCTGAGACACTTGGAGCTAGAGGAACGATGAGTTCGCACTTAAGTACCTCGTCGGTCGGGGCGAAGTTCGTAACCAAGCCATCATACAAGGAGAGGACAGAATTTCTCGATCGGGTCTAAGGAGCGAAGTTTTGGACACTTCGCCTCCCGAAACAGCATAACCGACGTCCAGGGTACGGGGACAAAATTAGGATAAGATGGGAGGCCACTGGGGTAAAATGAATAAACTCGAACGCCGTGGGCCATGGGGTGCGGTGTGAGAGCTTGTATAAGGCGGGGGATCTGGTACGATCGTGATTAGGCTATGAGGTTGCGGGGGAACTGGGGGTACGAGATCTCGAAACGCTATTAGATGAGATGCACAAGTCCAAGGAACCAATGAAAATTCAACGAGGGAGCCAACGAAAATGAGCGTGGGCGGCATGAGTTCACGAGGATCCATTTGAGGAAATGAACATCCCTCGAGACCAAGGAACAACGCACAAAGAGAATGATCAGGAGCGAAATCACCAGTCTCTCGTCCAGAATTGGGACACTTGTCTGACTCTCTGAGGGGTCGACGGTTCAGATTTAGCACATCGTACATGTGTGCATGCGGTAGGTGGGTCCACGCGACTTGGCGGGACTTGGCTCGTAGATCAGCAGTCCGCCCGCATTTGAATCTGATGCAACTGCAATTTGTCGTTTTTCCCGTATCGTTTATTGCAGCGCCGAATATTCGCGCTGAATAGAGTTTGTATAAGTAATCCTGACTTCCTGACGTCGAAAATGGTCTGGGTAAAAAAGTTTTAATAAAGCGAATCCAATCATCTTGTCTTTGACCAGGAGGCGTACCTATCAACTTGGTAATGGCGGCGTCGAGTCATTTATCGCCCGAATGACCAACGATGAGAAAAAACAACACCAACGGAAGTCGAGCACAGGGGTACGCGTGAACGTGATAATCCCGACGGTAGCAATCAATTGGTTCCGGGTGGAGGATTAACCCGGATTTCAGACACATTCATGAGGCCCATGAGGGTTCATATGATCGCTTCATCGTGCCAGCATGCCCTCTGAATATTCTGAAGACTCTCATGCCCTACGGGACGGGTGTTAATGGGGTTTAATGCGCGGTGTATGGAGGACCAGGAAGACAGGGTCATCGAATAACCACGTGTAAGAGGAGCGAGGCGGGGAAAACAGAGGTTTCTAAGGCGGTATGTCTGAGAGAGGAAATTCTTCTAAGGTCACCGGTTGAAGCTGTCAACATAAGCAATGGAGATGGCGTTGTTGATAGTCTGACCATCTAGGAACTGAATTGAGTCGATCATTACGACACTGTTAGTATCGTCGTGAGTGCGGAGGCTCTGTCGAGTCTGGGGAATGAATTGAAAGGGGAGTGCGGGGAATAAGCGCCCAAAAGGAAACATGTGCATGCAAGCGATATTCGGTCTTATTCGGGTCACCGAGGAGGGAGACAAATGTTTTTTGTATTGTTTCACCCGTGAGCGCACCCACATATACCTCGTGTCAGATGTCTAGATCTACAAGTACGAGCATGATATCAAGCAAGAGTCACGGACGAGTTTCCTGAAGTTTCTCGTTTGCTTTGTCTCTTTGGTTACCACGACTCCGATCAGCACCAACCGCACTTTCCTTTCGAAGCTTTACATTAGGTCGAATTTCGACTCGGAATATGGAAAAATCGAAAGTCCAACGCCGCCCGCCTTTCGCACATTCGTGTCCATATAAACGCCCCTGTATGTCCGCCCCGTGAACGTTTTGCGTCCTAACCACCAGAACTGTTAGTTTCGTCTTACTAGTGCAACCTGATAAAATACTCAGAGGTGGTCGTTTCGACTGACCCGACAATCACACTCAAAGTTCTGGTTATGATAAACTTTTCAAGTTAAAACATTCCACTTTCCAAAGATCCGGAACCGTGACTCGATTATCCCAACCCCACACTGATCCAGGGACGATGAGTTGATTCTAGCTCCATTGGACTAGTGCAAGTCACAATGACGCCAAGAGAGAAGGTCGAATGAATGCGGGGTAAAGTGTAAACTGAACGTCATCGGGAGAGCCATTCAGGGCGCACTTACAGGGCTTAAGCTGGATAGGAACGTAAGTAAATTTCGAACCAGACAAGCCAGCGAGCGTCGGGGGGAGATGCAAGGCCTAGGGAAAAAAGATACAGATTCTGATGATGATGACGTGAATACTACGAACAAACGATGATGACGACGATGACAAAGATACGTAGACTGAGAAGAGAAAAGAATTATAGTTTGGACCTGCACAGTTGGGTTGACGATAACCCACCATCCTTCCTCTTCCTCGTCCCTCCCCTTTGATTCCTCTATGTCGCCCAATACTAGTAAACTTAGAAGAGTCTGAAGAGAAGGGCAAAAGAAAGTTTCCCTAACCAAGCCAGAAACTTGGGATGTGAAGAGAATCAAACTGCTTAATCGGCAGCGAGCTCGAGTTTGAGTTTGGCGATCGCCATAGCGGGGTTGAGGCCCTTTGGACATGTTCGTGCACAGTTGAAGATAGTGTGGCAACGATATACGCTCAACTCGTTTTGAAGCCTCTCTTTGCGCTGTGCGCCATACGAGTCCTATATTACACAAAAACAGAAGAAAGCGGAGAAAGGCGGTTAGAATCACATGTTCACGTGCACCCAGTCCTACATGGATGAGGACGAGGGAGAGAAGAATCACGCACTCGAGAGTCTGCCATCCATCGGTAAGCCGCCATCAGAGTTGCAGGACCGAGGTATTCATCTTGGTTCCACCAGTAACTCGGGCAAGATGTCGAACAGCAGGCGCAAAGGATACATTCATACATTCTAAATTCACCGCGAACAGGTAAGTCTCTCAATCAAATTCGACGTGGGGAATAATACGGTCTATGACGTACCCATCAAGTTTTCGTCGGTCCTCTGGCGACTGAAGGAATTCCCTATCTGCCGGAGGGTTGTCATTCTTGAGGTAAGGTTCGATAGACTTGTATTGTTTGTAGAATTGTGTAAGGTCGGGTACGAGGTCCTTCACAATGTACACTGAAATATCCACAAAATCAGAATCAACATCATGTTACCCCACAAAAATCACAGTATGAAGAATAACACGTGAAAACAGCATAGAGAAACACAAGACTGCGAACTAAGTCTTGGGACGAGAATTAAAGACACGTACTGTGAGGTAACGGATAAATCTTGCTATCCTTTGAATCCCTGTCAATTCTACACAAACACGCCAGGGTATTTTGACCATTGACGTTCATAGCGCAAGAGCCACAGATACCCTCTCGGCAGGAGCGACGGAAAGTGAGTGTGGGGTCAATTTCATTCTTGATCTTGATGAGCGCATCGAGGACCTATGGCGTTCAAGGGAAATGTCAGTTATTGAACAACGCCAAGCCAGAGCGAAAGAGTGGGAAAATTATGTTGAACAAGATTGAGAAGCGTCAAGAAACATAAAGCAACAGCGGGTGTGGGGATGTGGGGGACGAAAGAGGGAGAACGGATCTAGAGCGGTCAAGAACCAAGCACTCACCATAGGACCGCATTGGTTCAAGTCGATTTGGTAGCTCTGCAAAGTTGGTTTCTTTGCAGGCTCGTCGGGGTTCTATACAAGCACTTATAATCAGCTTTCACACATTCCTATTTCGTGTAAAACACATACCCAACGATAAATCTTGAACTCCTTCAACAACACGGGTTTCTCGAGAGGAACCGCTTGTGACCTCGCCGCCGACGAAGCAAAACCCCTAGCAACATTGGCGCAGCGCGGGGCACCCTGCAGGAGAGCCTTGCGAGCTACAAGGGACTGCATGACTCGTTGTATGCTATAATGCTATGACGAAAGGAATGAAAGTCGAGGAGGCAAGAGAGGAGATGCAAACGAGAAAGCTGTCATAGGCGTACTCCGGCCTTCCTCATAGGCGCGGGCTAGCTCGGAATGATCGGGCCCGATCGGCCGCTTGCTTTCACATGATCGATTCTGGCCAATCACAGATCACCAATTCGTGTGTACTTCAAAGCTATTGCCAAGTACACGAGCAGAGTGTGGATATTCAAAGTCATCCCTCATCGCTTCATAAGAGTTCAAAATCATAAATCGACCGCAAATATATTTTTTATATCTCGACGAGACTCTCTAAGTCGTAATCTGAAGACTATCAATATCTACTTAGGCGGCCCGCTCGATAATCTCTTAACGGGGGAGATGTATTTGCACGATGAACGAGTACTGTAAACGTCGTTGGGTTAACGTATACCAATGGCCCTATAATACTATAAACCTCCAAGTAGACTCAAAGATGACGACTCACTATACAATGAAAAAGTATACTTCGGTCCAACATTTTCGATTTCGACTCGTACCTCTCGTACCGAGTTCTGCATATAAACATCGATCAGTATATTTTATGCATGCAAAAGATCAAAATCCGAACCCCCGCAACACATTGGCAAGAAGAAACAAAACAGGACGTACATTGAACTACCCAGCCTGGAGATCGCCGCTGAGCTAGGAGCTGAGTCTTCTCGAGCACGAGTTTGGTTTCTTTTCCTTTCGTGCCCGACTTGAGGTATTGAAGTATGGAGATGATGTTAAGCAGACATCAATCGAATGACTCGGAATAATCCCTGTATCATATATCAGGGAGTGAATTCAAGGTTATAGGAATTGCACCACTCACGCCGGTAGCGTTCAACTTGAAGTTCTACTTAACGGTAACAACATAAATGATTTTCTCCGCGTGGATAAGCCTTGCGTTGGTCCTGGCTTGGTTTCTGTGATTAAACGGCTCCTTTCCTAATAGCCCCATAAGATTCGATATGTCCCTTGTGAATCCTTTCAGTCGGGATTAACGAAGAACATGTCGTTTCCTATATGGATCGAATTACTTCTCCCGAGATTTGAAGTTCTACTTTGGTTGGAGGCATTCAATTATGCTTGTGGGAGGTTATGACCTAGGAACAACTACATAGAAATGAGTCTCATCTTTGTGTGTACGTAGCAATGCAACAAATTTTATCCCACCAGAGAATTGATTTTAGAAGAACAGTCAAGATTCTGCACTGAATAACTCGCTGTTATTCAATGCATAATCTTAACAAACCTCTTGGATAGCTGCAGGAAGACTAGTGGGAGAATTTAATTAACATAAGTTTACATTAGCTAGAGGCCCTACACACAAAAAGCTAACAACAATAGCTAGAATAAATTGAACTTACTGATTATAAATTGAAAAGCAACACTAGTGTATCCAGTACCTGTCGAGATAGTGTATCCATTACCTAGTGATGTACTGTATCCAGGACCTTGCATGGTATTGAATATAAATGTATCGTTCACCCAACACACAAACCCACGCACCCGCCCAACACAATACACCACTAATCTAACAAAAAACAATCAGAATGAGCAACAAGCCCCAAACCCAGAGCTCAAAACCTTACTTTCAAACACAAGGTTTCCGCTTGTACGAAAAAGAAGACGGACCTACCCTTCATATAACACACTTAACCTTATCATCATTAATCTCCGTATGAAGGTGTGAAATCGAAGGCATTCGTTTCATTCAGAGTCGGAGATGCTGCAGCGACTGATCTTCGACTGTGTATTCAAGTTTTGAGCTCTAGACATCAAAACCGTTCAAGTTTACACTCTTTTTCTATAAAACAACACATGCATTTTACGGTACTCGCAACGAAGCTCTGTCTACAGATGAAAACCCACTCATATTAGTGAGGTTCCTGTAGAACTCGAAGAGTATGAATCGAGGGCATGCAAACTCCACAGGCCTTGACTAGATATAAATCAAATCACCCCCAACTGCCTAAGGGCCTCCTCCCGACGTCTCCGTATCACCAGTCTTCTACTCTCAGGCTCCTCCTCATGCAAAACTCGAGACTCTGATACCATTTCCTTAATAGGTTTTGCAGGTTGATCGCCGAAACTATCGCCCGACGACTTGGATGCGATATTCGAAGCCTGATTGTTTGGTGTTGGAGGGTCCACCAGTTCGGATGGCTCACTGGCACCTCCACGCGGGACACAGCCTGAGTGACACGGCGCTTTGGAAGGCACTAATGGAGAGATACTAGGAGTAGCTGCGTATATGGGATCGTTCCATTCTTGCTTGACCGTCGAGTGGGAGAGGAGATTTTGCGACTGGACATTTGCGATCCTTTGATTTAACGCGTAATGTTTCGTGAGGAGGTGTTCTAACAAGGCGCGGTAGTGTATTGCAGTCCCTGGCACGTTCATCTCTGGGACGCAGGTAGAGATGGAAGTGTTTCCCGAAGCTACACGATGCATAGCGCGGCTCTGCACATCAGTCCAGCCATTCAAGCTGGCGACTAGATATACACTGACAGGGTTTCTATCAAGCTCGGATAGTAGCCAACGTGACTTGGCTGCTGCAGCGATACCGAGCATATTGTAGCTCTGAGCAGCATATAATAAACCCAGATCGTCGCTTGTGTGATCGATGGGAAGATGGTAGCATGCCCGGAGTAACAAAGTCAACATCTCGACGCTGTGTTGAAGTGAGACGATAGGGAGACCGTTCGAGTCTTGTTGGGGACAATCGTGTTCATTTGAGAGGGATAGAATGCTGTCACCGCCAACCGACGCAGCGCGTAGTATGAATTTGTGTGTGGGGATGAGAACGCCCTCGGATGACTGTAACACCACGTCCGCGGGATAATCTGCCATCAAACTGGATAGCTCTGATACCAACCGCCCCTCGGGAGATTGACCAGGAGTCCATGATGATTCTCGAGAGGCTACCGCGGTGCTGCAGAATAGTAGTATCGGGGTACCACAGATGTGTTGCACCAAACGATGAAGAAAGATAGCCGGCAAATGACCGTAATCGTCGTTATATATCTCTATCATCGCGATACGAACAAAGTCCACGTCACTGGCCGGTGCTTTCTGGTCGTTCTCAGGATAGTACTTCTTGCGAAGTAAATCGGCCGCAAACCGAGCCTCCTTTTCGAGCTTGGATTGACATGAGAACATGAACATACGCACGGGAGCCCTAGTTCCCGCACGTACAAAGGCCTCTCTGGCGGTAGTAATGACCACACTGATGTCGTATTTCAATGCAGC
The DNA here is from genome assembly GCA_038087015.1 of Cerrena zonata. NCBI lineage: Eukaryota > Fungi > Basidiomycota > Agaricomycetes > Polyporales > Cerrenaceae > Cerrena > Cerrena zonata. Next base: position 827,790 of record JASBNA010000005.1, read on the forward strand.
AGTCAACACCCTTTCGAGAAAGAGAACAGAGGTCGGCGGTGGAGGATTGGGGTGTGGGTAGCATACACGAAGGATGTAGTCGACCACATCGCTCATCAAGTCGATAAGGATGGTATGGAGCCCCTCGGGACTGAGCGCATCATCAGAGTTTGGGGTCGAATTGGATGAAGGGGCGGGGAGGGAGAATAGAGTGTCGAAAAAGGAGGAGGCGGTCACTAATATTTCTCTGGAGACATAGAAGTCGATTTTGTCGCGGGATCGTAGGACGATGTCACTGGCTGTAGCATTGTCGAAGGGAGGCTGGGCGATGGTTCGTTCGGTAGACATGGTGAGAGTCAGTCACTGAGAGAGCAAGTAGCTGAAACGACCGTCCAGTCATATAAATATTTTATTGACACACGGCATCACAGGGCTGCCTAAAAGTTTTTATGGTTATCGAATGGCCTGTCGTAGTTGAAGGTGACACGACCGTACTCCGTTGACGGACCTGGGAGAGTAGATATATATCAATAGTGCACTTTGACGTGGGCGCTGTGTCTTGCACCATGGATCTTACCTAAATGGTGACTGCTACCACTAACGCTAATGGGTAGCAGCATCGAAACGACGTCAGTCCCTGAGAAATAGAATGGCGAATTTCGCTTGTTGCTCGAAATACGAGACGGTTGGAGCGAAAGATGAAATAGAGAGGAGCAATGTCAACTAACCCCGTGGATGTCCATATGAAGGTGTGAAATTGAAGCCGTAAGGAAGATGTTCTGAATGTCTGGATGCCATGATGACTAGTATGGATGTGCCGTGATTTGTGGAGGCGGAGTCAGAATCTAGGTTGAGAACGGTGCTGGGTTGACTCAGCTCTCCCAGACTATGGTCGTTGACTCAAATTCTATCATGTCGTCATCGTGTCTCGAACCTTCTCCCTATTGATCTCAGCTATCACCAGGGAATCCTCCGCCTCTAGATAAGAGGCCGTTTATACAGTCACTCTTAGGCACCCCGAGGGAGGCTTGGACGCTTGAATGTAAAACGCCAATTTTATAAATGACAAACGATTTCGAGAGGTGACGTTGAGATGTTATAGCCAAGAAAGCATCGGCCCAAGCGAAGAGAGGGAGTGCCAGTATTCTCGAATGACCACTAGAGGATCGCTTCAGTCGTAGTCGGAGGCCATCATAGATAACGGACCTGACCGGCAAGATTCCCGTAGAAACCGTAGAGGAAAAGGGTGCAGATTCGAACGCAGTTGTGAGTTTCCCTTGTGCATGTGATAGGGTCCAGATTGAGGTATTAGAGGATGAAAACTTGTAAGGATTCACCCCACCAGAGACTCGGAATGGATTCCAGACAGCCGGTCAAGATGATAGCATCATAAATAACATATTGTTAGTCGGTACATAAATCTCGACCGATTTTCATGGATAGTGTTCCCTGTTCTGTGTAAGCTGATCAGAGAATATAGATAATGATGGTTTTGTTGATGATAGAGGTCCTAGGAAGCCCTACATACAAAATAGTTAACAACGGTAGTGAAAACAGATTGGACTTACCGATTCCAAATCGAAAGCAACACAAATGCATTCAGTACCCGGCAAGACAGTGTATGCCCTACCTAATAAGGTAGTATATTCAGCACCTCACAAGGTAATGAATACATGCATACTGTTTACTCCACACATGAATTTGCGAGCCTGCCCAGCACTAATCTAGCAACAAGCAGTCAGGATGAGTACCAAGCCCAGAGAAAGATACCCAGATCTGCACAAGGCATCCACGTGTATGAAAAAGAAGCTGATGAGTGACAGACCTGTCCTTCATACTTAATCTTATTATTAATGTCCATATGAAATCGAAGCTGTAGGGAAGGTTGGAAGAAGGTATCGATGCATGGAAAGATGCGTAGATGACTAGATGTGCCGTGATCTGAGGAATCAGAGTATAAATTGGGAACGGGATTGGGTTGGTTCGGCTCTCCTATACTAGACTGATAGTCAGGACCATCGTTGTTATGGGTCGAGGGTAGAGGGAGAACACGTTCATGTCAATCTGCGATGACCGTCGTGAATGTGATAAGATTGGTCGTTGTCGTTATTCCATAGGATGAACTAAATGTCTGAACGGACTGCGAAATGCGTTGAAAGGTTCTATGGTACGACATTTCGTATCCAGACCTAAAGATCAAAGCCGTCGGTAGTCGAGTGCGTAGTAGCTGACATCGAGTCTCGTCCTCCGTGAATTTTGTCTTTCCCTGCAGATGACCCGAAGTTGGTCGGTCTTTGTGTAAGAGGGAGGACGTACGTTGTAAACCTCCGAAGACCGAAGGGCTAAGAGCGACAGAGAAGATATCACTAATCAGGTTTTGAACCCAAGCGTCATCAGTCGGTCAGCCCAGTACAGTAGAACGCCGAGATTGCAAATCTTTCGAGTTTGATTGATCGCAAGCGTAGAGGACTGAGTGGAGTACAGTCGCGTTCCCGTTTGAGTTTGGGCGCATATGAAAAGAGTGGTGCTGAGGTTGCATAAGAATCGGAGGGAGCATACACCCAGCCTTGTCGAGAGTAATCGATCGAAATGAAGTGCCAGGTTTCCAGGTTTCATAGGGTAGTAGATACCAGCCGACGTGAGAGGCTCCCTATCAAATGTGTGAATGAGGGAGCATCATAATACGAGGTGGCGGGAGACATCACCATTTAGTATATATAGTCGCCATCTGTACAGCACCGGGATTGCAAAAGAGGTATAATTATAAACGTACCGGGGGAAACATGTAAGGGACGACGTCAGAATTTGACGGTGAGTGGTTCAGGGGCAGAGAGCGCATCAGGAAACTTGGGGATTGGCAGTTCTGTAGCGTGAACGGTCCGAAAGAGACGAATCGGGGTTAATAGCGGTCTTTGATCCTGGGCTCTGCATTCTCTGAGGCTGGCCAGAGAAAGTAGCGAAGGTCCGGGTTCTGACAGAGAGAGAGCTGATATCGACGATCAGAGTGGTCGCGGCTGACAAGACGCCCCGAGAGACAAGAGACATCCAGCCTGCGAACGCTCGAAAAGGCTCTGACCTCCTCTCTCCTCCTCAGCCTGCTACTGTCTCCCTCTGCTCGTCCCCTGCCCTTCTCTTCCCTTCTCGCTCGATCTGATCCCTCTGTTGTCTTATCTCTTCTTCCCCTCTGGCACAAAAAACACAACCCTCCTAGCAACAGTTATTGTAATCGTGCAATGGCCATGGACCCTCTCTCGCTAGGGAATGAATCGCCTCCTGCTCGCCAGTCGATGTTTGGCAGCTTCCTGCGCGGTCGTCCACGAGGCGGCTCACAGTCTCATCCCTCTCCTCCCCCCGATCTCGCCACCTTCTGCCTCCCACCACCACACCAACTCGACGTCCAACGCTCATCCGGCCACCAGAGACTCACCCTCCCCACACCCACCAGACGCAGCCCATAGACGCCGACCCGCCGCTTCCATCTCTCCCCATTTGCAACCTTCTCACTCCACCACCAACGCCACCTCGTCCGTCGCTGGTCCTTTCTCTCATATGCTCCGACGCCGACGCTCAGCGGGCGCACTCGCCTCCAACTCTACTCCCCAGGTCCCTGTCGTCGCCATGACCAGACCAGCGGCGGGTGCAACCAACAACAACAGCAACGTTGCCACTAACAACCTTTCTGGCTCTCATCGAATTCGCCTCGTTCCTCACTTGGACTCACGACGGTCTCTGCGCTTTGAACCGATCAGTCGAGATGTCAAAGAGGGCGACTCTCCTCTGCGCATCGGTCGCTTCACCGATCGGTCTGGTCTCGGGCTCGCAGCAGCCAACGCAAACGGTTCCAACAAACTCGCATTCAAATCCAAAGTCGTCTCTCGCGCCCATGCAGAGATCTGGGTCGAGGCTGGCGGCAAGTTTTATATCAAGGACACCAAGAGCAGCTCGGGCACCTTTTTGAACCATGTCCGCCTCGCCAACGCCAATCAGGAGAGTCGACCACACGAGCTCAAGGATGGCGATATGCTTCAGTTGGGCGTGGATTATCAGGGTGGGACGGAGGATATCTACAAGTGTGTCAAGATCAAGATCGAGGTGAATAGAGAATGGCAGGCCCAGTCGAATCCCTTCAAGTACGTCCTCATTTCTCTTCTATTGATTCTGTACTGATCCTTTTACAGTGCGAATGCTTTGAAGCAACTCAAAGAAATCGCTGCCATGTCCGCCACAGGCAACACCCCAAAGAAAGTCGTCGGTGTCAAATCCGCTCTCCCCGACTGCTGTATCTGTAAGTCTCCCTCCACTCACTCTCATTTCACCCTCTCACATCGCACTCTCAGGTTTATTCGCAGAAACCATCAACCAAGCCCTCTTCATCGCACCCTGCTCACACACATTCCACTACAAATGTATCCGCCCCCTCCTCGAACAACACCACCCCAACTTCGCATGCCCCCTCTGCCGAACCTTCGCCAACCTCGAAGACGACGTCGAAGTGGAAGTCATCGAACAACCCAGTCTCCTCCTAGACACCACCCCCATCGTCGTGACCCCAGCTTCAGGTGGTGGTGAAGATAATCTGAGGACGGCTGCGCCTGACCCGGGTGCTGAAACTGAAGTGGAGAATGATAATGTTGGTGGGCCGAGGACGACTAGGAGACGGTCGTTTGTTCCTCCTGTACCGGCGAATGCGACTACGGATGTGGGTGAGGATGCGGAGATGTTGGATTTGTCGGGTCTTCCGGTTCTTCCGGAGCATGAGCAGGATCCGTCGGATGATGGAGATAGTGTGGAGGGGGATGGGATGTTCCCGCCTATGAATTCGGGAGGAGGAGCGGGTGCAGCTTCTGCGTTGGGGAGTAGGTCGGCGGAGTGTTTGTATCGGGTGAGTCGTACTGTTTCCCTCTCGTGTCGCTGATCCTGTCTAGGATTCCGTTTCTCCTTCCCCCAACATGATGCACAGTTGAACCCAGCACTACACTTTCATCTCTCATCGACGCGCAGCGCAACGCATCGCCACTCCTACTAGAGACCTCAAATGTGCTGAACAATCAGAAATGCAATGTCTCTGGTGCCCCACTCGTCTGCGATCTCTCTGATGACTCTTGTCTAACTGAAGACAATGTGCTTACGTCCTCCAGATTGAGCAGGACGTCTCTCGGCGTCCTGCCTACCTCAACTCCTGGCTGCCTCGTCTAAGCTCGTCGTTCTCTCATCCCCTACAGACGCCAAGATGATGTGTGGAAATATCCTGATTCCACACACCACCTCGCTTCTCTTGTCTCTGCATCTCTATCTATCTTCTGGGAGACATCGACTGCACTATTCACTTTCTGGGCGCCATGGCGAGACTCGGTCGTGACCGCGTTTCGTCACTTCCAACCTCAAATAGACAATGACGGTACGTCAGTGTTGGCAGAGTAGCCCTACGTGCACCGAACGTCGTCTGTTAAGGACTACAGTGCCATGTGTACATAACGCACCCAGAGAAATTTTAAAAAAAAATTTGTTATGTTCGACGACATGGACCGAGTGAACCAAGATACACTGTCTCGGAATGGAAAAGACGGTATATGAAGGTACGAAAGCATAATCCGAGCACGATGAGGAAAGGTTGGTTGACCTACAGACGACACCGACGAGTAGTCGTTGAACGACTACGGCGTTCTTGACAACATGGTTCAGTACGCTAGAAATCATCGTTTAGAAGGGTCGAACCGCACGACAGTCAAGAAAGCATCAACATACCTTACACTCGACATAAAGACCGTTGAGGAACGGAAACGACGAGATGAAGGGGGAAGAACGGGGAGGGGAGAATGGTGAGCTTGCCTCCGTCCTCCTACGCTTTTATACCTCTACCTCTCATACATTCCAGCTCTCATCCATGTGGCCCCGTCGTCCGACCATACGGAAAGCACGTAAAACGTTGCAACAGCAACAGTCGGCGACGTTCTTGGTACCCTCGTTTTCCCTCGTCAATATTTTTAACAGACGGGATACGCGAGTGTAGGTGGGTTCTGTTGTTCCTCGTGACAGGAACCCGTTCTCATTCTAGATGCGTTGCGTTGGGTGCGAACGGTGATGGTCTTTACATACCGTCTGCACCTCGATTTCTTCTCTTTTTCGTATTTCGTGTCCCGGATATCGGAATGAGTGACGATGCGCCGTCGAACACCCTACCAAAATATGGCTCGAAATAGCACGGCCCAGCCGGCAAAGTAAAAACATTCCGTAAACACAAGAACGGTCAGAAAACTTCACAGATTCCCTGTTCAATCCCGGTTATGCATAGAATCTCGAGTGTCGATGTGGAAACGACCGAACGGAGAAAACCCAAACTCCATCGCACCTGTGTCGTTTTACGAAAACAGAGCGGGTTTCCAAACCCTCGTCCTGATTCCCACAAGGATATTAATGATCATAACAAAACCCACTCTCATTCCTCGAATGATCAGCATAGAGTACTCCACATCGTCTCCCTATTGCACGTCAAGGTTCACGGTCGCCCCCACCACTTCCTTTCTTCCAACGTGTTTCATCATGCATTGACGAGCCTCGGTTATTGGGAAGGAAGGGCTGTTGCCTTCGTTCGCGGTACGTTCTACTTTGTTGATTTTCACGATTGAACCCTGTGTCCTCCTCCGTATGATCTGGGTCATGACCGTCCTCACCTGCCGTGTTATCTGCGGCGGAAATAACACCGAAGAAGAGGACGAACACTACTACCCCGTTCCTCACTCCATGGAATACGTTGTCTTTGATCGTGACTGAACGTCTCTAGATTTATTTAGAAATATCCGTCGAACTTGTTGAGAAATGAAATTTAGAGGGCAAGTCTATCGCTTTTTCTAACATAGAGAGCTTGTTTTACATTCGAATGTTTAGATTCGTGTAAGCGAGTTCTATAAGGGTAAGTGTATTGTGTATACATTTATCTCGAAATATTGTCAATGTTTATTTATCAACGCACCGCGTTTTCTGCCTCCCTCTTACAGCAGAACTTCTCATCAGCAATCCGACACTCACAAAATATATCTTTGTGATCGGTCTCGTTTTCTGATCTCGCCTCCTCATGGAACATCGCCATTTTCTCCTGGATTGTGAGTACTCTGTTATATCTATTTATTTTCTATTCCCATTGGCGCACCGCGTTTTCTGCCTCCTCTCACTATATTTACGAAAACGGCTTTTGACGAAAAAGCTCGATCTTGGTTGGGTGAGGTGTTTGCGACGGAATATTCCTACCGCCCATCATCTGACTCGGGAGGATGCTCTCATACTGAGAATACAACTGTTTCTATGCCCCCTTGTAAGCTGGGTGGCCGTGAACCGAATGGGAATGGGAGACAATACTCGCTTTTCCAAATCTCCGAGTCGACCGAGGTGTGGATAGTTTCATGCATAACACAAGTAGGGCAAGCTCGTCATGGAGATTGCGTGTACGGCTGCGAGACTAGATGGCCGAGTAGTATGCAAAAAGTTTTTTTGTGAATATTAAATATTTGTGTATAGACACAAGAGCAGTACGTTGTGAAAACGACACTACGCGACTCGATTAGAGCCTGGGAATGTGTGAGTGAAACAAGATACCAAACAGAATGTGTGCATTTCCATTCAATTTCATGCGAGCACCGACTGACAGAAACCTATTGGTTTCGGTAACTTGATGAAACTAGGCGTATACATAGGCTATTTATGCAACGAAGGAAATGTAAGTATTGAATTTCTAGAGAACAGACTAATAGACGTACCTTACACATGATGACAACAAAAATAAGGATGTCTCGTGCATTCGACATCCACAGCCTGGAGCTAAATGGTTCAAGAAGCTTTCTCGTGTTGCCATTACTCGACGATCTTGGTGGGTATACATGACTTGTTTTACCCAAGTAACCATAATCTCAGAAAGAACACTAGCCTGAGCGAGAGAGACTGGGGAATGTGACACATGTGCGATCGGTGCATATTTCGTGTAGCACGACAAGTCAAAATCGACGATCCTCTGTCGATCATAGTGGGAACCGGGGGTTAATGCGGATCCATTCCCAACAGAAAATCCGGTATCAGTATGTAAGAGACTAATCTTTTCGACGAGAGAGATGGAGAGTGTGATATGCGAATGCACAAGAATCCATGTAGACAGCAGAGGGTCACATTCTCCATCTTGTCAATGACTGTACGTGCATTAGAGAATTCCCCGTAGGCCCTTCTATTGAGCGATACCAGATTGAAACCTAGAGATCACGGATAATGCTCACGTTGTCATTCCTTGCCAGTGAGGGTCTAGTGATCTTGTCGTTCTCTCGTGATATGAACCTTCATTCAGACTCGGAACTTACAAGTACTAGGGACTCACCTTACAGAGGTTCTTCCGGCATTGTACTGCGGGTCCCACTGTCGCTGGTGTCAATTAGCTGTGACCCTCGATACAGTAGCCTCTTCTGCGGCATTTTTTCAAATAAATATCTATGGATTTTGTACTCACGTTTTCTAATATTGATGTGAGAACATCTTGTGCCTCATAATCCAAAAAGGAAGGGGTGATGTTGCTCGGCCACCAAACATGATTTCCGACTCACGGATAGGTTGAACGAGCCGAAACCATATGAACTCTTACCGTACAGTCTAAACTGTATGGAACTCAATTCTAGCATCTGAAACTGGGCACAAGAGGCACAGTGCAATTCAAATGGACCAACACAGAAGGGAAGAAATGAATCCAAAGATTCTGTGAACACAATGATGTTTGCAAGTCAGGTAAGATGGAGTAGGAGTTGGTTGGGAGAGTGCCTCAAAAAACCTAACAACCATGCTGATGTCGCCTAGGTTAAAAGCTAATCTGGAAGATCGGTGACATCAGCTCGGAGAAGCATTGATGGGTAGAATAGAATATACATGGTCAAAATAAATGACTTACGTGGTTGTTATGGTCTCTTGTTGGCCAGGCTCTGCAGAGTCCATTTGGGGACCGGGACATATTCCCCGTTTTCGAGAAAGGGTTGCCTTTGCACGTTGGGATCATTTGCGAGATCCGAAAATAAATGAGATAGATCGAAATTTGAATTTGAGGGATAACTGGCATAATGGAAGAGACTCTTACAAGATACTAGGAGGTCCACATAGTTTCAGTCGAAAGTGAATGGCAGATGCAGAAAGTGACAATGTGTTCGAATGAACGAGAACCTGAGCACGCGAGTCTGAGAATCAGTAATGATCGATCATGAATTTAGGCTCTCGGTGCTCCCAGACTCTCTCCCCTCTTGTCTTCTTTCTGTTGCTGTACCCGTCTAGTACTGAGCACTCCAGCACTATACACGAAACCCTGTGCAGATATTCTCGATGCATAGTGGTGTGAGTTAATCGTGTAATACGAGTAATTGCTACTAGTATTGTTTCTGATAGTCGAAGGGGGGCCTCCATGCCAACCATATGTATGTACGACCATCATACAAACCTTGCCATCATCAGGTAGGTGCATTGTGTGCGGTATTTACAACAATCTCACTGACTTCTAAGTGCTATATCTTTATTGGATCATCTTGTCAGTGTTCTGATTAGGAACATTTGCGGAAGATACTATTTTTGGGGCCTTCCACTGACAATCATTGATGGCATGGTTGCCAGTGTGACAATGCTTAGCAGTAGCGGTCTGTTTCAAATTTACAAGATATGCAATTCCACAGTGCTACTCTATGAGTCACTGATGTTTGAGTGTTGCCGACATCTGAGAATTTTCCAATGAAGTCCTGAGTTGACTATAAAACAATTCAACTCTAAAGTTTAACCATTATTTCTCAACAATGTCAAGCATTGACAGTCTCAAGTTAATTCAATGTGCTCTCATGCCTCTTCGGGAGTGTCCTGAAGTTGACATTCAGCTGCGTAAGTCAGTTGTGACAGTCTCCCTCAAATTGACTCATAACCCGAGATTCCCATAGTCTCAAGAATAACACCAACAGGCCCGCCTGGGATTAATGTTGCTGACCGCATCGCATGGCGGACATACATCCGTAATATGTTGGAGGGAAGTTACTGTCAGTACCAATTTGTCTTTGATCATTTGAGTGGGTCGCTTACCGTAATTCTTTCCAGGTGCCGCCGCTGGTCGGACTGCAAAGGTCCCATGGAAACACCTCTTTCGAGGTGTGCTCCGGGATGGTGTTCTGTTGGTTGGATACCCCCTGACCTGTTCCTTTCGCGACCCAAATGCACTCACAAAGGCTGATCTTTGGACCTTGGTTTGTGCCATTTTTGATGGAATCTGTTATTTTCGAAGGGTCAGTGATCGCGAACGTGAGGTGTTGATCAGTGCGTGGGAATTGGGAGTGAAGGAAGGGATTTACAAACCAATTCCAAAACGCAAGAAACGGTGTGATGTGGATGAGTACAGGGGACGGCATCTGGATGCCAAGACGGGTCGGAAGAAGAAAGGGGGCTGGATCCACAGCGATGCAGAGGTGCCTGAAGGATGGGATGATAGAAACTGATAACAACGTGTCATTTTTTTATGGCTCTTCCAGGCTATTGATATTTTTGCAAGTTGGCGGAAACTCCTAAGCAGCGGCACAGATCAAAGAAATATCTTCGGATTTTACGACAAGGTGAGCCAAGTACCACACCGTGTATCGGAAGATGAGTTTGTCATTCCCAGCATTAAGGCCGAATGGGTCGAATTTCGCACTAACAGGTGCAACGAGTGAGAACGGCATGAAATCAAATATCGAGTTGTGGTCATTCGCCTAGTATGCATCAAACAACGCGTCGCAACGGAAAGAGGTCCATGTGTGAGTGACACCATGAGTGGCAGTGCGAGATCTCAGGATGCCGGTCCGATCGGGTAGCAGATGCCATTTACAAGTTAGGACACCCATCTTCCCGTCAACTTCTGCTCTGCGACATTTTCCTCTTGACTCTATACCTCCACCAACTCTGGGTCGCATGTTGAAGACGACGCGGCGTCTCTCGTCCCCCCTTCGCTTTCTGCTCACTACTCGGGCTGCTCGGGCAACACTATGATAGAAGCAAGTTCAACTCGACAATGTACTCCGAGGCTCAAGCAGTTTTGACCGTCGTATTCGCCGAATCGCTCCGCTACCGATCTTTTTTTCCGTGTTTCCCACCTCTATTCAACTTGGATCACCAATATGAATTTTCTTGTTGCCCGCACCGGCAGAACGCCTCTATGAGCTCTTCGTTGTAGAACGAGGTCCTCTCGCGGTCGGGATCTTAGGTTTGTCATTTTATTTTATTTTCCTCTATTGCCGCTTTTAATTACTATACACTTCATTCCCCAGAAATGGGAGTTAAACGAAACTCGATCTATCAGACGGTCGATATTCTTTCGTTTTCTTGCCTTCCCAACTTTCTGTTGCTTGATTTTGTCCATCTCCGCTTCATCTCGGGAGCTTCCTGTGTCTCCTTTCTATGGTATTTCTCTTTGTTTGATACATCATCTCTGAGAGGCGACGCCATCCATAGACTAGACCGCCTGCATCCTCACCACATTTGTACGTTGTTATCTCTTCCTTTTTGCTCTCCGGCCGACTCAGTCACTGACAGGAAAATCAAGGTGTCACCCAATTCAACCCATCTTTGACATCCTTCAATTCACATGCTGAACAGCCGCAGATCTTACCAAGTATACGGGTATTTCAAGAGGATTCTGTGGTCGCGTTGGCAATCTATTGCTCGTCGATCCCATCGGTGTCTTTGTTGAAGGTCAAAAACGAAGACGAGAGGGTTCGTTCTCTGTCTAGGTAAGTGTATTCTACCCTTGCTTTCTCCGTGCGCCATGATCGCGATCTAATACGCACCCGTAGGTGAGTGCCTTTACCTCAATGAGCTCAAGAGCAGTCGACCGATGCGGCGTCACCATCGTCCACTTCAACTCATTTTTTCGTTGCACAATTCAACCAGGCCACTCTCTTGGGAGTGTATTCACCTATCGCTCTCCCCTCTGCCTCAAATCCATTCTTGTTTCCTGCACATCCCTTCTCTATCCTCCGTTTGGTCGATTTCAAGCCTCGTCGTGAGCTGATCGCATTTTTCAGCTTCCGGCGAGATATGACTTCTGCCAGCTACAAAGTCAAGTACCTGGATGTTATAGAGTGATGCGGGTTGGTCGAATCCCCTGCGTTGGATACTCCCTCGTGCCGAGGTGTACACTCGTCGTACGAGAGGATGAGAGTGCTCGCCGTTGATTGAAGTCCTCACCGCCACATTCTCAGTCTAGGTAAGTGTATTGTCTCCCTGCCTTCTCTGTATGCCATCATTGTGATCTAATACGTGCCTGTAGGCGAGCACCATTGCCTCAATACGCTCAGGATCACTGGCAATCGATCAATGTGGTCGTCACCATTCTCCACTCCAACAACTCATTCCTTCTTTCCACGATTGGACACGACCATTCCCTAGGGAATACCTCCACCTCTCTCTCCCTTCTGACTCGAATTCATTCTCGTTTCTCGCGCATCCCTTCTCTACCTCCCATTTGGTCGATTTAAAGCCCTACCGGGAGGCGATCACATTTCTCGGCTACGAAGTCAAGTCCGTGACCAGCACGAGTTGGCCGAGTCCCCCTTCAATACTTTATTGCGCCGAGTTTTACACTCACTCTCGTGTCATCCGATTCAACCCCTTTCCAACACCCTTTACTCCTCATGCCGAAAATTTGTGTATGCCAGCACTCGACGTGAGCGTTTTATCTTCACGACCTCTTCCCCTCTCTAGCCCTCGTTTAGTCGGTTTCAACCTCGACCGGGAGCCGATCAATGTTTTCGATTTCCGGCGAGATATGTTTTTCGCCAACTACGAAGTCACGTTCATGGATGTGACAGGCTAGCACGAGTCGGACCCCAACGGTGGATCTTGCGCCGAGTTGTACCCTCACTCTAAGGGTGCGCGAGTCCTCACAGACATATTCTCACCTACGGTTGGAGCCTCGGAAGCTTGTCAAGAAGAGGAAGACGAACAAGGATGTGCATTGCTATGATTCAGGTATGTTTATATACATATTTATTTCTCTTTCTCTTTCTCCCTCTCCTTACACTCCACATAGGTCGCAATATCTATCCTGGATCTCCAGATACTTGCGACGACATCGTTCGAGATGATGCTCGTCCTCCGCCGAGAAACGACTTTCCCTCTCTGGAGCATGTTCGGATACTGCTGGACCTAGTCGATAGGATGGATATGCCAATGCCCCTTTGCTCTCCCTATCGCAAGCCTCGTTTAAGAGTCCCTCTCATCTCGTGGCCTTCTACTGGTGGCACTAGGAACCGATTACATTTTTCACCTTCCGGCGAACCTTGCTTTTTTTGCCGATCATGAAGATCACGACCGCGCTCCTGGAACCGTCTCGACTCCTCGCTCTCCCCTCCAACTCATCCTCCTTCGCATTTCTCGCCTATCTCTTTTCTCGTCTCCGTTTGGTCGTTTTCAAGTACTGCCGGTAGTCGATCACTGTTTCCGGCTTCCGACGAGATACAATTTTTTGCGAGCTACGAAGATCACAACTGCGCGGTCGGAGTCGTCTGCCCCCCTCGCATCTGCATCTCCCTTCGACTTATTCCTTTCCATTTCCCGTGCATCTGTTCCATCTGGCCATCATTAAGCCCTGCCGGCAGCCGACTGCATTTTTCGCCTTCCGGCGAGATACGGTTTTTTCTAGCTACGAAGATCGTCGTTATACCCTTGGGACCCTCTGGACTCTTCATTCCCCCCTCCGACTCATGGTCATTCTCGTTCCCCCTCTCCAACTCCCATTTTGTCAGTCTCAAACCCTGCCGGCAACCGACTGCTTTTTTCGGCTTCCGGCGAGATAGGATTTTTTCCAGCTGCAAAACAAGTCCATGGACGCGAAGTTGGTCAGGGCTTTACAGCCACCAACGATGGATCTCGCGTCGAGTTGTACACTCGATTTTCGGAAGGACGAGAGTGCTCGCCGTCGATTCAAGCAGATACCTGCTCGTGTGGAAAGGAGGAAGACTCACGAGGATGCGGACTTTGTGGTCGAGGTACGCAAGTATGGATATTTCTTTCTCTTCCTCTGTCTTCTCACACTCGAAGTGACTCTATGTAGGCCTCGATCTCTCTCTCGACTTTGCAAATGCTTATGACCACCTTGTTCAAGACGATGTACACCCTGTCAATACAACATTCCCTCTCTGCGGTGTGTCTGTATACTGCTGGGACTAGTCGACCGCTATGCCCTTTTCCTTGCTTTCTCGCGAGTCTTTCTTTCGATTTCCTTACAACTCTCGGTCTCTATTTCAAGTTCACAAACGCCCCGGGAGCCGACTAGTTTTTTGGACTTCCGGCGAACTTCCTAAATTGCGCACTATGGGTGTTTCCATTTCCTATGGAGCTCGTCTTGCTACTCGCATCTGCACTATACCCTATTCCACGGACATCTTGCGTCGAAATCGAAGGGTTACGAAACGACTCGATCGATCGAGACGTTCAAGTGCCTGCGAGGGTCGAGAAATCGCATTCACTAACATCCTTGTGTTCTTTTCAGGTGATTGAGGCTACTGTCGTCATGCTGGACACTTATCCAGCTTCATTCGGTCACAGCGGAGTGCCGAAGATCCGAAACTGTGGTATTTTCGATGGAAACATGGATCGACGGACAAGCTCTGTGTTTGGGCGGTTGGTGCGACGCGAGTGCATGGCGTCGTTTGGCGGTACGGTCTCTGATGATTCTATCTTGTTTTTCCGACTGGGGAAAGACATGTTTGATCGCTGAAGCGGCAGTTCTCACCGGAGGGACTTGCTTATTCGGTTTCTGACTTGATGGGTGTATGTAGATAGTTTGAATATATTTTTGTGCCTGCGACAGAGTACCTTGTACAAGTATTGTGATACCCAGAAAGCAACAAGTGTTCTAGTGAGTAGAGATGGTGAGTAGAGAACAACGAGTACAGAACAAGTGTTCTAGTGAATAGAGATAGTGTGTAGAGATAGTGAATAGAAATAGTGAGTAGAGAACAACAAGTGTCCGGTTTCAATCACAGGACCAGCACAAACCCATCTCGCAACACTGCTCCAGCCAAAGAGAAACCGACAAAACCCTCTCGCGGTAGTCAACAAAGGAGCGTACCGGAGCGACAAAGATAGCCGGCAAATGGCCGTCATCGTCGTTGTATATCTCTGTCATCGCGATACGAACAAAGTCCACGTCACTGGCCGGTGCTTTCTGGTCGTTCTCAGGATAGTACTTTTTGCGAAGTAAATCGGCGGCAAATCGAGCCTCCTTTTCGAGCTTGGATTGACATGAGAACATGAACATACGCACGGGAGCCCTAGTTCCCGCACGTACAAGGGCCTCTCTGGCGGTAGTAATGACCGCACTGATGTCGTATTTCAATGCAGCAGTCAACACCCTTTCGAGAAACAGAACAGAGGTCGGCGGTGGAGGATTGGGGTGTGGGTAGCATACACGAAGGATGTAGTCGACCACATCACTCATCTCGTCGATGAGGATGGTATGGAGCCCCTCGGGACTGAGCGAATCATCAGAGTTTGGGGTCGAATTGGATGAAGGGGCGGGGAGGGAGAACAGAGTGTCGAAAAAGGAGGAGGCGGTCACTAATATTTCTCTGGAGACATAGAAGTCGATTTGGTCGCGGGATCGTAGGACGATGTCACTGGCTGTAGCATTGTCGAAGGGAGGCTGGGCGATGGTTCGTTCGGTCGACATGGTGAGAGTCAGTCACTGAGAGAGCAAGTAGCTGAAACGACCGTGCAGTCATATAAATATTTTATTGACACGCGGCATCACAGGGCTGCCTAAAAGTTTTTATGGTTATCGAATGGCCTGCCGTAGTTGAAGGTGACACGACCGTACTCCGTTGACGGACCTGGGAGAGTAGAAATATATCAATAGTGCACTTTGACGTGGGCGCTGTGTCTTGCACCATGGATCTTACCTAAATGGTGGCTGCTACCACTAACGCTAATGGGTAGCAGCATCGAAACGACGTCAGTCCCTGAGAAATGGAATGGCGAATTTCGCTTGTTGCTCGAAATACGAGACGGTTGGAGCGAAAGATGAAATAGAGAGGAGCAATGTCAACTAACCCCGTGGATGTCCATATGAAGGTGTGAAATTGAAGCCGTAAGGAAGATGTTCTGAATGTCTGGATGCCATGATGACTAGTATGGATGTGCCGTGATTTGTGGAGGTGGAGTCAGAAGCTAGGTTGAGAACGGTGCTGGGTTGACTCAGCTCTCCCAGACTATGGTCGTTGACTCGAATTCTATCATGTCGTCATCGTGTCTCGAACCTTCTCCCTATTGATCTCAGCTATCACCAGGGAATCCTCTGCCTCTAGATAAGAGGCCGTTTATACAGTCACTCTTAGGCACCCCGAGGGAGGCTTGGACGCTTGAATGTAAAACGCCAATTTTATAAATGACAAACGATTTCGAGAGGTGACGTTGAGATGTTATAGCCAAGAAAGCATTGGCCCAAGCGAAGAGAGGGAGTGCCAGTATTCTCGAATGACCACTAGAGGATCGCTTCAGTCGTAGTCGGAGGCCATCATAGATAACGGACCTGACCGGCAAGATTCCCGTAGAAACCGTAGAGGAAAAGGGTGCAGATTCGAACGCAGTTGTGAGTTTCCCTTGTGCATGTGATAGGGTCCAGATTGAGGTATTAGAGGATGAAAACTTGTAAGGATTCACCCCACCAGAGACTCGGAATGGATTCCAGACAGCCGGTCAAGATGATAGCATCATAAATAACATATTGTTAGTCGGTACATAAATCTCGACCGATTTTCATGGATAGTGTTCCCTGTTCTGTGTAAGCTGATCAGAGAATATAGATAATGATGGTTTTGTTGATGATAGAGGTCCTAGAAACCCTACACACAAAATAGTTAACAGCAATGGTTGTGATAAATCGAGCATACCAATTACAAATTGAAAGCAACACAAATGCATTCAGTACCCGGCAAGATAGTGTACCCCCTACCTAATAAGGTAGTATATTCAGCACCTCACAAGGTAATGAACACATGCATATTGTTTAACCCCACACACAAATTTGCGAGCCTGCCCAGCAACAAACAGTCAGTACCGAGCCCAAAGCGAGAAACCTACTTCCAACCACCCGGTCCTGCACAAGGCTTCCACGTGTATGAAAAAGAAGCTGATGAGTGGACAGACCTTAACCTTATTATTAATTTTGTTTGAAATCGAAGCTGTGAGGAAGGTTGGAAGAAGATATCGATGCATGGAAGGATGCATAGATGACTAGATGTGCCGTGATCTGAGGAGTCGATGTATAGATTGGGAACGGTATTGAGCTGACTCGTGAACGTTGGCTCTGATTCTGGTATAGCTAGGACCACCGTCGTTATGGGTCGAGGGTAGAGGGAGAACACGCTCATGTCAATCTGCGATGACCGTTGTAAATGTGATAAGATTGGTCGTTGTTGTTATTTCATTGAGGGAAATAGATGTGTGAACGGACTGCGTGTTGGATTAAAAGGTTCTATGATACGACATCTCGTATGCAGACCTAGAGACCAACGCCGTCGATAGAGTGGAGTGCCCAGGTAGCTCGTCCTCCATGAAGTTTGTCTTTCCCTGCAGTACCCCTGTGGAGGAGTCAGCCTTTGTGTAAGAAGGAGGACGTACGTTACAAATCCCCAAAGACCGAAGGGCCAAGTAGTAGCGACAGAGATATCACCAATCAGGTTCTGAATCCAAGCGTCATAAGTCTGTCAGCCCAGTACGGTAGAACGCCGAGATTGAAAATCTTTCGAGTGTGATTGATCGCAAAGAGGCGTCAAGAGCGTAGACGACTGAATGGAGTAGAGTCGCGTTCCCGTTTGAGTTTGGGCGCATATGAAAAGGGTGGTGCTGAGGTTGCATAAGAATCGGAGAGAGCATACAGCCAGGCTTGTCGGGAGTAATCGATCGGAATGAAGTGCCAGGTTTCCAGGTTTCAGAGGGGAGCAGATACTAACCGGCGTGCGAGGTTCCCTATCAAATTTGTGAATGAGGGAGCATCACAATACGAGGTGGCGGGAGACATCACCATTTAGTATATATAGTCGCCATCTGTACAGCACCGAGATTGCAAAAGAGGAATAATTATAAACGTACCGGGGGAAACATGTAAGGGACGACGTCAGAATTTGACGGTGGGATGCGGTGTGGGTGGTTCAGGGGCAGAGAGCGCATCAGGAAACTTGGGGATTGGCAGTTCTGTAGCGTGAACGGACCGAAAGAGACGAATCGGGGTTAATAGCGGTCTTTGATCCTGGGCTCTGCATTCCCTGAGGCTGGCAAGAGAAAGTAGCGAAGGTCCGGGTTCTGACAGAGAGAGGGCTGATATCGACGATCACAGTGGTCGCGGCTGACAAGACGCCCCGAGAGACAAGAGACATCCAGCCTGCGAACGCTCGAAAAGGCTCTGACCTCCTCTCTCCTCCTCAGTCTGCTACCGTCTCCCTCTGCTCGTCCCCTGCCCTTCTCTTCCCTTCTCTCTCGATCTGATCCCTCTGTTGTCTTATCTCTTCTTTCCCTCTGGCACAAAAAAGAGAGCCCTCATAGCAACTGTTATTGTAATCCTGCAATGGCCATGGACCCTCTCTCGCTAGGGAATGAATCGCCCCCTGCTCGCCAGTCGATGTTTGGCAGCTTCCTGCGCGGTCGTCCACGAGGCGGCTCCCAATCCCATCCCTCCCCTCCCCCCGATCTCGCCACCTCTGCCTCCCACCACCACACCAACTCGACGTCGAACGCACACCCGGCCACCAGAGACTCGCCCTCCCCACACCCACCAGACGCAGCCCATAGACGCCGACCCGCCGCTTCCATCTCTCCCCATTTGCAACCTTCTCACTCCACCACCAACGCCACCTCGTCCGTCGCTGGTCCTTTCTCCCATATGCTCCGACGCCGACGCTCAGCGGGCGCACTCGCCTCCAACTCTACTCCCCAGGTCCCTGTTGTCGCCATGACTAGGCCAGCGGCGGGTGCAACCAGCAACAGCAACGTTGCCACTAACAACCTCTCTGGCTCTCATCGAATTCGCCTCGTTCCTCACTTGGATTCACGACGGTCTCTGCGCTTTGAACCGATCAGTCGAGATGTCAAAGAGGGCGACTCTCCTCTGCGCATCGGTCGCTTCACCGATCGTTCTGGTCTCGGGCTCGCAGCAGCCAACGCAAACGGCTCCAACAAACTCGCATTCAAATCCAAAGTCGTCTCTCGCGCACATGCAGAGATCTGGGTCGAGGCTGGCGGCAAGTTTTACATCAAGGACACCAAGAGCAGCTCGGGCACCTTTTTGAACCATGTCCGCCTCGCCAACGCCAATCAGGAGAGTCGACCACACGAGCTCAAGGATGGCGATATGCTTCAGTTGGGCGTGGATTATCAGGGTGGGACGGAGGATATCTACAAGTGTGTAAAGATCAAGATCGAGGTGAATAGAGAATGGCAGGCCCAGTCGAATCCCTTCAAGTACGTCCTCATATCTCTTCCATTGATTCTGTACTGATCCTTCTACAGCGCGAATGCTTTGAAGCAACTTAAAGAGATCGCTGCCATGTCCGCCACAGGCAACACCCCAAAGAAAGTCGTCGGTGTCAAATCCGCTCTCCCCGACTGCTGTATCTGTAAGTCCTCATCCACACACTCTCGCTTCACTATCTCATATGTCACTCTCAGGTCTATTCGCAGAAACCATCAACCAAGCCCTCTTCATCGCACCCTGCTCACACACATTCCACTACAAATGTATCCGCCCCCTCCTCGAACAACACCACCCCAACTTCGCATGCCCCCTCTGCCGAACCTTCGCCAACCTCGAAGACGACGTCGAAGTGGAAGTCATCGAACAACCCAGTCTCCTCCTAGACACCACCCCCATCGTCGTGACCCCAGCTTCGGGTGGTGGTGAAGATAATCTGAGGACGGCTGCTCCAGACCCGGGTGCTGAAACTGAAGTGGAGAATGATAATGTTGGGGGGCCGAGGACGACTAGGAGACGGTCGTTTGTTCCTCCTGTACCGGCGAATGCGACTACGGATGTGGGTGAGGATGCGGAGATGTTGGATTTGTCGGGTCTTCCGGTTCTTCCGGAGCATGAACAGGATCCGTCGGATGATGGAGATAGTGTGGAGGGGGATGGGATGTTCCCGCCTATGAATTCGGGAGGAGGAGTGGGCGCAGCTTCTGCGTTGGGGAGTAGGTCGGCGGAGTGTTTGAGTGATGCGGGGAGTGGGATGCAGGTTGAGGCGGGGGAGGGTGAGGTTGGGTCTAGTGAGGGGAGTGGGAGGGGGTCGACGGAGGGGATTAATGGGAAGAGGAAGCGGTAAATTGCGCTGATTATCTCTACCATGGTGGTCACTTTCTTGCTCGAGGTGTACATGTTTGAGGTTTTGGTGGTCGACATCTCGGGCAGTTTTCTTAATCTAGCTTGCTCATCTCATTCTTTATTCCTTGTCCATCCATCTCCCGTCCGAGCATCCCGACTCTTATCACTCTCGCCTCTCTACGTCAATTCGCATCGCCCATTTGCGTCTCCCCAGTCCATCTAGCCTCCCCGGTCTCTATCACTGGCCCTCTCCTCGTGTCTGCGTCTCCCATCTCCCCTCTTATCTCATCTCATTATTACACCCCTTACACTTTTATACACCTTCCACTCCACATCCCACAGGATCCTTTTCTCTCTTAGAAAAATCCCCCTGTTGTTCCAATGATTATGTACTATACTACCTACCCTATCCCTTATCCCTTTCTCCTCCCTCCTCATTTCTCGTACCCTCTATACTGTGCCTTGTGCCTCGTGACTGTCTCCTTTTCTCTCTGTGTCTGTGTCTGGTTCTTGCGGATTGTGTCAGTATACACTTAGCCTTAGCATAATGCTTGTAATACATTTCTCTGTTTTTTTTTCTTATGTGAGTGGGTGATTGTTTTTGAGTTATGAGGTGAGGTGATTGTTTTCTTTTTTGGATAGGCCTCAACCTGATCAGTATAACAAAACCTGGATGTTCTTATTATGCAGCTTGGGAAGCAACTTGGATTCTCAGGTGAGTCGAGATGTGGCTCTGTGTCTAACTGGCGACGTCGACGTTGACTGTATATGACAAATGGTGATGTTAACCGCCACATATTATGATGCTCCCTGATTCACAAACAGCACGAAGGCCGCCGGCTGCCAAATATCTCGGGCTCCCAGTAGCAGTACTCCGAATAAGACTATCAAGATGATGAAACTTGGAAACCTGGAATGCATTTCATTCCGAGTCCGATCGATTACTCCCGACGAGGGCCAGTGGGTGGTATGCTCTCTCCGAATCTTATGCAACCACTCCTTACTTTTGTATATTTGATATGCGCTGAAAATTCAAAACGAAACACCACTCAGTCGTCTATGTAGGTCTTGACGCGGACGCCTTAGGCTTGGGCACCTATGATCAATCAAACTCGAAAGATTTTCGATGTCGGCGTTCTGCCGTACCATAACCTTCTCTGCTCGTGGGTTTTCAGGCTGACTGACTGAGTCATGACACGGACGGTTGGATTTTAGAACTGTGATATTCTGATTGGTGGTGTCCTTTCTCATTGACAGGGACCTTCGGGACACTCCCAGATTTACCGACTCTTTGTTTCTGGGAATATCGTACCATGGAACTCATTTACCGTTTACTCACACATCTATTTCATTCAAAATGAAATAACGACCGAACACTCGATCTAAAATCACATTTGACATTTGACAACGGCAATTGCGGGATTGATATGAACCTCGACCCTCAACCACGGCGCAGCTATGATAGGATCCAAGTCAACTAGTTCTAGGAGAACCCGAGTCAACCTATGGATTCTGACTCCTCAAATCACGGCACATCTAGTTATTGAGGCATCCTAACAACCCCTTCCATTCCTTCCTTGCGGCTTCGAATTCACACCTTCATACGGACATTAATATATTAATAATAACAAGGTTAGGTATGAAGGTAGGATTCATTGATCAGCTTCTTTTTTTCAGACACGCGGAAGCCTTGTGGACGGCGTGGTTGGTGTTTGGGTGTTTGGGAGTCATCGCTCATAGCATTCTAGTTTTTTAATCTATAGCACCTTCGATGCAACGCCATAAACTTGCAAAAACATCAGGTTTACCTCTGTCAAAAATACGTAAAGGGACATTCACGAGATCCCCAAAGCGAGAGCAAAGGCAGATGCATTTCTTCCCAAACAACAAAAATGACATCGTGTTTTCTGTTCACTGTTCGCTTACCCGAGGAAGCGAATAACGTTGACGATAAGAGCTGATACAACTGACTTATCAAGGGCTGCTTGACAATGAAACGTCCTTGCCTATTCAACCTTTTCACACACATGCCATACATGTGTGGGTAGGACAGGGTAGGGTGTTACTTTTTGCTGGTGGCGGGACAGATTCCGAGTACGGCATCGTCAACGTAGACACCGAAGCCCCAGGCACCAAAGCCGTCACTGAGCGAGCAAAGAAACAAAAGAGAAATATATATATACCAAAGATATAACTACACACCCACTCAACTAATACAAGATCAAGATTTTTTTGTTCAAGGCCCACCAGCCAAGGCAAGAATCTTAGCGACGGCCTGTTCGGCGGCAGACATGAGCATGCCATGAGGATTGCCAGTAGGTAATGATGGGATGATGGAAGCGTCGACGATGAAGAGGTTGTTCGTGTTGAATACTTTTGTGTTTTCGTCTACGACGGCGGTGGAAGGGCTTGTTCCGATCGTATTGGACCCTACCCAGTGGTTGGAGTTCATCGACGGGGGGTCGTATGCGTTTACTGTAGATATAGAAGTTGGTGTTAGTATTTGGGTTTGTAGGGGGGAGATTAGGACGTACCGTATTGGTCGATGGTCATTTGGACGTCGGGTGTAATCATGGTTAAGTTGGGAACTAAATGAGATACAGTCAGAATTTCGAAAGGTACACCGTTGAGATAAATAACGTACCTTGGTCCATTGTTGCAACAACGTCCTTGAGTGCTTGGACGAGCACAGTCTTGTCGACGGGATCAGCGAACCATGGGTTGACGAGCGGACGCGCACGAAGAGCAGCGTCGATACCAACACGGCCACGTGAAGTGATGCCAGTCGAGCTGCAAATGCCGGGCTTCATTAGGATTCAGCCCATAGAGAAAGGGTGACATATACATACAGATACATTGTAATCGTAAAGATATTGCTGGCATTGTATGGTAAGGTGGTGTTGATAGAAGCTGCACCTGGGCGAACGGTTCCTTGAGCATAACGAGTCTTGCCATCTGAAGCACCGTAGGCTCGCCAGAAGTTGGCTCTGCAGATGGGGTCAGCAAAGGGCGAAATTACATTGAGACAAGAGAGAACTCACTTTGGTGAAGCACCGGCAAAGACACCGGAAAAGTTGCTGAGATATTGCTGAGCATCCGCTGGACGTGGGCTACTCCATACGTTAGCCCAGTTCTCGTATGCGTCGATGCTTGGGTGGGTGAACACCAACTACAAAATCGTATTGTCAGTTCGGCATACATGAACTATGAGTTGAAATGTTTTCACTTACGTTAATCGAAGGGTTATCCTGTACATTCATACCCACAGGCAAGTTAATGAACTGACTACTGGGCGGAAGGTTCTTGGCCGCATCAGCATTTTGCTGAACAAGTGAAATCATATCGCTCGGTCCAATACCACTCTGGAACAATATCCTCGGAGAACCGAAAGACCCTGCGGAGAGGATCACACGTCCATTGGGGTTGAGAGGGATGATTCCGTTTCCGCCGATTTGAGTGTTGTTGGTTTGGACACCGGTGATTTGGGAACCGTTACGGACGACGTTGGAGACGAGGGTGTAATCCATGTATGCAAAGTTGGAACGCGCTTTGGCTGTGCGGAGGTAGGAGGCGACGGGACCACCACGTTTTCCGTCGATGAACTAAGAGTAAAAGTCATTTGGATGAGTTCGTATTTTAGGATTGTTAATGTAGGGAAACTGACATCGAAAGCGCTGTACCCGAAAGCATGATCCTTGAAGTCAGGGTTATCATTAATGGTGATTTGGTTGTAGCCCTGATTCTTCAATAACTGCCAAGCAACATCGTAAGCTTGAGTAAGGTATCGTTTGCCATCCGTCGACGGGTGGTCGGTACTTGGGAGTCGAGCCTTAAGTTTATTCGTGTATGGTCCATGGTTCGTCCAACTGCTTGGCCAGCCTGCTGCAGTCGAGAAATCAGATGTTGTAGGGTACCAGTACAGCCTAAAAGGCAAAGCCTGATGATAAGTCTCACAACTTTGAAATGAATAAGGATGACGTACGCTCCGTTGATTGAAGTTCCACCACCAAGCAAACATCCAGCAAAGACCGTAATATCCTTACACCAATACCATGGGTTACTATCAGAGAACATACTCTCAAACAACCCAGGCACATCAAACTTCGTCAGCTTCTTGTCGGCGGTCCATGGCGCATAGTATGTTCCACCCGTTTCGGCCGTGCTCGGACCACCCCTCTCGATCAAAAGAACCTTCTTTCCGGCTTCGGACAGTCGATCTGCAGAGATGATTCCACCAGGACCTCCACCAACAACAATATAATCATAAGGTGTAGGTTGGATAGTTGGACCAGTAGGTTGAGTAGTTGTCGAGGGACCTGTTGGCGGGACGCTGGTTGGAGGTGGAGTGCCACCGTTACCACTGAGGTAGCTTTCGTAGTTTGCGTTATGGGCCGAAGAAAAGTCGATACCGAAGAAACCGACTAGACATAAACCAAGTGAGAAACGGGATAACATGGTGGTGTGATGTTAACTTACAGTCAGTGTGTTCCGAGAAAGTACTCTGGGGATTCGCGGGTTGGTCAACAGCGACGTCTGAGTAAGCCCAAGCAACGGCTGCGCCCGAGGTGAGCGGGATGCTACCTCCTCCTTGCCAAGCTAGTGAAGAGCGCGTTAAGGATTGATCAAACGTTATGAAGGGATCATGTTTAGGCTTACAAGTACAGTTCTGGCATCTGTATACCCACTTCCAATGAGTCGCGTTGACGGAAGACGATGGCAGTGTCGTCAATACGGGTCCATCGTATTCACTAAACTTTTGATGAGAAAATGCAAGTTGCTGAACGTGAACAGTGGTAACTCACGTTGGTAAAGCGTAAGTGCTATAATTCAAAATCACGAAATTTCATTGAGCACGTGGGACATCATGTGAGCGGGAAGTATGACATACGTAGCGAAACGCGTCGAAGTTACAATTTGGCCGTTGTTAGGCCATGCAACAAGTAGCAAGTTTTGTAACATGGCACCTCCCAAGGCGAAACCAATCCATTTTGAGGCGATTGGGGCGACAATTTCTCCAATGAACTCGGTGGGCGCAGGACCTGATGCTGGGAGTGGAGGGAAGGTGAGACCATAGGTGACTTGATGGACTGGGTCTGTTAGACCGACGAATTGGAAACCATTTCCAGAGTCGACATAGGATGAAGCGGTTTGCGCAAAGGCTAAAATACCGCGTAAGAAACCTTGGTATTTAAGTGAATGATTGTAGAAAGTGACTTACCTGAACCTACAAGAGGTAACAAAGCCAGTAACGCTCGTCGAAGCATTTTGGACAGCTAAAGTGAGGTAGCAACAAGCGTACGCTTCGTCGTTGGACTGCCAGCATAGTACACGTCCGTGTTTTATGGGAGACACCTTAGCGCTGAGTGCGAGATACATCCGAGCTTGGATATCACGCCTTCTATGGAGATAGACTGAGCAGGATGTCTCGTGAGCCAATGGCACAGCGGTCTATTATTGATGAACACTGATGGTGACCAGAGTACTGCAGAAAACAACACATTGTCAGGGCGAAAACGCGACAAATGGATTGGAGTATGCTTCCGGGCGGACGTGTCGGATAGACGTCGGAAGCGTAGAGTCTCTCGTGATCATGATAGAGGTTGAAGCTTTGAAGATCTATGAAGGTGAGTAAAGTGAACATGTCTCAAAATCGCCGAGATATATACGCAAGCATCAAGCGCAGATATATTTGACCAACGATCGTCCTTGGAGAGACTGTGAGATTTTCTTAGAATGATGCATGGGTTCCCGCACATGTATGTGCCCAAGTTCAAAGAAGGCTAAGAAGGAGACCGATATACTGCCGTCAGATATTCCGACAAAGGTAATCCAGCGTCATCATGGTAGCGTTGTCCCCGCATTTCGTATAAGAAGGTCGGGGAAGAAGCGCAATATGGTAACAGGAAGGGTATTCCCCGCGCGGGGTATATATCCTTTAGAGGGCCTGGTGAGCTCATCAGTCTCTGCACCCTTTTTGAGTCTGGTGGGATCGATGAGCAAGTGACGTGCATCTTCTGAAGATCTTTGGAGTTGGTCAATGTCGCAGTAGCACATATCCCAGACTGGTGTTGTTTCAGCGACAGAGAAAGGAACAGTTATCTTTGGATTGAATTCAGTTGAGGATAAGTATAGCTTGCTCCAATATAGCACATCTCAATGAGCCGTACGCAAATGCCGACATTCAAGCTACTACTACTGACCGTCACGGTTCGCATCAAGTTTCGGAACCTAGAAGTCGAGATAGCCAGATGGGCTGAGAAGGTTAGCGTCCACTCAGGTTAGCTAGAGATATCATGATATTTCTAAAAGCATAGGATCATTAACAGAAGATAGGGTATATCTGGTATGAAGAAAGAATCGCTCACTGGCAAAGTTCTGAAAGAGTTGTTTGGCAAAAGCTTTAGAAACAAATAGGAACAAACATTCCTAAATGTCCCTCATAAGGTACCCGACACGTGGCGGCGCTTTAGCGGTACCTTCAACAACATTACAGTAACATCAGGCACGTTAAATATTCTAGGGAACTGTATATTAATATATGTTCTGATAGCATTCTAGGGTATACTACAATAATAATACTATAGTGGGAGGATCCTACAAACGTGCCTGTCTTCCGACTGTCAGCAGTAGAGTGGCTGGTCGGAACTTTTGCAATTCAGTTTGACTTTACTCGGATCGTGTACGGAATGACGAATTTATGCTACTGACCAGCGAGTTCGCCCTGTATCTTCGTAACCTTCGAGTCGTGGATCTTGCTTATCATGAATGTAGAAGACTCGAACATGACAGCGAAGATCCCGCGTTGTTATTAACCGGATATTGATGCCCTGGTGTTCTAGACTGTTGACAATATGAGTATCGTGCGTTATGCAATAACACGCTATCGATCGCATATAGTTCGTCCTCGATGAAATCGCCGAGGACCATGCGTAGTATTTATTTAGCTATAGGTTTCTTATTAGTAGTAATAGGTTGTGAATATCTACGGGTCCGCACCTGTCCACGTTGTCGTATTCCTATGTAGCTGTCGCCTGTAGCTGTCTCTTGTCATATTAAGACAACAATGGTCCATCGGCTGTGTATCTACGTGTTGTGAGAGAATGAGTGCGATTGGCGGTGATGCGTGATCTGTGCCCGAGTTGGAAACGGGTGGTTGTTATCCGCGCAAGGCGCCTTTCGTAGGTTGTGTTCTTGCTTTGCCTGGCTCACGTTGACTCGCACTGGTTTCTGTCTTGCTTGGACTCTCTCTTGCCAGGAGCGAGCCTGCATACCCTCTTCTAACCTGCGACCTCTTCAAATCGTCCAGTGCATCCAGGACGCGTCCTTCGTTTAATAATTTCTCTTTTCTTTTCAGCGAGTTGCAAATAACCGACTTGCCATCTTCAAAGTTCATACTTGCTCACGTACAGCCTTGGGTCTCTCTGTCTTACTCAAAGTAGGAGTTTGAAGAACAGGGACCAATCGTTCTGCATTTACACGACTACCTAATCCGAGACTCCTTGCCTCACACCCTTGCGCGCTTTGCGGCAAGCCCTAGTCCCTCCCCTCCGCCTCACCTTCGCCTCAAATACCCATGGCTTCTTCATCTCAGAATCCTGGCTCATCCGCCGGCGCAGGTTCAAGCTCACGACCGTCGCTCGAGAATGGCGACGAGAAGAACAGGCAAGTCGCATCTGACATCATCACGTACGCGTCCTCTAATCTGCTTCATCGGTCCTAGCGTGGTGATCAAGGTTGGGATGGTGGGGGATTCACAGATCGGGAAGACGAGTCTGATGGTCAAGTATGTAGAGGGGAGCTTCGATGAGGATTATATTCAGACGCTGGGTACGCCTTAATGTTTCATCATCCTGTTTGACTTTATGGACCTCTATATCGCCCTCCTTGTCTTGGTTTCATGTAGGCGTCAACTTCATGGAGAAGACTATCTCAGTACGGCGGACGACGATCACATTCTCCATATGGGATTTAGGTGGCCAGCGAGAGTTCGTCAATATGCTGCCCCTCGTCTGTAACGATGCTGTAGCCATCCTCTTCATGTTTGACTTGTCCCGAAAGTCAACGTTGAACTCAGTGAAGGAGTGGTATAGACAAGCCCGTGGGTTCAATAAGGTATGTCGTCGTTCATTACACTGCAAATGAGAATTTTGCGACAAATTCAAACCGCAATTTGAATTGCCTACCCTGGGTGACATCACGTTTCCTAACATAGACCGCCATACCATTCCTAATCGGTACCAAATTTGACACCTTCGCAACATTTCCTCGAGATGAGCAGGAAGAGATCACCAAACAAGTCAGTTGATCCCCGCATGTTCTTATCTGTACCCCAACTCACACATCACAACCTGTAGGCCAAACGCTTTGCGAAAGCGATGCATGCGTCACTCATCTTCTGCTCAACATCTGCGTCCATCAATGTGCAGAAGATCTTCAAAATCGTCCTCGCGAAAGCGTTCGATCTCAAATGCGTGATCCCCGAAATCGAAGGTGTCGGCGAGCCCATACTGATATATGTGGACGTATGAGTCCGGGTTACCCCCCACTTGCACTTTCAGTACAGGACGGCCTATTTCTCTCGTATCCCGATTGGACGGAAATGGACGGAGTGTTGTAGTAGAGGCAAAGGCAGAGAGAAATTATGGATAAGACTTATAGAGGTGGTTGTATGAGAGGTTAGAGTGAGTGGAAAAGTACTTGCAAGGTATTTATCCCATCTCCCCCCGGACAATTTCCTTTTACTTCCCTTATTTAAAAATGTGACGTTGATTATTATCGATATATAGACCCTCCTACCATTCGACTATGCATACGGGACCATCTCCCCTCCGCGGGAAGCTTTGCCGTTGTATTATTTTTGGCCGCTTTCCTCTTGAGTAAACCGAGCTGTTGCATATTACGTCATACATGTGGACAGATTCGGATTGCTAGGGAGACTGTGGCGGATGGACTTCGAGTGTCAGATATCGATTTGAACTATTCTACCCTCTATATATTAACCACCATTACATTCATTTGTTCCCCCTTTCACCTTTTTCATTCACGGTACCTGTTCTTCCTTCACACTACCACGCCACGTCTTCATATCTTGATTCCCATTCTCACTCACCCACCCTTCTAGGTACCGAATTCACCGTGATATATATCTCATTTCACTTTTGTCCCCTCTGTTGTCGTTTTGCCTTCATCACCTTTTGCTGCATATCATCATCCCCATCCCCATCCACTCCTCATCCTCGCTCGCCGTTTGCTCTTTTTTCTCGTTCTCTCGCATACCTATTATAATTCTCTAACTCCCAATACTCGCTCGCGCAAATCTTTACGCTATATGGTTATGTGTACTCGCTGGAAAAATCTCTCTGTTTATTTCTCCTTTTTTGCTAGCTCTCTATCGCTTGCTTGCTTCGCTTTAGTTTGTCGAGATCGCGGTGTTACTTCCGCTGTCAAAATTGTTGTCGATATCCACCCAGCTTTGCAAGTTATGTTAGTTATTCAAGGCCTCGACTCGAACTCTCCTATACCCCAGAGCTTCTTCCCCGCTGATGTCATATGTTATCACATTTTATTACCCTGAGTTGGTTCCTCATTGAACATTCAAAGTAAGTTGCCGGCCACCGACTGCACCCGAACCCGCCGAGGCCTCTGATCCGAAGATAAAGCAGAATGAAGTTTGATTGACAGTGCAAGTGACCATGAATCATACAACTACCATGCAGACCGTCGAGACTTATCACAAAGGATTGCACTTTCTTCTCAAATGCTCCGCATGGCTACTGCTCTGGCCTGACCTTTCAAAGCTTGCATGGGCGCCGTGCTGAAGACAAGGTGACCAGTACACTTTAGACGAATCCGACCAATTGCACCCATTCCGAGGACATACACGGCACGCAGGACGCTGTCTGACCGGGGGACAGACGGGGTACCGATTTGATCAAAAAGTGGGGATTTTTACCCTGCTCTGTCGGTCTGCCAGAAATAATAATAAATTTACAATTTGTCACATAACCAGACTTCAAGTCTGTCAAAGAGTCATATTTGATTATATAGATAGAATTAACATTACAATCTTTCCGTAGTATAAAGTTCCATGCAAATTCCAAATCTCTGCGGCGGACAGATCGTTTTTTCCCATTCAATTGTGTGATCTGTCTTGGGAAGCGATTCAGTATCCCTCTTTGAGTCTGTACAATAGGAAAATTGGATTACTTATTGCAAATATGGAATCAAATCTTATCATTATACAGACTTGAAGTCTGGTTATGTAACAT
Organism: Cerrena zonata; assembly: GCA_038087015.1. NCBI lineage: Eukaryota > Fungi > Basidiomycota > Agaricomycetes > Polyporales > Cerrenaceae > Cerrena > Cerrena zonata. Next base: position 858,378 of record JASBNA010000005.1, read on the forward strand.
ATTGTAAACTTATTATTATTTCTGGCAGACCGACAGAGCAGGGTAAAAATCCCCACTTTTTGATCAAATCGGTACCCTGTCTGTCCCCCGGTCAGACAGCGTCCTGCGTGCCGTGATACTCGTCAGGTAAAGAGCTTGCTCGATGCAGCTCAGGGGTAAGACGGTATGGTCACAATGACACATGCGCGGTCTACGAAATGTAAAATTCGATCCCGTGCGTCGTTTTTCTCACTCAGGTTGTGTGCATGCCAAGGGGGGGTAGGGGCATCTCAGCCAAGTATAGCCCCAAGTATTCACTTTTATTACATTCTGTGGCAAGGCTGGATTGGAGGAGGTTCTGCCCTTCGAAACAATCACTGTCCCGGGAGTTGACATTTAAATTTTTGCGGAATCACCTGGGATCACGTAGAGACGATCTCTCCATCGCTGCCGAACGTCCAATGTGGTCGACCAAGTGTGACTTTCCATATTCGACCACTTCTGCTTCTTCATCCGCACGGAGACAAAAGAGGAGATACAGGTCATACATTGATAATCATAATGGACCAATGGGTCTATCGCATGACACATGCTACTGGCTTCGGAATGCTTCTATATCACCCTTAAACAGCGATTCCTTGTCTCAAGCGTCATTGTACGTTTCTTTGCTTTATCGGATCGTTCTGGCTGACAACTTCGTTGTCTATTTTGTCCCCAAGGATTCCGTATATACGCACATAACGATTCTTGGACCTTGGCTCGTCGTAACGGCGCCCTCAGGCAATTTGAATATACAGGAGATAATTTTCAACGACATATACAAATGTTTATGTTTACATCGCATACGCTCCTCCGAGCAGGTCCTTCTCGATTCCCATGTGCCCCTCTACAACCAAGCATCACGAATCGAATCTCGACCGCATGGAATACTTGGCTTGTTCTCCCCTCACACTACTCACATTGCTATTCAGGGGAGTCATCTGTCGTTGTCATGCACGGAAATGCTGGCTTGGATCAACTCGAACAACGAATAGGCTTCTAGATGTCCAAGAACCTCACCTAAGGGTCCTCTGGCCGAGATAGAACCGCTTCGGGGGCGGTACGAAATGCAAAGGCTCGCTCAAGTACTTAAGGACTGAAACCGTCTCAATCATTCAGGTCACCCACCCCTGATAACCTATCCAGCTATACCCCGGCTCTCTCTACTCTAGATTGACCTCACTTCCTGATTCTTATCCTTCCACCATGGCCTTCTCATCCAATATGAGACGCGTCTTTCTCCTACTAGCTGTTGGGTTTACAGCCTTGCTTGCTGTGAATGCAACCCAAGTCATGCACAGACCTGATAACTTCCAGTCTACTCCTCATAAATTCGCGGAAGGCGACGCTGAGCCCAAAACGATATTTAAACGTGCTGCTGCTACTGGCAAGGTCCAAGCAGCGTACTTCACGAACTGGTGAGGATACAAAACTCGAGATACCTAATTTTAGCATGCTGATTCTGATTACCTGTAGGGGTATCTATGGCGCCAACTTCCGTACGAACTCCTTCTCCCCGTTTAGGTTGAAGACATCGCATGCTGACTTTCTATCTCCCCTTCAGAGCCTACTGATATCGACCCTTCGTCCTTATCCCACATTCTTTATGCCTTTGCCGATGTATCTCCTGATACCGGTGTTATCAGCCTCACTGACAGTTGGTCTGATGAGCAGGTGTGCCTACTTTTCTCCTTGTGGTGTTCGTCCGCCTGACGTACATCGTAGAAACACTTCCCCGGTGACTCCTGGGATGACACAGGGAACAACCTCTACGGTTGCTTGAAGCAACTTTACCTCCTTAAATTGAAGAACCGCAATCTCAAGGTCACTCTCTCCATCGGTGGTTGGACATACTCGCAATCTGGTCACTTTAACTTTGTTACCGACGCTGGCAAGAGGACCACCTTCGTTAACAGCGCTGTTCAACTCATCAAGGACTATGGCTTTGACGGTATTGATATCGATTTCGAATACCCCAGTAACGCCGCCCAGGGACAAGGCTTCGCTGACTTGCTTACTTCCCTTCGAAGTGCTTTGGACAGCTTCGCGCAGTCTAACGGTGATACTGAGCAATATCTCCTCACTGTAAGGCATTAATTTCCCTTTTGCTGTTTGACATGTTCCTGATGGCTAGACAGGCTGCCGTTGCTGCCGGTGCTGAGAACTACGCCAACTTGGTGATTCCCCAAATGGACAAGGCACTGAGCTACTGGAACTTGATGGCTTACGATTATGCTGGTTCATGGCTCACTTTCTCCGACAACCAAGGTAAATCCTCTTCCGAGACCTCCTGCAAAATATATTTGCTGAACCGCGCTTGGAATAGCTAACCTTTTCGGCGGTGTTCGCACTGGTGTCTCTACTGATGCCGCTATTAGATTCTATGTCGCACATGGTGCTACTGCTAGCAAGATCGTGATGGGTATCCCGCTCTACGGTCGTGCCTTCGAGAACACCAACGGTATTGGCCAGGCATACAATGGAGTAAGCTTTCCACTCAGATTCTTTCAGTACCATTGTTAACTCTTTAAATAGATTGGCCCTGGAACTATCGAAGCTGGTGTCTACTCTTACACTGCCCTCCCTCTCGCTGGTGCTCAAGTCTTTGAGAACTTGACGGACGTTACCAGCTACTCATATGACTCTGCTAAGAAGGAACTCGTTTCATACGATACTCCTCACATCGCCCAACTCAAGGCTCAATATGTTGCTAGCAACAGCCTCGCTGGTTCTATGTTCTGGGATGTGCGTGGTTTACTATATTATTCCTGCTTTCCGCAAAGCCTTATCTCGTTTGGCAGCTTTCTACTGATAAGAAGGGTTCGGACTCACTTGTCGGCACCACTGCCGGAGTATACGGTGCCCTTGATCAGACACAGAACCACATCCAGTACGCTTAACTCAACAATACTCCTTGATTCGACTAACCTCTAACTTACACTTTTCTCAGCTTCCCTAATAGTAAATGGGACAACATCCGTAGCAATATGGGCACCATTGGCTCCAGCCCTTCAACCTCTCAGCCCTCTGCTCCTTCAACTTCTGCTCCTTCCTCTCCTTCGACTTCACAACCATCTTCCCCTACAACAACCTCTCAGCCCTCCTCTCCAACTGGTGGCACTGGTCAGTGCACCAACGTTGGCGCATGGACCTCGACCTCTATCTACACTGGTGGAATGTCTGCTGTTTTCCGTGCGTATTACCTCTAGTTTTGATTTTTGCTACTCCGTACTCACGTCTTCGCCTTTGAAAACAGAGGGTCATTTGTGGACCGCCAAGTGGTGGACACAAGGCGATACCCCCGGCGGTGCTGCTGATGTCTGGGTCGATAACGGAGCATGTTAAATCTTACGGACAGCTTACTCAGAGCTATGATACCATTTCCTTTCGGGTTTCGCTTTATTTTGGGATGTCATATAGATGCTCGTAGTGATTCAGACACGATCATAGCACGATAACTATCACATACCAATACATGTTATGCCATTACATCGAAGTTTGCGTAGAAGGATGCACAAGTGCCGATGATGAACAACATAACGCAAGTAAACCGACAAAAGATTAAACATATAACGAGGAGCAGAAGATAACCGAATTAGGTCGGTTAAGCATTTCTTCGGCTTTGTCGAACTTTTCTTTGAGTTCCCCATTTCCGATCACTTTTGCGGCTTGACTCATTTGTCGAATCAGCTCCTGGAGTCTTCTGAAGACACGAATGAGTGAGCCCTCAAATTGGTCGGTGAGCTACAAGAAGAGAGGAAGGGGTCAATCATATGTACAGTGGTATCACCAAACCGTCCTACCTTGCAAATCTCCGCGAAGGAAGCACCTCGACACCATTGCACGACAGCGTCCATCAACTCAACCTTGAATGACTGGACGTATTCGTCTTCGACTAGGGGAAGTTTAGACTCTTGGGAAACCTTTGCTATCCGTCTAGCCATTTCTTGCATGACTCGTAATGGGGCCGCAAGTTCTTCCTTCAATTTCGTCACCTGTTCGCTCTACATATGGACAAGGATTGGTCAGCAGACTTTTTTTGCTCAGTTAATTAACTATACATACCTTTTCAGAGAAAACGAAACAACTCAACAAACCAGCGCATTGTTCCGGTGTCAGTGGATTGAAGACACCGTTGAAGATGAGCTCGGTGAGAAGCAATTCATCACCCGTACTGATCTCGCATGCAACACGGCCTTTCACATCGACAACGTCGTCCGCCGAAGTAAATTGTAATCGTCGAAGAACACGCTTGCGTGCCTTGAGTTCTTCCATCTGCAAGACATCGTTCGTTGCCTGGATTCGTTTCCGGAGTTCACGTATCCGGGTTTGACATTCCTGTTTTTGTGAGTATTTGGTGTACAACTCGGGCAGGCGAGAATCCTTATGCAGAGGACTTGAGAAGAGCTTGCTCTCCATCATGCTAATTTTCTGACGAGAATGAGATGTCAGAGCTTTCCAACAAATCGGGAGAGTATAAATGTTATACCTTTACAAGAGCGCGGAACTTGTCATCCTTGATATTCATATTCTGAATAGGATCCAGTAGACCAATTCCGTCAGGGAAACGTCTTTGAACCTCCAGAACGCTCTTCCAAATTTGCTCTCTTGCTTGGATCGCCCGAATGTCCTTGGGCAAGGTGAGACGAAGTAAACTGATAGCCTGGACGGTGGAAAGAAGGACAGGGACAACAAGAGGTACACCCTTCTGACCAGCGGAACATGGATGAATATCTCCAGGTGTGGAAATATTCCGGTCTTTGGATACAGTCGAGCCTACGGCACAGTTAAGTAGGACGTCAACGACATATTGCTCATGTGCCGGGAATTCGTCTGGAACAGGCACAGGACGGTTCTAAATAACCATCATTGTGAGCTATAATTCCAGACATATAGAGGAATAATGATCATAGTACCTTTGGCGGAGTCCGCTTTTGGTAGTTGATGACGACTCCCCAGCCAAAGTCGAGTTTTTGGTACTTGACCTTGACTAGACGACCCGGTTGGAGGAAGGGTAGGCTGTAAGTTGGGTGAGTGATGACTTCTTTGAAATCGTTAGCCATTTGATCGAGTTGTTGTCTGTATTCGTAATAGTCTGCAACTTGCTCTTCGTCAGGGATGACTATGGCTGCCTTTTTGGCTTCCTCTCGTTGTAGTTCTGCAGAAAACAAAAACAAGAAACGTAATAAGTTGGTGTAAAGAGGCGAGATACGATGAGTGCATACCATCTTCGAGCAGTGGTACACCGGCATTACTCTGGAACTGGAAAAAACACCTCTCAAGCATAAACTCTGGACTAATGCCTTCCACCTTCAACAAGTTCAACACCATGTTATACCCAAGATGGAACGCAGAGTCCAAACGATCTGCCTCTCCCTTTATCATCTGTTTCGCAGCAGTAGGTTCCAGCTTCTCATCAACCATCATGATAACAACACCTCTGTCATCAAGACCACGACGACCAGCACGACCAGACATCTGGATATATTCTCCTGAAGACAAATTCCGGAATTCACGACCATCAAACTTGCGTACAGTGGTGAAGACGACAGTCTTTGCAGGCATGTTAAGACCGATTGAGAAGGTTTCGGTAGCGAAAAGGACTTTGATGAATCCGTCTTGGAAGAGAAGTTCGATAACCTCTTTGAGGAGGGGGAGAAGACCACCGTGATGGATACCAATACCACGTTTGAGTAGAGGAAGCAAGTTCGTGATTTGCGGGAGTTGACGATCATCTGGAGTGAGGTTGTCAATGGCGTTGTTGAAGATCTCCGTGATGGTGTCTTGTTCCTCGGTGGAGTTGAATTCGAGTTTGGACATCGTAAGAGCGAGTGCTTCACATTCCCTTTTGCTGAACGCGAAAATGATAACTGGATTATAGTTCCGTTTCATGATCATTTTGACAATCTTCGAGACGTCAGATGGCCCTATAGGTGAAGGTATGAATTCTAGTCATCAGAAATCTCAGGCGGAACAAACGAACCTTTCTTGTTATCACCACCCTTCCGTGACTTCCCCTTGCGTCCTTTTCCACTTTTTGAGTCGGCGGGATCTTCACCCTGGGTGTCTTGAAGGGAACCCATGGCTTTAGCAAAGGCATCTTCTTTGAACTCACCCTGTTCGTTGACGACCAGGTGGATACCGTCTGCGCCAGCGGGGAAAAGGTAATGTTGGAGTGGTGTTGGTCGGAAATCAGTGTAAACGACATGGCAAGGTTGATCGTGAGATTTGCAAATCCATTCTGCAAATTGCATGGCGTTGGGAATAGTAGCGGAGAGGAAGACATATCGAACACTGTGAGGAAGTAGAATGATGGTCTCCTCCCAGACTACACCACGTTCCTTGTCACGCATGTAATGGATTTCATCGAAGATGACCCAGGCCACTTCACGCATGATTTCGGAACCGCGGTAGAGCATTGATCGTAGAATCTGTCTTTTGTGTCAATATATCTTTAAAAACGACAGGAACGGAATCCTCGTACCTCAGTGGTCATGACTAGACAAGTTGCAGTTGGATTAATGGTGACATCTCCCGTCATAAGACCGACGTCACCGAATTCTGCACGCAGTTCACGATACTTTTGATTACTCAGAGCCTGTGTTGAAGGAGATATATTTCAATATTTCAAGTCGAGTTAACGCATACGTTCTAGCTACATGCCTTGATAGGACTCGTGTAAATCACTCGCTGCTTATTTTGTAGACATTGAGCAATGGCGTACTCGGCAACGACAGTTTTACCTGCACTAGTGTGCGCAGAAACGAGTACGCTCTCATTCCGTTGGATGGCGTAGACGGACACTTGTTGGAAAGGATCCAACGTAAAGGGATATTCGCGGACAGGTTTAGCGGGTGGTACGTGTTGCGAAATGGGAGTGTATGGATAGCCAGCAGGAACGGCCACTTGGTGGCGGACCTGGAATGATCGTCAGTACCTTCTAGTATGGATGAACAAATGCACAAGCCTGATGGCGAAGTTCCAAGCTTGCACCAGCTTCTCCAGCAGACGCTTGGAGGCCAGCAACAGCCGGGACTTCTCGTTTTGCTTCGATTTCGACCTCGTCCAAAACGGCTGGTTTCGGTGAGTCCATTCGTTGTTTCTTATGGGTAGAGGGACCAGGTTCAGCTACAGTCTCTGTGAGTTCAACTTTCCTTTTTTTCGTCTCGTCATCGTGTTCGTTGTGGTCTTCATTGTGGTCCTCCGTATTCATTTGAGCATCATCATACGATTCCTCGAGGTCTGCATCCTCAGGCGCGTCGTCTAGGAAAGAAAACAAGTCCGCAGAACTCATGGCGTCCACCTTAGTAGAAAGTTATTCGTTGTGGTTAACTTGAGATATATCCAAGTATCAATAGTGGAAAATTGAAACAGAATTGGTGGAAAGTTGAGCAACAAACAGAGTCTGCATTTGAAACTTGGACCCCTGCCAGAAATTCTTCAACACGTGATATAGGCGCCCATAATTGTACGATGCCTTGAATTCATCCACGGACTCTTTGCATTGCATCTGTTTTTTTTTAAACACCAACCACGAGCACATCCGTTGTCCGAAATCCCTACACCGTTCAAGCTAACTCGGTATCGTATCATTCTGTTTCTGGCTTGGGCTAAAGGTCAATATGTAGGACTGGGTTGCGAAATGGAGTACTTATCGATATGATCTTCCTTCGGATTCTCTTGACTATCCTGCTCCTTCGGTTCTCGAAAAGGATGCTGGAGGACACTATTGAGAATGGGGTCACCATATATCTTTCTCGATTCATTCGGCCTTCGCATGGTCTATTTCTGTCGCGTTGAAATACAGACCCCTGCCTCAATCTCCAACATTCCATTGTAACGCCTATTTTCGATCATTTCGAACTCATGACCCCTTCGCTCACCCTATGTCACCCCCGGTCTCTGCCTTAACCTTCTCCATCGACTGTTCGTGGATAGCGTGTGTGGCCATTCCTGATGAAACGTGTCCTATTTAATAGGAGTCTCTCATGCCTATGCTCCTCTCAAGTTCTTTGAATTGAAATGATAGGGACAACCTGGAACCCGACCAGTCTGTTCGTTACGGCTCGGAGGCTCTCAATACGGAAGACATCTGTCATGTGAAGCCTTTTGGAGAATCTAGCTGTGTTCTCTCAGGCGGCTGAGGGACCTCATGATCCTCCCATCTATGTCTTGTCAATTGAAATCAGTCAACCTTATAGGGCTCACCCAGTATCAGACAGATTGCTGGGTTATAAACTCAGTGTGTTTTCGGAAGGAGCTGGTGTCACCTGTAAATCTTAGTGTCTTTTATATTCTCGGCGCCGCCGTCCAATCGGTTATGTCGTCATCGCAATAGGGCCAGAAACCACTTCACTCACCGAGTCCCCCCGTTCATTATCCACAAAGTCCCTTCCAATCATCTTGCAGGTATTCGGTGTGCGAACTTGAACAATCTTCTGGGTCAACTCAGTCCCAGGCCTGGACGATTCGGCCTCCTTCGGATTCTTTCTCGCAGACATTCACCCCCAAGGAACCGCGGTAACCCGAATGTTGTGGACGTGATGCTTTCCCTTCTTGACCTCCTGACCTCATTCGGCGAAGTGGCGACAAATCGTTGCATGATGAGTGGTTGCTGAATCATGGCACACGTGATGGCGATGCATAATAGAGTATGCCTTCTCCACCTTCTCTGAAGGTTCAGGATCGGCCAACCTTTATATAGAGTCTGCTAAGTTCCCAGGTCCCTGTCCGCCTTGTCCACCTACTATCATAACCCCCATCTATCGCATTCACCAATACCCTTAACGAAAAGATATGCCTTCCAAGAACGCTTTGGCAACGAAGGATGGTGCTACTTACACCACATCTACCGGAGCACCAGTTGCAGAGCCATACGCCGTTCAGAAGGTCGGAGTTGTAGGCCCACTCCTCCTCCAGGGTTCGTCGATTCATATTACCCCTTAATACCTCCTAACTCAATATCTCCCTCCAGACTTTCACCACATCGACCTCATCGCCCATTTTGACCGAGAGCGTATTCCCGAGCGAGTTGTGAGTAGTCATCCAAAGTGCTTGCTATGACGTGCACGATATGTCTCTCGATCGTACGCTCTAAACATTGAACCAGGTCCACGCAAAAGGCGCTGGCGCGCACGGTACCTTCGAAGTGACCGATGACATCAGCGATCTCACTTGCGCTGCGCTCTTCAACAAAGTTGGTAATACCGCCCCTCTCACCATCCGGTTCTCGACCGTCGGCGGAGAGTCTGGTTCCGCTGACACTGCTCGTGACCCTCGAGGTATGTGGTCCAATCAGCATGAGTGGATTGTATAGATCGGAGCACGGAGCTTATGAATGGATGTTGCTTGATAGGTTTTGCCATCAAGATCAGGACTCAAGAAGGTAACCTCGACTGGGTGTTCAACAACACTCCTGTCTTCTTCCTTCGTGACCCCTCAAAGTTCCCGCACTTCATCCACACTCAGAAGCGTGACCCACAGACCCATCTCAAGGATGCCGACATGTTCTGGGTATGTTTCCCACCGGGATTAAATCCTGTACCATCGTGACAAATACTTATTTTTGGCACATAGGACTATCTCTCCCAAAACCCAGAATCTGCTCACCAAGTAATGATCCTATTCTCGGATCGTGGAACACCTGACGGTTACCACCATATGCATGGCTACTCCGGACACACTTTTAAATTCGTGAACAAGGACGGCAAATACACCTACGTTCAAGTACATCTCAGAAAGGATGGTGGTGCTAAGTCACTCACAAACGATGTGGCTACCAAGATTGCAGGAGAGAACCCCGAATATGGTATCCAAACTCTGTTCGAAGATATCGAGAACGGTAATTTCCCAAGCTGGACAGTCTACGTCGTATGTATCATTCCATCTTTATGCGTTGAAGCGACCTAATAGTCCTTCACAGCAAACTATGACTCCCGAACAAGCCGAACAATACCGATACAACATTCTCGATTTGACCAAGATCTGGCCTCATTCACAATTCCCACTTAGGAAAGTTGGCAAGGTTGTCCTCAACAAGAACCCCGATAACTACTTCGCGGAGATCGAACAGGTGCGGCTTTTCATAACATCCACATTTCGTTGTAGAACATAATACTCATTTTGATTTGTCATCTTGCAGGCTGCTTTCTCACCATCTCACCTTGTACCTGGTATCGAGCCCTCAACAGACCCTGTTCTCCAATCTCGTCTCTTCTCTTACCCCGATACCCACCGTCACCGTCTCGGTGTGAACTACGGGCAGCTCCCAGTCAATGCCCCTCTTGTTCCAGTTGCTAACTTCCAGCGTGATGGTTTCATGGCCATCAACAACCAAGGTGCCAGACCGAACTACCAGAGTAGCTTAATTCCTTTGTCGTAAGCACCATCCTTTAAAACTCTACATCGTGATATCAAGGCTGAACTTTGATCATCAGATACAAGCCAAAGGTTTACGAGAATGTTAAGCACGAGCTTTGGTTGGGTCACGCTAATGTTGACTTGAGCTTCATCACTGAGCGTACGTGTATTCCCTTCCTTTAATTGTATCAAGACTTGCACCTAACTGAGATACTGTATGTAGTCGACTTCGAGCAACCTCGCGCACTCTGGGAGAAGGTCTTCGACGATACTCAAAAGGAGCACTTCGTCTACAACGTCTCCGGACACCTCGGGAGTGTCAAGAGCGACATTGTCAAGGCTCGTCAACGTGAGTACCCAATCTTCCTCACGCACTTCGAGACATTTTGACTAACTACCTTTCAACTTCTCAGTCTCTGTCTTCGCTGCTATCAGTCAAGATCTCTCCGATCGTGTCGCTAAGGCCATCGGTCACCCAACTGTCAAGCCTTTGGCGGTCAAGCCCGCTTCTGAGGCTTACCGCTTCAAGTTCAAGCCAGAGTAAATTGAATCCTTAAGAATTTCTTGGAATGAAGTTGGCAACTCTGGGGATGTTGTACTTCGAGAATGTATTGTCGTATCTTGATTTGTTGTAGCATCATTTACATTTCATTGTATAAGTAGAAAGTCAATATGGAATACGATCTCTTGAGACTGATGAAGATAATATGTGTTGGGATTCTTGATGTCCAGGCTCGTCGAGGGTTACTGGTAAGACGATAGAACCCCCCAGACGATAAAATACAATTGTTCCGTCGAGGTACTTTATGTGTCGACACCGACACAAAGGGTATATAAATATTAATTCGCACTTCTATGAAACCTCATTCTCTTCTAGCTCTTTCAATGTCTAACCTGTATCCATACTACCCCTATCGACTATCCTAACACTTGGAACTGGCCGCAACTGTCGTAGGATTGATGCCAGCTGGGAAGCAGGACGAGACCCCTTTCTTCGTCGACAGTGTATTGATCCTCAGACAGATATTGTTCCCGAACTTGGTCTCAACCGACCACGCGAAATTACCCTTAAGGGAGGCATTGTCATGAAGTGACAGAGCGATTGCCTTGGTACAGACAACTGTTATATCTGTCTTCGTCCAACCATCTTCTACGACATCATTCCAAGCCGTCTTGGTAGGACTGGACTTCGGCTTTCGTCCTGGTACATTGGTAATCTATAGAATGGACTGTTATGATGTGATGTTGTGAGAACGATTTAACACTCACATCGTAGGTACATAGCTTGGTATCATTGTTGCATTGTTTTGGGACACCAGGGAACGTTGTATCTAGTTTACTGGCGATATGTCCGCCGGAGAATTGGTTCTTAGCACCCCGAAAATATGGTCCTTGATTGTGGCCATGAGTTGAGTAGCCTCTGATAACTAAGCATCAGTAGGGCCCGTCTGCTGTGTAATATGTTACCTCAGTAATCAGGTCCACATAGAAGATAAATGTATCAATTTACCTGTGCAGTAGGAGTAGTAGGCGTCGGTACATCGGTGAGGCTAGGTTGAAGGCCCGGGAGGAGAGGCGATGGGGGAGTGGTAGGTGCGATGGGATGAGGTGATGTAGGAGTCACTCCGGGAGGGACGACAGCCTGTGGCTTAGGAACTGCAGGAGGGATAACCAGGGGAGGAATTTTGGCCAGGGGTTTGATAGGAGGTATGGAAGCACGCCGAAGGAGAGTGAGACCATCGGCACTATCCCCTCTCGTGAAAAATGACGATATTGAGCTTATTATGTTTGAAACAACGGGATCGCATTGGGAGGATTTGCATAGAGGAGCATAAGAAATCTGCACAGGGAGGGCCAGCGAGAAAGAGCAAATCGCTAAAACGACAAGAATAGAGTACATCTTTCTAAACATTGTAAAGAAAGGTGTTAGAATGAATGAGTCGTAAAGATTGTCGTGAAGGAGTGGAGATCGACCTGCGATAGAGAGCTATTGAACATATTACGAACCATTTTATACCCAACCTCAGTGACTATACAATCACCTACTTGCACCCCCATTAGGATGAGGATCAAAGTTCTTGATATCATCATACGAATAAGCTATTCATAGAGGTCCTAGTGACACTTTCAACATTCTCTGTATAGCATCTCTGTCATCGTTAAGTCACCTCCTGCGATAGCACGTAAGAAATTCACAAACAAACAAAATGCCAGGAGAAATCACCATTAACGTTGGTACAGCATTTTGGAAAGATGTAAGGGTCAATAACCCTTATAGCTAACATTAGCTATGACCGTTTGTGGGTTGGTAGCGGGTCGGTGGTTGGTAATCTTCAGTTCATCGTTACAGCGGGCAGCCTGGGTTGAGTCAAGAGATGACATCTAAGACACTGGAGCGAAATATGATATCGTAAATAGGTATTAGTATTAGTGTCACAGCTATGATCAACAGGTAAAGATCGGATCGTGGTTCGCGTTAATATACCTTCGGTGTTAGTATGTAGCTTGTTTATCCTGTGACGTCATGTCAGAATAAAATGCGAGACTGTCAATGCACGAAGGCGAAAGTATTGCCTGGGATATAGATCACTTGAACGCGTCACCAGTGCATCAAAGGAAAAGACCAGTACGCCGCAGTAAGAATTGACTAAGATAATAACCGCCACCGCACTGGTGGTAGTATGTATTTGGCAAGAGCGAAGAAGCAATTGCACAACATAACCAAATAAACCATTGTTTTCACACGCCGCAGCCGCCATCAGTTGCCAGTCGTCGATCAACTCGCCCGAAAGTTGAGCGAACGTTGAGCTTGAGGCTCAGGTGTTATCCGGGCACACTAGTTGCATAGCTAGCTCTATATTTCTTTCTTTGTCACATGCGTGTCATGTCTGCCTCTGGATTCATCGTGACACTCAGAACTTGAACGTTGTTGCGGACCATACAGTTTTCCTCCATGAATATCATTTCAGTCATTCACTGATAACTCCTCCAGTTACATTGGAAAGGTCGTCTCTGGATCGCTCAAGATACCAAGGTGGAGCAGTATTCTTGGTGGGTGACACGCCATCTAGAACGCACCTATGGTATGACAAGTCTTCCCAAAATAAATTCTCGCCTACTAATTTCCTAAAATGCACAGATAACACACGTCATGCCTTGTGCTACCTATCACATTGTTGTATGCTTTGGATTCGAAATTGAGCGCGTAGTCGCTCTAGGCAAACTCACAATCGTGCGTACTACGACAAAAATGTGGAAATGAAACAAACTCCCCCCTTATGGAACCCAAACCGTAACCGTGTCCTGGAGAATGGACCTATGATCCTTCTGTGGCAATAGATGTCATCTTTTATACACGATCAAAATGCAAAACATGGGTTGATAAACCAATTACTAATGCCCAAGGTAAGGCTATACAACGGGCCTTCGTTCTTATCAAACCCTGAAGTTATTCACAGGTCTTCTTATATGGGCCACAATCATTCTGGTATCCGCCTTGATAAAACCCTGCACATAACAGTCCTTGCATAATATCGGTCGCTATTGATGGTAACTTTCACCTTTACTGAGCCGGCATCCGTGGCCTGCTGGTATCCAAGGCATCGATGAACCAGATCGTCTTTCTCTATCAAACTTTTACATTTATCGATATAAGGCGGAAATGGGTGCGTATTGTTATTGTCTTTATGCGAAACCCTTGCTCAAAGCCACAAAACGCAGGTCACTTCGGTAAGTTTTTTGTTTTTGTTTTTGAACAATTGTTCCCTTCATTATCCACGGCCTTGGAGAGATGGCCCTACTGAGGAATGCTGCCTCGACCATAAGTCCACTGGTTGAATCGTAACGCAAACGCTCAGCATACGATGGCTATATAACCTGAACTATACGTAGGTAAGCACCAAAAACAAAATTCCAGCCAGTACGACAATGTCTGACTATGACGTTTCATCATCCAGCTTCGACCAACAGGTCAAGACGACACTGCGGGAGTATGTCTCCGAGAACAAACGTTGTCTGGTACTACACCAACAATTCTCGTGGACTAGCTTTGCGATCTGTGATGTGGGAGGATTATTATTTTCTGCCGATGAATATTTCTATTTGGTGAAGCCAGGGATATCCGTCGAGGATCTCGCAGTGCCACTGGAGAATGACACGACTGATGCACAATCAGTGTTTAGGGACAATTCACAGTGCGCCCGAGGAGGGTGGTTCCACTCTATGATGGGTGTAGAACGTAGAACGAAGAACCGAAATAGGTGTTGGGAATTACAGCAGCAATGAGGTGGGAGAGTGAACAAGAGCTTTTTGTGATATCGTTTTCTTTTATTTGGATTTTTTTGGCACTACATATCCTGTATTATAACCAGAGGCCGTCCTAAATAGCGATCCCTGTGTAGAGAGCAATTATTGTCAGTGTATAAACAAAAAGCGCAAAGTGGACTGACGTAGAACCCGTCCCCATGGTCTGGTTCCCACAAGCTTTGTACGTATCACTTGCTTCAAATTCCTTAGTAAAACAATCGCGATTCAACGCTATACTGACTAGTAACCGATATATAGTTTTTTGTTATCCCATTGCCAGATCTTGCGAGCACCAGGTTCGCCTAAACACGCAGTTGAGGTCTGGTTGACGGATGGGAGCGTATTAGTACCCAGTTTGGTTGCTGTACCTTGATATTACCCAGAGGTATGGTACTTGTTCCGAAACCGGCAGACTTGCGACCCACCATGCATTACACTCGCGCGAAGCATAGGGAATCCATAGATTACAACTGCACCGATGACAATGGGACTTCCTTTTTGAATTGGGGTTGCTTCATGACAGTTCCTTTTCCAAAATGCGCATCCCGTGTTGTAATTCATAGGACTTCCCTTCCCCATCCGTCTACTTACAGATACCAGATGAGTTCCGAGATAAGAGTCATGTGTGGTCAACCTATTCTCCGATGTATTATTGAATATCGGAGGAACATCAACATCAACACAACACGATGTTCCATTCATCCCAGCCACAGCCGAACATCAGACATTGCATGCGGAAACCATGAGTAGTCTAGACAACTCTCTTCGAGATGGTCAGAGGGATCGACTTGACACCGAACGCAAGGCCAATAATCATGGCATGTTCCATAATCCTCTCCGCGTACTGAGCTCGGGTCTCTCCCGGCCGCAGTGTGTCATCGACAGTCTCTCAAAAACGGCGCTAAGAACGTCAAAGCTTCCACCTGTGTGAACTTGCGACCAATGCAGGAGCGAGGGCCAATACCGAACATTGTTAAGTTTTGTTCGGAGACACCAGACCAACGAGAGGGTTTGAAACTCTCGGGGTCTGGGAAGACGTGTGGGTCGTGATCTGTGAGCAAAATAAGAGTACAGGGTCAAGATTTGAGATACATAGCCTCAGATTAACTATACGTACGAACGCCAATCATGTCGACGACGATCTGACTTCCTTTCGGGGTAGAGATCTTTTCTTGACAAGGATACTCGACTTCAAGGCTTATATCCTCCAGTATATCTCGACTTAGCATAGAGCCATCCGCTTGAAGGACCGCCGTCAGTCTTACGTCCAACTTTGAAAGGTGTATCTGCTCACGGTAGATATGCGCTGCTTCAACGAAGCACGGCAGGAGATGTGTGAGCTTGGAAAGCTCGTCCAATGTCTACGTGCACATCTTATTATAAGAAATGCGAGTGTAATGACTACTGTCTGAAAACTCCTACAGGATCTTTCCCTATGGGGATGTGTTATTGGATCTCCTTGATTGCCTTCTCCTCTTCCTCTTGATAAATAGTTAAGAATCTGAGCGTAGTAGACAGTGTATGAGAAGTAGTCTCTGAAGGAGCGGGGTTAGAATTTCTCTATGGAGATTGAGATGTCGTTTACCGTGACCTGCGAACATAAAAGTGAAAGTATTGCCGATCTGTTCCACAAATCAACACTGGGTGCATGAACGAATAAAACGTACTGACCACTTCTCCCATAGATAAGCCAGTTTTAGCTTCTTCGTCCAACGCATCAGCCAATCGGCTAAACAAGTCCTCTCGATGTTTTCCTTGATTTAGTGCATCTGCCCCAATTCCTCCTTACGACGCAGTACGAACTCATTCATTTGCACCCTCAGAGACTTCCACTGCTCATCAATACGATGCAAACTAGTAACAGCAATTGAGGTATGTGTTATCAGCGAGATTCGAATGTCTTTGGCGATTTAAAATTGATGCATACCTTTCAATGGGTAACTTCCACGCCTATGCAGGTAACAGTAGACGTGGGATAATGCTTTCCAGTACACCTTTCAGAGCCTCGCCGAAAGACACATTAGAGTTGTTCGTTTCTGTTGTGTCCCCTACCCATGGGATACGAGCATCAAAGCCGCACCTCGCAATGACAAGAAATGCCGACTACGAATTTGATTATTGGCGACATGAAGGAGATGTTTATATTGGAGGTAATCGACACAAACCTTTTGCGGGATCCGATTCAAGTGATCAACAATAAACTCCTCCCCATATTTCTGCTCCCAGCCCTTAACAGAAAGCATCTCACGATATAATGTGGCGGTCTCTTCGATTACCATGAGAAACCTAGTATTGACGTTAACGATTTCTCTCATACATTGTCATACATCGTCGAGAATGTTTCGGTACTCACGTATCTCAATTGAGAGCAGGATTTGACAAACGCCTATGACACTTCCACATTTCTCCGTTGGCTGTAATCACATTATCACCCCATAGCCTACAGAACCATTTCCGTTCAACAATTAGCTCACTTCTAAAGGTAGGCGATGAAAACAACTTACAAGAGGGCTGAACCAAGCTTTTCTCCGTCTGGATTTTGGAGTCATTGAGAAAGATCTGCTTGGCGACATGCATAGACTCCGTGTAATAGGAACTTCCACCGGTTATGAATGGGACAGTAAAGATCATGTCGCGTTGTCGATTCATGTACGCTACACTGAGTTAGTAAAATATAGACGCAGAGGCCAACTGAGCTCAACTGACCTGTTTTGCGCCAGTTCCATGCCCAGTCCATGGTCGGATTCCACCATGTACATGGGAGTGCTGCACCAAATATACTAAGTGGTGAAAGGACATTCTCATACCGGGCGTGTAGTTCACACTCTAGAAGAAAACAACACCGAGCATCAACATGTACAACGTCGCCTCACGCACGAACCTTCAGACGAGAGTGATACCAATGAATGAAGGAGATCATTGATACACATATTAGTGTGATGGTTAGACCAGACCAGGATGATCTAAGGAAAGCTATGGTCAGATCACGCCCTCGTAGTGTCAGTAATTGGTAGCAGGTAGTGAGTGGTTACAGCCTACTCTCAATTCATGTTGTCAAGCTTTTCAATATGAGACGAAGTGTTGTAAACGCCACATCATCTCTTTGTTGGGAAAAAGACACGGAGTACCATCACCGCCAGCGCTGAAGCGAAGAATCGTGCAACCCGAGTTTACCGTTTAGGTGATTGTGGCGTGAATTCAAACTGTAAGCTCGAAGGGGGTTTGTGAGGGTTTGTTAGAAGTATGTAAGTGTCTGGTCGAATTTCAAAAGTGACCGGTCTCCAATGGATCGATGTTGGGTTGCTGCCAGATAGTGAAGTGATTTTGTCAACATAGTGTATGGTAAGCTTCCATGTATTTTTGAGAAATGACACCACTTACGGAGAGTGATTTATGAGAAACAACAGTTGTAACGATACCACTAAAATTTGACGAGCTTCCGTAACATAGCGTGTAGGATATGGCCTAGAGTAGTACATATAGAAATCACAAAGAATCTAGGTTTTCATGTGTGGTTCTGCAGAAACATTAATTATATAGCGCACAGAGACATACAGTAACTACCTATGGGAAAACAGACTTCCTAACAAAGGAGGCTATGTTTTCGGGTGTTGCCGAGGAACTGTATAGTGGACACCGGCAACTTGCGGCTAACGGCTTGTGTATTACCTTTTGGGCGACTAGCAAGCAGCACCCAAAACTCCTCAAGACCTCCAGCAAAAATGTCCCGAGGTGTGTCATGTTGCTAATTTGATTGAAGACCATGAGCTGAACAGATAAAATGGTCGTTTTCCGCAGGTTCGTAGCTTTCCAGCAAATCCAAGAACTCTATACTTCGATGTCAAATGTTCCTAACGAAACTTATGTTCTATAGTCGCCGCCGCCTCTGGCAACAAATACCGCATGACCATGGGTCTGCCCGTGGGTGCCGTTCTTAACTGCGCCGACAACAGTGGTGCCAAGTCCATCTTCCTTATCGAGCCCTACCACTCTGGTTCACGTTTGAACCGACTTCCCGATGCTGGTGTTGGCGACATGGTTGTCGCATCCGTCAAGAAGGGAAAGCCTGAATTGAGGAAAAAGAGTGCGTATCTCCTTCCAGAGGCTCGTTTGGTGTGGCGAGGATGGATAGAAGATTGCGGATCAAGTGGAATGGTTTTACTTATACTTCTGTCTTTTAGCTATGCCTGCCGTCGTTGTCCGTCAACGTAAGGCGTGGAGACGAAAGGATGGTGTTACCCTCTACTTCGAGGACAATGCCGGTGTTATTGTCAACCCCAAGGGTGAAATGAAGGGATCTGCTATCACCGGACCCGTCGCAAAAGAATGTGTACGTCTCAAACTCAATTGTTGTGATATTAATTTTCGATTATAACACACCTTGTCCAACAGGCGGATCTCTGGCCGCGTATTGCGTCGAACGCAGGTACTGTTGTATGAGCGCTTTCTCTATTCTGTTCTCCGTTCTCCATGTTTGTACTGCCTATATGACATTGAATGCATACTCCACGTCATGCTCTCAGGGTTCTCTGTCTCTCCAAATGCGTCGAAACACTTAACTCTGATTAAACTCAAGACATCACACATCCCCGTCGATCTGGATTGAATGATTCAACACCCCGTATTAAGGCTACGGGTTTTCTGCAACTCCGGATACTATGCTTGTAGTCCAAACTTCTCACCGCCGAGGCTTTTTCAAATCATTTATTCGGCGCTCATCTTGCTCCTCTTAAGAAATGTCCCAGAAGCAAAGGGTCCAAAATGCTCGTCAGGGTTCAACTTCTTTCGCGAGCTAACATCTCTTGTCCCGTAATGGTACCTATCATTGTTCAGAAGGTAATCTCCCTAGATGGGCGCAAATTACGTTGTCTACTTCACATACCGTTCACTAGGGTCAGTCAACTCTAACCTGGTACACACGGCTGCTATGGTCTCGACCTATTCTTGCCAATCATCTCGCAGGAAGTGATATCGATTATAGAGATTTCGCTTGATGAATGATATAACTTTCTGGCAAATCGCCGTCGGTTTCTCATCGGCTGGATACTGGCGAGATACTAAGAACTCTACATACAATACACGCCTCGTGTATCATGAACAGACAACTATGTTAGGTTCGTGGTACCGGATCTTCGAACTTATCCTTTGAGAACGCTCTGATTGTTCGTCGTGGAATCATCGATGGACGATAATGGAAAGTGAGGATTTGCATCGCCCGCTGTCTACAGATCTGTACTTGCGATAGACACAGCTCCCCCGGCATATGGTACGTGTACATGCATATTTCTGACCGTTTTCAAACCTTGTAGAACGTGCACTGTCAAAGGTGCAGCGAGGTCAATGCACGACGTCATAAGCTTATTAATATCCCCATTTTAACTAGAATGACTGCTCAACACGTACACGAACTGATGCATATTAAATCATACCAGCCTTCTATCGAGCATTATGAGAGTATGAGAGGGGGTATAATATTCAAATCTACAGGTCAACGGGGGTAGACAAAACATTGACAATAAAACGATACAACGGGTAGTATGTGACAAGAACAAACGAGTCCGGCTTGAGAAGGGAACAATGCGATATGATACAGATAGTAAATCACGAATAAGACACGAGCCGTGGAGAAAATAAGCACATCTGAGCGGGGGTATGAGAGACAAAGGAGGAGAGCGAGATGACTCATAGATGACGACACCAAGTAGTGGTTAGAACATCTGTGTAGATGAAGACAGGGAAGAAAAGTTCGAGTGGGGGGAAGAGTAAGAAATCTATCGGCTCCGAGAACGCTTCAAGCCCGTCGACTCTTTGGCTTGCTGATCTTTTGTGCCTTCGCCTTGCCCTGCTTCTCGGCTATCGCGAGGTTTTTCTGTTGCTTTTTTTTTTTGCCAAGCAGGGATGAGACCGAGCTCCTCCCAGGCAGCTATAATATCTTGGTAGATAAGCTTTTTGGCTTCGCGGTCCATCTCGTTCACCGTAGCTTCTGAAGAAAAAATGGAGGTTAGAACAGCATAAGATTACAAAGAGTGAAGATACATACTAATTTGCTTCTTATTCGCCTCCCATAACTTTACATGAACTTTTTTTATATGTCGTTGTAACGCATCCTTTCGCACGAAGCCTTTATCTTGCGTTTTACAATCGCATCCCGAGATGTAACAAGGCATTACTTTAGGGGGAGGGGCTAGTTTAGGACGAATGGGGCAAGAATTCATATGCCGGTGAGAATCCGTTCGACGGGTGAAGGTCCTCATTACCATACGGCCAGTTGCCTTTTTGTTACGGGGCCGAGAAGTCAAGCAACCAAAACCACAGGGGAATCTCTTTTCCCCCTCACAGTCAACACCCTTCATCCCATACAGGATCTGTATTTCTAGCTTGTCGCGCAAATGGAGCGGTTTCTTTGCTAATTCCTCGGCGATATTGACGGGTTCGTAACGTGGCCGTTTAACGGCGGTCGGAGGGGTTTCCATCGCAGTCCTTTTACAAGTAGTAGTAGATCTCTTTCCAGACGATTTCTTTCCAGATGATTTCGCAGGCTTCTCAGCATAGTCGCAGTCGCTACTATCCGCCCCCTCTTCGACGAGAGTTTCATCAGAGCACACACTGACAGGACTGAGTGTAGGTAGGGACAAGCGTGTGGATGAAGTGACGGCAGAGAAGACGGGAGACAGCGACGGGACGTCTGGTGTACGAGGTGGGCTGGAAAGACTTAGAGCTAAGAAATCTGGGGTCACTGCTGTGGGAGAGCGTGCACGAGCGGGGAGTGGAGATATCTTCCGGGGACTGCTCTTTGGCTTAGAAGCAGGCGATATAGTGGCCTTTTTCGTGGTCCTGGGCCGCAACTGTCGAGAAGTGACTGGCGAAGGGCGAAGAGCGGGCTCGGGACTAGCTCTAAGGCTCGGATTATCGCGAAGCTCGGGGAATGTGAGTAGACTCGGAGCACTAGATTCCAAGGTATCTTCAGGAATTATTCCTGGAGAGTCTAGTAGAGGCGAGGGGGCGGTTGACGAGGTGGGAGGACTGATGAGGTCAAGTGGCGGCGGGGAGATATCAGACAGGGAGATCGTGAGCTGGGGGGGTGCTAATGAGGATGCGTTGCTATTGTCCCAGCTCATCAAATTAGAAGTTGATGTATCCAGGAGAGAGAAAACTCCTAAAGGACTAGGTCGAGCAACAAGACTCTGCCCAGAAACATGAATAAGTAACTTCCAAGTAAAGATAGTGAAGAGATTACGTACATGACCATCCATCCATAGTTTCATAGCACCATGATTCAAAGTCTCAGATAGGCTGTGTTGTTGAGTATATTCCATAATCTCTGGTAGACAACGCAGCGGTTGAGCTCCTTGCCCCCAATCCAACGACGACTGACCACCGAGGTTGGAAAGGTGCAGCATCTCAGATTCGAGGAAGGGTAGGTTGTAGAACGTATCATAGGTTGTGGTGTAGTGCAAGGGGTGGTATATGAGGCGGTAGACGATCTCTAAGTAAAGCTGAATGACATGGGGGACATTGGACCCCCATACAACGATAGTTGAGTCATCCCTCTGATGAGATTGCAAAATGTGAGTATGAGTACATCACTGACGATATAACTGACATACGTTGATAGCAGCGCAGTGCTGCTGTGGTGAAACCTGGAGTACGTAGTTGTCTTTGTCGAGGAAAGGAACCTGAAGTTCCAAAGTTCCTAGAGGATCTGTCAGACCAATCCCGTTAACAATGGAGGAGGAAGCCGGATGCCTAATCATATAAGATCAATACAGTAATCAAGAGCGGTGGCAATGAATACTAACCATCGTTTAAGAAGTTTTCTGATAGGTACAGACTCGAAGACACCAACGGTCGCGGCAGGCAACACGTTGACAAAGCTCACGAAAGCAGGACTGACGTGATGATGTTGGGGGCAGATTCCGATTTGGGAGTTGTGGTCCCTAGAGGTGAATAAGATGCAGCGATCGGTCAAGGACTGAGAGCGAGGATGTCTCGGTTCACTGTAATTGGTGTTAGAGACTCTCTGGAAGGCTGGAGGGAGTGTTTCGGGGAGCATGGTCGATTTGAAAAGGGGAGTAGGAAACGGGTGATGATTTCATGAGAAGACATGACGGGTCCGTTTAAATACCATAGAAGCGCATGCCAGTAGAGCAGCGCTTCTCAAGACGCCTTGAGGCTGGAATGAGGTCCTAGAACAACTACCAAATCAGTCCTCCAGTTGTATCGCCGAGGGCCGGTCCATCAATACAATCTGCATGGTCGAATTCCATGGAATACAGATTAGACAAATCAGGACATCTGGGCCACAGTAACAAAAAACATGCTCGACAATGAAAGTGCCTGGACGATCAAATAGCATGTTCTATGGAAGGAAGGGACCGCATAGCTCGGGGATATTTGTGTTGTTAATGAGTTCCCTCCAGCACGTTTGCACAGAAGGCGGGAGCATTACGCACTGACTTTTTGTGACAGCAAAGTGAGATAGTCTCTATCAGATGTCCCACACCTTCACAGTGCCAGCAGATGGTCCCGTTGGCATGGGTCGCTCGAAGTACTTATTCACGACGATGTTCTGTGGACCAGTTTTAAGAAACAAAGACATATGGTAAGAAGGGACAACATAAGGATCAGATATTCTTCCGTAAGATGTGAGCTATGAGTGTCGCGACGAAGACAATAGTAGAACAAGGACAAGGGGATCAGGGAGAGCGTGTGTGATGGCAGTGATGGGAGATGAGGTGGACCCACAAAGCCAAATATGTGTAGTTAGTGGCGATTGCCGGATCAGGAAGCATCCTCCACCACCTGCCCTCATCTGGCTGGAGTCCTTTTCTCCTTGTGACCACTACGGTCATCCTTGTCTTTCTGATTTCCGATGAACTGGTGAGGGTGAGACCCATCGGCTGTGCATGAACACCTTCTCCACGCGTTATTTCGTGCATCTAACTGTCTAGTCCAGGTTTGTCATTCATTGCGGCTCGGGTGCCGATTCCTCTCACAGCTTGATGCGGGTGGTGTTGCGACGCACGATGATGGATAATCCGCGTTTATTGCTTACTTCCTATTATCTTCATCCTTATCCTGTGCTGAAGTCGTGGCAAACCGCGAACTGCTCAATTGAGCCTAACCTTCTCGGATTTCATCTAGATTCATGGTCGGCGGAAGTTCGTCTTTACGTTCCTTCGACGCTCCTAATCCGTAAAATACCCATGCCGGATACTCGTATGCCTACACTCACTTTCTCAGGATGATGTTAAAGCATCTTTTGTTCTATTCCGGTACATCTTACTTATCACATCTCTTCGCAGGGATGTAGTTCTATTCTGGATGTGCATGCAGGCAGTCAAATTCAGGCTCGGAATCTTGTTTCCCTTATCGAATTGGCATCCTCACAACGTACGTTATGCATTAGTGGTAGCACATCACTATCCGCGTCAGATAGTCAAACCTGACCACGATGGCTTCTCCATCACAACCGTCCAACCCGAGGTTGACATGTGCAACCGCCCAGATCTCATGCCAATTCAAAGAAGTGTTAGTTTAGCGCTATTTTGATTGATCTCTTCACATTAGGGCCTTCACTCTTGTGCATTCTCATCACTATGCTCAAAATTCGGATGTTCTTTTGTTTTGGTACAGATGAGAACGGCCCACCTAACGACGCATGGAAGCTATCGCTTATGGGGAAGCTACGGAGCTTGGTACGTCTTCCCTTGTACCCCGAAACGTTGTGATTCGTTCAGGAATGCGCTGATCATGCTAGTTCCTGCCCGTCCCGGTCGATCTGAACCTGGATCTTAACGCACTCTCACCCATGAGCGTTTCGAAATTCATTTAAACCTAGTCGTTAATAATATTCTTTTCGAGTAAACGGAGTCTTTCAAGCATCCTGATAAGTTGAAAGCTCCACTTTGACCATTGTGTCTACAACGATCACTAGCATGGCCGTGGAAGGGTCCACCAGCATAACTCTTATTGTCAGCAATGACGGGTCAGCATTTCAACCCGTGGGCCGATATGTTTCTCATCGCTTCAAAGGAAAAGCATGGTATGGCATGATCTTGTTCCTGTCCCAATTGACATCAAATAACAATGTCAGTTGCCCCCCATTTTGAATGTGAGACCTTCCGCATATCGAACAGAGTGTTAATGGACCCAAGGCTCGGGTTCTCTCGTCAAACATCTCACGCAAAGATGCTTGGTAGTTCTCACCCACTGTGCAAGAACCAAACCCCACCCGTTGATAGAAGACAGGATCTTTAGAATATAGAATAGTCTCCGACGTCTACGGGGGAACAGATATGGGTCGTTTGGAAAGACTTTATTCAATTTACTTTACCGGCGGAGCGGATAACAATAGCTCTGAATAGGGAACAAGTACAAACATTAGCAGGCCCTTCCCGCGAAGTGCCAGTGTTACAGGGTACAACCCGAAATGGGTGCTATTATCTTATTCAAGGCGCCAGTGGTATCCTGTTAAAATGCCTTAAGCATCACTTCATGGATAGCAATATTGCGTATCGGCGCTGCTGATGAGACAGAATGACCAAATTCATCGTTCATGACCTTCATAGACGTAAAGCAGCAAATTCCACGTTCATCTAAGCGCTGCAAGGAAAGTTCACTGTCACTGGTGGCAGACTGCGGGCGACTACTTGGGCAGATGCACTGTGAACCTTATACACTATCAGAGCACTGACTATATCCACCATGTCCCATCCGCCAGCGGACTTTGGTCTTCAACCTATTACAGGTACACTTAATAGTATTTCTGATACAGCTCAAGCACACATCTGGGATCTCCTAATGACTTGTTCCGTTGAGGCGATCCTCTCTGGATGCAGAGACCTTCTTGAATTCGCCGGAGATCACTGTCTGTATGCTGCAGCAGTGAAATCACTAAAGGTTGGGTCTGAATCGGTTGAAGATGCTGAAGCAGAAGAGGATGTATCAGAGGAAAAGGGTGTGAGGCCGGGATGGGTTACAGAAAATGCCTGGCGGGATACTCGTGTTGATGGATTTTGGTCATCAGAGAAGCCAGCCTCCTCCAGACGGGAGGAAAGAACACCAAGAACGGTCGGGTTCACTTATCTTTCCCCATCGCCATACCCCAGCTCTATGAATCTAGGTGTTACCATTCTTCCACAGTACCGTAAATGCGGCTTTGGCACTGAGGCAGTGCGCGAGGTTCTGAAAGTGGCTTTCACGCATTTCCAGTGCCATCGAATCCAGACACAGATCGGGGTATCAGATCGCGATGAGCGAACACGGCTCACGAGACTGTTTACTTCTCTTGGATTCAAGCACGAGGGGATCAGTCGTCGGTGCTTACTAGTTCCACAACCCACCACGGGGGATGAATGGCGCGACGTAACCACTTTAGCTCTCCTCGACACTGACTTCATTTCGCTATCGGATTTGCCGATGCTCCCAGTTTCATACGTGAAGAGGCAATGGGATGACCTATTCAGCCGCCATGAACGGGAAAGGGACAGTATGTTGGAAGTTGAAGTACATGCCGACATACGCAGGCAAGCCTTACGAAGAACCTCCAGTACGGAAACTATAAAACGTGAGGATATGTATCCAGAAAAGGCCCAGACGAACACTGCATCGGAGCTTTTTGAAGGGGGCCCTTCGCTCACATCACCGATATCCGCAGCGCCTCCACAGGTCGCATTTGGAAGCGACAAGCAGAGGAGTCATAACCAAGTACCCAATGCATCTTCATCCACCACTAACGTCGATGCTGGATCAATCCTCCGACAACGTCGTCTCTTTCGGACAGCCGAGGGTTCAAGTGTAGGGTCACGGCAGGGAGATGAGAGCCCGGAATCTTCTGAAGCAGAATATTCGGATAGTTATAGCTTGCCGCCTCCTGGGTCACCTTCGTCAATTGCGTCTTGGGATTCTGACGCCGAATCTGATTGGACCTCGGCCAGTAGAGGTTCCCAGAGTAGCGAGTCTGATTGGGAGATGTGGGAGATGGACGTATCTGACGCTCACCTGACGGCGGAGAACTCTATTAGGAACTGATGATCGCGGGCAAGGAGCGTTGGACGAGCACAGGTGCATATGGGCATGCGGCTAGGTACCTTGATGAGTACCCGAAGAAATGGGAGCAGTTTTTCTGGTGTACAAGTATCTCTAAGTTGGGATAGGATTAACGCACATACCATCATCTCATGATTGTAAAATACAACAATATACTTCCATTTACGTCCATGACAACGACCTTCTAACGTATTCTATGCGAAGCGGCGCACAAAATCAGGGATCATGTCCAATCCTCGCACAATCCGGCTAGGACCCAGCTCAGGTCCTTCAGGTGATAGCTGGCCCACCCATCCAGAACTAGAACGATCGACCCATATGGCACGTAAACCCGCAGCGAGTTTCAGTAATGTCAAAGGGTTTCTTCAGCGCCAGCTTAGACCCGGATTATTATAGTGTAGGTAACATAAAACTCACTCACTAATGAGCCAAACGTTTTGGGATGCAGCGGGTGGCACTTCCTCAATATTCATGTGAGAGATCAGCACTTCATAGATGGCTGGAGACGGCTTGTTACACCGAACATTGTCGGCGAGAAAGGCTTCAGGGTTCATTGGAGATATTTCCGACGCTTCCAACGCAGCTGAAACCATCTGGAGAGAATTACGGCACTCAATTGATCCATCAAGTCAACAATAGGGTTTACAAACCGATGAGGTTCCTATAGAAAAGCACATGATAACGGTCAGCAGTTAGACAAAAAAAGAACAAAAGATTGCAATGAAACCTTACCATTGCTAAAAACAATCAGCTTGATATTGAGTAGTTGCGACGATGTTTGAATTGTGCGCAAGGCATTGTCGAAACTATGGAATGGATTAGACCGAACCCAAAACCGTAAAGTGAAGCTACGATTGGAGAATGTTGTAAACATTCTGCAAGCTACTAGCGTGTTCCACATCAATTAGGAAGCCTAGTTCTGCGGCGGCATGCAGAAGTAACTTCCGAGTAACGACAGCGGATGATTCATATAAGCCTTGGTGGTGGGTCAGCGTCGAGCCAGTTGAATCATAGAGTTCAATCGCCATGTGTACGTACAAAAATGTCAGTGAGGCGAAACTGGTTCGTTCACATTCTACGGGACCTACTCAAGCTGGTACCATCTCCACAAGGAGCTTATGGCCTTGGACCCTTCAGAGTCGGTATTAAGCATTGTCCGGATAGCTGATGCGACGAAATTTGTGTCTGGTAGTGTGCCATAAACATCGAAAGCGACATAGTGTATCTTGTTTTCCAACTCCATCCTTTGCTTTTCGATACACCTACTGGTACACTTTTAGAGTGGGTTGTTAGACACAATGATCCTCCAGGAGATTTCTCAGCAGGTCATGAGAAAAGGGATTGGGAAGCCGCATCGGCTTCTAGCTCCACGTCACGCAGGAATATTCTGCAGGAAGAAGAATGCGCACTACTTTCGACGTGTTTATTCTCGAAACAGCGGTGCACAATGTTAATTAGGGATTCCCTCATCATGTGTCAAGCGAAACCTGAGATAAAGATTGGAGGATGCCGTATTTTAATAAGCATACCACCCAACTGAGACAATTGAAGACAAGAAACATACCACGTAGCATCAAATTCAAGAGAATCGCGACACGAGATAAGGTCCGATAAGTAAGGACAATGTGACGACGGTCCTGAGCCCACGCAGGATTCGCATGTCAACTTTTAATGGTGAAGGTAGTCTTTAGCCATAGTCAGGGAACTGTATTCCCAGACATAGACAAACGACCATTGTCTCGTCCCGGCTACCCGGACAATGTAAATGCCTGACAGCAGCTTCTGCTACAGAAGCTCATCAACTACCTCATGGATCAGATTTGAGAACGTTTGGCGGTGTAAATGCAAGGTATGCACGACACTGGTGTATTTGGTGTCTATAACACATTTCCGGATACCTGTATTGAGCACGCCGGTGAACGATGGCCACAGCCATGTATCCACCTCGAGGCTTTATAATAGTAACACCATACACAGAACTTTACAGATCACAAATAGCCATCACAATATAGGCCGAGGCCATTTGTTGTCTTTCAGAGAAAAAGCCACCGAAAAGATTCACACCGACGTGTGATGCTGCCGCGCGAATGACAAGAACAAAGGCGGGCGGCAGCTACTCACCGTGCCTATCGGAAGGAGGAGTCCTTCAGATGATTTTGACGATAATGATTTGTGCGACATGCGTTGAACCGAGTTTTAGGGGGTCTTGCTTTGTTCGCCAGTGAAACGATAGAGCACTGCCCTTGGTTTGCGATCAAGCGGGCACGCTCCGCAGCGAAAAGTTTGGTGGTATCTCATGTACACTGTGATTTCCCCAGTTATGTAGTTGAGTGTCGGTCAGTTAAATGGGATATGACGGTAGCTGATGGTGACGGTTAGGAACAAAGGTGAGTCAGCGGTAAGCGCTGTCGGGACGACTGCAACTTAACATATACAACATTCCATTCTTCTGCGTCGAAGGGCGGGGATGCTCCATACAGTCTATATGCTATTTTTTTGAAAGAAAAATGTCGAACATCCATTTTCAAACATCCATTTTCAAACATTTTCAGTTGGATGTTACAATCGTAGGTTGGTGTGGGGCGTGTGCTATTGTTGATGTTCCATCCAGATGTGATGGTCCGAGCTAGGTCCGAGCAGGGTGAGTGTCCCAGGGAACTGGCAAGAGATCCGCAACAACGTTCCGGGACTGCTCAGGACTACTCTGTACGTACTCCTCCACCATTCTTTCTCACATCAACCGCTGGTGGAGGCCCTTCAGGGTACTACGGCGACCCAACTGAATAACTTTGACATCATTAGATCCAAATCCGCCGTTATTTTCCATTTGTCCAGTGTAGCCCATCCGGCGAATAACTGAGGTTTTCGAAGCTACGAAACTCAGACGGACTCTACCATGCAACATACCCGATGCACGTCCGATGATGTTCATCAATATACATTGTACGTAAATTCGCGCCTATCCATTGGCCAGGTCGTACATTCTAACGATGGTCCATAGAAATACACAGTGTGATCGCAGGAGCCATTGGAATCGGTGGAGTTGATGAATGCCGCTATGGGCGGGGTTTATTTGCAATTCCGAGCCATGGTGACCACTCACTCGCTTACCGGCTACTTGACCCCTGCACAGTATGTTGTGTACAGTCGCACTCAGATTAATGTGAACTCGTCGGTGGGCTGTACTTTTAATGTGCATCGTACACTCTCATATCTCTAACATCACATGGTCGGGCCTACTCAGACGAGGACACATTACCAAATGTCCTTGAACCAAAGAATCCTGCGGCATCTTCTTGTGTGAGTGCCCGCTGCCGTCTTAGTCTGAGCGCGACAGTGCACGGCGACAGAGAGGGGAGGAAATTTTACCCCTAAACTAGAAGCATTGGTTGTTCGATTGTCATCTTTTGTATGCTTATCATATCGACTCGTCCAGATATTGAATAACGTCAAGTCCCATATTTTAGAGGCTTACTAGACTGGGCCCAGCTCACATACAGCAACTTCCAGAAGGTTCAGGACGTTTTACAGACATGAGGAGATAACACGTACTAATCCTAGGATCCTAGGACATGTCCGGCATCTTGGGGTACAAATGAGTGTGTCCTTCTCAGGCTCCAACAAACCCTGGAGTGTATTAGGCTTGGATGTAATAGTTCCGCAATGTTCCATTGCTAGTTGGGGAGAGACGATCTTGCTCACATGGTCACATCTCCTCCCGTCATTGTTCGACAAAGGTTTGATTATCCTGACAAATACAATACATGCCAATCCATCTCGAGGGGGCTATCGGAGATTGACACTGGTGCAGCCTCATGTAAAGTGTTACTGGGGAGCTCACACTGGGTTCTTGCGTATGCTCACTGCCTCAGGTGATGGTGCGCGAGGCAACAAGGTATTTTCATCCGCAAGTGATCCACTGGGTCTGAAAGCTTCCAGGTCGAAGCCTGAGACTGTCTCGCAAGTACCCCCCTGTGCCATGACGTGAGACACTGTAGGCTAGACAATGTGCCGCCATTGGCATCTGTTCATTATCCATCACTCTCTGCACAATGAAATACCACTCGTTTGAACCGTGTTCCGCTTTCAAAATTGATTCGATCTTGAACGCCGCCAATGCTAATTATGGGTTGAGCACCGCCAGGCACCGCCAGTCATTCGCAAGCGCCCCGACGTTCTTTTGACAATTGCCTTCATCAAAGCTCGAGTTCCACTTGTCCGTCTGTCTTTGGCCTCAAAGTGAATCGACGATATATAAAAGCTCGTTAGTATCGGCGATGCTTCACTCTCAACCTCGCTACACAACCCATCTCTACAGCTCTATTCTACATTTACCACCATGACAGATCACAAATCAGAAGAAGTTCAGGTTGCATCCAACTGCACTTGCGGCGTTTGCGTCGATGGGTGGTTCTCTACACGGATGAGGGAACGTTTGGAAAGTAGGTCATAGCTACCATAGCCCTTATGACAACATTTCTAACGAGGTCTAACGATATATTCTATCTCCAGCTGAAGCCGACTTCCTACAACAAGCCTCTATGGAGCTCGCTAAAGACTCCATTGCTGATCCAGAAATACTAGAGAATGGCTTCTTAACCGACAGCTTCGTCCACGCAGACGACGCGCTTCACTACATCCCCATGAACCTTCACGAGAACATGACCCCCTTCTTCTACCACGGCTACGTCTCTGTCATACAGAGCATCCTCAAAATCTTCTTGCGCAACCCTACCGGCCCTTCTGAACTCAGCCCCGTCCCGTCCGTAGAGGTCGTACTCAAACACTTCGCCGAGATCGACGAAGAGGCCAAGAAAGGCGAGGACGAAGCACCCATGGCTGTCATCCAATCCGATTATATCCATTCTTATACGGACGTCGGCGGCAAGGTCCAGTACGCGTTGGAGGCTATCATCGAGTTGGCCCGCGAGACATCACCTAAAGGCCGTCGTTACATCGATAACCCAGAGGTTCAAGAGCAAAATGCAGACTTCGAGAAGGCAGCTGATGAGGAAGGTTTGCCGAAATGCGAGAATGATCTGAACTTCGAGATCGTGAGGACCAAGCTTGGGCTTCCTGCTCAATCCGCGGGTCCTCAGTGGTTCTTCTTGACCGACTTCGACTCTGACTCCGATTCCTATGCAGAGACAGAGATAGTTGGTGACTCGGAGGATGATGAATCCGAGGAAGCTGTCTATGAAGGAACCAAGTACGAGGAGTCCAAGGAGGAGCCTGCTGAAGAATCCGACTCCAACCCGGAAGGTGAAAACACTGGAAGGCCTTCTGAGGAGGAGAAAGATGAGGACGAGACGAACATCGAGCATGACAAGAAGTCGGAATCCGAATAAAGGGATGGCGACTGTTGAGAAAACACCCAAAGCTCCGAGCCTATAGAGACGACCCCTTCATGACGTATCACAATACTTGTATATACCTCCACATTTCTTTTCCAAATCTTACCCAAGTTCAAGGATAAAATGTCAGTCGAGTTACGCCTTCCTTCAGACGTTATATAAATTAAGTTGGACAAATTCATCATTTGGCACACATGTATTACGAACATAGGGCTATTGTATGTTTGAAATAAAATCCGAGAAACTGAAATACACAATATTGGAGATCTTATACCGTTATTATATCAAATAGACCAGATCTTCCCTTCGTATACACAAATTCCAGCTCCTTGAAGTAGAGAGCAGGATGCGATGCTATAGCCTTCTGAATACTTGGCAGACTCAAACAACCGGTCAGGGGGAAATGCGGGGCATTATGCATTATGGCCCACCACTTCCCTTTCTCGCTTGGCAGTTGTTTCATTTCATTATGGGTGGAGCATATTACGAGTTAAGATACCTCACCGTATAGCTTCTGTTGTCAACTAGTGGAGAGAACCTGTCATATCGTCTGACTCGGACTCGGAGGGGTAGAATTTTTAGAATACTTGGCAACGAAAGGGTCACTTGCTGGTATGCACACTCGGATCGGGTGCGTTGGTTGCATTATACCATGGTTCTCGCGCTATATACAGCGTGTTCTGATCACGAATTAGCTTCCCTCGAGACTCGACTTCGAGCGGCGAGCCCAAAGCCGTCTGGGATGTGGGTAGAAACCCACGGCTCAGCGTCTCCGTATTTTATAGTGTTTTTTTGAGGATAGGCGAGCGTAAGGTCGACACATAGCTGCGAGCACAAATTTACCGACATATGTTGTTAGCAAGGGATGTTTGCAGGTTAAATGAAGATAGGAGGAATCCAACACTTTTAAACATTGAACCTGAGTTGTCACCGGAAACATCATTCTACATGTGACAGCGTGTGACACAAGTAGTGTGAGAGTGTGACACATTGGTAGACGTGACAAGGTTAGACGGTCGGCCAGTCAGTCGCCGTGTGCACGATCATTTCCTTGCTCACCACCGTCCCCTTCAACGACGACGACGAAGACGACCGCTCGGGGACTCTCTTATGTCGACACCATGGCCAGCATCTGTGGACAGCGGAGAGAACCCTTTTGCTAGCGGTACAAGCACTCCAGAAGAGAGAGAGACACAATTCACCTCCCCGCAGACCCCCCAGACATCTACCTTCGAATCACCTCTCTTGCCCCAAGATGCTCGGGAACCTCAGTCACCCATTAGGGCCTCTTCGCGGTCGTATTCGGCCAACAACTTTGTGAGCTCACCGCTCAACCCCAAGTCTACCATAACCAGTGCTATTCGGTCGCGTCCCGTTTCAAGAGGAAGCACCTATTTCAACCGCATTGCTTCGGAAGAGTCACAGGCTCTTGCGTCCCAATTCTCAACCATGACCGCGGGGAACAGAGGCTCTATGGTTCTCTATCGTCTGGCTGGCGAGGACGACGCTCTCCTACCGCCCAAACCGCTGCATAATCGTGATTCTGTTGCTTCGTCGTCTGGTGACTCTATTTTCTCGCTTTCGTCAGATTCGAAATATCCCTCGGGGGTGGTTACCGGACAGCGTGGATTCATACCATATGCCTACGACCCAGACCTCGATATGAAAGAAGGCGCAGATGACGACGATGATTATCTACATAGACCTGATTATGGCGAGGACAAGCGTGCGCTTTGGTCATGGCGTGGAATCTCTAATATCGGTGTTCTCGTTCTCCTTATTGGTGCTCTCCTCACACTCTTCATCTGCTACCCCGTTCTCGTCTTTGTAACCACCAATGCGCGAAACCTAGCCATTGACGGAAATATCCGGATTAATGGCACTGGTCAGGCACCTGTCCTGTATGTCCAACAAAGCTGTCTACTTTTTGTTGGTATCCCATATTGATTGACTGTGCCGTTACCAGCTTCCAGCTACCACAGGTTATCGATCCTGATACGCCTGAAGACGCAAAGACACGAACCGGATTTGATGGAGAGCCATATGAGCTAGTTTTCTCAGACGAATTCAATGTTGATGGACGGACATTTTACCCCGGCGATGATCCTTTCTGGGAGGCACAAGATATCTGGTACGGAGCTACAGCTGATCTGGAGTGGTACGACCCATCACAAGTCACTACAAAGGATGGCAGTCTTCGTATTATCATGGAATCGGTCACCGATATCTCACAGAATCACCAACTGCAGTACAAGAGTGGTATGCTTCAGAGTTGGAACAAATTTTGTTTCACAAGTGGGTATATCGAGGTCTCTATCACACTCCCTGGCCCAAACTCCGACACTCAAGGATATGTCAGTGGTTTCAAATCTCCCTCGACAGTTCTGTGCCTGACTTCTGTTCTAGTGGCCTGGTGCGTGGACGATGGGAAACCTTGGGCGTCCTGGGTATGGAGCAACTACTGACGGCACCTGGCCCTACTCGTATGTTCATTATCGCACCTTCTTTTCACATCATGTTCCAACCGCAGTCGTCTTCGTTATCCGTTTTTAGATATGATGATTGCGATCTTGGGACATTCCCCAACCAGACTTTGAAGGATGGATCGGGACCAGCGGCGGCGTTACATTCCGATAAGTCTAGGGAGAAGTACAACTTCGAACTCTCCTGGCTTCCTGGGCAAAGACTATCGTACGTATTACCTCTTCCCTTCGTTCATTTAGCCACAATTCGCTACAGAACGAAGCTTATGATAAGCTTTGACTTACGGGGTCGTATAATTTCTTTGTAGGGCTTGCACCTGTTCGGGAGAGGATCATCCCGGTCCGACCGTGGGCAAAGGACGTGGAGCACCCGAAATTGATATTTTAGAAGTTGAGAAGAACAAGACGACAAACAGCAACGGTCAAGTTGTGTCCCAATCGGCACAATTTGCCCCGTTCACGCATGATTATCTCTACGCGAACGACACTCAGGACGCTTGGTGGATCTACAACTCTGAGATCACACATGCTAACGAT
Source organism: Cerrena zonata (assembly GCA_038087015.1). NCBI lineage: Eukaryota > Fungi > Basidiomycota > Agaricomycetes > Polyporales > Cerrenaceae > Cerrena > Cerrena zonata. Next base: position 893,485 of record JASBNA010000005.1, read on the forward strand.
TATAAGGGTTCTGCGGTGTAGGTTTCACTACGCTCTAACCAGTGGCAACTCTTGAGCTAATGGGAATATTGGGTAGTCAACAAGCTGTCTCAGCTCTCACTAACCTACCAGATGACATGTTCCAAGGGGTTACAAACAAGCAGTTCCACACGCTAGGTTTGTTCGACTCCCTTGAAGAGTTGTGTTGTTTTCATTAATCGCGCATCGTAAATTAGGCTTCGAGTATTGGGCAAATCCATCTAAACCAGAGGAAGGTTTTATTACCTGGCAGACAGATGGCCAACCATCAGTGCGGATGGGTGCCTCGGCTGTAGGTGCTGACCAAGGTACCGATGGATCAGGTGTCTCGAAACGGCTTATTCCTGAAGAACCTATGGTGAGTCTAATATTCTTTCTCTATTATAAACTATAGTGGTGTTGACGCATCGACACCCAGTCGATTATCCTGAACTTGGGTATGTCAAGCAATTGGCAGAAGATTGACCTCTCAACAATGGTCTTCCCGGCGGAGTACCTGGTCGACTATGTTCGAGTGTACCAGCGTAAAGGTCAGACCAACATTGGATGCAGCCCGAAAGATTATCCTACCGCACAGTATATTAATGACCATATGACTGCCTACACCAGTAAGCTATCATCGTTTACCTTCTCGTTTCTTCTTCCTTATTCGTTCTCTCTCAGACCCTAACCTCACATCGTGGTCGAAAGCCGACCCTGTGGGTGCAGGTTACTCTTGGCCCAAAAACTCAATGGTATGTTCTCACTCTTCTAGCTCACGGCTTTGGTCTGACCAAAATTCCTTTCAATCATAGTGGGATGGCTGTTAGTCTAGATCCATCTAAGATGCAATTGTACTCTCATATCATATCTGTGGTTCATTCACGTCGTCGTTTCCTCATCTCCTCTATCATGGACGCTTTTCTTATACTTAACGTCTCCATATCGCCCTCATTTCCCCTCTCCCTTCCCTCCTGTCCCCTCTTTCCTCCTCACACAGCTACACTTGGAGAGTCGTTACTCCCTCATTTTATGCTCATACCTGGACTTCACAGACACAATGTTGTCTGGTTCTCTAATCCCTCGCTCATCATCCCTCACCTTCATAAACGTATTAGGTAGTACTATACGGACATTGTTTGTCGTCTTTTTTTCTTTGCTCCCCCCTCGTACCCTTAACACCCCTCTGCTGCCTCCGCAGCAGATACCAAGAGCTAGTCTTGGGCTAAATCTTCCGTATTACTGGACCCCTCCGCGCGCATTTGTATTTTAACCTATTTTACTCTAGAGCCTCCTTGCTTCCATTGGGTCTTTACACGGCCCAACCTTCATCTCCCTCCACGTTCGTTCAAATCTATTGGGTACAGCGTTGTTGGTAATATTGACAGTCTCCCTCTCATCTATCTTGTCCTTGCTGCTTTTTTTGTTGATATCGATACCAAGTTGTAGTGGCTATATTCACTCTCCCATTTCGTTCTCGATGTTGTGCATAGGTGAAGCAGAAAGTCGCGGTCAACGCTCATGTCTACCGGTGTATCAATGGTTACAATCGCTAGGAGATTAGGAGGGGTAGCTTTTCTCCAAGGTACTTCTTTATCTTGCTATACTAAGTAACATCCTCATTCTCGCTTCCAGTGACACGTATCCGTGGTTGCATGATCAGTCGCTCTAATGAAGATCTCAACCGACTCCAAACTCGGCAATATACTCGGAAGAATTCGTAATAGGCCTTCGACTGCTTCTCGAGTTGCGTTATAGACCGTGGCTTCGAATTTTGCAAGTCGAGGAAGAGGAGCTTTAACGGGATGGGCATCGATGGTTTCTCCGCTAGTAGGCGGGGGTAAAAAGATCTCGGAAAGAACTTTGTCTCCTTCGAATTTGTCCTCAATCATGATACGAAAGTCGACAAGATTAGGTGTTGTGGCCAAAAGATCGCAAAATGCTTCGCCTCTCAACCCCACTGTGAGATCGAGAGCTAGAGTATGTATTTGCAACGCGCAGTTCGATCGTGCCAGGAGGTCCTTCACAAGATCGGTCGAATACACGTGTATCAAGTACAATTCCTCCAGAGCAGGAAGCTCGAGGGTAGGTATAATGTATCCAAAGGCTCTGTCCTCCCAACACATGAGATTGAGATGGGTTAGGTATTCGAGCCGAATATGGGGTATGGGTGGAAGCGGGTGATATTCGTTAAACACAACGGCATCCTTGCATTGCACGATATTTGGCATGAGTCGCAATATTTTGAAGAAATTGGTAGTGTCATGAAGTCCACTACATTGGAGATAACGAATTTGGGACCAAGGAATATAATATCAAAATCTTTCAGCCATGGTGACCCGTTCATATCCAAACCGATCCAGTTAAGAAGTGGGGCTTGGGCAAATACATGGGCTATGGGCTGCCAGTTAACACCCGGTGTCTGTTCGTACAACGAAAGGGTGCGCAAAACCGGAAAACCCATCGAATTAGAAAGGAAATTGAGGAGTATAGATTCCGCTCCTAGATGTCGAGGAAGTGCGAAGGCTAATACGCGAGCCCGAGATAGGTGTGGTGAGAGGAGACCAAGCACGTCGTTCAATATCAATGTGTACATGCGATATCTCTCATCATCATCAATTCGAGAGTATGCGCAATCGATAGCCACAACGAGGGGGATGTTTTTACTGCGCTCGATGAGTAGAGATAAAAGTGACTTGATCCCTTCTCCACTGTCTCCCCACTGCGACTCATGTATGACAATCGATGACCATAAATCGGGCAATGAGAGGGTGGTGTCTCTCCAATGCCGACAAACGTATGAAAGTGTCCAGGCGATGATTACTTTTCCGAAATTAGAAACTGGACTGAACTCCGAGTGCGAGAGGTGCCAATACTTGTCAAATTGAGTGTGCGAAGTGTGACAGGCGGAAAAGATCTCTGCCAAAACATCGAATGGGGCTCTGGACCATGATGATGATATGGATCGTTCTTGAGTATGATGATCCTCTGTATTCTCGGACATTATAGCTGTACGTCTAGGATGAAGCAATGTCTTTAAATGTAAGCGGGTAAACTGACTAGGTGTATCAACAAGCACACACCACTTGAGTCGAGTTTCGAGTTTCGGTGAAAGTTGTCAGAATGTCAATCGATACTAGTGATACAGCGTCCGCCGTCGGTACTCGAAGTTCCTAAAAGGGATGTCGCGGTTATAAGGGAACGAGTCCGACTGTCTTCTCGAACTGGAGGCTGAGAACTGAGTTTGACGTCACAATTAAACTCTTGACCTCAATATTGATATTGTAGACCAGTGTGACGTGTTTTGCTCGACTGAGATACATAGTTTACATAGTCTAGATTTTGAAATTGTGAAGCATCTTTTTCCTAGCTCCTTCAAGACGACCCCTTTGAGAGGCACCGTTATGCATTCGATGCATCGTACCACGGCAGTGATAGAGGCAACACAGAGGGTTGAGGTCGGACCTATAATGAATTGTGAAGACTGCAAACGGTCTACTCTTAGTGAAATGTTTTCGGCTCAAGCGACGGTAGTGAGCTAGAACTTCGGTAAAGATACAAGCCAGTCCTTCACATTACTTCCATAGCTAAAAGAGGAACGAATAGAACGGTGTTATCATCAAGATACACATAGAGTAAAGAAGCTCACAATTACATGACTCGAGTCAATACGTTATCATCATTTAATTGATACAGAATTGTGGAACGACTCATTTAAACCCGCGTCCAACAATACTTCTCCTTGCGGTCAGCACCCTCCCCCTCAATTACGGCCGACTCCAGACTTGGCAATATAGTCGGAATAACGCAAAAGAACGCTGCAATACCTTCCCTTGTTGTGTTATAAAGGGTGACCTCCAGCTGTTCTAGTCGAGGAAGAGAGATTGTCAAAGGTCCAGGATGAGCAACGAATTCTGGGTCATCTAAGTCAGATGAAGATAGAAAAACATGGGAGAGGACTGTATCCCCTTCGAATTCTTCGGTAGCCATAAAGCATAGTAAGTCTACGGGATTACGCGTCATGACCAGAATTTCACGAATTGCATCCCCTCCAAAGCTCCCCCGCCCGATAAGACACAATGTGTGGAGTTGTAGTGCACAATTTGATCGCGCTAAGAGCTCCTTCACGGGACCCGCTGAATACACATCCCTCAAAGACAACTTCCTCAATGCCGGAAGCTCGAGACTGGGTAGACAAATGTGAAAGCTGTCTTGTCCCAACATTGAAGATCCAAACTAGTCAGGTACTCGAGTCGAATACTAGGTGCAGGTGGACAGCCCTCTATTTCACTAGCTGTATCAGTGGTGAGCTGTAGGATATTTGGCACCCGAGACAAGAGCTCGAAAAGCTCAGCAGTGGGGGCGATACCAATAGTTTTGAGATAGCAAAGCTGGGACCACGGCACCTCGAAGTGTTTCGACCATGGTTCTCCGTTCGCATCTATCACCATTCGGTCGAGGAGTGGAGCTTGAGCAAATACTCGGCTTATAGGCTGCTAGTAAGCACTCTCCCTATGCCAGCTTGCACACATGACGGATGGTGAAAGAGAGCGGAGGAGCGGGAAGCTTGGTGAATTGCCAAGGAACGTGAATAGTGCGGATTCCGTTTCCATATCTTGAGCAAGTGCGAAGGTCAAGCTACGAGCACGAGAGAGGTGAAGGGAGAGAAGACCAAGTACGTCGTTCAATCTCTGTACGGGATATTCGTAATCGCTATAGATGCAACAGCAATTAATGTGCATAATGAGGGGAAAGTCTCTGCCACGCTCGAAGAAAAGGACTAAGAGTGACTTTATCTCTTTTGAGCTGCTCATCTGCTGGTCACATATAATGATCGAATTCCACAAACCCGGTAGCGAGAGGGCGGTGTTCCTCCAATGTTGACAGACGTATGACAGTGTCCAGGCAATACTTGTTCTCGTAAGGCGACGAGGGACAGCATTCCAGTTTGGAATGCTCCCATGTTCGTCGAGGTGGTTGTACGAAGTGTGGAAGGCAAGGAAAACCGCCGCTAAGACATCAAACGGAGCTGTGGAGAATGGTGACAAGGACGATTTTGGTTTAGACCTATTTTTATCCTTTGGCATCATATACGACTGAATCAAATAATAATAATTCAATACGAGAAGATCATGCACTGGCATGTTGGATGTCAGACATACTGTACCTAGTTGTTGCAAGAGGGGTATCACTATTATTATCTTCTCCCAGGCTGATATATGTATGAGGAAAAGCGTGTCATGATCATGAGTCAGATATAGCCGGCGAAATGAGGAATTGATGACCACCAGATGAACAAGACATTGGAGGCTATCTCGGTAATAAGTGTCAACTGAAGCATTCTTACTTACAACACAGGACAAAGCAGCTACCAGTCTTCTCCGTGGTATCAAGTACCACTGATGTTCGACTCCCGACGAGTCCCGTTAACCGATTAGTGAGATGGAAGACAAAAGTAATTGCGGGTTACAGATCAATTGAGCGAGACATGGAAAAGAATACCCCATGTATACTAAGGCTCGAACGTCTGTGATCTTACAGCGATCTTCCTTTCGAGGACCTCTACTAATGGTTACAAACCTCATGCTCTCAAACACCGTCTTTGAACATCACCAAGGGGAAAATATGTGTGTTATTCAAATCCAAGACAGCTTGGCCGATCGGCCGATCCAATGTACAATCGACGTATTTCCTCAGGTGTATAGTCCAAGATTGTGCGCCGTCTCCTCCCTGGATTTTCCTTAGCAGGAAGTAGAGTATATGTAACAGGAGGACGCGATACCATACTGATTGTTGTAGAGATACCGCTATGCATCCGATGTATTGCATCTGGTGTCATATTCCAAATGGTTGTCAGCGTGCGAGGTGAGTTGGGATTGTTGTTCAGTGGCACAGTCACCACGCCGGAGGCAGAAATGGTTCGATGTAGAAATGGAGTCTCAGGCTGTCGGAGATTTTTTGGGTCTGCATCACTTGAATATGAGGTATAGGGACGATTTGTGTCTTCGGTGGAGATATTGGTAGAAGACTTTTGGGCAGTAGTGTCGTTGGAACTGATAATATTCCTGGTCATGTGTATGACATTCGACACGTCGACTGGGTCGAGTGAAAGATCCACATCCCCAGTCGAGGGATCACCATCGTCATCAGGGGCACTGACAAGCCGAGCATTGAGCTTTTATGAGAGGTAGGAAGTCGAGATATAACTCAGGGACGTACGGATGGTGTGAAAATAACATAGAAGTGGGGATGGGTATACTGAAGCTCGGAAGAGCCAATATAATGCAAAACATCACAGAAAGATTTGCGTTTGAGGGGTACATGTACGCTATATGATCTTCATTCCTAAACTTTCAGTATCTCATCAGAACGAAAGGATACGATATCGACACTCTCGTGACTAACCTCAAGATCGAGAGAGTTTGATTAGCGGTGTCTATGCAAGTATAGCGGGAGACGTTATAGCACGGACAGTATCAGTCAAGCCCCAGGCCCAAAAGTTTGATAAATTCAGTCGTAGAATGGGTAACAAGCACGGTAGTCCAAGCAACAGAGCTGACGTGACGTGAGTTAAAAGCCAGGCTTTAAAGCACACTTGATTAAAATATGACACCACACGCCATCACGATACTACACGTAGGGCAGTGTCAGGAAGCTGGACATAATCCGTAGCAGAGTATCGCAGTTGGCGTAGATAGAGCTATCACAGTAGACAAACATCAGCGTATTAGACAAGTCTGATATAATATGAAATCACGCGCGTCGTTTCCCCTGTGAGCCGCAAGGGTTTTTAGTCGAGTGCCTTATAGTGATAACAGGCACAGGCTGGATATGTTATGCGTAAGTTTTAGGTACATGGTGATGAGACAACGTACTCACCTGTTCTTGCCCCTACACAACCAAGAAAATTTCACCAGTTCCGCATACCATGGCCATCGCTAAGTCACCAGTGTGTATGGAAACAATACAGTATCGCTAACATGACTGAGAATCTAATTGAACATACAAAAGACGTAGTAGTAGTACAACACGGTAACAATGTCGGCGACTTCAAATTGAACCGCCATCCAAGCGAAAACAATACAAATTCCAAATAAGGCATCTGAGGTGATCCAGTTTCCCTCCACCCAAATGACTTCCAGACTAAACCTATCCGACCAGAGGCTCTCTTCGAAAGAAGAGGAACGCACTTAGACACCGCTCCACCTCTTGGCGGCATCGTCCTCGACCAAGTTCCACTTCTTGACGACGTCCTTCTCCTCCAAGTTCCACCTCTTCTCGTTCTCGTTCAAGTTCCACCTTTCGACCACATCCTTCTCGGCCAGGTTCCACCTTTTGGCGGCCTCGGCTTCGTTCAAGTTCCAACGTTTGTCGTTGGCACTCCACCTCTCCAAATTCCAACGCTTGTCGTTGGCATTCCACCTCTCCAAGTTCCACCTCTTGGCGACGTCTTTCTCAGCGAGGTTCCACCTCTCAACGACATCGTTCTTCTCGAGGTTCCACCTAGCTCTACAAATATTGACGGGGTTAGTATTTTTCAGATACGAGAAGCGGGAGTAACGTACGCATTTGCCTCTCCGGGGACAGGAACGGGGGAGCCTACGGCAGGTAAGACTAGAGTAAAGGCGACGGCAATAGCAGCGACGAAGGTAGGAAAATGCATTGTTGAGTTTGGGCTAAGATACAATAAAATACTATGATTAGTATCATATAACGGAGGTGATGCGAGGAGGCTTACTTTGAGTATATACAAGTGAGTTAGGGTTACGAGAGGTAGACTGAGATAAGTCGTGTAGACTTCATTCAAAGCGGCGTCCTATTTATGCTCTTTCAAGCAGAGCAACACCAGATAGTCATATGTTCATCTCCACCGATCTTCCGCACTAACCCTCATCCAGAATAAAAGATAGAAATCCGCCATTACGTCTAATGCCATGAAGAGATGCTCTAGTGCCAAGAAGAAAGGTGGCGAGGCTGAGAATGCAATGAGTAGCATCAAGGGACCGACTGGAATTGTTCTGATGCATACCTTGAAGCGAGATAATGGAATGTTATAGACGGGATCTAGCGGGAGATAAAACAGGATAAAACCCTGAGGTTTCTTGGAGATAAGGGCGTTGAGGGTCGGTAGGCGTAACATATGACCGGGACCTGTGATGATGCCATACCACGACTTACCTGGGACCCTGGATTATTAGTAGTAGCGTTACCACATATCTATATTCATATTGCGTGAGTGAGTCATCGTAGAAGTTTGGTTCCCGAACATAAGCTGGAAATACATACAAAGAATCCTCTGGATTGGAAAATATCACTCCCAAGCCGGTACGTACATGACATGAAGCTGTGGAACGGAAATCCGCATGAGATCGAGAAGTGGGTATGGTGAAGCGCCGGATAAATGATGTCATGATCGATATTGAAAACCAAACCTACCTCGTGTATATCTATACACACAATTCGTCGGTCGGCGATATCGAAGAAGGAGTACAGTATGACATATGACATATGTCAAGGATGGCAGATGGGTATTCGAAACAGTGTATGGGCGAGTACACCAATACTTATCCTTCAAAAAGCTCAACATCAAACACTCGTTCATTCAAAAAATCATGACAGTAGACGTACCATTCGATCCGGATAGGATCATTTGACGGTTACCAAGAAGTGGATTTGCATTCGTAAGGGATCCGCAACTCTATAGTATCTGATCATCGGGACAACCACCGGGATTGTGGTAGCCACTTCGAACACGAGGCTTGATATGCAGATACGCATACAGCCAACCTAGAAACGAACTGTCCATCAGCCAAATCCCCAACTTCAAACAATAGAAGTACAAACACATACCTATATGTCCATCGAATCTCCAGGGTGTTTTTGTTTTCAGACATCACGAAACACAAGGTTTACAACACAACAATTTTTTTTGATGTTCCAAAAGTATCAGTACGAGAAGTGAGTATGTGAGTGCAATCTATTAAGGCTAATGTAACAAACAACCGGATTGGGGAGAGATGTCAAAAATAGGAGGGAAAGCAGTAGTGTATGAGAGAGATTGAGAGTGGAAGCCGACACCAGAAGAGAAAAAATATGGACGTCCGTAGTAGGCGCTTGTTTCGAGTGATAGAGAGCATTGTCAGTCAACGGGAAAGAGGTAGGTAGTGAAGTGGGGAGGATGCGGGAGTTAAGGAAATGGGGAAGGAGAAGAGAAAATATCATATAGTCAGCGAAGACGGAAGAGTAGAACCATAACAGAAGAAAGACCAAGAAAAGCGAGCGAACCCAAAGAATTGAATGTGTGGTTACATGGGTGCAATTGGTTTGGGACGGAAACGGAGCCAAAGAGAAATAATAAGAGACCTATATATCGAAAATGAAGAGACAGAAGAAGGCCAGCATACATAATATTGATTCATTACCGTGAGTCATAAATTTGAGTGTTTGTTATTCCTGAGTTCCTTGAAATTTCACCATTCGTGTTTGCATAGTCTTCTTTCACCGCATATACCACCCAAATTCGAGAGTTCCAGTCATTATCATGCCCTGCCGGCAACAGGCATCAGACTCTCCAACCTCTCTTCCAATCCTCGACCAAGGCCCTCGCGCTTCCCACTCGCCGCCAACATCGTTGGACAAATCGCTTGTCGGATCAGCAACGAGAGCACCAGCAGCATCCCTCAAGCTCGCTGCACTCGACCCCGTGGCCTGCAATGCTTGCGCCTGAGGGAGCCCGATCACGCTGGGTAAATGCGGTGGTGGCTCAATTGAAGAACCTAAAACCAGCGTGCTTAACGGAACAGGTAGACGCGGGTGTGCTGGACAGAAGATCGGTGTAGGAGATGAACGAGAGACGTTTGTTGGGGTTCTTGGGTGAAGGAGGATGTGAACCTGCGGTTGAAGGGAACGTGTTAAGCGTAGCTGAGGGCGAGGTACTGAGTGTAGCTAGGGTAGCAGAAGGAGCAGGCGATAGTGGCGACAAGGGTGAGAATGAGGTAGAGATAGGTGTGGGAAGAGTGTGCAAGGGATGTTCATGGTGCGTTGCAGTATTGGGTGAGCTTGCTTCGGAATCTGCTGCTGCAGAGAAGTACGCAGAGGTAGGGGTGGAAGTAGACGGCGTGGGAGGGACGGCATCTGTTCTTACAGTAGGCCTGACCTGGGGCGAGACACTTCCAGCATGTGGTTGTGGCTGCAATTGCGGCGAAGTCTGTTGGACAGGCAGGGGCATGGTAAAGCTAGGGACTCGGACTGGGTATATTCAACAAGATACTCCTGCGATTTCCCGTGGGGCTCGGACTCCGACTGCTTAGTCTTGAGATCGGGCTTGTGAAACCACTCTGGCTGCCATCGAACGTAGGGGCCGGTGCAACAATAGAGATGGCATCCAAAGCATCTTCATCTGATGTAGAAGAAGCGAGGATTTCAGCAGCGCTATCAAGCACAGAAGGGACAGATTGATCGAGTTGCTCGGTGTGCCTTGCACGGGGTATATGGTGCGGATCGGTGGTGAGAAGAGGGGGCGAAGCGTTGATTGGCTCGATATCTCGTTCAAAGATAGCGGAGGAGGAGGAGTGGCTAAAGCGCGAAAGAGTTTGTGAGCTTGAGAAGACAGATGCAAAGCGGGGTGATAAGACATACACAGAAGTGGGTGACGAGGGTATCGAGTTGGGCGAGCGCGAGCCCACACGGTGGGTGCGTAGGTGTTGAGACGTTCTCTTGGAGAGTCTGTGCTCTCGTACTGGACTTGCCAAGTGTCCGTTCGAAGTTACATGACGGAGGTCAGTGAATGGAGCATCTGCAGAGTGTAATTAAGCATTTTGAACACGAGTTTCTCGCTGTTGCACGTACTATTTGAGGATTCTGGCTGAGCGGACGACATGGCGGTAGAGAGTCAAGGGAGTAGATGCAGAAAGATGGAGGAGATGGAGAGAAATATATCCAAACGAGCACTCCCCACTCCCGCCACCCAACCGTCTTGTCACATCAAGTCACAGTGTGACACTCCACTCGTCACATCTCGATTCGACATACAGCACTGGCCCTCTTCAATGCACTCTTCCATCTTTTCTCGACAGGTTACCCAAATGCGACCAAAGACACACATCTGACCAGCCGTCTTGCCTCGTAGCTGCTGTCTTACCCTGCAAGGACCGCCCTCTATTCACCGGAAGTCTAGTTCCGCCTGCGCACTGCCTACTCCTCTTTGGCCACACGGCCGCTCACATCTCGCCTCCGTATTTCTCTCTGCGCTCCCTCGGGCCTCGTCTTTTCAACTGCACAGTTCCGATAGTACTGTATATGCATAAGGTTTTTCATCAAGCTGACTAGCTCGGGAGGAACTTACGCCGGGCAAAGGGTCTCCGACTATAGGAGGAGGGAACCTTACTCTTAATTGTATATTCAAGCTCGCAGAGTTTCTGCATTCTTCGGTCTCGCAGTTGTAAATTTTTACAAATGAAGCTTCCTCTCCTTTCGTTCCTGTTCTTTTCGCGCATGCACACTGCATGGCGTAACAGGGCGTAACACACCCCTTACTTGCCCTCTTGCCCCGAGTCGTCACATCTTGTTCCTGGCAGATCATGTATGATACCATCTCATCTTTACCCTCGTCATATCATACCTCAGCATTATGTACCTTCAATCTCTCAGATCAGCATTTCTGGTCTCCGTAACAAAGTATTCAAACGAAATATAAGCCACAGCCTTATTCATAGCGCTTCTCAGCCTTTGCCCTTCGAACTCGCCACAATCTTCAAAAAGACAAGTTCAATTGTTGGCAGCCGCTTGAAACGCTTGCTTGGTCTCAATTCTGAATGATCTCGAGGGCCCTCATCGCTTGTTTTTGTGTTTGAAATATCTTTTCAAACATTGACTGTTGATCATGTCAGACCGCAATTGTCATGATCTCCGTAGCCGGGTCCCATGTCTTGGTCACACCCTGCATAGCGTGACACACGTCATTCGGCCCAAACCGAATTCGTAATATGTTTCCTTGTTCTTTGAATTTTCGTCTTCCGTCTTCTGGTCTGTGTTCTATCTCACTGGTTTGCAATTCCGACACATTCGCCCTGACTCTGCATTAGCATCGCTATATGCGCATATAAATAGCGAAGATATCTGCGCTCTCGACGCCCTATTCCAAATCTTCAAGGTTTGCGCCTCAAACTCCGATGTATACGGCTACAGGCATAGTATCGGTATAACGTCGTCCAAGTGATCGGCAAGTCAATATAGGGCATATGTCACAGGATACCATCCCAGCCCACCCCAGAGGTACTCCGGTTCTAGCTTTCGGTCATCTGCGCAACTGTTGCAGATACCGTCTCCACGCAACGCTGTTCGATGTTCGACGGAACTCTTTTTTCTGTCGCTTTCTGTTATTGTCTTCTGGTAGATCGGTATGGCGAGTTAATACAATTAACTGCCTGGCTACTACGATGTGAACTGGTATCAGAGGTTTTTCTCAGGGCTGTCCAACTACCTCCGGAGTCGAGCGATATATCTATCTAGATGATACATCCGGAACGTCGATCATCTGTCGTATGAGGTTCTGTCAGCCTGACATTCAGCCTGCTGGAGATACAAGATAATCATACGCTTAGAGGTCTGTGTCGTCTTATGGGGCAACGCCGAGCGGGTGGCCGAAGGAAGAGGCTCTGAACTGGTGTATTCTCGCCTATGGGCCAAAGGTGTATTCGCTATGTACACTCTAGCAGAAGTATGGTGGAAGTGTCATAACAATTGTATGCATTGTTGCGAGGATGATCCTCCAACAATTCATCGCAGCCACCTGCAGTATTGTTTCTACCCGGTCTTTACCTTAGTTCATATTCCAATTCCTTGCGTTATCTCGAGCCTTTGGCTCTAGAGTTCTATTTGGGTCCGCCATAGTATCCTTCATCTTAGTCGTCCACCTTTGGACACTTTCCATCGAATATATGGATTCACACTCTCAATTCCTCACTCTCGCTAGCGCACACTGCAGATCCCATCACCTTCGTGCAACAACATCATACAATGCATTATTATGTCCCTGCAGGGTTGACCTCATCGCATCTCTTGTTCTTTGTTCGGAGACCTTTTTGTGTTCAATTTTAACACAAGGTTTGCTTTCTTCGAAGGATTCGAGGATTGAGTTCAGAAGTCGTGGTTCAGGGTTCGTTGCTACGATGGTTATAGGCATATTGCATCCTGTATTGTGTTCCTCAAAAATGGGTTGACAGGATGGATGCAGTGGGCAGTGGGCAGTACAGTTGTCGTTCTCAGAAGTGCATCCTTGTAGTAACGCACATAGCATTGCACCGCCTCGATTCTTCGAGGGTCCTCCTTTAGTCTCCGCTTTCTTCTTTTGCTTGCACGCCACATAGACCTAGAGTCTGTCTTCAGGAACCATCTTGTTATTACTTCCTCGGTAGCCGTTCATGACCTGTCATGATCAATCGGTGTTGTACGGTCATCTGTGTAAAGTGTAGGTCGCTTGAACTCCTTTGCTTATGACATGCTGCCTCATGGGTCGCCTAAACCCTCCGAGTCATAGGCAGATTCATTTCACTTCTCACGTCAGTAATTCGCAAATAGGTTGTTCAGTATGTCATCATCGTGCTCTTTCAATTCACAAACAGGCTGCTTAACATGACATCATCGTACTCTCTAGAATCCTCGCCTGGATCGGACTCAACGGTTGTCGAGTCAGTTGATGCACTATCACACATTAGTTCCCGACTAGACAAAATAAATAGGTTTCTCACTCTCCCCTCAGCTTCCTCGTTCTCCGGAGCCTAGATCATCAAATTCCATTGACACTTGGGACGTTTCAATAATCCACCAAGGTACGTGCATCAATAGTAGTAGCCTTCCATCATTTTTTCATGCTCACTTGCTCGCATTTCGACATCGTAGGGTCGATGAATCCCAGAGTTGGACACACGATCATATTCATGACATTGACATACTGGGACATCCCCTTGCGGAATGACATGCGACGGGTTCTCGTACCACACTTCATTGCCGGTGTCTCCGTTGATGCTGAGAGTGAGACATGATATCAATAGTAGTATATGACCTGAAGTCAGGGCGAGAAAAGGTGTTGGTATATATGCACTAGCTCGGGCATACGTGATAGTCATTCTGCTTTCCTTCAAGCCGGGATCTTTGCTTTGGTTCTTTTCATTTTCTTCTCCTTTCTATCACTTGCGAGTTCAAGTTGGGCCAGGAGCCTGATTTATTCCAAAGCGTTCTTATTTGAAACGACCATATTTTGATTCCATTAACATTTCAGGTGTGTATTCCAACGATAGTTTCTACTATGAAATAACACTTTACCTATAGCATAAAAAGTCCTAACGATGCGTTCTTTCTCCGTTATTTCAATCGTCGCATTTGCCATGTTAGCACTTCCCTGCCTGGGAGCACCCATTCCTAGCTCTTCAACCTCAGATTCGTATGTCATTTCTTCCAGTCCACAAAGTTATTCCGTATATACTCAATCGTTACCCTACAGTGCAATCGAGCGTCGATACAGTCTCTCCCCTAACGATATCGGTTCCTTACGCGGCATTCACTTCGGTATCCCAATAACTGGGGGAATCAGCGGTGGCCCCGTCAATCATCAATTGAATACTCGCTCCGACGATGTCCATGTAACCCCAGGTTCAAATTCAGGTCTCGTCGATGACCTCGAACCCCGACGGGGAAATATCTGGGATATGGGTCCCGGTGGGGTCTCAACCCTTCGTTTTGGTAACATGGGCACCATTCCAAGTGGTTTATCTATCCCTGGCCGGAATTGGTGAGACTTAGAGTGATATGTGTTATATGGATGACCACTTATGCTTATGGTTATTTCAGAGTGGCGTATTGCAGTCCTTCGACTGACAGGAGCTGATTGGTGTCTGGCCGGGGAATGTTTGATAGAATTGAATATCTTCTGTATGGACTACTGAGTTCTCAATAATGGAAGGAAATGAATCGGTACATAAAACTCCATGGAAACGATCTCGACCGTGAAGCAATAGCCATTATCTTATTTGTTTCCCTTTACCACTAACTCCTCACTTGACATCTAGCAAACACGTTGTTCGTCTCTACAACAGTGTCCATCTAGACCTATAGGAACATTCGAACTATCCAAGTCTCATTCAGGAGACTGTAAACACTTTTCTGCGTGCATATGGGGAAAGGAAACAAGGTGCGCCACTATCACTAAAATTCTGCGTAGTATACTACGTCCTAGCAGGTTTATAAATATATTTCCTCCTTCCCAGGTTCCTTTGAAATGCGTTCAGGAAACCTAGAGCCGAATACAACCCCATCACCATTCTCCAAAGCTCCGTTTGATGTTTTAGCGGAGAATCTTTTCCGCCTGTGATACACCTTACGCTTATCTTGACGAGTATGGTCTCGTCTATAATTACTATAACTCTGCCATTCTCAACCATTTCTGCAAGGTTTTCAACGCCCAGTGGACTCTCTCATATGTTTGTCAATATTGGAGAGATATCGCCCTCTCCTTACCATGCTTATGGTCTTCTATCATCGTACGTGATCAACAGATAAAGACTGCGAAAGGAATAAAACATCTCCTGGCTCTTGTCCTCGAGCGCAGCAAGGATGCGCCGCTCACCATACACATCACCTGCCGTCGCCGACCTGCTGGAGATTATGAATACCCCAAAGAGAGACTAGATGGCATCGTTGATATCCTCTCCTCTCACCTTTCCCGTGCTCAAACTCTTGCATTCGATCTTAGCCTGGATTCCCCACTATCGACCTTTCTTTCCCGTTCCTCCGAGTTCCCCTATCTCCGCTCCCTCTCGGCTCTCGTCCATCGCTGGCCCAAGGACAGCGCTACTTAACAGCCGATAGCTCGTAAATTTGCTCATGCACCACTCCTCGAATTGGTTTGCATGCCATATTGTGACCCACCAACGGGACACTTCGAATTACCATGGTCCCAAATTCGCTCTTTCTTTGCTCTTGCTCTTGGCTTGAAAAGTTGGATATTACATGTTTCACCGGGAATCCGGAAGGAATGAGACGTCTTTTCGAAGCTATTCCCAATATACTACCAGGCCTCAGGTGGACGAGAGTTGAATTGAAATGTGCATGGTTTGACCAGGAGCACATTTGGAGGCGAGAATGAGTAGATCGTGGACCTGTATTTTAAGACCAGAGGGCAAAAATATTATTTCCTGCTTCGTTAGATCTCCAACCTTTTCTTCCCCTTGGTTTGCAAGATTAGCAGTGCTACAGCCTCACTCAAATACAACTTTAACCTTTGCGTTCTCCATATAATGTGTATGGGATTCAGGAGAACATCTACAATGCTCGGAGAAAATATATCACGAAACTGTACACTACATTGTCCTCATAATGATAGATAGCAAAGGAACACGACAATAAGTACTAGTAGCCGGTAGGTCTTGCGCCTGTCTTGGACGTATCATACGCTCGAATTATCCTCGCCTGATCCTGACGTGCGGCGTTCTCAGTTTGACTGAATGCGAAACCCCTGTTTCGCCTCATTCGCTGAACCGCCCGGACTTTCTTGATAGCCTTTTGGAATCTAGAAAAAAAAAGTTTTTTGGTATATGTATGATGATTAGTAAACTAAGAAAACGTACTGCTCTTGTCGGGGCCTATAATCAGGAATATTGTATTTCTGGATTTCTTGAGCTATATGATATGTCTCTGGCATGTAGGTGCGGCGGTAGCTGAGAAGGAATAATGATCAACCCAAACAAAGAATTAAGGATAATGAAAGAGCTCACTATTTCCAGGCAAAGTCTCGAGAAAGGCAGAATATTGGAACGAGCAGAAGAACGAAGTAGAAGACGCCATCGGTCCACAGCCGAGGGACAATCCCACGATACTCGGTGGAAAAACCGATCGCGGGTGCAACGACGGCGTATAGCGGTAAAAAGAGCATAGTAAAGAGGAAAGAACCAGGGATGGCTATATACACCGTCAGCTCAAGCGAAATGTGGTTAGAAGATCGAACATACCAGCAACAGTATATTTGGTCCATAAGCTTCATACGGTTGTGTCAACTTATGTTTTATACGATGAGCATGGTGCAATAGGACTTACTCTGAGATTAAAGCAGCTTTACCGAGGACAGTCAATAACACAGCCAAGTACAGGGTCGTGCCCCAGAACCAATGTCCCGAATCAAGCCCAGAGGCTTGCTTCAGATCACCCCAGAAGAGAATGACCGAGAAACCGTATAAAATCTAAAAAGTAAACGTCAATGGTTGTCCTAAATATAGACAAATATAAAATAAGACTTACGACACTGTGATATAATGCATTACCAACCCACAGCCAGAACGAGGTTCGAGAAAAGAATGCGTTCCTTTGTCCAAGCATGTAGAGTTGGGGATACCGATCTAGGATACGAGCAGAGACGAATTGATCGAATATACCGATGACTAAAGGTGGTAGAACAGTGAAAACCACGTTGTAGAGGGAAAGAGTCCACGACTCATAGGCAATTTGACCAGAGAAATTGTTAAAGAACGAAAACTGTAGAAAGGTTAAGAGGTGATTTAGCACTTGAGAAAGACACACGTACCCAGAACTGTGTCGTGTAGAGCACAATATTCTTGTAGAAAGAGTCTATCGAATACGGAAAATGTCAGTAAAGAATCGACGGAGCGAACAAATGAGACGAACATAATATAAGTTTCGATAGGCGAGTATAACTCCAGGTTCCGTGAACGAGCAATAGCTTCTTCAAGAATCGGAACTGCGAGATGGCCACATCAGCAGAACGAGCCGCTTGCAAACCCTAAAGAACACCATTAATCCTGTATCTAGTAATTCATTCTATAACCGTACCTCAACACCCGAAATACCGACTCCAACGTGAGCAGCCTGGATCATACTAACGTCATTCGCACCATCGCCAATAGCTAGCAAAATTGCTTTCTGGTTCTTCTTTACAAGCTTGACTACCAGTGCTTTTTGCAAAGGCGAGACACGACAGCAGATCACGGCTTTACACATGATGGCGAGCTCAAGGAAGGTTTTGGAAATTTCCTTCTCCAATGCGAACGTCAGACTCTTGCCATCTAAAACATCACTGAGTAGGCGTTTACAACGTCAGCAGACTCTGACTTACCGATGATCAACGCCAGGTCTTCGAGTTCACCGGAGCTTCGTTGACTTCGAATAGCAGCTAGCCGTTTTGACAGGAAGTCATTGGTTTCATGTGACGTCTCTTCATTGACGATAACCTAATAGACGATAAGGACGAAGTTCAGAAATGAATATCAGATAGTTACCAAGTTCATGGACTCAGAAATGAGTTTACACGACATTCCAATATTGATAGCAGTCTCTTGACGATCACCGGTCAAGACCCAAACTTTGATGCCAGCCATTTGGAGTGTGTGAATCGTGTCTGGGACACCATCCTGCAGCTTGTCCTCGATAGCAGTAGCACCAAGCAAAAACATATCTTTCTCAATGAGCTCAGCAGCCTTGTCCAAGGCCTCTCCACGACCATTGATAGTCGCTGCAGCCTGGTCATAGACTGTAACCCATTGTCGGTATTCAGCTTCTGGAATATCACGGTAGGCAATACACAGAGTTCGGAGGCCCTCGGTTGCATAGTCCTTATCATCAATAAGTTAATGAATTTGAAAGACAAGGTTAGATTCAAAAGGCCACATACCTCAAGATGAACAAGAGTCTTCTCCGTGTACGGTTGCCTTTCGCTGAGACGTTCTAGAATGACTGTGTCAGCACCTTTGCAGTAGAGCTTGATTCGACCATCGGGTCCCCGAACGATAGTCGACATCCGCTTCCGTGTGGAGTTGAACTCGCAAACGTTGAGAATTTGATATTCCAACGATGCGCCCATAATGTTGACAAAGACAGATTTGGGTTTACGAGTCTGAAACAAATAGCCTATCAGTACCTAAATCTTAATTATTAAAAAATGAAGGACGTACATGGAACTGATATCCGAGAATCTCTGCACCAGCTACGAGAGCAGCTTCGTCCGGACTACTCGCCTGATAGTGCATCTTGCCATCTCTGTTCTCCGGAATGACCGTATGACAGACTGCAAGAAGGGTCAAGAATTCATTGATAGTTTCCCGTTCCTTATTCGCATTCGAGGCAGAGCCTACGTCAACGAAGGGATTGGCTCCATCTTCCAATATGGCCTTCATCTCCGCGAACGTCCTCCAGCCATCACGACCATCTTCACCCTCGCCACGTTTGCTTTCGTCCACGACATCGGCATAGGCGAAACCAGCTATTGAGCAACAGCGGAATTCCATCTCGTTACACGTCAGAGTACCTGTTTTGTCACTAAAGACATATTCGATTTGACCCAGCTCTTCTACCAGTGATGATGTTCGGCATGTCGCAGGTGTGTCGGTCTTTGCATAGTACATATCCAGATCAGAGTTAATAAGCTGTGCCTGTTGGAATTTCACGACTTCCATAGTGACGATGAGGGAGATGGGAATCAAATTGTTGTATAGGATGATGAATGTCAAGATATCTGTCAAGGTGTCAGAGAAAATTCCTCCCATGCGATATAATGCGACTGACCTTCGATAAATTCCTTCGCTGAAGAACAAGTATGTTAGCAATATTTAAAAATTGTAATGAGGAGTATTTACCCCTGCCGCTTATTGACGGAGTCTCGAAAAGATACCATTGTTGAGATGAGAAAAACCACTGAGAACCATTTCCAATATTTCAGTCGGACATCCTTCATCGAAAATAATAGATGAAAACTGACGGATCTGATGCTGCTTCCAACTGTTGACCCTATCGACAGTGCAAGGAGCAGAATAAACAGGAAGACAATCTGCACATTGACTTGTCGCTCAACCGCCGTCCTCTTGATCGGCGCAGCACTATGTTCCGAATCCCGAAGCGTTAGGCCAGAACCAAGCTATAATTACTTGATTACTCACGTCGCATTTCGCATCAGCTTTGTCTCGTGCCCCGTAAAGACGACCATACCATACAGCCATGGTGTATTCCTAATCTGCGCACCTCGCAACAGCATCTGATCAGGACCCAAAGGTATCGTTTTTGGCACACCCATATCACTAGTAAGCTCCAGTGTACCCTCGTAGGTATACAACGAGTTATTCGGATGTTCTGAACGCAGTGTACCATGGAGAGCAGTTACGAGATTCGGAGATGTCAAGGGAGCTGTCTGAGGGGACGCTTGCTTGATCTTCAGGTTGGTTTCACTGGTGAATGGGATGAGAAGTTATGGAAAGGCGGCGACAGAGACGACTGACCCGTCAAGATTCGAAGTTTCGATGTAGCAGAAACCCTCTGGTTCACTCGAGGCGAGAAGAATGAGATCTGCGGGGATGGGGTCGTCACTCTCGAGCCGGACGACATCACCAACCCGAATGTCTTTCCATTTCCGCTCCTCGAAACCGCCGGTCTGCGTCAGTACTTTCGCTTTGCGTGCGTTGAGCTCCGAGTCAGATTGGTGCCGTTTCTGTATTCATTTAATGAGCAGAATCAATAGTTGTAGTTGGTGTATACATACCAAGTCCTCCTGAGTCTCCTTGAATGCTGAGGCAAGAAGCACCACCGACAGGGGTGCAATGGTGGTATACTTGTTTGTCGGCGACACATCTGGGATCTGTTGTATGCACGCAGTGAACAAGAAGAACAAATTGGCATATTTCGAGAATTGCTCTATTAAAAGATGAATACATCAGCAGCAGTTGTACCACAGACTAAACATAGAACGCGCACCGAAGAAGAACTTGGGCAAGAATGTCGCAACATTATACTTGCTCGTCGAGACGTAGTTCGAGCAATATGCCGAGTTCGCAGGAGGGTTGTTCAATGCAATAACCCGTTCTCCCTCCAGACGTTCCTCCTCCTTATTCCATGGCCACTTCCATTTCTTCGCTGGTTTCTTGAATTTCTCCTGCGGTTTCGACGGCGAAGGCCCCGGAAAAGAAGAAGACCCAGCAAAGGGTTGGGATGTATGAGAGTCTTGAGGGGTATAATCATCCCATTGTAGCATATCTTGCTCAGGCTGCAGAGTTGACTGAGACGTCCCAGCATGTGGTGCAGCATGTCTAGTTAACGGCAATCCACTCTCTTTGGATTGCATAGCATCCACTCTCGAAGGGGCAAATGCAGAGTCAGGCATATCATCTTCGTCGTCAAAGAAAGGGTCTAGTTGTTGCCTGTTAGAATTTGTCGAAGGAGGATAACCAGAGCCGGGGTTGTTGGCAGGCTGGTATTGTCGAAGCGCGGGGTTTGCTTGTGAAACTAGGCGTACAAAGTCGTCACTCATCGTCACGGACGGCGAGTGAGAGCGTAGGGGAAATGATGTGAAGCCTGCTTCAAAGCCGTCGTCGTTGTCGTCGCCGTTTGCGGTAGGGTGATTCGTTCGGCTGTGGAAATCACTGCGCCCGCCCAAACGCGGCTTTTCGCACGCATTCAAGCTCAAGGTTTACATGACGTGAATACCTTTTACAATGCAGAAATATACGACAAATTATACATTATGTACCGTACACGTATCATAGAATAGGCTTATAGTCTACCTCTACCTGTTGTCTAACCAGTGAAAGCGTTATCAGCCATCTCTACACCAAAGTTATCCTTCGCAAAGTCGCGCATGCTCCTTTCTAACACATCCTCAAATCCTTCACCTTTCAAACCGAACAGTCTCACTCTAATCCAAGCCTTGAGCTTAGTAAACCAGAAGGCAAGGTCAAAGGCAAAATTGAACCCGAGGAAAGCGACATAACTTCTGTACTCGCGCAAACGGGCAGAAACGCCTAACGAGGGTTCTCGAGTTAGCGACCGCGATGCCCAGTACCCTGTGATGCGTATGCGGTTAACTGGCGAACCAAACATCTGGTTATTTCCTA
Source organism: Cerrena zonata (assembly GCA_038087015.1). Lineage (NCBI taxonomy): Eukaryota > Fungi > Basidiomycota > Agaricomycetes > Polyporales > Cerrenaceae > Cerrena > Cerrena zonata. The sequence continues at coordinate 915,363 of JASBNA010000005.1, forward strand.
TGCACAGATGCCACGTCAGTGATATGTGCGGCGCACGATGCCCTCACAGCTTACCTTGGACAATCCTGTACATAAGAACACCAAGCGCTGTTAGCAACAAACGGAAATACGAGACATAGGGCAGTACCAGTCTCACCTCATATTCCGACCAATGAAAACAAGCTCCTTGGGCATCTTGTCTGTGTCGGTCAAGAAATTCTTCAGCTTTTGTTTCATCATCACACCGCGCTCGTATGAGTCCATTCTCTCCAAATCCGAAGCAAACTTGGCAACCTCGGGGTCATCTTTGCTACTGAACGAGACCGGACGAAGCAGTGTAGCACTGGCAAAGAGGTCGGGTGTACCGATGCCCCATTCAGAAGCAACCGATTTGATGACTCCGACATCAACCGTCATGAGCCCCTTCCACAAAGTCGCATACTGCCTTCGGAACTCGTCAGAAAGACGGACATATAGACCGTGATCAAGTAGAACAAGTTGAGGATATCGAGGTCGATCAGGATGGAGTCGAATGATAACATTTCCTGGATGTGGGTCGCAATGAACCCAGCCCCAGCTAAAGATCTGTGCGCTGAATAGTTCGACCATCGTGTTCATAACCTGTGAGACGCCTCCCTTTAATGGGTGGGAGAGAGGGGGAGCCGGCGGGGTTCGAGACGTCGTCGGACTGAGATCCATGTCAGTGTCTTCTTCCCCCATAAGACGCATGATGCCTCTGCGGTCACTGAGACGGACACCGTCAATCCACTCGGCCGTCATGACCTTTTTGGTGGTGAATTCGGAATACACTTTCGGAATGTAAACGCGATCAGCCAGTCGAGGCTCGCTTGCTACAAATTTCGCGGTTTGCATCGCATTCTTGGCTTCCAATTCAAAATCTAGCTCTTTTCGTAGGTGATCAGAGATGAAGTCTGAAGAATGATAAGCACCAAAGCATAATAGAGCTGGAGATTTACGAACCCACAACGAAGTACACCGGCATGTCAAAGAACCACTTCTCGTACAACCACATCACCATTCTATACGTCCCCAGATCCCAGTCGACCTGTTGCGTCACATCAGGCTTCTGGACCTTGACTGCCACCCAACTCCCGTTACCGTCAGGACTCTTCAGTTTCGCCTTGTGAACTTGTGCGACACTGGCACTCGCGACGGCCTTTTCTTCAAATATTTCAAATACACCGTCCGGACCTGACGGGTGTCTTCCGAATTCCGCTTCAAAGACCTTTCGGACGACCTCATACGAAACCTGGGGTGCGTCATCGAATAATTTGGCAAATTTCTCTTGAATTGGGCGGGGTAAGAGGGCTGCATTGTTTGCAATTGCTTGGCCTGCACAGATGTAAGCATGAAGGAATATTTATTTCGGACGTATGGACTCGCCTATTTTAATGTATAGGCCACCATTAGTTGTGAGCAGATTATAAATTCTTTCCGCTACACGCTCATGTAGCTCCGGTATCTTGTCACTTTTATCTGGGGTAAAATTGAACTTATAATCTAGGGCAATTGCCAAGCACTACAGGAGTCTTTATCATAGCCTCATGAAAGACAAGTAAGGACTCACTGTGGTCAATGTTCGAACATTGCGACCGAGTGCGGAGGCATTGAAATTCTTATCGAAGAACCAGATTGAACCGATGCCGACAGTGGTATACACTACTCTTCTTGTCCATTTACTAAGTCTTGTTCGAGGTGGCGACACTTGGACTGTTGAATAAGGCTTCAGGGAGTGTGTCCTGAGAGCAAGATTCCGGCGCGAGGACAGAACATGACGAAGAGTCATCTAATTCCGGAGCCAAATTGAAGGAATATAGTCTCGGACTGGGCACTAGAGATTGTTGTAGAAGTAAAGATAAGTTTGGGGATTGTACAATTTGGATCCATCGAGGTATTGAACATACAAACTAGCTCGATGACGTTCGGTTTCGGCGGAAGCAATATTATAGATTGATCGAGAGGCGCGCTACACTACGTATCAACATGAGGCCAGAAACAACAGCTTCAAAAGGTACATCTTTGTTGTTTTCACTCATCTTCAGCAGGTCTTCACCATTCTATCACTCTGTGTACACCTCCATTAAATTTGTATTCATAGGACTATGCCTCCAAGGAGAGTACCACTAACACAAGAGTAAGCCAGGTTATAAATCGTACGCCACACGTGGTTGTTGATATATTGCAGAATACTATGGGGTTTCCAACAAGCTTTCAGAGAACTCATTCCACCCCCTCAACGACGGCAAGTACTGACATGGAAGACAATGCCCTACGCATTTGGGTACCTCGTACCCTTGGCATTCCTTGCCTACCTTGAGTAGACGTCAAGACACTCAGTTAATCCGATTCTACTATTGCCGTCGGCCATCGTCATGTGTTTGAGAGGTACCTATGCATACGATTGGTTCGAACCTGATTACTACTTCTATACATGGTGTCGAGGTCTGTCCATCAATATAATGTCGTCCTTACAACATCGTTGACCTCTCAGTGTAGGTTTGACTGGACTTGCTGCATTAGCCTTGTCCATTGACTTCGCCCTCTCGAAAACAGCGCGTATGAAAGTGGGAGAGACTAGGCTCCTAGCCATCAATGGACAGGCATCTCCTTATCTCGAAGATAAGGACTCAGATTCAGAGGGGGACTCGATTCCGACACAAATGACTCCCAGGTGTCACGCAAAGTACCTCCAAAGGGAAAGACCAATTTCCTCCCAAGTTGGCTCTCCTGACACCTTAGAAGCCGAACTTACTATGCGAGGCTATGGTTGGAATTTTGGCAAGAACGTACACGTTCCAAAAGAGCGACGACCTCTGGAACGCAGTGCCTTCCTCCGCGCAACTCTTCGCCTTTTCATCAAGAAATTTCTGCTAGCAGATTTATTCGAGTCCTGCATCAAACTGTTATCAGGAATTGGCTCAACAGCCGGAGGTTCCATGTTCTTTACCAAGTACCCTCGTTTCAGACGTTATGCAACATCGACCGGGATTCAATTATTGTCTGGGGTCACTTTGGTCAACGGTCTGGAGGTTGTGAACCTCGCGTGCACCCTTGTCGGTGTAGGAATATATGGTCAATCTCCCAAGGACTGGCCCTTCATCCTCGATGATCCATTCGATGCAGAGTCGCTTCACGATTTATGGTCTCGTAGATGGCACCAATGTCTCCGACGGGTGTTTATCGTTTTTGGTGGGATTCCCGGTGAATACTTCTTTGGACGCAACGGGATGGTATTTGGGACATTCCTCGCGTCGGGACTATTCCACGAAGCTGGAGCGTACCTGATGGGAAGAGGCATTGACTATCGTGTTCCTTTGTTCTTCGTTTTGCAAGCATGTGGTATATGGATCGAGGAATGGTGGAGGAATACAATGGGTTGGAGAATGGGAGGGACTTCGGGGACGCTATGGGCATATTTTTGGGTGGTTGGTCTTGGACAAATGTGCAGTAAGTATTGCTTATTTTCAGACGTTGACTATGAGACTGAATGAACTTTAGTGGATTCTTGGTTCCAACGGGGTCTGGCGGGGGCTATCATTATTCCATCCCAAGTCAGTTTTGCAAGACAGATCCTGTTCCCGTCCATATCATTTATTTGGAGGATGGTTTGGACTCTGCTTGGAAAATTGATGTAAGGGCACGCTTTGTTGTCTTCTCGCTATCCCGTCATCAGATCAATATCTACTCTGATACTATAATCAGTACATGGATGATGATTCTTGTAACTGGTGTTTCCGTACCCTCAATAAGCAATGTTTCCCTCAACTAGGTATGTATCTCTAATTGCAAGCAATAATATTAGCTTCTCCTTATGTTCGTCGATTGTACCAACATAATAAGCAATTCTCCTTCGCTGCAGTATTACTAGTACTCATAATTGCCAATCGTAGTCTGTGACCAGCCTCTCAATCACATCGAATAACACGAGGGCGGGTAAGTTATAACACGGTGGTCCCTCTCGAATGGTGATAGGTAACTGTTGTGGGTATAACTATCAACTTGAGGCTACAAGTGTCAACAGTTACTGCATGCGAAGATGAGTGTACAGTTCCACATCCAGATTAGAGCAAAGATATACCACTATACACATAACACCCCTTACACTCTATTATCCACACTACCACGCCTCCCTAATCACTGTTGATCATTATCGCAGGGGTATTATACCCCGATGGGAAATCATCCAATCCATTCACACTCAGCCCATTTATCTTCGGTATCCTAACCTCCTCCGATACCCTCTCCGGTGATACGCAATGCGCCTTCAAGGCTTCTACTACATGGGGTATTACATCTTCATGTACATTCGCACCCCAGAGAATGTCTAGATGCTCGTATCCGTATAAACGCTTCGCCTGGGTATGAGAAGGTAGCTCGCGGAGCATTTGTTCGATATCGACGAGGGAGTCCGAATCGCCGTAGAGAAGGACGATGGGGGAAGTGATGTTCCTCGTTGGGAACCTCGCAGGAAGATATGCGCTGACCCCGCTTGGTCTTGCCTTTTGTACGAGCGAGATAGGTTGTACATCGTCATCATACATTTGGAATTTCCCTGTTCGCATAATTTGGAACCAATGAACGACGGATTTGACGGATGCATAGGAGTAAAGATGGGAATAGGCGGCGAGTTTCTGGGGTTGAGTGATGTTGTGACAACGCCAGTTGAAAAGCCATTTGAGGGAAGCGGTGATACTGGAGGCAAAAATAGGGGGATACAGGATATTTTGCCAGGTCGAGGCAGAGGAGAGGATTGCACGTCGTCCGAATATTAAGAAAAGGAGAGTGGGCCTGCGGAAATGAATCATGACGTCAGTGAGATTGAGCAAGGAAATCACATGTAAACAGCATGAACGTACGATGCTTTCATGAGTCCGTCGATGATCGGTGCAGACAATCCTGCGGGACTCATGGCAGGTGCGAGGGCAATGAAGACGTTGATGCGTTGGTTCAGTTGAGGATGGATACTGAGTGCAGCAAACGCCTGAGCGGTACCCTGACTGAAGCCAATATAGCTGACACTGGGCTCTTTGGTGACGTCCAAAATGTATTCTATCGAGTCGGGAATATCGTTCCAAGCAAAATTGTCGATACTATAATCCCAGAACTTGGCCGAGTGAGGGTCATGGTAGATTGACTTTTTGGAATACTTGTTCCCCCGGTTATTTCCCAACCAAACGTCATACCCTAGCTCCACAAGAACGAAGGGAATGCTGCGTTCAGCGGTAGTTAGGCAAACCCAGACTTCGGAGTTCATGAGGAGGCCATGGTGCAGATAAACGACAGGCTTGCCTGTAGATGCGCCTGGCATGCGAGGTGGCTCGTCCTTCTTCTGACATAGTCGATGAAGGGTGAGAAGATAGCCATCTTTAGTTAATACAACGTGGTCTTCGAATGCATATCCGTAGATACCGCAAAGTTCTTCGAAGTCTCGAGCACGACGTATGCGCTCCACGAGACGAGACTCTTCTGATCTGGGTAATGGAGGTCCAACAACGATATGGAACAAGGAGCGGGATTGGTCATAGAACCATCTTATGACGGACTTGGGAAGGAATGCGATGATTAGACTGATGAAGGTTTCGAATATGACGAGGAAAGAGCCCAGGAAGATGGTGGTGTATTCCCGACGCTTTAGTCGGCCAAGGAGTGGAATTCTCGCCATATTCAAGGTTAGAAAGATAAGATCACAGGAATAGTGTACCAGCAACGTGTAAGTAGATCAGCTTGGGAAGACGAGAGCCATTCGAGATCGTGGTTCAAGTTATAAATTTAGGAGACCCCTTTGCCATTACATCGGTTTTGGGTAACGGCGCTCCCTGTAGCGATTTCATATTCATTCGACCCACCAACGTTCAACATTTAACAGTATATAGTCAGCAACAAGGATTGGGCCTCTAGGGTCGAACGAAACATACAGCTGAATACATTCTGGGGGACAAAATTAACTCAATGTAGGAGGTATGTAACATAATACCACAATGTACTGCAATACGCACAAGTTGACCGAGCAAGATTGAAGAAGTTGCGGCTTCTTGCATCTTGTTTTCTAATCTTCATCGGGATTTGCTTTATCTACAAACGGACTCAGAATGTAATCTCCGAGTCCTCGTTGTTTACCTCGCCGAGGAGTGCAGGCTGTCAGCTCTACGCCATGCACTGCGCGGCGCGTTGACTGCATTGTATTTAACTTTCGTATCTCCGTGTTTACAATTGTACGTTGAGAGCCACGCATATATCCAATTCATACAAGGCTGCCACTGACGGCATTATCATTCTACTAGTGCTACTGGAACTCCTCGAAGATTGCTCGTATCGAACTCTCTAGAAATAACAGTCTCTGTGAAATCCGTACTTTTTTGTAATAACGTTCTCTGTATATATGCAACAATCTTGGAGTTAGAGTAGGGAAATGTTGTAGATCTAGAGCTTGCATGATCTGATTTGAGAAGACAAGAATGTGAAAATACCATATATAGGAATAATATCATAGTCTTCCTTCTGCCAGGCCTGCCACTGGTACTGCCAAGCATGAAGTCCATCTCAATGAATAAGTATCAGAATGACAGTTATCGACAGTCCGTAGTTAGTTGTAGCTTTGTGGTGAAGCTGTAACTGACAGCTTTCGGCTGAAATGACTGCGAGCCACGTGGAAGAATTCGAAATAGCCTAGATGGTTGTAATACCCTATTTTGTTGTTGCCACTTTCGATTCCACCTTCATCTTTCGGCCTTTCATCTCATATCTTCTACTTATTGACTGTTTCAGTCCGTTATCAACGTCTGGATCGTTGGTCAAGAAAACGTGTCCATCGCGTTGTCCTGATCGTCTTGAGCGCCGCCTGCACTGGACTTGCCATCTTTCTGTCCTCATTCCATCATCTCTGCCGCACGTCTTTCACGTCAGGAAGCTTGGGAACCCTACGATATAACCAAGATATAACCTACTCGTCATTGTCTTAATCCTTCTCGCTTCGTTGCTCCCGGACTCCATCTCTCGCTGAGCGCCAGAATGAAACGAAATGGATCCGCCTCTCAGAGGAGCACCAGGGTGCCTTCGCCTACCAACACCACCTATTCAGGCTTTTCAAACTACAGGAATGACAGTTATCGGCCACTGAGAGAGACACCTGCCTCCGTACCCTTGCCAGATCCACGTATAATTGCCCGCACACACTTCGATCAGTTACACCGATACCTCGCATCTTATCTTGCCAAAGGTATGCCACACTAGTATTGAGTTACCTTTGTTAATTGCATCCCGTCTTTATAGAACCTGCAAACTCGCGGTCGACTGCGAGACAGAAACTTACGCGACTTACTCGACAACAGTTCCAGGAACTCTCTACAGACGTCTACGATGAGTTGGTCCGTCGACAGAACAATACCACAGAGAACGAAGGCACGTATCTATTTCTTGCCTTTTACAGCTAGTTACAAGTCGGTAGGCAAGGCCTTCAGCTCTCGGGGCCAGTGTCTAATGGGGTCTTGAAAGTCACGCATTGAAATTGGCTATGACTCCCTTCGACATCCCTTGACCTGGGATATGTCTATAAACTTGAACCTAGCTCATTATAATTGTTACATATAATTGGACGAAACTGATGGCTATGTAACGTCTAGTTCCATTCCTGCCCGTTCGAGACGACTTCCACCCGAAACGGAATCAAGCTCGACAGAAGCTAGCCACACTACCCACAAGTCGTTTCAAGGATCTATCAAGTGATGTTTACTACGAACTATCTCGACGATACCCTGAATTCAAGGACGATGTTCGTAACCCGGTCTCTATAAATATTCTGATATCGTTAATCTAATCCTTGATAGGCTCCCGAAACACCTGAGTTGAAGTCCCCTGGATCTACCTATGATGATTATCCCTCCCCGGACTATCCTACGACTCCGCAGAATAAATCTGCACCTCCTTCGGCTCTTCGATCTAGTCGAGCGTCGGAGGACAGGCCTCCAGATCCGTATAGCGCAAGCCGTCGACCGAGTGAAGATTTCAATTCCTCGCGGCGCAGTGAAGACATCTATGGCGGAATGGACCCTCCGCCTCCCCCTCCTTCATCTCGCCGGAAACCATCACAAGATCTATACGGTAACGATCGACGGAAGCCATCTCAGGACTCTGCCATCTCTGGTCGGCGTTCGACCGAAAGAGAATATGGACGACGGCCGAGCGAAAGCGTGAGTACCACCAGTGACTCGACGTCAACGACCAATGCGCAGAGTGCCACGGCTGGCATGGGAATGATCATTCCGAACAAAAGTACGATTGCCGAGGAAGAGATTGAGGTGCCGTATGGGAGAGAAGTGAGAGACAGTACGGGCACGGCTGTGGATGAACGAGGAAGGGATAGGGACCGAACAAGTGGGAGAGTAAGAAGTCGAGATTTCAGTCGAGGGACCGATACTGATGCCGATGCCGACGAGCCCATTGGTGGACTTGCAGGACTCAGTGCAAGACTGCAACAAGTCGAAGGAGATGACGACGAAGAGGATGGCAGAATATCGGGCGCAGGCGCTCGAAGTAATGATGATTATTATGACAAGGTGTCATACGGGAGGGCATCTGTTGCGTCGGATCGTTCTGCGGGTGGTGGTGCGAGTAGGGGATATGGAGGAAGAGCGAGTGTGGGAGCCGAAGATCAAGAGAGAATTCGGAGAGATTATGAATACAAGATCGCAACTATGCAGACGAAGATCGCTACATTGGAAAGGGATTTGGAGGATGCGAGGGTGAGGGAGCAGAAGGCTTCGGAGAGCGAGAACCGAGTCAGGACATTGGAGGACGAGTTGGATGAGTTGCGTCGGGTGAGTTCTTCGCTCTTGTTAATACCTGGGCTTTAATGGTTTAAATGTGCGACTTGGATTTAGGCTGTTGAAGAGAAATCTGCCGAGACGCGTATGCTGCAACAGGAGCTCAGAGAATTACGTGAAGATCGTGCTCGAGAGAAAGACCTTGCTAATAGGCGCACACGACAGGATGATGAAGAGCTTCAAATCCTTCGCGAGAGATGTGAGCGACTGGAAGCACAGAATGGTACCCAGGTACGAAAGTTTAATACTCTTTTCTTAACGTTGATACTAAATGCTATTTTAATAGAGAGATCCCGATATTTTGGAACAGCTGCGCGGAGACATGGAGAACTTGATGACTGAGCTTGATGACCTCGCAAAGAGGAACGATGAGCTCATGACCGCGAAAGACTCTGATCTCGTTGTGATTCGTGACTTGGACGCACAGCTTAAGGAGTACAAACGCAAGTATGAGCAAGCGAAGACAGAGCTGCGTAGTGTCAAAGGTAAACATATTTCACTTTTTTCATTCCTTGCGCGGATCGAGTAGCTGACTTAATCTACAGCAACCTCGCAGCTATTCTTGCAGCCTCCAAAGACGGACGACCAACTCCCTGTCGCCCAAGATGGTGGTGTACTCGACATTCACGTCACAGCCTTTGTATCAGCAATCGACAGTCTCCTCACCGCAGGTCGCTCTAATGCTCCCACACGAGTTCTCACGCCGATGAAAGCCGTGGTGAACGCAGTCACAGCTATCGTTGAAGATATCAGGATGTTTGAACGAAGATCCCGCAGGGATCGTAACGAAATCGATACAGACACACTCCATGCTTTGCAAGACCGCATGGAAGCTACGTTGAGCAACCTGGTGACAGCCTCCAAGACACACGCGACAAGCAATGGCATGTCTCCTGTCAGTTTGTTAGATGCCGCTGCGAGCCATGTATCTTCCACTGTCACGGAAATCGGCAAGACACTTTGTGTTCGCAAGGCAACCAAGGCGGAGCAAGACCAATTTGTACTGCCACCCCTGTCTAGTTCTTCGCCTGGAGGCAGTTTCTCGCCAGCCTTGCGATCAGTCAATGAGGAAAGGACGATGCACTTGCGTGGAGGAAGTAGTGCGAGTGTACGCAGTTTCGGTATGGGCGAAAGTCGATATTCCGACTTCCCTTCTCCACCACAGGGTAGACCCATGTATGGACGATCTTCAACTGACGAGAAGAGACGACCACCGTCGAATCCCTCTAGCTCCGATGCTAGTGCTAGCTCACCACCACCCATTTTCGATCACCCAACTTCGCTGAATGGCGTGATGAGCGATGACTCTGCTACTGCAGAAGGACCTGAGGATGCTTGGTCAGAGCTCAAGGTTCGTGGTATAACAGCGGGCTGAGTGAATTTGTTATTGACGTTTCTTCTATCAGCCGTATCTCGAAGCTCAGACTGAGGCTATCGTCTATGCAATTCAATCCGTTCTTTCAGGCGTCCGCAGTCCGACTCCCTCACTGCAACTCGCCGAACATATCACACAAATCATCACTATCGTGTCCAGCATTGTTGCCGTTTGCAAGGACAACCTTCCTCCTCGATCAGTCAATGCCGGCAAGGACATCCTACGCGAGCTCAGTGACTACGCTAACACTCTCAGCGAGGTCCAAGCGTATCCCGAAATTACCAAGGAATCTCGACAACTCATGGCCAAGTCCAGTTTCGCTATCGCTAATGCTATGAAGGGTCTGATGAAACTATGAAAAATCTTTCTTTTTTTGATTGTTGGGTTCGGTTTGGTTTTTTATATAACTGAGTTCCGACGGATACCCACCCACAATAATCGGTTCAATATTGTACTATGCATGCTACTAAAGGTTGTATCGATACTTCTACATGGCTTTAATCAACCGGCTTGGTTTGTTGTTTCGATGCTATCACTTCGAGTGATACCTTGGTCAGCTGCAAGCGATGCAAATCGGCTGTCCCGTTGGGATAGAAGCTTGTCTGGAGAACCACTTTCCACAATTGCCCCATCTTCCATGACAAAGATTCGGTCGAAGTCCACGATAGTGGCTGTAAGAGGTCAACGAACTATCAGCATCTGTTTCGTTTTGGATATGGCTAAAATCGTACATAGTTGATGTGCAATTGCTAACACTGTACACCCCGATAGTTCCGTTCGGATGATCTCTCGCATTTTTTCCGCAGTTTCGTGATCCAAGCTGCAACACATATAGTTTGTTTATTCATTAAAATTTCTTGTTCAGGGAAGAACTCACCTGCTGCCAGCCTCGTCCAGGATTACAATCTTACGTCTGCGTAAAAGCACCCGTGCTAGGCAAAGTAATTGTCTCTGATACCCATCTTCGCATTAGTTTGCTCCCGAATCCAATCAGTATATACACACCTGTCCCTTGGATAGCGACCCACCGTCCTCTAAGACTGTATCTAATTTATCGGGTTGTCCTGATACGCAATCGTGCATTCCTACTCGATCCAGAACTTCCCATAATTCCTTGTCAGACTTTACGCCTTCAGGATCGAGGTTTTCCCGTATAGTGGCATGCCAAAGGAAAGGATCTTGCGCTACGAAACTATCTTCAAGTGTTAGGTTCATTATTTAGCAACGAAGCAAGGAAATATCACACCTGAAGGCCTCTCGCAATACACTAAGCGGTAATGTTTGTGTATCAATCCCGTCTACGGATATGCGACCAGAAACTTGTGAGGAATCAAGTGCTCGAAGTAAAGCTAAGATAAGACTACTTTTCCCGGAGCTGCGGAGATCGCCCATGAGCGACTACAAGTATGAAGGGCGTACAGAAGCAAATTTACCCTGAACGACCACAGATACCAACCTTTTGGCCTGCTGCGATGCTAAAGGAAACGCTGTGAACTGCTGGAGGCTGGTCCTCGCTGAAACGACATGTTAGGAGATCGTAGGCGGAAAATAAGTTGCTTTATGATGTGGCTCACTTGTACCGCAGTTCAACGTTCTCAAATGAAATCGCCCCGTCCCGAGGCCAGTCGTCCGGCAACTCTGCGGTCTCTACGACGTCAGGTTCGGCAGGTAATGTTGCTATCTCATAGATTCTTGAAACCGAGACTGTGCCGTTTTCGACCGATGCGAGGTACTATGAGGCAATCAGTATCCCATTTGCTATAATGATGAAAACATCCCTTACTTTTACAAGATAACCCAACACCGGGGACAGACTTGTAAGACCCGACAGGGCAAGTCCGAGGCTTTTCTACCGTTAGTAACTACATGTTAAGGGGAGAATATATGCTTACAATGCTGGATCGACCGTGTCGCGTAACCCAACAGCCAGCGAAGAGAGACTAATTGCTACTATGAAAGTGACAACAGATAGCGTGGTTTGTCTGACATTAACCCTTTAGATTAGAACCAAAGAGTAATCATGTCAATTTATACTCACAGGAATCTGAGGCCCGCAAATCGAAAGAAGAAAGGTTTCTATAGGAGTAAGATTAGGTATGTTATGTTCTTTGAGTTTCGTGATTTGTTCCCAACCTGGCTTCTGTCAAGGTGTACATCACTTTGTTCCTGAAAGAACGATTGGACATGAAGGGAGCTGCGAATGTATCTCAGTAGAGCTTATTTATGTCTGAAATATACGAAAAGGACCCACCGTATCGACTCTATGCCTGACATAGTGGTAGAGAACATTGAATAAATCGGTGATTTACTGGCAGCCTCTAGATGCTGCAACTGCTTAGATGTTTTCTAAAGCAAAACAGTTGGGACAACTTCCGTTTTGAGTTTGAAAAGAACGTACAACATAGAAAGTAAGGACCACGCCGTAAAGGACACCAATAGGTACGAGTACGAGCAACAGGAACGGTGTCTAGAATTTAAGTATCATGAGGTTCTACCATCTCACAGGTCAAGCTGAATTGCTGACCGGTATGACGATGAGGATCATGGTGCCAACTGGAGCCCAATTAGTCATGATGTCAATGAAATAATATGAGAGCTTACTAGTAACATCTATGTACCACACGCTATTCAACAAAGCGAATGGAAATTCAAGATCAGTGATGAGTATATCCTAGAAATAATGGTCAAGACAATTACTATAAACTAATGAGGTGCATACTTGAGAGAGTCTATTAATTATACGACCAGCCGAAGTCTTCATAAAGTATGCAGGGGCGGTAGCTAGTAGACCGCTTAATTCTGCTCGGTGTATGTTGATCCCGCTGAACCTATGTTGCACAGTAAGTGGAAACTGAAAGCACAGAAAGAAAACGGACTGTGTACCTCGTGATTGTCCGAGCGGTAAGAAAGACCATAAAATTTCTAACAGAGGTTAGTCAAAAAAGAATCAAGTAGCCAAATTCATGAGACTGACATGCACACGAGGAATGCTACCGTAATACCAGCATAACCACCAATCCATGTACCAATGTCCTTTCCGTTACTGGTAGACCAGGATCTTAAGAAGAACTATGGTAATCAATCTGCGTTAGTGATCTACTTGAGCTGTGCGGTCTCTTATCCCACCTGTAGCCCGATTTCGCCAATTGCAACAAGAAAAATAGATATCTGTGAAAGACGCCTTTTAGTAGTTTTTTTGAGGAGGGTCAGACACTTACCAAAACTAGGGATACTTGGGGCCAAGTAGACATTCTTGAGTAGAACGCATATGGAATTAGACCTTGAGAGGATTTTTGCAGGGGAGTCTCGTCCTCTTCCTCCTCGGTCATGTCTTCTTTTTCCTCTTTTGTGTCGGGTGAAGTTGACTCAACAGGAGTGACTGAATTGGAGGTAATTATATCGGATGAGAACTCGTAATTTGACGGAGGTCCCTGATATTTGATATATCCGGCATCGAGTACAATGACATTCTGAGCTGACGAAAGATATTGCACTACCAACAATGAGGTCAGGATCGTAAGATTTAGCACTTTCATGAGCATACCATTATGAGTTACTAGCAAAACGGACTTATCCGTCAAAATTCCTGATTTCCCAAAGAGACACGTAAAAACTGTATTGATGGTACCATCAACATCGTGCCGTCGTTGAGGTCATAAAACGTACTTTGCATTTCTGTTTTTGCATCCACGGCATTCAGTGGATCGTCCAGAATAGTCCAAGGTGCATCAGCATATAAAGCACGAGCCAAAGCCTACAGACAACGGCGAGTGTAAGGGAGTATACTCAACCATAGGATATAGAATAACGTACGATCCTTTGTTTCTGCCCGCCGCTTAGCCTCACGCCCTTTTCACCAAGAAGGGTTTGATCCCCAGCTCTCATTCTAGCGAGATCAGGGAATAACGCACAGCCGTCTAGAATTTTGTGATAACGTCCCTCTTCGAATGGCAGGCCGAATGTGATATTCTGCCGAATGGTACCAGGCATGATAAATGTGTCCTGCGGAAGATACGCAATACGATCACAGGGAGGTATATATTCACCTCCCATCTTAGACGTTTCGCCGAGTATAGATAGAAGGAGGAGCGATTTACCCTACACATATTCAGATGTGTAATGCAGTTCAAGTTAATGATCATACTCACCGATGCTACGGACCCAACACAGACATGCAACTGACCGATTTGGAGGTTCAGGGTGACATCATGTAGGAAAGGCTCTCCCTCGGCAGTCCAGCCAAAAGAAGCATTTTCCATCTTAATCGCAGTTAACGAGTTGCCCAAGGGCTTTTCGACCGCTCCATGATCTTCGCCTACGCTATCTGGATCTGTCTGATCCTCAAGAAGAAGAAATGACTGGATGCGTTTGATGGAGGCATAGGCAGCAAATATCACTGGCATTGCTTGGCCTAAATCATTCAATGGGGCAGAAAGTAGGTTGACTGTCGTGACAATGGTGAACAACCGATCGGGGTCAAGAATAGATCCATGACCTGACGCTGCAAGAGCGGTATAGGGACCCAAGACTGAGAATATACAAAGGGCACCAGTTACGTTGGATAGTCCGCCCATTAACGCGATGAAATTGCTATGGCATTGATGATGTCAATATCTAGATGTTAAGAGTACATCGACGCGCTTACTAAAAGTGACTGGCTTTATGTAGTTCCCTTGCTCGGTATTCAGCAGCCCGACTAGCTACAACTTTCTCGTAATGGGAGAGCTTGATTGGCAACATCTTATGGATGATCGAAGAAAGGTATTTTACTCGCTCATCCGTAGCTGCAAGCCAGGCAGTCTGATGTTTTCCCGTTTGACGGCCAGCGATGCTAGCTATGAGCATTAATCCGAGCGTCACTACGACTGGGAAAAAGGCTGGCCATGTTGCCTGAAGGATATTGATACAAGTACAATTTATAATTCTTATAAATGACATACCTGTGAATAAAGGATAGCGATGGCCAGACCGACTGACAGAGTGGATGCCCATATTTCGTTTAGGAACTCCATACCCTGACAGATTCGTTCCACGTCAACCGATCTAGTTTAGAGTACGTGTTGAGGTAAGTGTTGTTGGTGATTTTTGAGAGGGAACGTACATATGCGTGCTCGCAGCACTTCCCATAATCCGGCTTTTGTTGGAAGACAACGTCAGTGACTTCTTATATACATTATTTACCAGTGCTCCGCGGTATTGAATGGTGAAGTTGTACACCTATTTCTATCGTTAGATCACCTGATAGTACCGACGTGCATCTGTTAACCATACCTTTTCCCAATACAGCGACGTAGCGAACACAATGATGGCATAGACGCATACGAAGCCACCAACGAGAGCCCAACCCTGCGATAAGGGACGATTGGGATCTGAGATAAACGAGATTGTTTGTTTTACTAGAAGAGGCTGAGCAAACGTCGCCAGGAGGAGAATGATCCGTGGAAGAACTGGGGCTAGAAAGGCTAGTCCGAATGCTCTGAATGAGGCCTTTAGAAGGTAGCTCGGAGTTTTACTGCTCAGATCCAATGTTAACGTAGTGCTCTTGAATATTGAAAAAATGATTTATGGTCGCATACGATGTTTTCCCTAAGGCATTGTAGAGCGCATCACCGGCCACCTTTGAGCTGAACTCTTCGGGTATTTCGCCGCAGTCGTCAATCGTTAGACTCTTTCTACCACCAGACAAAAGAAGCGGCAACAACCAAAAGCATAGTAATCGTGACAAGACATTAGTTGTAGAAACAGTAGGAAGGCTCTATACCTTGTCAGCTTGAAAAACCGCGACGTGAATAAAGTTGGACATACTTTATTCCTTAGTAGTCTTCGCTTCTCAAAAATCTCAATGCAGATTAGAGTGAAATAGGATGCAATGGATACAGTCGTCAGTATGACGAGGACTCGTGCGTCGGATTCTGACCCAATCTTGACATAAGTCCGCAAGACAGCAGCCTGGAAAATACACTTGATCAATGCGTAGCAAACCGCAAGAGTACTAGGTGTCATAGAACGGAAATGTTCTATAATGACTAAGACTATCAGAAGCAACTATCCCAAGTTAGAATGACACCAATAACGAGTGATGACACAGGACTAACTGATGAAAGTAATTGCAGAACCGAGCTAGTAACCCATACGAATACATTCCCGCGGCGACCAATATCTACCGCAAATGTTAGAATGGCAATGTTGGTGCCTAATACAAATGCTAAGGCAATGGATTTTGCGGCCAAGTGTATGGTACCGATACGAGCAAGTTTGGTCGTTTGTGACCACAGATAAGCTAGACGCAAACAAGCAAAGACCGTGAACACCACATCTGGCGTAAAGGACAAGACCCTAAACCTGAAGTTCAGCTAGATCAGGTATTTGTTAAGAATTGCAGGAACCTACGTCTGTTCGAAATACATGGTAAAATCCAGACCCCTGCATGAAGAGCTCGGGCCGAACGAATTATCTTGAGGGCATACGCTCATTGCAACGAATGCAAATATGGCTCGTTGTCACAGTCACCGTTAGACAGTCAGAGACTTGGGCGGGAAGGTTTATGTAGTCGCTATCTTTAGAGTTCCCCACTTGCTCGCTTACCTGTAAGGCCCTGAGTGTGAGCGGGGAAGCCATATCAGTATGGAAAGCGTGTGTTTAAATTAGAAATGGTTACACTGGATTCCGGAGCTTCTGAGGCATGATGATGTGATCTCGAGTTACTTCGGAGATGTCGGGTTATATCTATACGGACGGTACTCTTCTTAGAATGAAGGAAGGAAGGAAGGAAGGAAGGAAGGAAGGAAGGAAGTGGTTAACCAACGAAATAAAAACAATGAAATTCGGACCTAAGTAAGAGCACAGGTATGCAACTGAGCTGCGAGCATGACCAGGCATGACCGCCTGCCACATGAGAACTCCTCCCCAGGATCTGCACTCTTCTGCGCCATGGTGGCGCCATATAATTTCTCACGCGCGACAAGCTGCAAGCCTTCATTTTGAACCTTATAATAAGTATACCGCAAGGTTGGGAGAGACAAATGAAGAAGTGAAGTATCCTAACATAATATTTGGCCCATGCTTGGGAAAGGAATCAGAGATAGGCTTGTTCGGAACGTTCAGATCCATTTGTTATATGTACATATTGGTGTTAATATCGTTCACTGTCACAATTTAAGCTGTATTCTCGACTCCGATTGCACCATTGAAAAACTCGAGCTGCTTTATGAGCTGCCTCCTAATCGTGTCAGCTTGTCTAAACCCATGTCCTTCACCTTGGAACAGCAATAATTCAGATTTAAGGCCCTTGCTCTTGAGCACATCGACCATATCAATCATCTGCGGTGCAGGAACAACAGGATCTTCGGTACCTTGAAGAACCTACAAGGAAAGGCAAAGAATTAACCACCGTCATGGTTTACGAGGCAAGAAGTGATACAAACTAGCAACGGCATCTTGATCTTGTCGACGTTGAATATAGGAGAACGGTCCTTCCATAGCTGAACATTGTCCTTGTATGAGCTGCCCATCAACCGGTCGCAGAGATGGTACTCGAACTTGTGCAGAATATCATCGAGCTTCTTCATGTCCGAAATTCCGTAGAGTGCAGCGCCCGCTGCAAAGGCGTCTGGAAGAGTTGTAGCAGCTTGTAGGGTACTGTATCCTCCTGCGGATCCACCATAGATGCAGGCCCGTTTTGTGTCTGCGAGACCAAGTTTCCCAAGCTCGACCACAGATTGGTGGGCGTCTTGGATATCCAAGATACCCCATTTACCGTGTAGGCTCTCCCTATATCGGATAAGTAACTTCAATAATGTATCAGTGGGAAATATTTCACCTGAAGGCACGACCAAAGCCCGTAGAACCACCATAGTGAACATCAATACTGTTGCCAGTTTAGCTGATTCACAAGCTAACATTAGATAATGATACATACTGCGCCCACCCACGACTGGTCCAAAATTGTCTGAAAAGGTCAAAAAAGATATGCTCCATACCGAAAGGACCACCATGAACTAGAACAGCAATTGGAGGCTTCTCGTCGGGGAGCCCACTGTCATACTTGCTGTTCTTTGGAGGTAGATAAGTGACATAACATGGTCGGTTATCCGGGCTGAGATGCAAGGTATAATATTGAGGAAGAGAGATGTCGTCCAGAGGCAACGGGCTGGGCTCCGAAGGTTTCAGAGGCTTGACGACAGGTGTCCCATCTGTAATCGTAAGCTCGAACAACTCTGGCAATCTGTCGGCTGGCTGTCCAAGAGCCACGACTTTGCTCTTCCCGTCACCATGAAGGAATTGAATATTAGAGTAGGGTGTTTGAACTTCTCTTAATGAACCGCTACACGTGTCGGCAACGTAGAGGATGGGAGCTGGTGTGCCTCTGAATGCAATGAAGGCAACGTGATGCTCGTCAATAGCGCCAGAACCATGACGAGTAAGCCACCATTGAGGTACACCAAACTCTTCTTCAAGCGGTTTTGGGGAGATGGGAGCTGACTTTCCTTTCGTAAAGTCTGCAGAGTCGAACGTAAAAGACCAGGGATTGCAGTATCCACCGACGTCTGTCACGAAGTGAAGACTGTTGTTGGAAGTCCAGCTAGGGTCTTGTGCAACAACCTGCTCATGCTTTCCTCCCACCTGTAAGGACAGGCTAAGTGAAAATTTGCCGTCAGAAGAGATAGTCACTGAGGCAACGTGAACCTCTGAGCTTTGCCATGGAAGCTCAGGGAAGTTCCTACGTTCGTCTATGAGTCAAAATGAGGAATTGTGAAAGAGGAGAACGTTACCATTGCTGCCAGGCGATATGTTTACCATCAGGTGAAAATCGTGCACAACAATAGAAGTCGGCCTCAGTTGCAATTTTCGTGACTGTAGAATCATTGGCATCGATCATGACCAGATAATTAAGTACTTTGGAAGGATGGGGGTCGGTGTGATCCTCCGCAGCTGCCACGATGAGATTGCTGTGTACGGGGTGTACGGTGAAGTCGGCAAACCGAAGAACCTGGCTCTCTAGTGATTGGATTCATCAGAGACATTGCAGTCTATGATGGGGTAACACTCTACCTGGTGTGATGGGGACCGGCTCCTTGTTTAATTCAGCCTTGTAGACGCGATTATCTCCAAAGTTAGAGAAGTACAGAACATCGCCGTGTACGATAGCAGCACCTCCGCCGTACTCGTGCAGTCTTGTGCGGGCATCCCATTCTCTCGAGAATAAGTCTTTGCCGGTAGCAGCATCTACCACAGCCGATCGTCCCCCTTTACGCAGTGTCAGAATTTGGATAACTAAATCTAGGAATGTCTTTACCTTCTTCCGGACGTAGCTGTCCATAGTACACTTTACCCGTCACAAGATCGAGGAGAACATCCTCTATACCTGCAGACAGACTCTGGGATCACAAATAACATTGCATTGTGCTTTCAGCACGTTATGAACACAGTTATCGTTCATGCTTACCTGGGCGGCTGCCTTCTCTGCAGTGATATCGGATTTCCATGTTCCGTACGGAGCAATACGATTGGATGTCATGTTGGACGGTCTGCAATGAGTCCTCGTTGGCGACACTAGTATACTATTTCTACCAGTCAACGGGAATCCGAGTAGCACACCTTTTGGGACACTTCTGGGAACAAACCCTAATATCCGCCGCCCGTTGACTCCTTCGTAAGGTTCTGATTCATCTGTTGACAGAGGGACCTATATTCAGACCAGCGGTCTGTTACACCGTATGACGTGCGAAGGGATCGTCCATTCTTATCATAAGATTGACCACCGGACCATATGGAAGGGACGTTCGTGTTTACGGGATGATGGAGGAAGCAGGGTGATTGATGGAAGATAGCGATTCGAAAGCATCCGGGTTGGTCTTCAGGATCGCCAGCAGACGTGCTGTTATTAAATGATGACTGTCTGTCAAAACGCCACAAAGGATCCGGTAAACTATAGTCTGCCAGACGGTGTGGGATGAAAGCCTTCGGAGATAGATATTCTCCGCCGAGCGGAATTGCCAATAAAAACTTGAACATTATCAAGTAGACAGTCGGAGCAGAAGAGAAAACTTGGATAAACATGATGAGGGAGAGCAGAGAAGAACAGTGGTGTTGATTGGTTGCAGTACTTACTTCTGAAAGTGTAATGTACTATCTCACGGTAAGACGGGGTCCACCCACTCGCAGTTTCGAAAATGATACATAATGTAAGATAGCACGTAAAAAGATCATTACTGTAGTACACTGTGGGAGCAGAGATCAAGTACGTAAAACACAAATATTACAAGCAACTACTAGAATCATACAGCTTCTGGTTTGGTTTCCGGCTTCGCCCAAATTGTAGAGGTACCGTTGGACGAACTGAAACCAGAACCTTTACCAGAGTTCTTTAGCCCTTGCTTGGTATTAGCAACATCTGAATCAGCATCTGTCTCACTAGCACCGCTGCGAGTCCAAGCATTCTGATCGAACGCCATAGTCGTTTGGAATGCCGTGGTGGGCGAGGTGGTTGTCCAAGCACGTCCCTGGGCGACCCGATAAATAATGAGATAATTGGCTATGACCTTTCCGGCGAAAGAGACATCAGTTTGGGATACACGCTAAATGGGGCAAATTTCTATTTACCTGTGCAGCTGGGTTGAGGGCCAAAAATATCTGACTGATAGGATGCATGAGACCGTATGAGATAAGGAGCGGGATTGACATGAGGGAGTATAACGCGGCCGATTCCACAAACATAGAGGAAAGGGAACTGTAATGTCCACCGTAGGCCTCGCCGAACATTCTCCTGCCCTTGTTCCTAGTCGCAAACATTTGTCCGACGATCATTGCAGTCAGAACGATGTTCATCCCCAGCGAGATTGTGTAGGATGAAAGGTTCAGGTTGCCTTCTGTAGAGCTAAAAAATCCTGCCGTAGGATCTGCGGAGATGTCGATAGATATAATAGCAAGTGCTAGGAAAAGGCTCGTCAATGGCATAGCCCAGCGACCGTCAATCTTGAGGCTCACCAACGGAAGCCAATAACATGAAGAAAGGAAGGATCAGGAAGAACGTTGATTTAGGACCAATACACGCAAACCAGACAACCCGACAACGCCATAGCTAGATGAAACTGTACATCAGTTCCTTTGTACTAAAGCAATGATGGATTTGGTCGGTACTCGCCAGCAATGCATCGCACATGATGTTACTCATGAAGTAGGCCACCTCAGACACGATATTAAACCATGCCGTGCCTGAAGTTTGTACATAGGCCCACGGGCCACCGGGGTAGTTACGTCTATCGATGTACACTTGCTGCAAGCCGAACGCGTTCACAGCGGTGAAGATGCAGTTCAGAACGCAGAGTAATGTGATAAACCCCATAAGGAAATAAATGAACGCAGATTTCTGTTTCCTGTTCAACAGGGCCTGCAAAGCAATGAAATACACGATAAACTGGATGCCTGTAATACGGGACTCGTCAGACTAAATGGTTATTTTGATAACATTTCCAAATGTAGTCACCAAACCCTACACCGGTAAGATAGCCGGCTGCCATCCACGTTTTCTCCCAGAAGATATCTGTGGAGGTTTCATCGATGGGGCCCCAGTTAGTTGAGTTACTCTGGTCCATGAGTAAAGGAGGTTATGGGGAATGCTAAGTAAATGTGGATAAGGACCGCAACCGTGAGACGGTAGAGTTTTAAACATTTTACTAGAAAGACGTATGTCCGCACGTGTTCTACCGACGACACTGGCTCGACGTCTATGCGAACGACATTTGGAGTCATGGGAGCCCAATCAGCTCTATCAGGTCAATTGGAAGGCGCTACAAATGATGCTGTTCCGAGGAAGTTCTCATGTACATCAAACTTACTCCGTTCAGTGCGTTTTCCTATCGTGATCCACTTGATGTCCCGCATAGATGCCGTACAGCATTGGACGGTTTTAAAATAACTGAGACCAGTGACTGGTCCATGCCTGGTCGTGAAGCAATGAAGCCCGAGATTTCAGCACCATTTCCTGGGATTGCCAATTAATCATGACGTTTCTTCCGTCCTGTTCCTGTAAATGGCTTGTCAGTGTCTAGATAGCGAGAGCATGATTGCTGCATCCTTGATTCTCGGGGCAAAGATAACGAGAGTATGCCAATTCTCAGGGCAAGATGTTCCGGGCGATCAAAAGTTGATCGATGATCAAGAGCAGACTGTTATCCATTTTTGGAAAGGCTTCGTGGCGCGGGAACATACACGTGCCAGTTTTGGCTTTTCCGATTACAGTACGCCAGCCTACGGTTCAAACTCAGGTTAGTAATGTAAACCTTTAGACAAAGCGTAAGAAAGGTGACCTGCTATTACTTCAAATTCTAAACTTAGAATCACAGTACTTCTAAGTGCTCTATACCGGTCACGCTGTCAACTGTCTCAACCTCCTGATGTGCAACGTCAAATGTCGAACAAGCAGTACCATGCGCGCAGTTTATGGCATACATGTAAGTATAAGACATCACTACACGAATCAGGGAACACATCTTATGAGCATCTTCTCGCACAACGCCAAACCGTGGCTGTTCGCAGAAAAATCTCTATTCTATCAGACGCACCTTCCTTCAGGCAACAGTTTGCCAGAGTAAGACAAACGTAATATCAAGCCTGAGATCTGAGAGGTCGACGTTCAACGTTCAAGTATAACCTATCAACTTACTTCTTCGTTGTCCAGCGGCTGCAAAGCTTAGTTTCAATTCTGGAAATCCGAAGGCATCAATTCAGCATTTGGATGTCGATAGCCAGAAATCTTTCGGGTGCAATAAAGTATGGATCAGCTGTCCACCGTCCGCGTGTGTCCTCCGTTTTGTACCCTCTAGTCTTTTCTTTCTCATCACCGTAAATATCTCCTTCCCTTGACACGATATTTGAAGGCATTACGGTACAGTAATCCGCCTTTGAGGCACTCATTTTTTTGACCATGATTACCTCCTTGTTCTATGCCTCCGCGTTCCTAAACGGAGTGCTGCTACTAGGTACAATATATAGACGAGGGTACATTCCATCGCAGGCCAGCCTAAGCTACTGTAAGTAGTCTCCCTCACCTTGAAATCGAGTGATTTAATCTTTCTGTAGCATGGATTGGCTATGACTATCCTTTCGAAATGCCCACAGGACCCATTCCTACAGTCGAGATGACTTTCCAAGAGTCAACCCGTTTTGACCTCTCTAAAAACGATTCTCCGTCCAATTGGGAAACTCTAATCTCCAACACGTATGGCGTTGGGTATCTCCATCTCGGTCCATTTTGGCATCGTTTCCACTCCGCCGCTCATCATTCCTTGCATTGCGTGAACATCTTCGCGTCGGGGGCTCGTCATAACGATCCTTTTTTACATCATTTGGACCACTGTCTCATGTACATGCGACAGATGTTTATGTGTAATGCAGATATGACCCTGGAACCTGGCGATGCATTCGCGAAAAATCTCACGTTAGACCGTATGGGGGTCACTCGACAGTGTAGGGATTGGGGGATGATTGATACCTGGATGACGAAAAAGTTTCGAGAGTGGCTTGAACTTAATGGGGTGTCATGATTTCTTCTAATCCTTGGATTATTTTCCTCCATGACATTAAAATACGATTTTATACGATTATCTGTCAATTAACCCAATATATTGTTGATATTGCTCATGATTCTTCTCCGCCTCTTGCCAAATAACCTCCCAATCCATACACATCCTATCGAATCCATTGATCAACGGCTTATCAGGTATCTGCTCTTCTCGCATGTCCATCTGACAAAGTATGGACTCCCTGAGGTAGTTCAGGCAATGAGCGACTAATGGGGATGAGGTCGACGGAAATTCGGAGTCTCCAGCATGGTATCGTCGGATGATGTTTAGGCATTGTAGTTGGTGGAAGACGGCAACGGTATATGTTGAAACTGAACCATCGAGATGACCTTCTCGGATGAGGTGCTCGCCAGATGGTAGCATATGATTCCAGCCGTCCTGATTAGCACCGTATAGTGCGGATCTTCTGACAAAGTGCATGGTAACTTTATCGAGATCGGAAGGAGACCATTTGCCATGTAGGCACGCTACATGTAGAGTGAGATAAAGACAAGGACGAAAGCTATCAATATTTTTGAGATACCAACTTGTGCAGAAGCGTATGTCTAAGGAACGCCAAAATGGCAGTGGGACCGAAAAGAGACCAATAAGTATGCAGAAGAACACCAGCGTAAAACACCGCAATCGTTGATCGCGATTCGGGCTTGAAGTTAGCAAGTGCGAGGCTTTAGACATCTGGAGCTGGGACGGATGGAAAGATGGAGCACCAGGTCAACGAGGTGTCCCAATACCAATCCGCAGAGCTGCGATAGCTGTTAAAGTCGGTATACCAGTAGGTCAAGCGGACCTCCGAACCGGACTACAAATAGACCTACACTATCAAAGAAGGACAAAGCACGATGGGTTTATTACTTACTACAAACGTCTCGATGCAGATAAGAGTTATTGTTTTTGAGCTTCGGTGTGGAGCATAACTCAAACCTATCAGGACGAGTGCATTCTCCGACCCAAGCGATATATTACAGAACGTCCTAGACATCCGTGTCGCACGAGTGACCGAAGCAAGTGTACGGGAGCAATTGAACTAGACTTCCTGAGCGGTGAGGCTATCTGATTAGAAGCCAGAAGGGTGGAGGAGGAAATCCATCTTCGAGATTCAGTACAAACAATATGTCATTTTGAACTCAGAACCCCATGGTGTAAACAGTCGGTCTGGGATTATATGTCTGTGTATGGAGATACGCGACCCATGAACGTATCGATCCGGACTCTATATAAGGCTTGTTCAAGTAAGATTGAGTAGCATGTCGAAATACTTCGAGCCTACTTGTCATGAAAGCTTTTTTCGCAATTATCCTCTTCGCCATGACTAGTGTCATGTCAACACCTATTAGCCCCCGCGCTAGTGACTGCGGTAAGCATAACGGTTTCACTGAAGATACAAATCTGCTTATCGTGTACGATATACAGAGGCAATGGTGAAAAGGGCCGAGTCTACCGACGCCATGAGGCTTGCACAAGTCGGCGGGATGAGTAAGTTCTTCCATCGAAGGTCAACTGACAAAGCCTCTTAATATGTTGAAACCATAGGCAAAGATGATATTCTGAAGGAGGCGTGTGGCCTCGCAGTCATGTCCTGAAGACCCATCCGATAGAGGCGAACTAAACGATAATCGATTTTGACGATCTCCTATACTTGTACCATATTTGATTCGCCCTTGATATGCTATGTGTGGAATTCGAAGATCTTGGGAAGACAAATTTTCTATCTGAATCTTTATCTGTGAGCAAAATGGTATCGCAGCAGTATAAATGGACAGGAGACCAAGTTGAACCTCGTCGACCCTTATCACTATGAGAACATTCTTCCTCGTTTACTTCTGCGCTTTGGGATACGCTGTGGCAGTTCCGCTTGTCCGCCGAGACAGCGCGAGTAGCTGTGGTGAGCATCGTCTAAAAGTCGAAGTCATTACCGTCGATAAACTGACTAGTTGTTGATCAACAAATAGAAGCGATGTCAGTGAGAAATGATGATACTTCTAATGCCATCCCCAGTAATTCGACTTATCTTCACGACCCCGCCTTAGCAATATTGACAGTTTGTGGATGTGCAGATCGGAAGGTTATGAGTGTACGTGGGATGAGTTCCTCACACATAGGCGATATGAGTATGTGTTTTACGTCAATTGAATTCGAACCACTAAGGCATACCCTTCCAATAGGCAAAGACGAGATCCTGAAAGAGGCGTGTGGGTCTGAAGTGACATCGTGACTGGCTGGGTAGCACTGACTCGGAGGACGCTGCACGTAGGCATCCAATCCTTCCACCGGTTGGAGATCTATAACACATAGTTAGTGAAGAGTTGTTGTGGTAGATGTCGTCATATTATTAGCTAAAAAAATGTAGTTTTTGACATATGGTATGGAGAGTGCATGCATACGGAGTATGGTTATGTGACATACTAATACTATATGTCATTGTCGATAGTAATCGTCAGTTTCTCAAAATGATGTAGTCCGGCGTTTCCCGGGGCGCCTATATTACCGTAGCGTCAAGTTAGAAGTCCGCTGTAGGAATTAAGTGACACTCGGTGGGAGCAATGACATTGAGTGGGAGGAAATCTTCAAGCTTCAGTGCTCAGCGCTCAGCGCTCAGTACCAGTGGACACTAGGCCTATGTCTCTGAAGTGGGACTTAGGTGGTGTCCAGCGGACCTTCAATCTCTGTAGGGAGAATGGGGGCGGCATCCCTTCGGCCATCATATTGCCGTCGGCACGAGCACGTGAGCTCAACGCGACTTGAAGCTTAAGCACATCCGTACACCTATATATGTACTTATTGATCTCTCCCTCTCTCCTCGACGAGTCTTGTCACTATCGGCCCTCTCACTCAGGCAGCCTATCTTGAAAATCTTATCCATGAAAAATGCCCTCTGTCTAATGTCCGAGACTTTCGACTACAGCATGGACTAGATCTCGTGCTAGGAACGGACTTACTTCTAGTGATTGCACCTGGGATGGGCAAGACCGTTGTCTTACTGCCACCCCTCCTCTATGCTCAATCTATCGGACAGAAAGGAATCGCACTGGTGGTCGCGCCATCAAAGTTTTTAACTGAACAGCAAGTAAGTGTTAAATTATTTTCGTATGCAACAACCTGACCGTCCAAACGCACATAGGCTGCAACTTTTTGCAGAGCGGGTGTATACGCGCAAGAAATCAACGAAGATAGCTTACGAACTGCGCACACCGTTGATAGTCGCAACCTTTCTAAGGAGATTGTCGAACATCATGGTGTTCGAAGCATCGTGGTCACCCCTTGGATGCTTCTAGCGTTCGCCCTCAGTGTTATGTCGATCAACCCACAATCTGTGAACTCCCAAATAAGATAGTGCCTAGTTGATGAAATCCACCTCACCAGCGAGGTAGACAATGTTTTCTCCCCGTCTATCTTGCTATTAAACACCTCCGTCTACGTCTACACTCCTCGACACTCTGGGCAGCAGTCACTGGTACGGCATCTCCTGTGGAGGCGTTGACAATTGCCAATGCGAGTCTTTTGGCTTTATACCTAGCATGTACAATAATGCGTGCTACTCCGTGGTCCACCCCAAGCTCAAATCCATCATTCATTTCCACATTTCCCTATTACTAGACTCGAGCTTCATGATCTTGACATTTTCATTCCTTTCGGCATGCGCTCACTCGCAAAGATTTTGTTTTCCTTGATGTCCTGCGAGGGGCATTGTAGAAACTGAGTAACCTATAGATTACTCACACTTCCATCCGTACCCAATGCCGGCAGTCTGCTCCATCTCGGGAGAGAACCTATGTGATCCATATTAGGATTTGCAGACACCCACATCTACAACACTAAACTCAGTCTCATCCGTCACACAGTCATCTTCAACCAATCTATATCGTATATCAATACCGTTACAGTCTTATTAATACGAGTTGTAGCCTTACTTTTAGAAAATTCCATTGCGCCAGAGGTGTAATATCACTTGAGAGTCAGCAAATGTCGGGACATTATTCTGAGGTAAGAAGAGTCTGTGAGAGTTCGCCGGTTACTATGTAACAAAAATATAAAGAACGAGAGTAAGAGGAGTCCCGAGCTCAGACTATTGCTTCTCCTTGAACGCTTCACACCGAGTCCGTGCCTTCAGCGCGTCTACACAGGCGTCTAATTTCAGACTCCGCTGGACACCACCTGAGTCCCACTTCAGAGACGTCAGCCTCTATTGCAGGGTGAACGATTGTCTTCATCCTGGATTGACGCTGTAGCTGAGCCTAAGTGGACACACAATATTTGGTTGCTGTGTTTTAGTACTTAGTACTGGATAGAACTTGAAATCCTTTGTATTTTGAATCATAGCTTGAATCCACAAACCGATCGATCAAAATTCGCATCGCCGTGACACTCGGGTCGTTTCATCACACCAGCAGTAGCTACCACCATGTCCAGCGACGGAATGACCAACACTACGAATGATACCCCTACCTATGTTTACAAGTTAATCTCATCTACAGCCACACCACCTTCTCCCCTCCCCTCCAAACTCCCCGTCAGCTCACTAGACCAAAACGACGATTTCATCCATCTATCCACCTCTCGTCAAGTGGCTAGAACACTCAAACGATATTTCAAAGACGAACCTCACGCATACATCCTACGCATACCGTATGAGCTGATCAAGAAGGATGTCAAATGGGAGGATCCCAGGGGTCAGGCTCCGGGGGTCATAGGTGCAGAGGATGTGTTTCCTCACCTGTACAATGGACTGAAGGTGGGGAAGGACGAGATTGAGAGCGTGCAACGTTGGGAGAATAAAAAAGATGGTGAAGGTTGGGATGCAGCACTGAGAAAGGCTGAAGGCTGGCTGGTTTACTGATTGTTGAAAAGTCAAGGCAGAGGATGAGGATGTTGTATGGGTATATCATGAAATGTATACGAAGTCCTTGTAGCAAAGCTGATATACAATGAAAACAATTATCGAGGAATGCATAGTCTATATGTCTAAATAGACCGATCCATACTTCCCAATAAGAGAAAAGGAGAAGAACCCGCTATACAGCAGGCAGATAGCATCACTACGTGGATAGAAGCCTACGCTTCCTTAGCAGGAGGGTATCCAACTGTCGTATTCCATTCTGCTCCAGGAGGGAGCTGCCAGTCGCCATAGCATCCCCACTCCCAATCTGTTGTCCGGATCATCTCCTTCTGCGCCTCAATGAACGTAGAAACAGGACACATCCCATCTTTCTGTTCTGGGCAGCCCTTCAGGGACGTCAACGGAGCAACACCGTCGTTGATGACAATACGGATCTGGGGGTCTGGTGAAGCGGAACATGAAAGCACTGAGGATGCGATATTAGATTAATTATTCATGAATGTTCTTGGAGGAGAAAAGAAAAGACGAACATTGGAATTGGACATTGGTAGCAAACGGTGCAAGGTGAGAAACCTTAAACTTTCGATGTTCCGGAATGTGGGTGGCAGGGAGAGGACCATCAGCGGCGAAGTTAGTCAAGTTCAAGGCAGTAAGGACTAAAGAAAACGAGTTCAACGGCATGTCCATAATAAAACAATCATACGTTGCTCACCGTTGAGGACAACAACTTCATGGGTGGCGTCGACATACAAACTCTGACCAAGAGGGAATGTCACAGGATTGTCGTTCAAGGTCGAGTTAGTGGAGGAGTTGTGGACAGCAATGGGAGTGTGAGTCAAACGAGCGATAAGCTCCTGGACATATCCGATACCTTGGACCCGAGCAACAGGAGAGCCGAAGCCAGAGTCGTACCAGAAGAAAAGATCAAGACTATATAAATATTAAGTATGTCGATGCAGACGTGGCATGTACAATGGATGCTTACGCATAGTTGAAACCCTTCCACTCTTCCTCTGTGAAAAGTTCACAGAATTTCGAATATCCGATAGCAACAGTCTGTGTACCCAGCAACCATTAGGAAATATCGTCCAATACGAATATGAAGGTATAAATACGTTACCTCATATGCACAAAGCTGCTGCATCGTGAAAACATCTTCAATGCTGAGGCTGTAACCTTCGAGTTGCGGGGCCAAACGAGCGTGTGCAGCGGCCAGATATCTTTGAGCCCATTCACGAACATAAAACAAGGAACGATTTGACTTTCCGGATGTCTCTGCATTCGGACATCTAAAGGCATGGGCGTATGGTTAGTGGGAAGCAGAAATACGAATAAAATGGTGAACTCACGTCTTGTAAGGAGCGAGGGTGTTATTGAACTATTTGACGTGACGTGTGTAAATATTAACGTGTTTTCTCCGAATCATACAAATACTTACCCCTTTCTCTTCGATTGTGATACTCTGTTGATATTGGCCTTCGAATGGATATCCGAAGAAACCAATCGCAAAGTTCAGCGCGGAAGCTAACATACGATCCCTATAGGGGTGGCAACGATAAGACAAGGCAGAAGTAAAAGATAATATAATGCTTACTGGGATTCAGTACGGAACACTGGAAGGGTGTTCGTTTCGGTGAAGTTCTACAATTGGATTTTAGCAACGTTGTGGCCACCAACGTGCGTGAATATTACCTGGAGGAGATAACCGTATTTGATACGCATAGATACACCAAGGTCAACTGTGATAGTGGTTATGGGTATGGTTGTGAAATCCGGAAGGCAACGTGTACTCACAGAGTTGTTGCCGTCCGAATGGTGTAAGGACTGGAATGACATTATGAATACGCGTAGTCTCAGGCCACCTCAGACTGTAATAACCCACCTTCTTCGCCCAGCTTGTAAGTCCTGTATTTAATGCTTAATTTCGAACGTGGTTTCATGATGCCTACTTTGACACTTACCAATCGTTCATGAAACTCAAAGGACCTTTGCCGGTCCACTTGGCGGCATTATTGTGCAAACGAGATGAGAAGTTGGCAGGACCACCGTACGATGCTGGTAGTTGCCAGTTGATGTTTAGTTAATGATTGTACTATAATAGAATCAGGAAACGACTCACCATAACCTGTGGGGTAACGAGCACCGTGTCTATGCAACAAATGGAGGCCAGTTACACGACAGCCCTCGGGTGCTTCGGGACTCGAGTCAAGACCAAAAGAGCCTCTTTCCACGCTGAACCAAGGAGACAAGTTACCCCAGTGCTTGAAAAGGTCAAACTGACTGGATGACGAAGAGTTGTGGGATTCGAATGACGGTGCTACGAGATGCGGAGCGCCGGTGTGCAATGGGTATGATGGAGCAGTTTGAATGAGAGCAGGTTCTGCACCAGTCGGTGTAGGACCAGCATGGCCCACCGATGTTGGGAATAAAGAAGGGAATGCATTGGTTGGTTTCGAAGGAGGGAAACGATGGACTTCAGTAGAACCAGCCGATGGAGATGCGAGACGTCCAAGAGACGATGCTGAAGGAGCACCTTTCGAGACAGAGCAAGCAATAACTTGTACAGCCAGACAAGCCGCAACACCGCCTATAAACGAGAGTATGATCTGCACAAGTGGGCGTGAACACAATGCAGCACAACGACCCCGTGGTTTTGTCTCTTGGGACACATGGCCTGGTTCCTTCGGGGATGATGGGAGTAAGGCTTGGCGTTCTTCGTGACCTGTTTCCACCGATTTGTATCCCGTGGATTCAAGGTCATCTTCGTAGGAACCCATGTTGACCTAGTGTTGCAGTCAACGTGAGTCGGATGTAGAAGTCGAGCGCTTCTGCTAAAGCGTTCAGTATGTCCTCTCGGACATTGCCGAATTATGATATGATATGATGACACCTGTATGTTACAACTTGAAGTTAGCTCTTCGAAAAAAACCATGCCTTACCAATATCTTATTTTCTTCGCTGCTCATATTCTCTGACAATCAAGCTCGGAGAAGTTTAGACTTTTACCGAGGACCGAGGACTCCTCTGAACGGAATGTGGAAGAACCATTCACTCACACTCGACCATGACGTTTTCACAAGGGTGTCTTCAAAAAAGACGCCCCGGTAACTGTAACTGGTCAAGTTCACCCGGTTCTCTTCAGTGAAAAGTGAAAAACACCCAGGTTGAGCCAGAGGCTCCCCAAACTTCCACGACCACGCAGAACCATGCAGTCATGATGCTCAGATGTTCCCCAATGTTCTACCCACATCCCCGGCTCTCTTGCGCAATTTTCTTGGTCAGCCACCATTTCTTACCAAGAAGTTTCTAATCTCCCAGTGCTCGGGTGGAATATATAAAGATCATGTACTGAGATCTTCCATATTAACCCCTACTCCTTAACAATGTCACCAGTTACAAATGCTCGTGTTCTCTTTAACGAAATCCCTCAAGGTGCGTTGCCTCACGAAACGCTTGAACGATGCTCTAACTTTATGCAGGTTATCCCGACCCTAACAAGACCGTAGTTTACGATGATTCACAAACCATTGATCTTGATACTGTTGCCCTTGATGGCGGCGTCCTCGTTAAGGTCCTAGTCCTCTCCATTGATCCCTACATGAGGGGAAAGATGAGACATCCGGATGTGAAGAGTTACAGCGTAGGGCTTCATCTCACTCCCTCGTGCCAAAGCAGTTTCTCACTTTCTGGCTATACTAGCCCCCTTTCATCGTTGGCGAGCCCATCTCTAACTTCGCTGTCGGCCTGGTCATTCGCTCGGAGAACCCTAACTTCAAAGTAGGAGATCATGTGTCCACATTTGCTCGTGAGTACCATTCTCCGCCCGCACGATCGCCCAATTATTGATAAACTGTATCACTCAGCATTCCAGGAGTACGTCGTCTACAAAGACGCAGCTTATTTGCGTGTCCTCGAGAACAAGGAAAATCTCCCTTGGTCTGCCTATGTCGGTGTCGCAGGAATGCCAGGTTCGTGTATTTTTGATGATGAAATGGTTATAAGATTTGTTGAACCCCGAATGTAGGACGAACTGCATACCATGCTTGGAAGGAGTACTCAAGCGCGAAGAAGGGCGAAATTGTCTTTGTAACAGCAGGAGCAGGACCCGTTGGGTCGGCTGTCATCCAAATCGCTAAAGCCGAAGGATTGAAGGTCATCGCGTCCGCTGGCTCTGAGGAGAAGGTCGCATTCCTCAAATCAATCGGTGCCGACGTTGCCTTCAACTACAAGACGGCCAATACCTCAGAGATTCTGTCAGAAGCAGGACCTATTGATATGTTAGCGAACATTCCACCTAGATGCGAATCGACCATTACTGACAAGATTTCTTTTCTAGTTATTGGGATAATGTCGGTGGTGAAACGCTCGAAGCCGCCTTGGCAAACGCTAATCATGGCGCTCGCTTCATCGAATGTGGCATGATCTCTGCATACAACTCTACACCATACTTCATCAAGAACCTCATCAACATCGTTGGCCGGGAGCTCAAGATTTTTGGTTTTATTGTCAGCACGCTCGCTTCCAAGTATGACGAGGCCTTCTACAAGGAGTTCCCTCAAAGGATTGCTAACGGAGAGATCAAATACCTTGAGGACGCTAAGCAAGGCTTGAAAGAGACCGGTCAAGCCATTTATGAAGTTCAAAAAGGGTTGAACAAAGGAAAGAGTGTTATTGTAGTTGCATCGGAGTAGATCATGTTTTGTTTTGGGGGCACAATACCTGTAATGTTACACAAGAGTTCAAACTTCTACCACTTTCGAGACCATCAATGCATCACGGCTGGCACTACATTGCCAAATCTTTATCTGCAAGGGGGATGACGTCATCATTATACTGACGCCAGACCTTCAGGTTTTCCACCGGACCACCACAGACTCGAATTCGCAGTGACAATATTTCTGAAAGTCTTCTCTGGCCCCTTGACCCATAACACCCAGGTCACAGGCTCTACATATCCCAACGACGCGTACGAAGGTTGATAATATCCTGCAAAGAAAACAGAAAGAAACCTCATTCAACAAGATTCTCATACCACGAAGAAACACCTACATGTAATCGTCTTTTAATCTCTGTATCGAGTTGAGGGCGTTTGGCTAAGTGTTTCATCCGAGCGAATACGGCATCTAAAATGTTAGCATTTCTTGGAATGTCAACTCGACCGCCGACAGTTGACAGTAATACACAAAGCGACACGATATCTGTCTCGTCCGGGTCACCGACGCATTCCAGGGGCTTTTGCACGTACTCGTGCAGGATTATCTTCTCCGTCATGCGCCGCACCAGAAACATCTCGCCCGCAAATTTAGCCAAAAGAACTCGTGGACTCGATTCGATACTCTCTTTAGAAGGGTTCTCTTCGGGATTGGTAACGATCAGAGCATCGAAAGCATTGGCATGACCTTTCCCCTTTCTAGCTGCGTTTTTGGGATAGGGTGGCTTGTGAAGATTCCACCGGTCCTTACATCCCTTCATGATGTACCTTCGAAGGACTCGACTACCACTCATGAATTTGCCTTGGGCATTACGGACGTCGCTTCGCATGAGAGGATTGATGTTGTTCATTACCTTGTCGTACAAACGAGCGCAGATCTCTGTGTAGGCCTCAGAGGAAATCGCGCGCTCGATAATAGACAAGGCAATATGGTTGGCGGCATCTTCAGTGATCAATGATCCACTTTGATTTACATGCTCGACAATTTCATCGGAGCAAACGTCGAAGTTTTCCGCGGTGAGCGTCTTCACCAATGATTCTACTGTCCGCGACGTATCCAACGGTTGCTGGGAGCTTGCGGTAGATTCTAGAGATCTACCGGCGGTATCGACGCTAGGATTGTTATCGGTAGGTAGGTTGTTAGTCTGATTTTCTCCTTTCCTAGCGTGATCGGTAGGCCGACGTCCTGACAGCTCGCCAGACTTGACTTTACCCAGAGTCGATGTAATGTGAGGTTGGGTTTTACCTCGCTCAGTGGATGATGCAACGATGCGAAGCTGTTCTAGCTGTTCTAGGGGAGGGAGATCATCCGGTTTGTTTGTGCATATCGGTCTAAATTGAAGGAGGAATGTACGGCCATAACTGATGTTTACTAGTTAGATTATGAGAAGACGAGAAAACACATAGATCGCATACCACAAAGGTCGAGAGTTGAACTTGATGCATGGATATTCTATTCCTTGTGGGTAAGATACTGCTCGAAAATCGGCGATCATGCGAGCGTTGGCCAACGCCGAACGATTTGCATCCGATTGTTGGGATGATATTGCGCGAGATCGACGGATGTTCTCTACGATCGCATGTTCGTGCTCCTTCCAAGCTCTCAGGCTTTCCTCCGAATATCTGTTCTGTGACATCGTTGCACGATGGTGTCAAAACTCCTGAGAACAGTGAGCAGAGCGAAACGACTGGTTCGATGGCGTACGATACCGTACCTCGTGGGGCGTCTGGTCATGCCTCGTGTTGACTCAACGAAGGTTTTGGGAGCCCAAGCCGGATGGCAAGGAAGCGGCCCTGTATTACCCATAGGCTTTCGATTTGGCCTTCACAAGCAAATGACTATCGCTGCAAATAGTCACCTCGGTGGTGTAGCTCACTGTAATAATGTGAAGTTGGTATAAACAATATTATCAATTAAGGCTGACAGGACTGACGATGTATAGCACCTGACATAGGATGACTCGACGAAGTGTAGACGGACGGTCATGGCGACGAAGCAAACAACCTGTGAGTTGATACTGTGGATTATTATCTGAAACGTTGGGTGTCGCACGCCGGTCGAAAGTTCTCATAGTAGTGTCGGTGGGTAGAAAGCCCATAGTCCTGTCAAGTTTGCTGCGCGGCCGGCACGAGGTTCGAATCATGAGAGGGTGGACGACCCGGTTATGCGGTGCTGGGGATTTTATTCACTGAGATGATATTGTTGGATACAGGGATTGTATTCTTAACAACCAAGGCAGATACTCTGGAGCTGCGAGACAGTTCAAGGGTGATCGTAGTAGGAAATGGGAACCTGGTCGTTACTCGTGAATCGAAGCTTGACGCGTGGCGGGGACACATTTGTGCCAGACTCTAGATAAATTTCGTCGCAACGGATTCTTGACCTGGACGCTTCAGCTCACGTCTCGATCTGTCGCCCCTCTTAGTGGATTTGAACGTTGAGCAGCAGGTTGGGGTAGTCATTCTCACTAGGTAGGGGTGACCCAGAACTTTCGGGGCTCGGTCTCAGGTTTAGTCAACAGGTTCACTTCTACTCTGACTAATCTATGACATAGGGAAACTTGAGTAAGTCCTGACCCTCGTCGAAAAACGGCCCCGAGTTGACAATGTTTCGCCGTTCCGTATTCAGCCTGTTGAAATTCTTGTTTGTATTGCTGCCTTAGCCTGTGTGTCGCTCTCCCCTCGGGAGCCAATGACACGTTCTTGGCAGTGATGGTTACAGATATATCTTGCAAAATCCTGAAGTTCGGTTTTGAGCGATGCGTGATAGAAGTTCCGGCCCCTGCATACTGCACAGAATTGCTACCAAATGGAGGAACGCCTCGAGTGTGTGCTACTTGACTCTCTCACTGTGATGTTTTGATGATGGCATGTACACGCCGTAGGAGGAGCTGTTTGGTCGACTGTTACCCCGTCATATCATTTGAGAAAAAGAAGGATACCTCGCCATAAAATGGACATCTAAACTGCCTTCTGGATCAAGATCATGACAATCAGGTAGCGATTACCACCCTCCTGCTCCATGATGAGTTGCAATCTTTTTTCTATTGAAAGACCAAATGTCGAGACTAAATTTGATCATTTTCCGAATCACATCCCAAAGAGCATAATCCTCCACGATCATGAATAGGGGACTTGTACCGTCTAGCCCTGGTATACCACCCTTTCTGGGCTTCACCTACAGCTGTAGGTCTGTCATGATGTTGTAAGGTTGGAACACGGTATGCGAAGCTTTACAATTTAGGCACTATCCAATCGCAATTCCGATCAAAGCCGTTCTGCTCGATCGTCGTATACTCTAATATACTGGGTAGTATAACTTGCACAGCATATGCCACGGGCGGGGGGATCTAGCTCCTTTTACCCGGTATCTCGATAGGGTGAGGTTCCTGCTCGGCAGACAGTCTTCCTGTGTTGTCGCTGTGTCGTATTCAAAGGCAATGTTCAAGCCACGCGAGTTCTCCGCCCGCCAGGGGTATGATCTCTACTTCGAGTGTGGGAGGTGCAACCATCAATCGTCTCGAAGCCATGTGCTTCCAATTAGTCTCGCGAATGTGATGTTGTACAGGAAACCGGTGGTAAGGATTGAGATGTTGACCGGAATTTCCCGACCTTCTTTGACATTCCGAGTTAACTATCCATCTAAAAGTTCTATAATTACGGAACTAAATGTGGATGTCAGGACAAATGGAGAAAATGTTCGAGAGAGAGCCACGAAAGGACTTCCTATCACCGAGGGATCGAGGCTGGAAAGAATGAAGACAAAGGATTAGTTTACCATGACGTTCTGAACCGAGAACGTGTCCGGAATCAGGTGTCCCCGGCAGTCGACATTCGACGACCAACGGATACCTTTCTATTTTTGTCAGCTTACGCTTTTGCGTTTACTGAGCCTATAGGCTCAGGAAGCGGCCGTCGGAAATGGTAAAGATTTGAACGGCTATGGACGGGGATCCATGCGGAGCAGTCTAGAAGTGAATAATTGAGGAGATCATCCTGAAGTATATCGGCATACCGATACACCGCCATATGCATCATATGCTAGCGTGGCTCAGCATTTGAATATCAAACCAAAAACCGCTCGACCAATTATGAAGTCACCGGACAATTTAAGAAAGGGGAAGGATAATGGTATCGGCGGTGATAATGATTGTCTATTCAGTTCGGTGAGGAAAACAGTAATTGCGTATCTTAAATATTATGCATTGACATGTGAGAGTAAGGGGTTGAAGCCTTGAAAAGCAGTGTCCATGAAAAGATGACAGCATAGCAGGGTATGTAGCGTAAAATGAGTAAAGATGCATATGAACGCATGACTTGTTGAAGCCATTGTGAGACTGTAACTGGTGGGCAGGCCACACTAATGTGAGGGTACTGGAGTGAGGAAGTGGAATGGCTCCATACGTGAGTCATTTGCCTTTCGAACTTGCATCACTGTGACAGAGGAAGTTAGAGATGCAGAAAATGGAAACAGAATAATACGGTGAGCTCACCTGTTAATCTCGATTTGGCATTGACTTTGGCCATCTGCTCGATGAGTTCTTTCAGAACTGTACGCATGTAGCCTGTACTAGCACATAATGCCATGTTCTGCCACAATGCCCTCTGTTGAATATATTTATTATCCTCGATTATCATGATTCTTGCGGAAGCCGTTAGAAGAATCTATTCGTCCATTATTTGAGATTTCATGGTTTGAATGTAGATAACACTTACCAGTACAAATGGCTCCGCATGCAAGGTGAAGTCACCTGGTAGCTCGGGGTGGTCAAGGTACAACACCTTGAAAGCAGCAATGATTGCTTTGCTTGCGCTCAAGCATTTAACGGCTGCAGTAACTTCACTGTCCGCAAACGCTATATGTAGTTGCATGATAGCCATCCGTGCGACCATATGTGTCGTGACTAGACTGCGAGTTTGCGGCGGAGAATAAATGCGAAGGATATCTAGAGTGGGAAGGGAAAGAATAAAATCTTCTATTTGTGAGTCTAGCATGTTGAACGCATGTTGGTGGATGTTGAGGAGCGCAGGGTCTAGGAGTACATTCGTTAGCAACAGTAGGTCAGGTAGCTCTTCGGAGATTCCTTACCTGCGCTACACGTGGAAGAAAGCCATTTGGCTCGGTCTAGCAGAGCGGTGGCTTGTGCACGAAGAGCGTGTGTAGAGAGAACAGCGGGTATGCTGTGCAAAATCGGCTCATTCAGGAAGCGCTGTATTGTTCGACTACCTCTGTAGTCATCGGAGAACTGGCCCTATCAGATCGAGAATCGTGAGTGAGGAGACATTAACGACACTCTTACCCGACTTACGGATTGCAAAAGCTCCGGAGCCAGGGGCCAGGGCACTTCGATCCTTGTAGCCGGTGAACCATCTTCGACGAGCAGCGACTCGACGTTCAAGGCTGTCGACCATGATTTGTCCAAGATGTACACCCACCAGAACCCGTATATTTTCTCACCCTCCTCAATGCTGTCTGACGAGTGAGGGAGACTGGATTCCAAGTCGGTTAACTCCAACATGCGGCTGAGGCAGTCATGAGCCGAGCGAATTTTGTGCATCTTGTACGTGAGGACAATCGATACCGCGGAGGAGAGATGCTTCCTAGCTTCGACGAATTTCCCAGCGTAGAAAAAATAGTTTGCCAGCAGAATTTCAGTCTGAAGGATGTGTAAGCAGTTAAGAGGCCTCTCCTCATAAGCCTTTGGGAGATACTGCAAAACACGAGAAAGGTAGAGAGGTTCATTATAGTGCTCGTTGCTCAAGACAGATCCCCAGAGGAAGGTGGCGTTCAGAAGAGGATCATGTGTGAAATCCTGGGAAGAAGCGAGTTCCACTTGAACATAATTAACGAAACGGTGAACATTCAGGAAGAATGCGAGGTCTTCTGAGTACGTCAAGAATGCCTCGACTCTGTAAAAATAAATTGAGAACGTGTTCATGGGCTATGGGAAGCATGCTGCCTCCTGCCGTACTTATGGTGCAAGGGACAAAAGCTCACTGCCGACATATTGTAGAGGGCGACTCTGGGCTGATGTGATTTGATAGATCACGATTCAGAAACCAGCAGATCAGACCTGTGCAATGGCCTATAGCTAGGCAGACGGACAGTGAGCTCCCACCATTACATTCATATGTTCTCAACTTGCCATGACTCGCCGTGACGGCAGATGGGCGCATGCTTGTCGTGTATACGACACATGATCATGAGAAGACTTACAGGGCGTCCTGGTTATGACCAATGTCTGTGAATTGAGGAGCACCGCTGGCGCGTGCAAAATCTGTAAGCATAGGTAAGGAAATTATTGTACTCATCCAACATCTTCAATAAAATATACGTACCTATGGAGAAATCGTTGGGACTGTCAAGGAAGGCGCCTCGAGGGGCGACACTGGGTATTGAGACTGGCTGCATTGCAGGTTCTGCAGTACTCTCCAGTGTATGGATACGCGCCTGGAGCTGAGCTATCTGCTCTTCTAAGATCTCCGTTCGACTACGCTGATCACCATCAGTGTATTCGCAATCGCGTTCGCGGTTGAAGCGCACGCATTGTCCGCAAACTGGTCGGACACAATCACATTTCTGAACAATCTAATATTAGAGCTGGCAATCTGACAGATTGACAGTACTTGCCATTTTTCTGCGCCGACAGCTTAGACATGCCTTTCCTTTTGGAGCCCTCGTGAAGGTCGAGGGGCCAGGGACTGGGGCGCTAGCAGAGGTAGCAGTGTTCATCGTACACTATGTTCTAGCTCGAGTGAGTGGGTGGTTGTATGATCAAGAAAGTCTACAACGGCCTTTTCCATGCTTAATTTTATGTTGTTGAGGTACAAGGAGTAAACGCGTTACGGCTTGCTTGCGGCGGAATCTGAAGATCTGAGCTAGGGAACATCGCCCAGTACGCAGTTTACATAAGCAGCCTGGATATATGGGCGTCTGATTCATGACTTGAGTGCTGTGAATATTTTGGCGATTTAAGCGAGGCTACCGGAGTCAGTGCAAGTTTGTACACAACCACCACGACAAAGGAAGTGGGTCAGGCGAATATCATTTGAACAATATTGCACAGGTATCTCCTTTGCTCTCTGAAACACTTCCAACCGATCTCATCTGCATTCTAGCGAAATGGCCCTTCCCCCGCATCTCCAACGTCCCATAGACGTTCTTCTCATCGACAATTTCGATTCCTTCACTTGGAATCTCTACCAGTCCTTGTGTCTTCTCGGTGCAGACGTCACTGTCATCCGTAACGATGCAATCTCTCCTTCTGCTCTTTCAGAGCTCAAGATTAACCGCCTCATTATATCTCCCGGACCTGGCCATCCCACTTCCGACTCTGGCATCTCCAGAGAAGCCATCCAGTACTTTGCTGGGAAGGTTCCCGTTTTAGGCGTTTGCATGGGCTTGGAATGCCTCGTAGACGTCTTTGGCGGTGACATTGCGTGAGTGCTCCTCCTTTCTTCCTCTATTTGCACCTTTTCTGCACCTATTTGAAACTTCGGTATCCCATTCACCTCTTTTGGCCGCACATTCTCCATGAGATGGGTCCGTCGCCAGAATCGACAAATGGGGATAGAAGCACGTACCTAAGCGGTGCAAAGATCGGGATGGTTTGATGCCACAGTGGGTCACATACAAATCACACTGTTAGAACTGTGATCTGTGATCGCTATCCATGACTATTCCAACACCCAGTTCTTTCAAAGATAATCGACTAGTATTCAGAGTCGATATGTAGGTCGAACTTGACCTTGGCTATTCATGAAGGTTCTTTACGTGAACATCACACTCCCTCAACGTGAAGTCAACACACTACTGCAGGCAATTCCAGAAATGACAATAGTCTGGGTTACAGCCTACCGCATCTGGCTCAGGTAGTCGGTGAGCTCTGACTACCTGTACTGGAGGAAAGTCTGCGTTCTGTGCCCGCGTCACGAATGTGATAAATTTATAGTTGGTTGTCCCGTTGTTTGTATTCTGGAAAATGCACATGGGGATGGACTTCTTAAGTTTGCCCCGGAAAGGTGTATGTGGAGGCAGTAGAGATCGACGGAGACCTCGGTCTGGGATCTCATTATTACCAAAGAGGCGTCGAATACTCATGTGGGCTACCACGTACTCTGCTCGACCAGGTACCGACGTAAATTATCTTGGAAGTTCCCAGCACTACGCGCGGTAGATGTTTAGCATGCGTGTCTGGGTATTTCATACACTGAATCAATGCATGATTCTGACATGAACGTAAAACCCTGTTCTTGTACGTCGCGCATCACAGGTACGACCCCATTGAATGGGTCAGGACGAACCTCATGTCTGAAGCACGGTGCAGGATTGTAGTCGCTATGCCGATGTTTTCGCATGCCGAGATGCCGGGAAGCCAACAGGTTTCTTCATCTCTTGTAGGTTCATTGAAACCATCTTGTCCCGTCTCGAGATGCATGCACAATGTACGAATACTACGGGGATGCAAAGTCTCTTGATCCGTTGACTTCGCATAGATGACAGCTGCAGGTACTAACGCCGATTTCACATTTCTAGTTACGCCGGGGAGATCATGCACGGCAAAGTGTCTGCTATCCACCACGATGGCCGAGGATGCTTCAAGGATATACCTCAAGGAATTAAATCTACCCGATATCACTCCCTCAGTGCTGGAGTGAGTAGCTTGCCGGCGGAACTCGCTATCACGGCGGTAACTGAAGAAAGCGGTGTCATTATGGGAGTTCGTCATCGCAAGTACACTCTCGAGGCTGTCCAGTACCACCCCGAGAGTATCCTTTCTGAGGGAGGTGATGATCTCGTTAATAACTTCTTGAAGTTGCAAGGCGGGACTTGGGACGAGAACCCCGATTTCAAGGTCGTCGATAGTACCTTGTCGGCGTTCAACCCTCTCGCATCTAACCCTGCCATCTCGAGCTCGACAAAGATCCCCACCATTCTCGAGAAGATCTGCACACAACGCCTGAAAGATGTCGAACAGGCCAAGCAAACACCGGGAACGACGCCCGAAGACATCAAGACATTGCTCTCGATGAACCTTTCTCCCCCTCTCATTTCATTTGTAGACAGGATGAAGAATGCAGAGAAAAAGCCTGCTCTCATGGCGGAGATCAAACGTGCAAGTCCCTCGAAAGGTCCTATCGCTCTGAGCACCAATGCCGCTCAGCAAGCATTGACTTACGCACTCTCGGGAGCATCAGTTATCTCTGTATTGACTGAGCCCACTTGGTTCAAAGGATCCTTGTTGGACATGCGCCTCGCTCGTCAGGCGATTGATGCACTCCCCAACCGTCCAGCCATCCTTCGCAAGGACTTCGTTTTAGACGAGTACCAGATTGACGAAGCTCGGCTTCATGGTGCGGACACGGTTCTCCTCATTGTAGCTTGTCTTACAGAGCCACGTCTTCGTGCCCTGTACGACTACGCTGTATCTCGAGGAATGGAACCTCTCGTGGAAGTCAACAACGCGACAGAGATGGAAACAGCTCTCAAACTCGACCCCAAGGTCATCGGTGTCAATAACCGCAACCTGCACGATTTCCAGGTCGATATGGAGAACACGAGCCGTCTCGCTGAGATGGTGAAGGAGAAAGGCATTATCCTCTGCGCCCTCTCCGGAATCAAGGATGCCAACGATGTGAACACCTACGTCCAGCAGGGTGTCGGTGCCGTGCTTGTCGGAGAAGCTCTGATGCGTGCCACCGACACTAGGGCCTTTATCCGCAATCTTCTCAGTTGGCCCGAAGCCGACGAGAAGGGCAAGGGAAAGTCTGCTGCACCCCTCGTTAAGATCTGTGGCATTCGCAACGAACAGGACGCTCAAGCTGCCATCGAGGCTGGTGCCGACTTGTTGGGTCTCCTGTTCGTACCCACCAGCAAGAGGAGCATTTCGATCCAAGATGCCAAGAAGGTTTCGAGTGTTGTGCACAAGAAGCGATTGGATTCCGACACGGAGGGTGTGAAAGTCACTGTGGGAAACGAACCTTGGTTTACGGCTCATGCTGAACGGTTGTCATCTGCTCGTCCCCTCCTTGTCGGTGTTTTCCAAAACCAGCCTTTGTCCACCATCCTGGAAATTATCGACGCTGTTGGACTTGACTTTGTTCAACTGCATGGCAGTGAACCACCCGAGTTCGCGAAGCATATCCCAGTTCCAGTCATTCGGGCATTCCACGTCGACGAGAATGGGAAGGGACTGGAGGGTATCACTCGTCCGAACTTACATAAGTTTATTCTGTTGGACGCTGTTAAACCTGGCAGCAAAGATGGGCTGAGCGGTGGGTCGGGTGTGAAGATTGATTGGGAGCTTGCCAAGTCTGTTGTTGAGAACGGTGAAGTGGGTGACATCAGGTCCGCCTCTAACGGAGGTGTTGCAGCAGTTGGCGGGAAGAGTTATCCCCTTCCAATCATTTTAGCTGGTGGGCTGACACCGGAGAATGTCAAGGAGGCCGTAGAGAATGTGCATCCTTGGGCTGTTGACGTTAGTGGAGGTGTAGAGAACGAGGATGGCACTGGTAAGGACGCTGAGAAGATTCGTGCCTTCGTCCAGGCGGCGAAAGGGTTGTAGACGCGTCAACGTAGAGTGTGCTCGGATGCTTAGAGACGGGTTGGGGATACAAATAGTTGGTGATCTGTTAGAGTTGTATCTGTAGTCGTATGAATGACATGTGTTTGTGAGATGAATGTACAGAGAGTATGAATAATTGAAAAGCTTGGTGTTCTCTATCATATTGATATTTAGAGCGCGTTTGGGATGCCTCTGTAAAAGCATCTACTAGATGTTGAGATTGTCGGTATCAACTGAATAGCCCGAGACGAGCAGAGAAAGAAGTAGGAATATGTATCGTATACCTATTAACGACACAATGTCCTAGGCTCAGAGCAGAGGCCCAGACCGATGGATCGAGGGTCACGGTTAGTCGTCAGTGGGGTTGTACCGAAGAAGGTAGGCACGGGTAGCGGGGGCTTTTGCTATTTAGATTCCAGGTGATTGGGTCGAGGCGTACACGTATAGGGCCTATAGGCAGGCCATCATGTTAAATTAGGTGTAGAGCGGGAGATGGACACTGGTTTGTATCGTGCAATGAGTTAGGTATTTTCAAGCAGTACGTATCCAGTATTGCAGACAGAGGAACAGATTGAACAAAGACAATGTTTTCTGTTCCTAAAATTATCTGTGATCATGTATAACAGCCTACAACAACTCCTAGGGGGTCCTTGGGTTGGCGGCGTGGCGCGAGAGAGCGGCGAAACATTCAAGTCCCGCTCAAACGTGAGGTAGATACCTAAATCATTCGCTATATGTATGAGAGAAGTTGTGCGTCAATATATCCCTGGGTCCTATTCGCAAGACTTACCATGGAAGTCGAGTAAGTGTTGAAGTTGAACTTATAAGTTGAGTATAATGTTTCTCTGGAATGTACGGTTGCCCATTGGCTGTTCGGCCGC
Source organism: Cerrena zonata (assembly GCA_038087015.1). Taxonomy (NCBI): domain Eukaryota; kingdom Fungi; phylum Basidiomycota; class Agaricomycetes; order Polyporales; family Cerrenaceae; genus Cerrena; species Cerrena zonata. The sequence goes on from JASBNA010000005.1 coordinate 960,131, forward strand.
AGGCGGCGATAGTCGGGCAAGGTGATAGCACTACACGTGATTGCTTTCTCCTGTGGTGCCCGTGTTTCCGACCCCGTATTTAAGCTCAACATCATCCTCGACGACGACAACGGTTCCGCCGACGTCTTGATTTCACTCTTTCTCATACCATGTCCTCTGCACTCGTCGCCAGGAATGCCTTCAACAGGCGCATCGCTACTACCTTTGCTAGGAGGGCGATAAAGCCAATGGCCGTTACTTGTGCGTCATTTGGTCTCGTTATTCGTTGGATTGTTCGTAAACTAAGGACTTGTTTCTTCTGCTTTCATCGTACTTGAATACCATTGACACCCTCTGTATGATTTGCATACTTTAAACGGGTGTATAGCGTTCGTCAGAAGCAATACTAGCCATGCCTACGTTCCCGGAGGACGTGAGTGCTCATTTCCCCCTTCACTTACACTCAACTTACACCAAACAACCCGCCAGCCATCTACCAAGGAACTGTCAACGACCCCACAACCTTCCCCCCTCCCTCTCGAACTCACGGCTCCTACCACTGGGCTTTTGAGCGTCTCCTCTCAGCCGGTCTTGTCCCTCTCACTGCAGCAGCATTTGTCACCAGTGGAAGTGCATACCCGCTTTTAGATGGCATCTTGGGTGTGAGCTTGGTTATGCACAGTCACATCGGCGTAAGTAGTTTTTCCCGTTATATTTTGTAAATGCGGGGAAAGCGCGGCCTCTGATGATTAAATGCGGGGTTTTAGTTTGATTCGCTACTGGTTGATTACCTCCATCCCCGCAAGTTCCCCGTCCTTGGTAAGGCCTTGCCATGGGTATTGAGGGCAACTACTGTTGGTGTTCTTGTTGGTGTTTACCAGTTCAACACGAACGATATCGGTACGTTGTATGACCACTCTTGCTTTGCGCACTCGTCCTGATCCGGTATATATGTGTAGGTCTGACGGAGTTGATTGCCAAAGTGTGGCACGCATGAGGTGCCTTGTACATTATAACCATCATTTCTCCCTTTCTCGTGTTATCAGTCTTCCTGAACAAAAACTGGAATAGTCAACTATCCATCTTTGTGACCTGAAACAAGATACATGCATGCAAAGATGCGCCAGTATTTTCTCTTGCAAGGAAATCCCTTGATCACAACACTAAGTTCCTCGTGATTTCTCATCTTTTGGTGCTTTGTTTTTCATGCAGAGAGACCCTGAGTCAGGGTTCAAACAAAGATGCAGGTGGAACTTCACCGCGGCTCGCCGATAATCGACCACTCATGTAGGGTGATAAGTAGCTCGATCTGCAACTAAAGGAATCCCGAACCTCACCTAGGGTTTGACTTTTACAACGAAGATTTCAGCCTTCAATCAGTGATTGCAGGTGGTAGACACTGACCACGCCTTTCACATACTTCCCCTAGAATCATGAAATAATGTTTCTGACTGAAACGAGTAACACGAGGTTCTAATTTACAGGGCAAGAGGAGCTTTTCATGAACATCTTTCACTGTCCAGACCGTCTTCTGGTACAAGGTCTGAACTTTACACGTTCCAAATTGCGTCACACCGAACTCTCTTCAGGGGGTCTCACCTCCGATGAGCATGCATCTGTGTCTTCATGAGGTTGATTATACAAGACTGGATTGAGAGGATTACACAGGTTTGCGGAAGCAAATAATTACCGTGGCATAGTATTAACCAACAGAGACAGAAGAGGCGACAGCCAAGCCCTTTTCCATGAACGATATGACCGAGGGTATAGATTCTTTTTTTGAATTCCAAGTTTATTGTCCTTCAGGGCGGAGCCCTATGTTGGACAGAACATACAGTGGTACGAAACGCAAGGGTATAGATTTGGATTCGTGCAAACGTGTCTACGCAATCATCATTAACACTCAAGGAGAGATGCCCTTTTTTTCTAGTAGAGGATCAGGCCAACTAAATATACTTGAGGGCTACCTAAAGTACATTTAGACTCTCTTAGTTACTATCGAGGCTCGACCTCATCATACGGATTGAAAATGATGACTTAGACCGAGGACTTCAATTCGCAGCTATCATGATATGGTACATAACTTGCTTACATTTTAAGACAAAGGTGAGGCATACGATTGCTAGGCCGGCAACGTCCACTCCATCTTGATGATCAGTCAATCAGGGTTCTATGCCACATTCCCTGTGTCTTGAGTTCGCTGTCCAGTCACTTCCCGTTTATCAGAATCCTAAGAAACGATCCGACGAATCGCAGAGACAGCTCGAGAAACAGTCGGATTTCAAATGAGGGGGAGTCCCTGCCCGGCAAGGTTTGCATCTAATGATACATACATAACAGCAATGAACAAGGGCGGTATCGATACACATATACAATCCACAAGACAAATCAAGACCGGCAAGATCGACAACAAAACCCAAAGAAAACGGATGACCCTACTCAAATAATATTAAGATTAAATATGTCCCCATAGTACGAAATCTGTCCTGCAGTGCCACCAGCAAGACCTATGTCATATTCGATAGCTATGTGGAATATATGATGGAACAGGAGGAAAATAATCGAGTAGGGATGCCAAGGGGTGACTAGACAAACTACGAGGTTTCCAAGAAGATAAGAAGAAAGGAAAAAGAATGTGAACATAAAAGAACGTAAATCTGAAAAAGGAGCTCGAGCACTTACTCAACTAGCCCCGGGACAGCAGGCAATGGTCGCAGTTTCCTTTTCCCTTTGTGAGTCGACAAGATTTTGGGGATTTCTGCCTCGTCCAATGGAAGAGCGGAATGCAACTTCCGTAAAGCCTTGAGACGCTCGAATTCTGTGTTACTCTCGTTAACTGAGGAAGTCTCCGAATCCGATTGGGGTTCAGGTTCTGTGGATCGGCGGGGAGACGTGGGCGGGGTGGGTAGGGGACGGATGGAGCGTTTTGATGGGCTCGATGGGTTGGAATAATCACGACAGTGGTGATGCCGCGAAGAATTGTATGCGGGACGGTTAGGTGAGACGGGCGAAGTAGAAGCGAGGGGTTTGGCAGGTGTCGCGGGGGTATTCGGCGGTCGTGTGGACATAATTGAGGAGGAACCTTGTGAGTCGCGTGTAGGAGATAAACCTGGGGTGGGCGCGGACGGTCTTGGAAGGATAACCATTTCTTCGTGACGCCGTTGATCATCATCATTCGTGTCACTGTCATCATCATCATCGTTATCTTCACTGCCATGACTATCATCATCGTGACTGTGACGTTGTATAGATAGCCTACTGCTTGAATTGAGAAGAGTGTCAGTGAGATGAATTTAACAAGGAAGCGAACGGGAAGAATTGAAGAAGCAAGGGGTGAATGGAGTGGGTGAAAATGAAAAATTACTCACGCGAACCATGAAGAATGAGTGCCCCTTGAGTCGTAGGATTGGATCGAGTGAAACGAATTGATTGACAATGGTCTTGAATGCAAACTTGATTCCAGCCATCGTTCCACCTCGGCGAGACTATGGCCATCCTGGCTATCTCCGTCCCGTTCGTCTTCTCCCTCCTGTTGTTCCGTCTCTGATACGGTATCCAATTCGGAGACCCAAGCATCTCCTTCTCCACACATATCTCCTTCTCTGGCACAGAAGCCCAATCCACGATGGTCAATGATCAGTATCACTTCTGGATCAAAGGGAGCTGTCGATGACCCTCTCGACCGTGACGCCTCTGATCCCAACTCTCCACGTCTCCCCCTATTTTCATCGTCTGTCCCTGCATCTGCCCCCGACACGTTTCCAAATACCATATCCACTGCGCCAACATCCATATGGATAGACCCTGACCCACTTCCCACATCTACGTCAATGAACGTAGGGTCCAGTAGAGAAGCTTTCCGTAGTGGCAGACTGGTGACTAGTGAGGGCGAAGATTTCGTCGTCTTGAGAATTGGACGGGCTCGACGTTTCTCGTTGAGAGAGTGCGGATCGTGTAGTAGTCGTAGGATTTCGCTAGCTTTGCGGCCGACTTCAATCCCTCGGTTTGTCCCATCAGATTCGACAAATGCAAATTTGCTTAATGTCTCGAAAGTAGGAATGTTCTTGAGACAGCATGATAATGCACGCTCCGAACCTGCATGAAGGAGATGATCTACAACAATAAGAGCCTACAACTGTGTTAACAACAATGAACTTCTGTGGCAGATTTCAAATACCTTGTAGACATGCCTCCAGCTCTTCCCTCGCTCCTCGAGTCGTTTGAACAGTGTCTCCATGAGCTCGTCACATAGATCTCTGCTGGAAGTATCAGTGTACAGCACATATTGAATGTAGAAGTAAAACACACCCTCTGAACGACATCCGGAGCAACTCTTCGATTTGCTTGCTCGAAGGCGTGTGAGGATCATTGCTCGTCGCAGCCCTCGCCTTCGACTGGACTTCAGAGAATCCTCTCGCGACATGTTTAGCAATCCGCCTGAGATTTTTGAGAGGTAACATCTCGACCAAGCACGACAGGATCTCCGGCGAGTGAGAGAGAATGTGAGGATATCAGTCACAACAAACGATCTTGTCCGCGGGCAGTGAAAGGGTCAGATTATATAGGTACCCAGAAACATCTCTTCGGCCCCCCGTCCCTTTCGACCAGCTGATGTCCGTGCCAAAGTCAATCATAGATGTACCACAGGGATTGCGATACATCATGTTTCGTGGGCAGCTTTGGCCTTCCCTACAAGGTATAACGAGGCGTCTGTTTCATTGTCGGCTTTCATTCGGCAGGCCAGGATTGGGAATAAGTGGGCAAAGGATTCAGAGCATTGATCAAGGTGGTGGCGGCATCATCACAGGGGATGATGGAGACACAGCCTCGATACAATCGAAGTGTATCACAGTATCGTACATGTCTGACAAGAGAAGGTGGGGCATGGCCTAACAAGAACTTGGTCATCTTGTTAGCTTCCATGCTTTGAAAAGAGATATCCGGGTAAACGGAAAGAAGTGCACTCACGTACTGGTACTTCATCGCTCTGCACAGCGTCATCTTGACTCATACTTGTTCTTCGACCAGTCTGCAAGTCTCGCACGGTCGTGAGGCTGTTGTTAAGCACCCATATGTGCTTACTATTGAAGTCGCTGTTGCTGAGAGAGTTCAAGCAAGTTCAGGGACGAATGATATACCAGTATTATGACGACTGGTAGGGGCTAAAAGACGAATTTTATCGTTTCCTTCAAGTTTGGTCCAAACTGGAGCAAACAACACTATCTCATCCAGATAGTGGAAAAGAAATAGTAGGATAACGTAGAGTAGTATGACAACTACTATGTCGCAAGATGAAGGTTTACTTACTGGTAATTATAAAACACTTACATAGATAACGGCCGAGTCACGGTCAATATATTGTTACTTCTCCAAATATGGTAGCATCTGAAACCTGTCTTCGTCAATTGCAGATATTTGTATAGTTGTAGTATACTATAGTTAGAGACGAAGTATGAAGATTATTATGCAGAAGTATCACTTAGTAGTCCAAGCCATACTAGTCGAGATACTTTGTGTCTACGCCGGTTACTGGCAGAGAAACTACCATATTTGGAAGGTCCAAACTGTATATTTCCGAATTTCTTTTTTAAGACATACGCTGTACAGCGCTTAATTCTATGACAATAGATAAGATAACAGATGCTTAGATCTCAGATCCTATAAACAAGATCGTGATAAAGCAACTTCCGATTCATTGATGTAACACTTCGTCTCACTCGAATACAATGCACATTGCAAAAAATAACAGCAACTTCCAGATGCGAGGCAGGTAGATATATGAAGCGTCTCACACTTTTAGCACCCAAACGACAGTTGAAATACACAATCTGTCACGGTTCGAAGACTGCGTGTAGTGGAAGTGACTACTAGTACTCGGACTGCTGTCGTACTGGGCTAGCTACTGCTAGCTACCTGATATAGGCCTTATATTTGAAACTTTACAAACTACTTAACGGGGTTGTATAGCTTCACCGTTGAAACAAGATGCGATCAAGGGTCCGAGGCTGATGGATCTAAGTATATAGACATACAGGTCATCGAGGACATACCCGAGCTCTCTTCCCCTGTAATGATACGCCCAAAGCTGAAGTCGTCCTGCAATCGAATTGTAATACGCCTACACCGTCTTGCTGATTTTATTTTAATTCTTGTGTCTCCACGATCAAGTTCACCTACCAGGTATGGATAAGCGCCCACATATAGTGGGGCAGTTCATCGATCCATGCTGAAACCTCACAAGCACTGTCAGGGTTGCCGACTTTCCCCTCTCTTCACAACCACCATCACCGACTCCAGAGCCAATTGCCATGCAGAGACACTCTTTCCAAGCTCTCAATTCGACTTTTGTGGTCGATTCTGAGTACCAATTTGTCAAGGAGCTTGGTCAGGGTGCTTATGGATGTGTAGTTGCTGCCAAACACCGTCGTTCTGGTGAGGGATGTGCTATCAAAAAGATTACTGCCATCAACACCAAGGTATGTCCTATTTCCTGTCTTCTTTCATTTGAGGCCGACAGTATTCTCTTCAGCGTATTCTTACCAAGCGATGTCTACGCGAGATCAAGTACGTCTCATCTAATCGGTGCTATCATAATTCTGACATTGTCTCAGATTGCTTCACCACTTCCGTGGTCACAAAAATGTCAGACGCATTCCGTATTGGAATACAATTTTTTCTGAACTATTATAACAGATTACTTGTCTGTATGATATGGACATCGTCTTCCGTCCGGACGGCAACTTCGATGAAGTTTACCTTTATGTACGTCTTCCATGCCGATTACGCATAATCTCTTGCATTGACAACTCTGTGTAGGAAGAGCTCATGGAGGCTGACCTTCATGCCATTGTTAGTTTCATTTTACTGCGGTTGGTATTAGGACACTCGTCTAAAGCCCTTCTAGATCCGGTCTCAACAACCGTTGTCGGATGCTCATTTCCAATCCTTCATCTACCAAACTCTCTGCGGTCTCAAATACATCCACTCCGCCAATGTGTTGCACCGTGATCTCAAGCCAGGTAACCTTCTGGTCAACGCCGATTGTGAGCTCAAGATCTGTGACTTTGGACTCGCCCGTGGGTACAGCCCTGGTAGCACCAGCAGCAACCCTCGATCGGCTGCCAACCAAGGGTTCATGACCGAGTATGTTGCAACAAGATGGTATCGTGCACCAGAGATCATGTTGAGTTTCGCCAACTACGTGAGTTGTTGCTGTGGTAGCTATCTATCTGGGTGGAGATGGATGGATATTGATAGGCAGAAAGGCGACGAGGGCGCTGACATATTTGTCATATTAGGGTCCTGCCATCGACGTCTGGTCGGTTGGATGTATCTTGGCCGAGTTACTTGCCGGTAAACCGATATTCAAAGGAAGAGAGTTCGTTGTCCCATTTTCCTTTGATATCGTGAAGCTGACCCATTTCATTGATCAGTTACGTTGATCAATTGAATCAAATCTTACACTATCTCGGTACTCCTTCTGAGGATACCTTGCGTCGAGTCGGTTCTCCCCGTGTGAGTTCATATTAAGTAGGCTTGAGCAAGATGACTGACAAGGTTTTGAACGCAGGCCCAAGATTACATTCGTTCGCTCCCGATCAAGCCTCGGGTGCCCTTCTCACAACTGTTCCCTCGAGCCAACCCTCTCGCTATCGATTTGCTGTCGCAGTTGCTTCACTTCGATCCTGCCAAGCGTATCACATGTGAACAGGCTCTGAACCATCCTTATCTCGCCGTGTGGCACGACCCTGCTGATGAGCCCGTCTGTTCCTCGGTACGTCGAAACAATGGATTCTGAATGTGATAATTGACCATTTGAATTTGTAGCCATTTGACTTTGGCTTCGAAGACGAAGACTCCATCGAAGGCATGAAGCGACTCATCGTCGAGGAGGTCCAAAGCTTCCGCTCCGAAGTACGCGCACAAGCTCGTGCATCAGGACAAATCCGTCGTCAAGACAGGTACGTTTTCCCGCCTTTTCACCTCAGTTGGGCAACTTCTTAACTGTATTTTGACAGCCTTCCCATACCCAGCCGTGACGAGATCTTGAACTCTCCGGTGAACGATATCCCCTCTACCTCTAGCTTTACCTCACCAAACCACCGTCCCCCAAGTCCCGTGATGGATGACCCCAGTGCGGAACTGGAAAGGGAGTTGGCCAATACTACTTTGGGAAAGAGGATGTGAATGGGTATGAATAGAAAGTAAATGTATCATGCTCGAGATAGAGCGGACAATGTGGTGTGAGCGGTTATCTTATGTATATCTCATTCTGTCTGTGGGAAGACGGAAATTGTGTAGTTGTAGGCTTCCAATGATTTGACTGCTTAGCGAGTTAGTATCCATGTATCTGCTTTGAAGTCTGGCTGTTAGCTTCGTCTTGTTATACCCGTCTATTTTGAATTGGACTGTTGCTCGAAGTACTACCATTGCAGATAAAAGGGTTCGGCGCTTTTCTACCGCTTGAACGTAACAACAATCATCTCAAAGTTGCCTGTCATGAACCAAGTGAGTTATAAATGTTTGGAAAGGTCCTCTATGTGGCGTCTCGTCATACTGGGAGACATGATGTTGACCGGCTCTGTATTTAGGCGAGTAAAGGGCGGTCTATACCTACAAAAACACGCCACCGTGGCAAGGTCAGGCTCCCTCAGGAGTTGTGGGACATGATCATAGACCATCTCTACGATGATCGTCCTTCTCTTCAATCTTGCACGTTGGTCTGCAAAGATTGGGTGTATTCTCCAAGAGTACACCTCTTCTGTAAGATCTTTGCAAGATACGATCCGGAGACCTCAAACAAGGCAGTCGTAACAAATTATGGACATATCATGGACATCATCAACAGGGGCAAAGATTCTCTTACCAACCATGTCAGAGAAGTACACCTTGCTCCCGTAGAGTGGGATGTCGTCAAGGCGGTTCCCCCTAGCTATTTGAATCCTCAATTTTTCAGAGATATGGTGAAGTCACTACACCGTATGCATACTCTGGTTATTGATAACATCATGCTCATGGGATTCAACGCCCCTACCCAAGGTCACTCAATAGTCTCATCTTCTTTAAATAGACTATTGATGTCACCTGGGCGTTGCAGCTTCCATGAGCTCATGAACATGCTGTCCTTATTGCCAGGTATTACAGATTTACAACTTCTGTCATACCACTCTGGCATCGTCGGACCTGTAGGATTCCCCGACCACCTAGCGTGTCTCCCACTTACATCTCTTCATATCGAAGGCTGGGATTGGAATAATATCTTCCAGGGCGGAGTACCTATCTGGCCTCATATTACGATCCTACGTGCCACCATCCATACCACTCAGGCTAAAGCGCAAGTAAACATACTTCAGGGTATAATGGATTGGGCGATGGAATCACTGCGACATCTACACCTTACTATCACTGAACTCGGGCCCTCTGAAGGTATGTACCAACGATTCTTGACATTCTATGTCCTCACGTTCTATTTGTCTCTGTTTCCACAGTGCCCTTCGTATCACAAGGCATTCCTATCGGTGTTTGCACCAACCTCCGTTCCATAACCATGACCGTCTCTTCGCATTGCTGGAAATCATCAGGTCGAGAGGTCAATTCGTTTTTCAAACAAAAGGGCATGGCACATTGGATGACGATACTCGAGCTCCTTCAGCGCGTCTGCCCCGAGAATTTGGAATCCATCGAAGTGCGGATTTCATGTTCGGAGAATCTCATCCCTCCACTCAAAAGTTTTCCTTGGAGTGAGCTGGATACGACCCTGACGAGCTTCCCGAAGCTGAGAACAGTTGAGTTCTTCGGTGTGCAGGATCAGACGCGTGGTTTGGAGAGGAGGAAAAGAGCAGTCTTGCCAAATAAATGGAAAGCATACATAACTGGGAAGCTTCCTCGCACGGTCAGTGAAGGCTATATTTGTTTTCCTTGAACCACAGGCTCAAACACAGCCGGAGAAAATAATGTAATTCAGTTATATAACAAGCTGCATAAAGACGGTAGATTTTTGCCACATGTACACTACATCGTATGAAATCCATACCCGAGTTCCTAAGTATCCTGGTCGACTGAAAAGCGTCACACTTTGTCTAATCATGTTCGTTTCGCAAAAACTAGATGATTATTCGCATCTAGTTTTGCCCTCATTTCGAGGTTCCAAACCCCTTCGTCGATGTTTCCGAAAGAGTCAGAAGCGCATACGGGTTTAGCTCGAGATGTCATTGCCGTACATGTAAGTACGTTTGGATCGCTCCAGTCCTCTTATGCCAAAAGTGATATGGAGTAGACAAAACGACAAGGATAATGTGTCCAAGCCTAGTACGACGACGGAGATGTACTTGGGTGCGGTACGACTTCCAATGGTATATTGTCATATACCCCGAACGCGGTGGGTTTCCATGATTGGAACTGACCCTTCAATGGGAACTAGATATTCATGTTTCCAAAACCGAATGGCGGTATGCTGATATGAAGAGCGCAGTGAATATTCGATGCTGCTCGCCCAGGATATGTTAAAATGAGAGACATCCCGTCGGTAGTGACCTTAGCCACAATCTATTTATCTATTATACAAAAGAGACGTTACCGCGCAGTTACACGGGTTCCTGCTAGTAGCGTTAGAAGCAAACAGAGTTGAATGAAGTTGACATCTATAGTGAGGGAAATGGTCAGTCGGTTCCTGAAGAATAATCATCGAGAAGTATGGAATACCTTTCAGCGGAGTTGATAGGGTATCATGTTCACGGATGGCCATACATGCCTAGATCTAGAGGATGTCAGCCAATGTCTCTCGCGAACGGACTGGAGCTGCAGAACGACTCATAATTTTGATGATGACAAATGTTAGGAGCAGGTTCGGGACTGTAACTACATCTTGTGCAAGTGTCGTAGGTTGTTACGATTAGATATCAATATCCATGTACCCGGCCGTGAATTGAGCGGGATGTTAAGCGGGGTTCGATATCTAACGTTCAATACTTGTGGTTGGGTCCCGTTGAACCCGTTGTAAGCAAGCATTATATATATAATGGATTTTGTCATCCCAAATTTCTGTAAAGTATCTATCTGATCGTCACTAAAGAGCTACGTGTGAAGGAAAACACGACCTACGAGTATATTACCGCACATAGGTATTCTACTTAAAGTAGTTGCGCATGTAGGCCACACACTCCTCGTCTGACTTAGTCTCATATCGAGCCTTCAAAAATCCTCGATAATCTTCCCCTACAAAGTACCTTAATCTATCCGTCCCATCTGTAGCCGCCTCCAATATGACCCTCGCAACTTCCTCCGAAGGGATTTTAGGTTCGGCGATCATTTTCTTGTAAGTCTCCATGGTCTTCTGTGCGAATGGACCATACTCGGGAGCCTTGCTTAATGCCTCTGGCGATAAAGGATTGCGCTGTCCGAAACTGGTGGAGCTAACTCCACCATGGGGAAGTACGCTCTTGATGAAAATATTGAGAGCACCGAGTTCGTACGACATCGACTCCGTCCATCCTTCCAGAGCGTACTTGCTTGCGTGGTACAAAGAAATAGCCGGTAAAGCAAATATGCCTGCTCCAGAGCTGATATTGATGATCCCGCCACTCTTGTTGGCTCGAAAATGGGGAAGGATAGCACGAGTTACATCCATCACACCTAGAATTGTCGATATGTTTTAGTGAGGTAGATGGGGCTAAGTCATTATATCTCACCAAAGACATTAACATCAAATTGTTCCTTGACTTGTTCTCTAGAAATCAGCTCGAATATGCCATTTTGACCATACCCAGCGTTATTTATGAGGAGGTCTATCTTGCCGAACTTGGTGATGGCAGATGCGATGGCTTGTTCGATGGAGCTGAGGTCTGTCACATCAAGCTGGAGAACAAACATGCGAGAGGGGTCGAACTCTTTAAGCTCTGAACCTTCTGGGTTGCGCATAGTCGCGACAACTTTCCATCCCTTCTCGAAGAAGAGCTTGGCCGAAGCCAAACCGATACCGGTGCTGGTACCTGTGATGAATACTGTTTTCGACATGATACGCTATGAAGACATTGTCAGTCGATCATCGCAATCATGTAGTATGAAATTCTACATACCAAATTTCTCCAATATAGTGACACGCTGAGTCGATTGAGATACGTTTTACATCGTCACTCTACACGTATATATAGGATTCGCATAGAACTTAGGCGCGACGCACAACGTAGCTTCAACGGCAGGTTTGTTTACCTATATCCCGCAAATCGGAGATGGACCCATAATGGTAATCGGCAGGATGCTATATATAGTTTGAGAAAGTGAGTTTAGAAATAGATCTCTTACTGCAATAGTCTGCCTATCGCGCCCACTGGGACGACTTTCAATCAGGACGGGATTGATAGGGTATCATAGGTCTGGAACATTTTCTAGTGAAACTGAAAATACCGTTGATAGGTATGTGAGGATCTGAGAGTCAAGTCTTTAGACTAACTTACCTTTTCTACTTGACTACTGAACGCAGTTAGTGGAGTATATCGGTAAGTAGTAGCGCCTTGGAGGCATCATGCCCCGACTCAGTGGTGAGTAATATCTGCACCTGACGTATACCCAGTCCCAGTCATACCGTTTCCTGGGTGGCTTAAGTCCGCATCGGCAGATTAAGTGGGGTGTTTATGGGACACTGGTACGACAAACGAGATACGTACCTATGAGATCACTGCCTGAGTTTCGTGACAATGAATGGCCATCTTGAGTGTGAATCCAGCAAGAGGGCGATGACAACCCTACATCGGGCAGGAAAGAGTTAGGGTGGAAGTTCGAACATACTACTTTCCTTTCTGCAGACGAATCCACTATTTTTTTAACAGTCCGGGTGACTTTAAATTGTATGCCTTCGGGTCACGAACAGGTTGAGTCTTTGAAAGTTATTACCTCGTCTTCACTCGGAGGAGTCCGGGGAAAGGAAGATTCCGGAGGACGCTTGGGGATACTGTACAATCTTGGATGATGAGCACAACGAGATAAGATAAGATATTGACCGACATGGCGTACGAAGTGACCGCTATTTCCTACTACCATGTCTCTCAAGAACGCAACTCCGAATTTCTCATTATCAGCTACAGAGGGGAGCACAACCGCTACAACTACCACTCACCTACTTACCCCCGGAGCTTGAACAAACATTCGCCTTGTTGACTTCACATCGATCTGTGCTTGGCTGAGGACGAGGGTAACGGCGACGAGGTCGTACCCAAAGGAAAGAAGTACGATGGAGGCCGACCCGTCTCAGGATAAGACCATCAAGCATACGCTCACCAAAATAAACACATGAAAGGGGAGTCCTCTATAGAAGTTAAATTAGAAGTCGGAGGTTGATACAATTCTTAACACCTCCAGTCGGCCATAGAAGTACGCCGTCAGCGATAGGGATCAAAACGCCGTGCCGAGGGCCAACGAAGAGAATAAATTAGTCTCATCTATAGTGTGATCATGCGTGCGTTGCAATATGTTTTCCATGATTTGGCTTTCTTGAATTCGAGATAAGTCGAATAGCTTGCAAGTCACGAAAGAATCTTCAATGCCGGCGGACACAATCCATTTCACCGTTAAGGACCAATTGCCAACAACAGTGACGGCTTCGTTAGTATAGTGGTTGAATATACATGGATTACCTTTTTCAGCCCAGATCAGAATTATACCACGACCCTAATGCGCATCAAATGCTTAAATATCTGAATTACAGGTGATCAGCTCTAAGGATAGATACGCTGAAGCCGGAGTAAAAATCCCATTTGAGAGTTCACCAACTTACCTCATGACTCACCTAAACCCACTACGACTCTCCCATGCATTTATATCTAGCCGCCTCAGTCAATTGAAGAAGCATCGGTCGAAGTGGGACGTTTACTTCACCTTGGCAATAAAGGTATGGGTTCCCTGTCGAGGGCATGACGCTGGTTGAATCCAATAAAAGCCACCTGTGTCGGTATCATCCTGCCTCACAGACACCTCCCATACTAGTCCTGATTCACCCAAACTCGTAGTACGATGCCATTTTTGAATGCAACTCGACTTCAAAGTTGTTCTCGATTGGGCCAACCGGCTCAGTTGAGATCACGATGTTTCTCTTCTTCTGTGAAGAGATTGAGTACAGAGAGTCGATCATTGATTGGAAGACAGCCGTCATACGGACCTGTTGGTGTTGAGGCGGCCCGTATATGGTCACCAAATGGTAAAGACAAAGCCCCTCTTCATCCGCCGACCACCATTTTTACATGTAGAAACTCACCCAAATCGTTCCCGTAGACCCTGCACCTAAACCGACCTTATTCTCACACGAATTCAGCCTGGCCGACAGGGTTGCCCTGGTCTCCGGTGCCAACCGTGGTATCGGCCTTGACATGGCTCTTGGTCTCATTGAGGCAGGTGCTCGGGCAGTTTATTGTATCGATGTACACAAGACTCCCGGAGATGATTGGCAGAAGACAAGGCTATATGCAGAGAAAATGCAGTGTAAAGCTGGAGAGGGCAGGTTGGAGTATTTGCAGGGTGACGTCACGGACCAGGTTCGTCAGTTGTTCGATACTTCAATACATCGATAGTCGTACTGATGAAGGAGGTCGTAGGCAAGAATGTGGGAGATCGGAGAGACTATTGGTAGCCGTGAAGGTCGGCTCGACATCGGTGTCGCAGCAGCGGGCATTCTCAGAGATCAATTTGAATGTCTGAGTTTCCCAGCTGAGAAATTCCAGGAGGTACACTTGTTTCTATCGGCAGAGATCTGCAATGACGTCTAACCCTGGTGTCGAATAGGTGATGAGCGTGAACACGAATGGTGTACTTTACACGGCTCAAGCAGCTGGTCAACAAATGGAGAAGTTCGGCAATGGAGGCAGTCTCATCTTTATAGCAAGTATAGGCGGCCACCGGGCTGACAAAGTACGTCTCGTTTCGTATTGTAATGTTTCGAGAGGAGACCGACCCAAGGTTTCTTGTTGATAAGGGCTTCAATTATGTCGATTATTACGCGTCCAAGTCGGCAGTGTTACAAATGGGTAGGAGCATGGCATGCGAGCTAGGTCCTAAACGAATCAGAGTCAACACGATCAGTCCTGGGTACGTTTACACAACGTACGTATCATTTCCTGATTTCGAGCCCGTTTGGGCACATAAAATAGACAAGGACTGACTTATTCACCTCCGCTGTTAAGATTGGCTGTGAATGCCACTAGTGACCGACCTGAGGTTCTCGAAGAACACGTCAAATCGACCCCATTAAATAGGGTAGCAACGCCTGACGAGCTCAGAGGTGTTGTTACCTGGTTAGCCAGTGATGCTAGCTCGTTCTGCACGGGAAGCGAGTGAGTATCCGAGTTTAATGTGCTCCCCGCAAGTAGTTGACTGCAGACGTTTGTGGGTGTATCTATATAGCATTATTATAGACGGTGGAAACTGTGCATGGTAGAGACTCAGAGTGACCTCAGTCACTGTTACTGTAAACAAGTATATCAGATTTCAATGTACATCATCAGACTGACCGAGCCTGTAGCTGTTATGATTTAGTTGAAAAGGATCAAATCAAGATGCTGTGTGTACTTGTATCATTCGGCGAGTGTCCAGAGTATTTTGGAGATAATTCGCTTCCAGTGTCAACGATGGAAGCTCGTGAGCAGTGCGCCTGCTGAATTCGGTTTTATGTTCCTTCGGGATTACTTTCCCACGCCCCACAACAGTCACCTTAACAAGCCGCTCTAGTTTATTCTTACACACAATTCCCATTCCTTCGATGATTAACCCCTTAACCTGTCTAGATCACTAGCAAGCCAAACATTACAACCGAATAGATATCAACGAATCAAGAGAGCGCAGAAGAGGTGAGGGACGAACTATGTATGGAGGCATCTGTGAGATTGTATCACTAGGGGAATAACGGCCAGAGGAAAAAGATATCATGTGAAGACGATGGAGTCAATGACCGAAATGAGAGCATATAGGTACACGACGACTATTGGAGACCGAGAGATGAGAAAGAGATGGTATGAAACAGCGAGAGAAGGATATGGATATGGAGATATAAAGAGAGCAAGGAGATCATTATGAGATGAGGGAGATTTCATGACATTCGAGAATCGCGAGGCGGTCTAAGGAGGGGGTATGCTTTATCGAGGCGGAGGTAAGGCAGTAGTTGGGATATATGGGGTTGAGCACGAAGGCGACATGCCTATGCGGGATTGAGTTCGGACTCAAATGTCGAGGGATTTGAGAGGGGCGATGATGCAAGCGGCTAGCGGTTGCAGAGCAAAGGGGAGCATCCGATTTCGAGTCGCCGAGCATCGAGCATCGGGAATTAAGCATCGAGCGTTGAAATAACAATAACGAGAGTTTGAAAATTAGGTCTGGTTGATGGTTTACTTGTCGGTGCACCACAGTTCCAATCGACCTTCGGTCTTGCCCTTCGCACTCTCTCTTGCGGTTTCGATCGCCAACTCGTAGTCCATATCGTCGCGTAGAGTGACTCTGCCTCCATCCTCGTCTTTGAATTTGATACCCATGTCTTTGAAGGATTTCTCGAATTTGGTAGTGAGACGGTCGACGAACTCCTCAAAGGGCATGCCGGAATCAATAGCCATTCCTCGAACATCATCTTGGTAGTGAACCTAAAACAATAACGCCAAGAAAGGATTAGGTCAGAAAATTGGCAACAGGACGGAGAACATAAGAATGGACTGACCTTGACACGAATACGAATAATATCATCGTCCAAGATATCTCCTCCACTTCCATAGCCCTCTTCTTCCTCTTCATACATGCTCTGAGCCCGGCTACTCGCTCTTGTCGTTCCCCTCCTCGTCACTCGTCTCTTCACACCAGTACCAAACGAACTAGGTGCGTATGAACTGGGAGCAGTCGATCGCGCTCTTCCAACGCCAGTCGCCGGGTTAGCGTTATTCCTTGCCCAAGCAGATACTCGGCTAGTGCCAGGGGGGCTAGCCATATCCTCGGTACCAGCACCATACGAATCAACAAACTCATCGTAAAATTCTGTCACACGAGAAGAGGCAGGCCCTTTCGTCGGTGACGTTCGTGCGCCTGGCACACCCAAGTTGTTCATAGGGGGCATGTTGGGTGTTTGTTGGCCAGGTCGTCGGACGCTTAATCCACGAACGGGCGCAGAGCCAGGAGGTGGTGGCAGAGGCATGTTACGACCATTCGCGGTATTGCTTCGTGATAAACTTGGTGATGTTGCTACGGGTGAATTTCCACCTGAGTTTGCATTGCGGATGCGGTCACGAGCATCTGGTGGAACGGTGATGGTGGTCTTGGCTCTCTGAAGAGCTGGCTGAGGTCTGTCTGCGTCGGGAACAGAGGGTCCTAGATACATCATCAGATAAGTGTCATCAGACACAAAAAGGTGACATACGTGAAGTGACAGATACAGTTGCTGCACGTGTGAGGGTAGGAGAACGTTGTTCATCGAGCACAGTGTTGGCAGGAGTAATGCCTTGCTTGAGACGAGTGACGCCGGTGAAGGTAGTGTATGCTTCATTTGCATCACTGGTTGCGACCAGTTTCTGTAACACAAAATTAATCATGGTCAATTGATTGATACAGGGACTAAAGCGCGCGATTTGATGCGCTTGAAAAAGTCCGGAATAATCATAGATTCACTTACAGCCTTTCCCATATAATCCTTTGCCTTTGCATTCTTCAGCTTGTTTTCGGAGGGACGGTACAAGACACCGACGGGCTGATGGGGAGGGCGAAATGATTAGCGCGAGTGCGAGACGGCTAAGAATGATCAAAGCACAGAACGGCACTCACGATACTGAAAACGGTGTAACCATCTCCTCTGTCGTTGATAGCATCATCGATGACATTGTGCTCCTCAGTCGCTTTCTCCTTCCTCGCTTCCTCCATATCCATGAGACCCTCGTTCAGTCTGCCCATATAAATTTGGGACAGTCCCTTGTTGAACAGAACCTCTGCGGAGAAGAGCTTGAACTTCAACCCGAGTTGCTCGTAGTTGATCGATTGGTTTCCTCGCAAGTAGAGAAGGGCTTCGTCGAAATCCTTGTATGCCATTTCGTATCTCTGTAGGAGGAAGTTCGAGACACCACATTGGAAGTATGCAACGGAAAGATATTGGTCGAGCTGGGTAGCACCAACGAATTGTTCTACGGCAGCGTCATGCTCGCCGAGAGTCGCGTAAATAAGACCCATGTTCACAAGGATCTTGGAAGAGTCGCCGATACTGTTGAAGAGCTCCAGAGACTTTTCGAAGTCTTCATCATCGTAAGCTTTGAGGGCAGCGGCCCAGGTTTCGAGTTCGGCTTTGAGAGACATGGTAGTAGGTGGGTTGGTAGGATAGGATTTGAAAGACTGCGGTCTTGTAGGCGGTGAGTATTATAGTAATGATACGGCAGACTCGGAGACGGCGTTTAAGGGAGGGTGATTTGGGAAAGTGCGTGCCGGACGCAAGAAAGAAGAGCCTCAGAAAGAAAAGCACCAGGCTGGACCCCGAGGAATCGAAAGCGAAATACGAAAGTAGAAAGGGTGGTGGTAGAAAGAAGTGAAGAGTGGAGAAGGAGTGTTTGAGATGTAAGGGTCTCACTTGAGCAAGCGATGCAGGGTGAGAACACGCTTAGATTGATAGATGCGCTGCTCTGCGCTGTTCTGGTTTCGGATCAATAACCAAACCTCGTCGTCGATGTACGTGACAGTGGCGGCCCAACTGTCAGTCTGTTGGCGACGTTTTGAATGTTGGAGAGGAGGGACAGGGGAGGAAGGTAAGGGGGGACAAGAAGAGTACCGGGAGCGGCTTTTGTTCGATATAATTATCATCCGGCTTTCGAAATCCTTCAACCGTTTGTATCCGTCGCCCTGTCGTGTTTGTAATGGTTGTAATCAAGTTGTAATCAGTTGTAATGAAATCATCAAACCCCTCTCCTCTACTGCATGTTTTGCATTTCCGTCCGAGACATCTCTTCCTCCGCCATTTCGTACACCCCATTTCCTTCTCGACCATTTCCTTTAACTGCGCTGGGAACTGCGCAAATTAACCGTTCTCTCTGCTTTCGCTTTCGCTGACCCACCGTAACCCACCATCCGATACACAATGGACGGTTCCGAATGATTGGGCCGTTGCCATGTATTTCTCTGATACTGGTCCAACTGATTGCCTCATAGAGCCAGCTTCTGCCTCCTTTGGTCTGCGTACGCCCGGATCGGTCTGGGGAGGTCTCCTCGATGATCCCGGTCAGTTCTAACTGCCTCTAGTGCCTTTAAGTATCAATCTCAAGAGATCTCAAGCCTAACCCCCACATTCAATCCTCCCGCCAAGAATTTGTCTGCGAGGGTCCCTCTCGACTTCTCGAGTCCTCTGACCCCCAAAGCCTATCATACGATGCTCGTCGGAATTTCACACAAGTGACCTAGTTACGCTGTTGTTCTTTCAACACCTTCTTCCCACAGTATCTCGTTGTGGCCGTATGATGATCTGCTACTAAGGTTACTTGACGCAGCTTATCGTGATGGCCCTTTTGCTACTTTGCTTTGACAGCGACAGGTCTTCCCTCGATGTTCAATAGTGCTCGCCAACTTGGGTATTTTTCACGCCATGCTGCCTGCACGATGCAACTGTTCCTCTGCAGTCGCAAAATTCCCTGGAAACAGTCACGTCGTTGTGCTTTTACCTATCACGAACTCTCACGTCAAGCTGGACGAGGTTGCTTACTTGAAATAATTGCTGACGTGCTATATGTTTTTTTATTTTCTGATTCCATGTTCAACGTCCCCGAGGACCAAATGATATAAGGCGGTACTGCTTCTAATGGACAACCTTCGCCTGTAGCAACCTCGTTATGTCGGTGTGCGAGCGGTGCATGATCACCGAATTTCTACTCGCTTTTAGATCGGTGCTAACTGTTCGCAAGGTGCTGTTCATGTCTAGCGAAACAATATCTATCAGGCTCTCTCCACCACTCTGGCCTCTTCGAGATACACCTGTATTGCGTTGGTCCGCGTTCGTCATATCATGTTCCTTGTTCGCCGGACCGCGATCTCGACGCTCGTCGGGATATAACAGGGTTCAGCATCTGATTTATATCCCCAGCTTTCGGCGATCCAATCGGTATAATGGTTTCCTTGTCGACTCGGTACTTTTATTTTTAGAATCTTTTCGCGACCGGCCGCACCCAAGTCTGGCTGGTTCTGGCTAACTATTATGATGGTCGACATCTTAGGTTGACATTATGTTGATAGCAGACATGTAGTACTTAGCAATAGTACAGTACACATATGCAATATTGCATAGAGCACCTTGTTTCTGCAAGGTCTGTCCTTTCAGGACTTCCCAGTACACCATATTTCTGCCTTCTGCAGACTTTATAGGTAACCTTAGAGGTACTCCCGGCTACCCCCGACCGTCCTGATCGACATGTTGGCGATCATCAGCCCCTCAATATTCAATATAACCTCCTGAACATTGAACCCGTATTCCACGGAGTCCCAGTACCCAATCGCGCCCGCGGAGTGATGGTCTACGGCCTTTAGTCTCAGACAGTCCTCTGTTCTGATCCATCATACTGTGTACGTTCAATACTTGTGCCCACTAAGTCATACGAAGTCACACTACTTTGACGCATCCAATGGACCCTTACGCGTCCAGACATATGAGTTCATTTTGTGGCGGATTGTTTACGAACTCGAGGTCTGTCGAGGTCACAGGTACAGAGGTGGATAGGGGCTTCAGAAATTAGCAAATGGCCCAGACTGCATAGAACACCGGGTTCGTCTTATCATAAAAGGCACAACGCTGAGGAGGAGAGAGCATTTAGGCTTTTCACCTTGTTGACTTTCGTTGTACCATGGCATCACAATTAACCGCAAGAAATCCGAACGCTCGTGTTTGGCTGGGTAAGGATCTTTTTAGAGCCATTTTTTCTGTATTTTTTATGAAGCCTTGATGTTGAATTCTGTCTTATCATAGTCACTGGAGCGTCGTCTGGTTTTGGTTACGAAGTAACTAAACACGCTCTCTCTCGCGGTGACAAAGTTGTCGCTACGACTCGGAATACCTCCTCTTCCCTGCTAACATCACTCTCACAAACCTACCGTTCACAATTACTCCTCATCGAGAATGATATTACGGATATCACAGACATACAACGTGTCTTCGCCCGTGTTAAGGAAGTCCACGGTAAACTGGACGTAGTCTTCAGCAATGCAGGGTACACACTCCTAGCCGAAGTGGAAGGTACCCCTGAAGAGGAGGCAAGGAAATTATTTGAAGTAAACTTCTGGGGATCGGTACATGTGATGCAAGAGGCGGTCAAGTTCTTTAGGGATGTGAACCCGAAGGGTGCTGGAGGGAGGATTATTCAGAATAGTTCGGCCAGTGGGATGTATTGTTTCCCTGCGCAGGGGATTTATTCTGCTTCGAAGCATGGTACGTCATTTTTTATGATACAGAGTATACTTTTTTTTTACTAATAATTGGCGCGGATTCTAGCTCTAGAAGCGATGACAGAAACACTTGCTTTGGAACTTGACCCTGCTTGGAATATAAAGGTATTTTCGTCAACTTGAGCCTTTTTCGATACATCGACTAATCGTCATCAACAACGAAGGTAACCCTTCTCCAACCTGCCATGTTCGACACCCCGGGTCGGACCAACCTCATCAACACACCTCCTCATCCCGCTTACACCTCTCCCACATCCACATCCAAATCCCCACTCCCATCCGTCCTCACTCGGCAATATGTGACCATGCCATTCCCCGGGGATACAGCGAAAGCTGCGGCGGCCATTTACAAATTAAGTGAGCTTGAGAACCCGCCAATGAGGTTACCGTTGGGAAAACATGCGGTGAGGTTGGCGAGGGAGAAGATGGATGCGGTGAAGAAGGATGTGGATATGTATGAGGCATGGTCTGAGGGGTTGGAGCTTGATGGTGCGAAGGGGTCTTGAGTTCTCCGTTAAGGAGAAGATGGCGTGCAGTGTACACTAATGCTTATATAACTTTATGACTGTAACTGTAACATCTCTTAAAGTTTCAGTTAAAGATGTTTTGCGGAATAATTGTCTTGTCTGAGAATGCGCCTGGTCCTCTGAAGTGTGGACTTGGTCAACTAACCTATCACCATGTTATGAGAAGGTTCGGTTGATCCACAAAGGTTATAGTACAGGGTTCTATCTATTCCCGACATAGGCCCCCGAGTGTGAATCAGGTACTCTTGACAACTCCGTTTTTATCCATATCCCACCCCAGCTGCTCATACGTCCACCCGAATACTACACCATCTGAGAAATAAGCATTAAGAAGTGACTTGTGCATGCCGGGTTTCCTATGGATAGAGTTGACTATCTCCATGTCTTCCTCGGTGAGATTGATAAGCTATAAGTGGGATAACAACTTAGTGAGATGAACAAAAAGACGAAGATATTACACGCACCGTCAGGTTTTGTGTCATCCTCTCGATATTCGCGCTCTTTGGGATCACAGGCGTACCCCTCTGAACACCCCAGGAGAGAGCGAATCTGAGCGGGAGAAGCTTGTTTCTTCGCGCCAGCCGTGCGAAATCAGGGTCGGTGAAGAAGGCAGGATTGAATGCGCCTGTGTTGGGGATAGGAGCACTTTAGTAATACACCCTCGTTACCGATGAACAGAATAAGACAAACCAATAGGAGAGTAAGCAGTGAGTAATATTCCCTTATCCTCACAATACTTCTTCAACTCGTATTGTGGTAAGCAAGGATGTAACTGCACTTGGTTGGTAACAGGTATCACTTTGCATTCGGGAAGAAGCTTTTCGAGCGTCTTGATACTGAAGTTGGATATACCGATGGACTTCACTTTGCCTGGAAAAGGAGGGCGTCAGGGCAACTCGGTATTCAGACAGGGATTAGGATAGTACCTGTTTCGAGTAATTTCTCCATCGACTTCCAGGTGTCGACGTACGTGGGGTATTCATCTTCGTTCAACGTTCGGCCTGGTGCCACCATCATTCAGTGAGATAATATACATAGTAACAATGGGAGTGTGAATACCGTCCACGATAGCTTGAGGCCAGTGCATCAAGTACAGGTCAATATATTCTATATCTAGTGCTTTCAGGGAGGTATCGAATGCTTCTTGTACGAGATGATGGTGTGTACTCCTGCGAGTTGACCGGTATCAATATCTCGACTTCAACAACAAGAGAGTTGTAAGGTACACACCAAAGCTTCGTAGTCACGAAGATTTCCTCACGAGGAATGCCGGACTCTCGGATGGCTTTACCTACATGTTCTTCGTTACCTGCATTCTATGTTAGCAACCCGCCTCGGAGAAGGGTCTTATTACCATACCGTATCCCGAAGCCTGAGAAGTAAGAAATTAGCTCGGTATGATAGTCAGGAAGGAATCTAGATTTGCTCACCGTATCGAAGTGTCGGTATCCAACCTACATAGAATAATTTAGTAATACGGCCTTTGAACAGGCGAAACTTGCAAACCTTTAAAGCATTCTTGCACATTATTTCTACGGCTTCACCACCTCCCGGTTCACCCATCCAGCATCTAGTAGGATTTCGAGTTTATGTTTTCAAAAACATTTAAGAGCGATCATGAAATTACATACCCCATACCAACACCTGGCATCTTCTTGCCATTGTTCAGAGTGAAATTGGGTACGTTGATCGAAGCCATGTCGGGAGCGTTATCGTTATCTTGTTAATCCTCATACTACTCGACGCCCTTTTATATCGCGTCCATATTGGCGTTAAATGTTATATTTCGACCCTACATTTTCCAGTCTGAGCATGACTCAGCCTCGGTAGGTGACGCGTTCCCATTCGGCGACAGGTCGAAGGGCTCCGTGTGCCCAATATCTGGCGGTTGGGTATGATATATCAGCAGGTGATGTCATAGAATTGCAGATTGTGACCCACATGATAGGAATATCGCCGAAGCAAGAATGCAAGAAACACCAGGATACGTACTGTAGCTATAGACGAGCCCTGAATGTAACGACGTTAGGTAAAATCTAGAACGAGCGTGATATCAAAGGGAGGCTCTGCTTGACTTTATGATCCAACTCATCTAATGGCGCAACTCTGTTGGTTCAATGGTCTCACATGGTGTTGTACTTTGGAAAACAGCTTGAAATGATATAGAAAATGCTTTTGGAAGGTACTTGGTGGACATACTGCTAGTCTTGATAAGATTGCAGGGTACTGTTATGAACATCTGAGTATCTGAGTAGTTTCCGGCAGACATAGGTGGCGAAACATTATGCTGTACTTTGGCTGGTAAGAACGTTGGATTTGATTTTGAATTTCAAGTCACATACCTCGTTGGTGGAAGGACAAATCACAGTGTTGTACACTCTTAGCGGGTATACAATACATGTAAAGGCATGTTGGACTACATATCTTGAACAGCTTGGGCATGGATTGAATACGGAGGCAAATATTACTTTATCTCCGTGTAACTTGGACGGATGCAGATAAAGATCCGAGACGCGATCACGTGCGGTTCGCGAGTTGAAGTCGAACATTGGCGGGAAGAATTCGCACGCTTGAGCCCTTGCGATATACCCTCACCATCCTGCCCGCCCTCCTTGTCGTCGTTGCCCACGATGAGCTCGGGTACCCCTCTCAGAGCGAAGGACCACCTTCAGAACTCTTCTGACACAAGCGAATGGAACTCTCCGACCACAACACCCTTGCGTATCGCGAAACGCGGTTCTCCTCAATCCCAACGCGGGGTCCAACTCGCCCGCAGACAATCCTCTAGTTACAACCATCTCAAGAAGAATCATCTTGTTTCTCGCTCTCCCTTTAGGTCCCAGATTCCTACCCCTGCGAAACCCTTTCCTCTTCTTCCTCCCACTCGCCGGGTAAGCGGTGAAAAGAGACCTCGTCCTATCTCGATGAATGATCAAGCAGAGAATGAACACCCTCTTGGCTTTAAGCGTCGTCAGTCAAAGGCATTCCAAGGCTTGCTTGAGAAAGAGCCTGTAACTAAGAGCCCTTTCCGACGCATCCCGAGCGACGAATCTGCACCATCTGCACCCATTCCTATCCCCATCACACCCAACGGGGTGAAAAAGTACCGCAAGAAAGCCCCTGCTTACGATGATGATGATGAACTTGCTCCACCTCCGCCTCTTAAAGTCTTCTCACCTAGAAACTCACCTTCACCTTCTCGTGTTCCTAATCCTTCGGCGTCACCTGCTCGGCCGTCTCTGGTATCCAAACGTCTCCATGGCCCTCGCATTGCAAGCTATGGCTCGAACAGTCGTAGGGCCAGGCGCAAGACAGTGTCCTTTAGCGAACATTGTGACATTATGACCATTGACAACATCGAGCTGGACGAAAACGCGTTCGATTGGGTCACAGATGAAGAGGACGAGGACGAGGATGAAGAGCAACAATTTATTAGTAGCAATGACCTTGATGAAAGTTATGATAGCTCACAAGGAGGTGATCCTGACGACAGTATTACCGGCATGGTTGATTCTATGCTTCAGGATGCGTCACCTTCAACGCCTCCCCATGATAATCGTCGTCTCCCTGAGGACCTGGAAACTGAGGATGGTATTCCCTACGGTCGTACTCATCACTTCGAGCGTACTGCCGCCGCACATCGCCAACTAGAAGGCTCGAATCAAGATGACGATGATGATATGAATTTGGACGAACCTACTATAACGTTCCCCAATCCCCCGACCTCATTTTCTACCCCACCTGGTTCCCGCTCTGGTACGCCAATGGGTCCTACGTCTCCTGGGTCGCATATGCCACTGGGCCGTTCTACACATTCAGAACGCGTAAAGGCCCAACGGGAAGACGATAGTACTATAGAACAGGATGTTCAAATGCTACCACCGTCCCCCTCACCTGCAAAACGCGTCAGTACATTACCTTCGCATATGGACAGCTTAGTGCCCAAGTTCGAACTTGAGGTAACTAGGGTTGATGACAAAGACAATGGTGAGTGGCCACTATTTAACCCACGTGCAATCCTTGCTGAACTATTTACGCCGACTCTTTGATTCAGGTGTTGCAGCTCCAACCATGGATCCTTTTGCAATACCACAGGTCAAGGAGGAACCTCAACCTCTCGAACTCTCGTTCATGTCGACTGACTCTCGAGATCTAGACGATGAGCACGATGGTTCTTTCATTGTACATCCAGAAGAGCCGCCTCGAATTTTATCACGCGAATTCTCTCCTCGCGTTTCACTAGAACGCGCTGCTTCGCCATTGTCGCCTCCTCGCAGACTTCCCGAACTAGGTCATAGAGCTTCCATTGAGTTTGATCTTGACTCTCCACCTCCTCCCGGTCGACTTGGTTCGTACCAAAGCGACAGTCTCACTCGTGCCGGATCCCCATTAGGTCCACGCTACGGTTCACCTGGTCTGGGAATTTCCTCTCGCAGTGGTTCACCATTGCAATTCTCTGCTTCGTTACAAAACGGACTAGTGAAGTCTGCTAGTAATACCAGTCTTCGCAGTGCCAATGGTAGTCCCAATGGACGCAGTCCCAGGATAAGTCGGGAGGAAGTTCAACGGAAGTTGGCGAAGAAACGGAGCGTTGACAGTCCTTTAAGGGAGGTTGTTGATAGTAACTACTTCAACTCTCAAGCCGACAAGGGAGAGGATACCGAGGACGAGGACATGGGTCGCCCCCTTTCACCCAAACCCCGTACTGCACCTACCCTGATGAGACAGAACCCCACACACGATGGAGTCATGAGTATTGATCCCGAGCCTCAACCTATTGACCCACCACGACCAAGTATCCCTACACGTTCACTCTCCACTGATGGTGTAACTTCGGGATCAGGTCCTAGTACGAACGGTTTCACTGGTCTGACATTGGACTTCCAGTCTGATGAGAATGGCAAGATGTCGTTTGGAGAGGTCCCGATAGGGGATATGCGTAGTGCTCTGGATAGGCTTATGGAGGACGTCGCGGGTGGTGCCTCAGTCTCTACCGGTCCTGATGGGAAGGGTGTGGTGAGGGGCCTGAAGGTGGAAGCTGTGACAGTCGGTATACAAGCCGGACAATTCCAACTCCCTGCGGAACCTATTATACTCTCTGATAAGGATTCCATTATGGATGAATCAGGAGACGAAAACTCGATGGACTGTGATGAGCTAAACGATCGACCCCCAGTATCCGCTACCGAATCTGAACCTCCTCGTGTTGACCATAATCCTATATCTAACCCTCTATTCGCTACCTCCGCTCCAGATCTCAGCTTCACTCACGAGTCAGAATCAGAATCACCTCCCCCACCTGCGCCTCCAGTCAAAGATGCTCGCCGTTTACGCGAGGAACTTATTTTGCAGAAGAAACGAGAAGCACGGAGACGAGAGGAGGATGAGGATATGGGCCTTCGGACTCCACCTCGTAGTATCGGCCGGGCTGGTGCTAGAGGTCGAAGCAGAAGTACTTCGGAGATCAATACACCGTTCGTTGGACCATCTGGTAAGAGGAAGGCGAAGGACGGGACGTTATTGGATGTTGCTATGGATGAGGAGGACCCACTCTCGGATAGCATCGATCGGGAGTTGAGAAAGATGGGCGCGACTGCTGGAAACGTAAGTCAAGAATTGATTTGCTTGGAAAATATCTTCGAGCATGAGCTGACGTGTTTGTTTTCAATAGAAGTACCATATCCGACAACGCAGCGAGATGATTTATGCATCTTCGGACACAGATCGTGCTGCACGTATGAACGAGGATCCTCAGAGTTCAAGAGCATGGAGGCCTGTAAAACGGCCTTCTGATATGGTAAGTAATATTATTCTGTTAATGCTTTTGACTTATTGACGATATGAATTTTTAGAACGAGTACTCGAAGCAGATTAAGGAGTGGAGGGCAAAGGAGGGTAGCGGAAAGGCTTATGGCAAGGTGTTTGTCAAAGGTAAATATTCCAGTATCTCAGGTCGAATATTGGTATTGACCAAATCTTCTTTCAGTCGTTGGCGTCAGGAATTTGAATGTCCCACTACCAGAACAACCAACATCGGTTGCACTAACCCTCAACAATGGCATTCATTTCGTGACTACTCCAGAGTGCCGGCTGTCACGCGAGTCGCGCATTGAGCAGGAGTTTGAACTGTAGGTGTATTCATCATTGCTCACAAGGATAGCTAGCTTATATTTGGCTCTGTAGCATTGAAACTAGCAAGCTTGAGATCACACTCACGCTCAAGGTGCGACGGGACCCACATATTGTCGCCCAATTCAAAGCAAATACACCGCCCCCTCCACCACCAGTTGTCCCACCCCCACCAGCTTCAAAAGGTGGTGGGATGCGAAACTTCTTCCGTAGTGCACCTAAGAAGTCACACAAAACCCCGACACCTACTCCGACACCTCCACCAGTTCACCGTCTACAGGAGAACTTGGCTCGGTACCTAACACCAGATGGTACACTTGCTCGTGCTTTCGTTATGTTTAAGGACATCGCGAAGCACTGTGATACACGACTGTTCGAGACTAGTTTCCCTCTGATTGGTCAGAAGCTGGAAGCTGGGAAGACTTCGAGGAGTGTTCAGGTAGGAGAGCTTGTTCTGCAGGTGTTCCGACTACCACCTCTCCCTGGGATCGCTCCGAATCAACTGCCTCAGAGTTTGGAGGAGTGTCATCGTGGATTGAGACATATCAACTGGCATAAACTTACCTACTTTGAGGGAATGTTGACACAGATGGGCGGTGGCTGTACTGTAAGTAGCTCCTTTCTCTCTCCCAGTTGTTTGACATTGATCTGACTCTTCATTATTAGTCATGGCGACGACGACATCTGCGGGTCATTGGTGCCAATCTCGTAGCATTCAATGATGTTACTAAACGGGCCACGGCAACTATTGACCTTAAGAAGGCGATTGCCGTAGAAGATGATCAGGAGGCGCGGGATGCTATGAGCCCTGCATCTGGTACCACTACACGGTCGAGTCGCTATCTCGATGAGTATGAGTGCCCGTACGGCGTTGAACGGTCATTCCGTTTGATATTCCCCGATAACGAGGAAATTCTCTTTTATGCTGATACAGACGAAGAGAAGGCTCGATGGTAAGTTCTGGCCTCACCCGACGAAAACTTCGATATTAATTTCTTTATAGGCTTGAGGTCCTCCGTGCTCTTGTAGGTCACATTCCCCCCAAACCACTTTGGGCGGAACTTGTCTGGCAACGTCAGGAAGAGCTTGCCAAACAACCACAACCTCAGCCTCAGCCACAGGCTGGTCCTTCCAATCATATTTCTTCTAGTCGTCGATAGAACTTTCTTCCTCTCCCAGTCAGAACGGAATTCATGAATTATGTTGTATGTCTATTCTTTGCAGTTACTTGTCTTCTAACCGCTCTTGCACCCTTCGGCTTTCATTTCCGTCTCCTTTTTCTTTTTTTGTCGTCCAAGTTTTTTGCGCTGTCACGTCTGCATCGTTCGATCGCATACCCTTTGTACGTTATACACCGTCCATGTCGCAAACGAATATGCTAGCTATCTTTCACGTCTTTCTAATGAGTGACCGGAAATGTTAGGCCCAAAAGTGGGAGATATTGATGGACATCAATAGAGAGTGCAAAATCTAAGGGTATCAGTAGGCATAGTGTGCTAGGAGACTTTGCATCGCTACTAACTAACACGCGAGGAGCTTGATGAGTTCCTAGGGTTCAACCGATACCAACTCCTACTTGTACGATAGAATGAGAGTGAATATTCCCTTGTTACACCACGATCAAGGTGGGTTACGACTACTAATACTGGACACTATCGGGACATGACGTCGAATGGAAAAAATACCTACACATTCTGTTCCCCTTTCGAACCAAACGACCCGGATTCATGACTACTCGGGACTATCTCGTCAGTATAAACGTTCCCTTTACTAGGGTGTAGTGTCACGTCAGCGGAAGATGGTTCACGTATACGCCAGGCCGGCACTCGAGGAGCTGTAGAGTAGTCCTGTTGGGGCCAATCCAGGGTAAACATCGCAGATGTTACCTCCCAAGAACGGTTCTGGGCCACTCGGTAGATAATAAGATAGTTTGATGACATCTACGAATCAGGAGTCGTCAGTGAAAATGAAGGTAACAAAGCCGATCTAAATTCCTCACTTGTGCCGCAGGGGCTAGACTTAACCATATCTGACTCGTAGGATGGTTCATGCCATAGGTAACGAGAAGTGGGACCACGAAGAATGAATAGAGTGCGGCAGATTCGACGAAGATGCTTGAGAGGAATGAGTAATGATTGAAAGTGGTACAGGATCTACCGAGATCCATCTGGAACTTTTTCCTCGTGAACCACATGAGCGCGACGATCATTATAGTCAGAATAACGTTGAGAGATAGTGAGATTGTGTAGGCTGCAATGTTAATCTTCCCTTCTATCTCGCTAAAAAATCCGACGCCAGGTATCGCAGATATGACGATTGACGTGATGGCGAGAGCTGACGAAAGGAATCAACATCAAGACGCATTCAACAAAAGAAACAGTTACATACCCAGTGAAGTTGCAAGCATCAATGTAGGGAAGGCCATCATTACGTATGTAGCCTTAGGACCTTTACAAGCCACCCAGATAACTTTACAGCGCCATAGCTAACATTAATATGAGCCGTCACTTTCGTGATTAAAAAGTGCTATCTGTAGAGACGTACCAGCAAGGCATCTGCCATGATATTACCAAGGAAGTAGGATACCTCGGAAGTAAAGTTGAACGGTGCTGTAACGATACCTACAGTAACGTATCCCCATGGTCCACCTGGATAGTTACGGTTATCGATGAATGTCTGTTGGATTCCAGACGCATTGGACCCGGTAAAGATACAGTTGAGGACACAGAGCAACGTGGTGTATCCCAGGAGGAAATGTGTGAAGGCTGTCTTTTGCTTCCGACGTAAAAGTGCGTCGGCACAAATACAGTAAACGACAAGCTGGATACCTTATGACGCATCATCAGGGAACAGATGTACAGAACATAAAAATGAGGTTACCAAAGCCGACACCAGTAAGATATCCTGAGATGAGCCACATTTTCTCCCAGAATATGTCTAGGTTACTCTCATCGACTGGTCCATAATACGTCGCGTCAGTCATTCTGAGAATAGAGGTGGGGTGCTAGATGGACTCGGATAGCATAAGAAGGCCATATCATAGGAATAGTTTTATAGGAAAGAAGTTCAGATGAGATCTCTGTATCGAGATAGTCCGAAACACGGAAACTTACTTTGAACTCTTAGAATGCCAGTACATTCGGAGAAAAAAACTGGACGAACAATAATAGCTTTCGGACATTGGCCGTAGGTACTCGACATAACCGCTATCCGTTACGGACTTCTTGAAGTTACTTCAAGGCCAAAAGGTGACCGATGACTTTGCAGAGTAGGATGGAAATATGGCCAACACTATTTATGATAATGTGGCTCCAACGTCAATGAGTGAATGTTTCAGGTCGACATGAGGTAAGCTAATATAGTATGTATGTACCCTCATTGTGATGCTTTTGTGGCTTTTTTCCTAACGATTTTAGTGTCGATTCACGCCTACTACCACTGGCATAGTGGTCTACCTCAACGGCGGAATATTGGCGCAATGAACCGAGCCCACATGTTAGAGATATAACGGACATGTTGCACTGGGTCGGGAGGTGCGATCTGACCTATTTCCCTTCCAGCAACACTTTCTGTGACACCATGCGCATCCCGGCTTCGTTAACCTATAACAATAGTAAGCCAATATGCAGTCTTCTATGCGGGTGTATACTAATAGTCTTTCTTAAGCCTACAATACTGCGAGCCAAGCAGCGCTCCTCCCACAGCCAGGATTTAGTCAGGCTGTCTTCCTGTCCACATGTCCTGATGTCACCCCAGTTGAACAGGATGGAAACCCTTCAAGCAGTGATGATACGTACACAGATGGTACTAGCAGTGAGGGTGAAAGTGATCGTGAAGAATACGAAGAGGTCGCGAATGATGAGGTAAGTAATTCATATTGTTTTCATGTTGAAGCACACGTCTTGATGTGTGAACAATAGCTTGCTTATCTTTTGCTTCGAGAAACAAACAACCTAGGTCCACGACCAGCTGCTGGGACAGCTCTAGCTAGAATTGAACAGCAACTTCCTCCTGGTTCCCGCAAGCGGAAGCGTGGCAAAAAAACAAAGTCCCACAAGACATCAGAGCCGAAAGCGAAACGAAAGCGGTCAAAGGACAAGGGCCAAGCCTCCGTCCCATCACCATCTAGCAACACCACTCCCCAGGCGACCGTCCAAGCAGCAGTTGCATCATCTCAAAAGAAGGTATGATAGTTCCTTCCTAACTCTCGACACTTACTCAAATGTCTCCTTTAGAGGCCTCGTTCTTCAATCTATCTCTTCTTCTCGGAGATCACTGAAGGCCATCGGGATCACCTCACATCATATCAAGAAGGTGATAAGCTGTATAAGTGCCGACATGGGACTCGCAAGGTCTTGCGCATTTCACCGAAGATGAATTGCTCTATAACAGGTTTGAAGAATCATTTGAAGACAGTGGACTCAAAAATCTTCAGTCTTTTCGAGCACCTGGAGGATCTCCGATTACGCGGCGAAGTACCTACTCCAGAGGAACTTCTGGTTGCAAAAGGTGACCGGCCGTTTGAGTCTTTGGGTAACCAGGTACACAGATATGGTAACCCTTCAAAGTCTTCATCTACGAGTGGTCTACAACTGGTATGTTGTCTTATGGTAACATGAGATATTAAGACTTACTCGAAAGTCTTAGGAGCCTTTCGACAATGAAAAATGGGTCCGTCTCTTATGCGAGTGGGTTGCAGCATGCGACCAACCATTTGATACGGTCGAATCACCCGAATTCAAGAAGATGGTTGATTATGCAAGTCGTTACAATAATCTCTTGAAAATACCATCACCCTCAACCGTAAAGAGTCGTATCATGGATATGGGGGACTCGGTTGTTGATGAAATAAGGAATATCATACAAGTTTGTGTCTGAACTTTCAAGTCTTCCCGTTGCTATTCTCATTCTCTCATCAACAGAATTTGGATTCAAAGGTGTCGCTTACCCTTGACTGCTGGACCTCTAGCAACCAATGGGCATTTCTCTGTATTGTTTTGACATATGTTACAGATGATTGGGAGCTTGAGGAGGTCATTTTAGATTTCCGAGAAATTGTTGGTGAACATTCTGGTGAAAATCTAGCCGATATTGTATGGCAGACCATACAGCTCTATGGTCTTGAGAATAAGGTAGGCATCTAAATATACAACAGCCAGATTTATCATAATAACTCACCTAGGTTCAAACTATTGTGGCCGACAATGCATCAAACAATGACACAATGGTGGACTTCCTTGTTCTCAAGTTCAGCGCTGTCGGAATTGACTTTAGGGCATCGTGGGCTCGTATGCGGTGCCTTCCCCATACAATACATCTGTCTGTACTTGAGGTATACCATTGGCATTTCTTTCTTATGTTTGAGTTTATGCTAATCAATATTTGTTTATTTTTAGCTGCTTAAAGCATTGGGTATTGTCAAGAGTACAACCCGTGCCAAACAGAGTATGCCAGACAATTATCAAGAGTCTGTGGCAGACAAAACTGATCCCGATGCTGATGTTGATGATGCGTCATGTCAAGGTATTGATGTAATGGAAGAGAACGAGGATGACAGTTATAACAACATTCCACTTCTAGAGGCGATCGAGAAGGTAGATATGCTACTGGCTTATGAGATAAGATATCCTAATCAAGTTTGTCAGCTTCGAGCAATTGTCCGTGCTGTTCGATCAAGCCCACAACGAAAGCAGCAATGGCTGGAGGAGGTTCAACAGTCGCTTCGTCAACACATCAGTACATGTGGCGATGAGGCCAGTACGCAAGCACTTATGCTAATATTGGATGTTGTCACACGCTGGTCTTCTACTCATCAAATGCTTCGTACGTTCGTCACCTTTTTTCTAAATTTATTTATTTATTTGTATTCTAGAGCGAGCTCTTATACGGAAAGATGCTATTAATACCTTTTTGGCAATTCGCACTGAGCTTCGACATCTAGAGCTTAGTGATCGTGAGTGGGGAACAATAAAACTTGTTTCCGATTGGCTTTGGATGTTCCGCTCTGCAACAGAGCAGATGTCATCATCCAAGCAAGTCACACTCTCCCGTGTTCATAACATCTTTCATCGATTGCAAGATCATATCAAGAAGATCCTCTCAGAATTACCTCTATCAGCACCCCTCGCCCTCAAGTCCGGATTGCTGAAAGCTCATCTCAAGCTTTCCGATTATCACACCTATTTTGACCAGTCTCCGTACTATATTTGGTCATGTTGTAAGTCAACTATCATCCCCACAGATTAATAATCGCTTATCATCTCAATGGTCCCAGTCTTGGATCCTCGTGTAAACCATGAAGGTCTCCGTACAGAGGCACGGCGGGATACCAATGATGCA
Source organism: Cerrena zonata (assembly GCA_038087015.1). Taxonomy (NCBI): domain Eukaryota; kingdom Fungi; phylum Basidiomycota; class Agaricomycetes; order Polyporales; family Cerrenaceae; genus Cerrena; species Cerrena zonata. The sequence continues at coordinate 994,525 of JASBNA010000005.1, forward strand.
TCTCGGGAACTTTATCTCAGCAAGATTGAACGTGCAAAGGAAGACCTCAAGCAACATTTTCTTAACCACTACATGCAGCCGCAATCAAACCCAGCATACCAATCCCCTGTCAAGAACACGCCAAGCCGATTCAACTTTGATGACGATGAACCAATTGACATTCCCCTCACCGAAGAACTCGATAACTATCTCAAAAGTCGACCACTCACTTTCAAAAACTCCCCACATCCGCTAGCATGGTGGCGCACTCACCAGCAGACTTATCCGAATGTTGCTCGTTTTGCACGGGACATCCTGACAATTCCAGGTATTTCCGTATTCATATTCCTTTTCCATAGTACTACTAACTTGTTTTTTGTCATATTTTAGGGTCAGCCGTAGGGATGGAGGAGCTCTGTTGTAAAACTCCCTCGCGTGGAAGCATAGTATTCAGATCAGAGAAGATCAAGAATGATACCTGGACATCATGAATGCAAATCTGAAGTCGCAGTTCGTTTTTTCCACCACATACGTCAAGATGAAACCAATCAAGGTATCCACCTTTGCGCCATTTTAGAGGATCTACAGATCTTGAGACGCCTACATACTATGTCAGGTTGTATATTGTCAATAGACATTCGAGGATCTGCTCGCACGCCTCCGACCTGTATCCACTCACAGTCTGGTAAAGGGAACCAACCTGGAAAGAAATCATTAGATAACCACCAGGCCTGGAACTGACATATAAAATCCCATTGAACAGATGACGACCCGATTGTATCAGGAGGAAGCATCGATATCCACGTTTTGTTTGGGAAATTCCGTCCAATTCTAGCATGCGCCCATAGATCCGCTATCTACAGAAGGTTTGACACGCAGCCCAACCTTACGGCCATCCCCGACATGAGATACGTCGGCGTCCTATGTTTTAATGGTGTAGCATAAGGCCGAAACACTGACAGGATACTGGTGTGTACCAGTCAAACATGACATATCGGCATAGCACTTGGTGCCGATAGGATACTTTTTCCCCTGTGTCGTACGGATAGCGAGGTACTCCATTCATTATCCATGCGGCGGCAGCTCAACGTCCTGACCGAAATTAAATCTTAGGATGTTGAGGCGTATTCTTGTATATACGATAGACACGCCTGTGTGAACCTTGATAACAAACTGAGGTGCACCTACAAGATAAATTGCACCACACATGTCAAGGAGAAGCGATGAATGTTTGCTTATCGTTATGTCTCGCTAGAAGACTATGCAACCAATGTCAGTATATCAGGCATAAGATATGAGATGATTTCGTCGGACGCACCGTCAACGGAGGAATTGAGTCATGAGCTTGAGCACCGCTATGTAGACACGGGGTAGCATGTTGAGGGTATGAGTAAGTGGCAGTGAGATAGCGGTGTGTCTGCATGACATGTACATTCATTGCATGAATATAAACATACGAGCACAAATCTTGTGCCGTATGAATGTCATCAGATTGCAGATAAAGCATAGCTTTGAACACTTAGCATGTCCCAAGAATACTACCAACAGTGAGGATCACTGATAAGTGTATTTCTTAGCTTACGCTAGTCCGGGTCGCGTTAGGATCCTGGTAGGTCATTTCAAAGCTCAGCTGGATATCGCCTCATCGAGACAGTCCCCTTGCCCAAGTCCCTGACGAGCCCTAATATCATCGATAAAATAAAGCAGATACTAATATACTCTGAAAGGTACGAGACTTACCTTGGTTTGTGAGGAAATTTAGACACGTCATGGTGTGGTACCATATGCACCGTATAGGTACCCTGACGTCCTTAGATCACCGTTTATTGTGGGAAATTATAGTTTTGGGCGTACAGGATAGCGGCGGTACAGTAATAAGACTGTCAACGCTTCAAGTTGTGTATCGTTTGCGACACACAAACGCTGTTCTTCCTCCGAGTCGCTTCATTCGGTAGAGTCGTAACTCAGAAGAGGTGGATAGAGTCAGGTTTCATATATTAGCCTTCTTGTAATTGAGAGGAAAATATACTAAGTACACCAAGACGAGAAACCGTACCTCACTGGCAGTGCGAACGGTGGTACGCAAACTTGAAGGAGTCGAAGCTTTGCCAAAGGACGCTGGTGTTAGGCCACCAGAACGCCCAAAGGTAGACTTCGAATTGATCTCTCTCTCCGATCGTTATCAACAAAGTCTTGGCAACTCCTGTCAGGCTTGTTTAATTGACTCTAGTCAGTATTTCTTGATGATCCTGCCTTCCAAGGTGACGGTCCACGACTCTACGACAAGTCCAGGGTGGTTTTTATCCCCACGCACCCATAGTTTGGCGTATAGAATCGGTACCGTTGCTCTCTAAGCGAGCTTTTGGCGGACGACCATGCTTTGACATACGATTTGTTTACCCGGTTGAATCATCTAGCACCATCGAGTGTTATCTTTTGCTCACTGTCTTCGTCATCTGTGCCATGCGATGCAGAAGTGAACCTTGCTCGTATGATCTATGGGACTTCAATTGACGGCCATTCGTTCTCACCTCGTTCTTTGCTATGCACAATACCTGGCAGACAATAAGGTCATGAGACAACCCTTCCATCAGGATGGGGCTCCGTTATACCTTACCCTCTTGGAGTCTCGTGCTATCTTTACATGTTCTGAGGGCCAGGTCATACTTTGCCTTAAGAGAAGCCGATAGTCATCTCGAAAGATGTTTTCCGTCATCATCTTTGTCAGCGCAATGCTGGAATAGCCTTCATGAGCATGTATACCGTATGTTGTGAACTACCTTTTTTGTATATGCCATTAGAACACTTATTTTTCAATAGATGTATCAAAAGTTAATGAGGCGATCGCAAGTTCACAGTATGCTATGGTCACTGGTACCACCACTTATCCCTCCATACGTGGACTGAGGTGCGTAGAAATGTCCCTATTAATCTCGCTTTCCAAGGGTCAAACTCCTTTCGTCACGAAGCTCTTATCCTAGACTATGGGGGTTGAAGTAGTTCTTCGCATACGGATCGTCAACGGTCATAAACGTCCCTGAATAGTGAATTGGCACTGTGTTCAAAATCGATGGCTCTCCGTGTTCAAATACACTTATCGTTGTCGGAAAATGATGAACATTCCTGAGAGTTCTCACGGGGCCCCTTATCGTATTCATCCACCTACATGGATTCTCGACTGGCCAGGTATTTCTTCGAAGTATATTTAGGACTCGGTGCTAGTTCACCATATGCTTCCCCTTCTAAATCCACCACAACCATCTGCTCTCCAGGACCATCTTGGCATAGATGTTCCCAATATTGTGTCATGTGTAGGTGTAAACCGGGCCTCCTGCTGACTGTTGCTTCGTATTTGCGTTTTTAGGGGCGTATATAAACGCAGATAGTTTAAACTGTTCCATCTCAACTTCAACGATGCGTTTCTTATCTGTCTTAACGTCAACCGTAGCCTCGCTCTTTGTTACTCAGGTATCTGCTGGAATATTCTCTGGCAGTGCTATCGAGGGCTTCGAAGAGGCTGCAAACTTCCAAGCCGGACAAGTTTCGCGATTGCGCGACTTCTTAGGTCCTCTTCCACAGGAGACCAATCACAACGTCAAACGGGAGAGTGCGATCGCCTTTAGAAACCCTAAAGCTAGGAAGTTTTTCGTTGACGGAACTAAGATTCCTGATGGTATGTAAAGCTACCTTGGTTACAGAGCGAAAAGGACATTCATTTCCCATACTACTCTAGTAAACTTCGATGCTGGACCTTCTTACTCGGGACTGATGCCAATCTCTGGTGATCCCAACGAGACTCGTAAACTTTTCTTCTGGTGGGTAGATTAATGATTGATCAACTATAACCTCCGTTGACCGATCGATGCTGTCAGGTTCTGGCCAACAACGAATGCATCAAATGCCAAAGATTTTCTCTTCTGGACTAACGGCGAGTTTCCGCGGCATGGTAGTGATGTCATACTTATTTTTAACCTAACATAGGCGGCCCGGGATGTTCGTCTCTTGAAGGTTTCTTACAAGAGAACGGTCCTATCTGTATGTAACCCAAATTTTCCCACAAGTAATAGACTCGCTTACTGTCTTTCTTACTTTCGCTCAGCGTGGTCATGGGGACAATCTGAGCCTACGCTGTAAGTTCTCATTTCGGAACGGAGATCCAGAATGACTTATCCCGCGATCCTCTTCAGGAACCCATTCAGTTGGACGAATCTTGCCAATGTTGTCTGGGTGGAACAGCCCGTTGGAGTAAGTAACACTGGTTTAAGTACTTTCTCGGATGATGAGATAACAATAAACTATAGACTGGCTTCTCGCAAGGAACACCCAACATCACCAACGACGACGAGCTTGCTGCCCAAGTTGCTGGCTTCCTGGGACAATTTTTGGAGACTTTCAATGAGTTGAAAGGAAGTAACTTCTATGTGAGCGGAGAAAGCGTACGTGAAGTATTTTGTTGTATCATTTGTTTACAGATACTGATTAGCATTATAGTATGCTGGCTTCTGTAAGTCTCCTGGACGACTTCTAGGATCATCTGACCAATTTTAACTATCTGGTAGACGTTCCGTACATTGCCAACTGGATCTATGAACATACTACCAAGAGGACCCTTGACCTCAATTTGAAAGGCATCTGGATTGCCGACCCGACTCTTACCTGGGGCCTCATATCCCAAGAAATTCCTGCGCTTCGATTTGCACAAGTGGGTCTATATTATGTATCGCCGCAGTTACATACTAAACCTCTCCGAAGGCGAATAAGAACCTCTTCCCATTCAATGCGTCACTCTACGATCAATTCCAGAACATATCCGACTCATGTGGTTTCACTGATTACTTGGACAAATTTGTGACCTACCCACCAGCTGGACAGCTCCCCGTTCCTATCGGCGGGACCATCGATCCTGTAACTAGGGCCGTTGGAGTCCGCCCGGAATGCAGGCTGCACAGTCCAATACAACGCGCAATTTCTATGTACGTCCTGCTGCTGCATTCATTTTGTTACACGTTTTTCACTCGGATATAGTTTGAATCCGGTGTTCGATGTCTATCGGGTTTCAGATACGTTCCCCAACCTTTGTACGTGTATTCGTTTTGTGGTAGCAGCCAAGCAATGGTGTTGATTTATGACTGCTAGGGAGTGTCTTGGGGTTCCCGCGGGACACACAGAAGTTCGTCTACTTCAACAGGTACGTGTTCTATTGCCAGACATCCTCTCATCCAAACTAACATTTATATGTTAGGACTGATGTATGTATCCTTCCGTGCTCAGTGGACCATCACAATGAATTCGATTATCTTGTATTAGGTTCAAGACGCCATTCATGCTCCACATATCAACTGGGAGTCGTGTGGGGAGACTACGGTCTACATTAACCCTGCCACTGGAGGTCCGGGACGCGACCTGAGTATCCCGTCTACTCTCAGTGTACTTCCCAATGTCATCGAGAAGAGCGAGCGCACTGTTATTGTCCATGGTCTTGCCGTAAGTTCCCAAGTGTCTTTGAGCTCGCTCACATCATTAAACACCATTATGTAGGATTTCATTCTAACAGCTGAAGGGACGAGAATTTCTATCCAGTCAGCATTTTTTTTGCGCTCGACTAGTAATCGATAACTCACCCTCGTTACCGCAGAAATATGACCTGGAATGGTTTACAAGGTTTCCAGACCCCCATTGAGCCAGATAGTTTCATCGTCGATAATATGGGCTCTTTCGGGTCCTTCCACCAAGAGCGTGATTTGACTTGTACGCACCTTTGGATTTGCTTTATATTAACATTGGTCTGAAATGGTTGATCACAGATGTCGAGTTCTCGTTCAGCGGACATATGACTCCCCGTAAGCAATTCATTATATCCTTAAGCCCACTTGTCGCTGACGATCGTGGTTATAGAATTTGTCCCTTGGGCAGCCTTCCAGAGTATTGCCTACTTGCTTGGAAAGAGGCCTTCTCCTTCCGCCTAAGACCGTTAAGTAGTACCGAATCATTGTATGTGATCGCTCGGAATCATTTGAATCTGAAATGTTTCATGAATGAACAGCAAGTGGATTACGTTGCCATTTTTCTGCCGCGTTATTTTTAGACCCTACTATCCCCGGTGGCACGTGTACTTAAGGTAGTCTGTAGCAGACTTTGGGGATATAAGTATGTTCAAGTACAGGATAATCCTCAATATTCTCTCGGTATTTCGCCAGAAGACTGGTTTGGAGGTATGTTATTGGAATGTCATACTCTTAACTGGATTCCAGTCAATCCCCGGGAGCGTTACTGACCCTCATTTCAATCGGTTTTAGATGACCTCGCTTCGGCATGTCACTGCGTTCGGTGGATTACATCCGAAACTTGACACACCGGAGTATTTACTACTACACTTTTTGTGAGTCCCAGCGAAAGTATAAAGCAGCTCCCACGGAACGTCTTCATACTTGCTGCACCCCCCATAATGTCTGGCCAAGAACAGAGCGATGTGCCAATCTCGAAGTTCGCTTCTACGGAGCAAACTCACCAACCAGTGGCTGCATCGAACCTTCCTGGAACAATGGGACGTAGTCGAACTTCCTCCACGACCGCGATCACTGCTCAAGCTTTGAACGATAATAATGAAACTTCTCTTGAGGAAACACATATTCTTGTTGTCGACTGGGATGGCCCCGATGATCCTACTCACCCTCGAAAGTAAGACTTGTACCCTTTCACCAAGCCAAATGGAGCTAATTTTGAGGGGTAAATTCCAGTTGGCCGGGAAGGAAGAAATGGCTAGCGACTTTGGCTGTCTCCCTCTTCTCTCTTATTTCGCCTATATCTTCCTCGATGATAGCACCCGCTGCGGGACAAGTAGGCCAGGAATTCAATATCCACAACGGTACCACCCAATCTATGATCGTTTCCGCGTTCGTTCTAGCATATGGTACTTTGATTGCTATTTGCGTGACATATTATGCTTATGAACTATCATCAGCCGTCGGACCCCTTGTTCTTAGTCCACTCAGCGAAGTCTATGGTCGATCGAGAGTTCTTCAAATAGCCAACTTGTTCTTTCTAGGTCAGTCCTATTTTCTCCGTCGTGTTGTCAGACCACACGCTGACCTCTAGAATATCGCAGCATTCAACATTGGTTGCGCGTTCGCCAAGAATACTAGCCAGATGATAGCATTTAGATTTCTTTCCGGTTTAGGAGGGAGCGCGCCCCTTTCAGTGAGTGGCCTAGCCTCATACTTGACCAAATCGGGTCTGACACATTTCCAAGGTTGGTGGAGGCGTGCTCAGTGACATGTTCAGCGCGGACGAACGAGGGAAAGCGATTTCTATCTATTCACTAGCACCATTAATTGGTCCGGTCATTGGCCCGATCGCTGGGGCATGGATTTCACAGGAGACGACCTGGAGATGGGTATTCCGTTCGTCGAGCATAGCTGATGCGATGGTACAAGTGATAGGACTGTGGTTTCTCAGAGAAAGTGAGCCTCCTTCTCAGTCTTATAATGTACAACATCCTGATTGATAATTGTACTATAGCGTACCCGCCTCTGTTACTGAAATGGAAGGCAGCCGCTCTCCGTAAACAGATGGATACGGAGAAAGGAAGCAGACGTGTTCTGACAGTGGACGAGGTGAATGCACCACCACGCAGGTAAGGCTGTTATGTTAAACTCAGGTGTATTACATACGCTTATCATTCGCTGTCATAGCTGGGAAGAGACCTTAGTAAGGGCTCTCGTCCGCCCGTTCGCCTTGTTCATCCAAGAGCCGATAATCCAATTGTTCGGTCTTTATCTTTCTATCTCCTACGGCATCGTTTACCGTGAGCATTGAACGTTTAAAATACTGGAATAGTCATCTAACTTCGTTCATAGTCTCTTTGACAACCATCCCTTCGATCTTCACTGATATCTACCATGAGAAGATCGGCTTTGTTGGATTGCATTATATTGCACTAGTTGGTGACAAATATCTCTCTACGGGATCACAATTCTGACCGGATACCTTTCAGGGTCTTGGACTCTTCATGACATCTCAAGTGCACTCTCGACTACTCGACAAAGTTTATATTCATCATAAAAATATGAATGGCGGGGTCGGCAAACCTGAATATCGTCTACGTGAGTTTCTCCCACTAGGAAGCACTGCTTAGTTTCTTATAAGTGTATATTATCACGCCTTAATAGCCACTAGCATCGTACTTTCTTTGGGATTGCCATTTGGTCTACTTATATCAGGATGGGCGGCTGAGAAAGCGGTTCATTGGATTGTTGTAGATATCGTAAGCCGCAATACTATACTAACCATGCCGTTGGATTCTGACTCTTTCCACTCAGGGACTTTTTCTAGTCGGTATGGGCACGATTGCAGCATTCCAAGCCATGCAGACCTATATCGTCGACGCCTTTACGTTATATGCAGCATCTGGTGGGTATAAACCGATGTCTTGAATTATTATTTCTCTATCATGTATTCACATCTACAAACAGCTCTAGCTTCAGTATCCTGCCTCCGTTCGACTGCAGGTTTCGCCTTCCCATTATTCGCACCAAAAATGTATCAAGCTCTGGGGTATGGCAAAGGAAACACGATCCTTGCAGCGGCCTCATGCGTTCTTGGCTCTCCAACGTATGTATATATACATTCTTTTGAAAATGCTTCACTACTAACTCTTTCTGTATCAGATTGTATTTGTTTTGGGTTTATGGTGAACGAGTACGCAATATGAGCAAGCGGACACGTGAAGCGGTGAAACACTCAGGAAAGAATTGAAGGCTTAGCTGCCTGTATAATGGCATTATATATCCACACATTCTTCCCAACCCTTGATAAATATCCGAGTCCAACTGTGCCGACTCGGAGTAGTTAGCTCTTGTGTCGCAAAGTCTCAGTTTCTGGCATACCTATGATATATGATACTGACTCTACGTAATATAAATCTCACTCATAATGTTGGACCCTCTTCTCAAATGGGAACACATGTGTCTCGATCTACGCCAGCCTGCTTGAAGTTACTGAGTACTGCCATACTGCCAAACCACAAGACTTACCGTGTTCGGATTCAGCTGATGACGAGCGCTTGTGTAAATGATTTTTGCCTTGGAAATATTTGATCGACGCATCCTCGGTGACCCGGTTTGCAGACTTCTGTTGATATCCTTACTTTAGATTCCATCCTGCTTGTCTATTATCCCTCTGCCGAAAATGGGTCTTTCTGGGAGGAAGATGAAACAGAGAATTGGTCCTGACCCTCGCAATCTTTCTTGGGCTGATGGTATGTGTAGACCTATCTCGAATATCTCTATCACTGAGGCTCACATCCATGTATTGTAATTGTAGATGCCAATAAGTTCGGTGTTGCATATCTCCAAAAGCTAGGCTGGTCTGCTGGGACTGGTCTAGGTACGACTGGCGAGGGTCGTACGTCGCACATTAAAGTGCACCAAAAACTCGACATGCTAGGTATCGGTGCAGCCCACCAGAAGGATCCTAATGGCATTGCCTGGAAGCAAAACAAGGACTTCGAGAACTTGCTCAAGCGATTAAACGGGGACAGTACACCGGCTACACCTGTTGATGGTTTCGTCCAAGCTGGTCAGGATGCTGAAGAGGATGGACAAGATGGAGGCTTGGACAGTGCTGAGAGCGGGGCCAAGAGTGATGATGAGGGAGACGGGAAAGGAGGGAAAGAAGAAGAAGGACAAGAAAGATAAGAAAAGGAAGAAATCAAAGGACGAGGACGGCGAGGAGCCTACGAAGAAGAAGAGAAAGTCAAGACATGTGGATAGTGAGGACGACGACTCTAAGTCTAAAGAGAAGAAGAGTAAAAAGGAGAAGAAGGAGAAGAAGAAATCGAAGGACGAACCCGCCCTTTGCATCTTCATCTACCTCAACTCCAGTTGCTACAGTCAGACCGTAAGTCAAGATTCATCCCATATTTCCCGTTATATTTATGATGGCAACTTTCTTTACTAGACATCGAGCCCACAGAGCCAGATTTCTCGCGGCGAAACGGCAGGCACTGAGCTCATCCTCCGCTATGGATGAAATCCTTGGTATCTCACGTTCTGAGTCCGCTACACCTTTCCCTCAGGATTCATCATCTATACCCAACACTCCCTCTGACGATACCCAGGATGTACTAAAGCTTCAGGAGCTCAAGACATCCTCAAAAAGTGTCATGGACTACTTTAAGGAAAAACTTCTAGCGAAATCCAACGCCAAAATGGCTTCAACCTCTTCCAGTGCCTCTCCTGCCCCCGACACCCCCACCTCTGCTCCCGCTGAACATGATTACGACGATTACTCTGATCGACCAAGGGGCGGGCTCGGGTTGGGTGCGTCACACGGTAGCATTGGCTCCCGTCTGCGGATAGAGACTACTTACGAAGAAGACACGGAGACTCGACGAACTGGCCTTGGTGCTGCCTCGCGCATGTCTGCCATGTTTGCCGCTTCTTCGTCTTTTATCGGTGCTTCGGGGGATGTGAAGAGCTCCGAGGAGATTGTTGTGACCGAAACTGATGCGGTTGTCATTACCAAAGAGGTGGGGGAAGAAAGATAAAAAGGGGAAGGGGAAAGGAGAAGGGAAGGTCGATGGGGACAACAAAGCGGAACCCGAGTCAAAGAGCAAGAAGAGCAAAGATAAGAACTCTCAAGTCAAGACTGAAGACTTTGATGACTCTCCTCTCGAAGAATCCAAGAAACACAAAAAGAAATCTAAGCGGCGTTCTGAAACCGAGGCCGCTGTTGACGGAGAGGAGCAGAGTGAGAAGCCAAAAAAGCGGAAAAAGGACAGAGGGGGAAAGTCAGAGTCATCGTGATCCCCTTTGCTTCTATTTCATATTCATATTTACCGGATATATATCACATTGCGCGCAAAATACTCAATACTCTGTTTCGTTCCTGTTGTGCATCTGAATTCTGTACTACTTGAAGTCAGAGCTTTAAGGCCACTCCAAGTTGTTTGTGATTGTTTTGCAAGAGCCCCCATGAAATTACTATTTATAGATTAGCGTGTACTAGGCGCCTTGATGTCGTCACTTGCATGTCTTAATTTTAGCCGTTTTGCCCGCAGCGTCCACATCTCCTTTCCCCCATCTTGAGTAACCTTTCTTGTCTTATTCCTCGTTAGGCGGATCCATCCGACTTATTACAAGCTACTTTAAGAAACTTCTAGTATTCCTTACGAACTAAGCGTTTGACGACATTAACGAGACACGAGGATGTCTAGTGACATACGGCAACGACGCGTCAGCCAGAAACGACAGGCATCCGACAGCGCGTTATTGGACATGAATAAGGGGGCACGTCATGAAAATCAGGTTCATGAACTCAAAGAAGAACTATCGGGGAAGGTGGAAGCTTTAAAGAAGAAAGATAAGGAGGTAAGTTTATTCTGTCCTTTTGGCTTCTGTGGCATGAAAATACTTTGATATTTTATATCTAGTATTCTACATGGCTCCTTCCCATGAGAGTAAAGCAGAATTTGCTGACTGTTCTGTATTGAAAATCACGTGCATAGGTTGAATATCGGTTCTGGACCAAGAAACGATTCATATTTCCCCTTGGCATCATAGGTGCGTGGAAATATAGTACAGCGGTGTGAACAATGGAGGTTCTGACGTACTGCGTAGTCGGTATATTCATGGGAATAATTCTCATACAACCCACGGACCTTCCAGATTTCCAAACCCACGTCGCGCTTTTGCTAGACGAGTTCGGCATCGTACTTCCTCAACTGCCCCAGCTCGATCTTTCATTGGTTGAAAACGAATGGAACAGGCTACGAAGTAGTATCCCCGAACCTTGGAAACTCAATACTAACGGTCTGGAGTTCAAAGTCGGCGAAGACATGGCAGCGAGGGGTCTTAGTGCCAAGCATCCCGTCATCCTAGTCCCCGGAATCATCTCTACAGTATGCTGTAATAACGTCTCGGACTGACAAAAACCTTACATCATTCCGTTCTTCTAGGGGTTAGAATCTTGGTCTACTTCTCCTGAGTACCGGACTTTCTTCAGGCAAAAGGTATGGGGCGGGTTCTCCATGCTCTCACAGGTTACTTTCAACAGGGAAAAATGGATGGCAACCCTGCTGCTTGACCCAGACACTGGACTAGATCCACCTGGTGCCAAGGTTCGTGCTGCGGAGGGTATTGATGCTGCTAGTAGTTTCATTCAAGGATTTTGGCTCTGGTAAGTACAACCTGACACGTTGTTAGCTTCATACGTTAAGCCTCTTTCTGTAGGTCCAAAATTGTTGAGAACCTTGCTGTCGTGAACTATGATACGAACAACCTACACCTGGCACCTTACGACTGGAGGCTGTCTTATTATAATCTTGAAGAACGAGATGGGTATTTTTCGAAGTTGAAGACGACGATCGAAGGCTTCAAGTAAACTATTACGTTCAAATCTTAATCGGAGACGAAACTGATGCCCCTTCCAGGAAACGCGAAGGAAGGAGAGTTGTGATTTGCGCTCACTCAATGGGAAGCTCAGTAAGTTTGTCAACACATGTTCTTATGAGCTGCGTGTTGATATAGGTAATAGGTTATGCTGGTACGTGCAGTCCCATCTATCTTCGATCCGAAATAACTTTAACTTTATCGTAGTACTTGTGCGTCATTTATAACACTTCACCGTATACGAATGAACTAAATCAACTCCTGAACTAGCTTCAAGTGGGTTGAGTCACCGCTTCATGGCCGTGGCGGACCGAACTGGGTGGAGGTTTGTGTAGTCTACTTGTTACGCGATCGCCCACTAACTCCAAGGGACATTAGGAAAATGTGGAGGCATTGGTCACTATTGCCGGAACTCACCTCGTGCGTATTAAAACTCGGCTATATCACCGTTATATGAAATATTTACATTGATATGTGCCGTTTGTAGGGAGTGGTAAGTGTTTTACACTTATCTCGACGGACAATGTTTTAAGGTCAGATAGGCAAAAGCTATGGCAGCGTTCTTGTCTGGAGAGATGAAGGATACCGTCCAAATGAACCCCGCTGGTGCATATGGTATAATCTTTCTTTCCAAGTTATACATGCATCGAACCTGACAAAGGTCCACAGTCCTTGAAAGATTCTTCTCCCGAAAGGAGCGCCAGAAACTCTTCCGAAGCTGGGCAGGGAGCGCAAGCATGTGGATCAAGGTAAATTTCAACCCTCATGCTTCGTTTCTGTATAACGCTGATACTAATAATAATGTAGGGTGGGGACGATATCTGGGGAAATGACACATTTGCTCCTGATGACATGTCAGAAAACGATCATACTCATGGGGAATTGATCGCGTTCAGACAAGCAGTAGCAGAAGGAGACCCTTTGGTGACCAATATGACTTCCGACGCTGCAGGGAACTGGATCTTGGAACGTACACCCGCACATTTCCAAGTACGTTTTGATCATCTTTGCGATTGAAGTGTATTCGTCATGACATGCTAATGCTTTGAATAGCGAATGGTTGCTAATAATTACTCATATGGTGTTGAACGCGACGAAGAAAAGTTGAAGGACAACAACGTTGACTTTAGGAAATGGACTAATCCATTGGAGATTCAGTACGTCTACAATCCACTCTCATTTGCACATCTAACATTGATGTTATGATTTCTAGACTGCCAAACGCACCGAGTACAAAGTTCTACTGTGTCTACGGTCACGGTAAGGATACCGAGGTATGCTAGTCATTTCATTCTATTTTCAGATCTCCACTCAGTATTTCCCATAGCGATCATATTGGTACACTCGAGGTGAGTACGAGTATGACGACATCCAACCAGACGATGCAGCCCCAACATGCGCAAATACGACGGACTGCACCACCAACCGTACACCTCTCGATATGCCCATGTCACGCACAACGTGGATCGATTCTGACTACACAAACGAGAGTGTGAATCCCAAGATTGTCAACGGCGTCAAGATGGGCGAAGGGGATGGGACCGTAAGTTTACTCAGTCTTGGTGCCATGTGCGTCGAGGGTTGGAAACGTAAGCGATGGAATCCGTCAGGCATTCCGGTTGTGACAGTCGAGGTAAGTATCCTTGTTTCTTCATTTCGTAAGCCCTGACCAACTGTCGCATAGCTACCCCATCGTCCTTCACAAACTATCCCTCGTGGTGGAGGAACGACCGCTGACCACGTCGATATCCTTGGTTCCACTGCTCTCAACGAGATCATCTTGAAGATCGCGACAGGAGTAGGACACGAAGTCGAAGAAAGTTTCGTGTCCAACATTAGAGAATATGCCAAGAGAATACGTTGGGACTGAAGCTTGCAGATTTGACATTACAAGATATAGACACACAATTATACAAGACACGACACGTTAATGACGTACATACTAATTGACACAATATTTTTTTCACTCAAATTTCAGCCCGGCTGCCCTTGCGACCTTAGCCGTGTTTTCGATGAACCAGATTGGAGATGCGGAGACAATCGCCTGCATGTCCTACATTACGAGGCGTTGGAATCCTTTCCAAAAACAGTGTTGCATCATCTCTCGAAAACATGAGCATGTCCGAGTAGAGGTATATTTAGCCCTGTTAAAGTCCTTCGACTTGATGAGACTTTCGATCCTCTCCAATGTGACGTGTTCGAAAAGCCGGGTGGAATAGAATAATGTGAAGTAAGTGAGGTTGCAATGGAAACTATTCCGCATGCGTCATGCCCCTGGAATGCATAATGCCGAAATGAAAACGAGAACCAGGATACATCCTTAAGCAACACACCTAAAAGTTTCCCCCCACAAGAAGACCAATTTGGCTATAAGGGCTTCACTTATGGCCTCGCGACATCTTTCCTGGATCTTCTGCAGGGCTTCGCGAGAATACCACATCTGATCGTTGACGGCTTTAGTGGAATACAAATCGGGAATGTCGTTCAAAACCTCCAAAATCTCCGAGGTGAGTGCCTTCAGGTCGTCCTTTCGAGCAACGAGAGCTTCCGAGGATGCAAGAAGTAGGAGATTGGAAAAGATGTAACATAACGAAGTGCTTTCTCTGGAGAAAGTATGTGGATCTCTATTGGAGGGCTCCTCGGAGTCCTCGGAGTCACGGATCCTTTGCAGCCTTCTCCTAGTTTCAGCATTGAGCCAGTCTATGTCTAAGAAATAATATAAGATGCAATCCGCAATCGAGCAGTGGAAAGGATACGTACATAGAACACCCGCTTTCACCTCGCTAGTATCCCATATATCATACATGCCAAAGTTAGGGAATGAGTCCTGCGTCATGATGGTGTGAAGGTGCTCGAATATACCGTGCCCCACCTTTCCCGACCGTAAGAGGTGAAAGATAACGGTAGGTAGGTGATACCACAATGGCTTCTGGGTTCCTGGCTGTATAATGAGCTTTATCAGATCTCGCCATACTTCGAAGATTGTAGATTCCGCCTGAATATGCCTGAGCTTATAGATGAGTACGTCCCGGAGGACATTAGGTAATGCTGCCTCCGCATCTGGTGAGAGTGTCGATTTCCAAGCCATGACATTATTGGCTATGGCATAGTTTGGTTCTGGGGATGTCACTTCCTTGTAAAGTGCCACAATAGACGATATTGCGATATTTGCCGTACATTCGCCAATTGTTTCCACAAGCTGTTCGTCAGGGAAAAGGGCTACGGAAGATGAGATGATCCCTATAGTTGCCTTGAAGTCCTGGGCCGACTTCACCGCATATTCTTCAGGAGGTTGTTCCACTGAAAAATCTCCCACAGTTCTACGCCATGCTCTGCCGAATACTTCCACCAGAAACAGCATGTGCTCCACAGGATCAATCACAACGTCCCTGATACGGTGGAAGAAGCTTGTTGTGGACCTGAAGAATGGTTCCTTGATTGAACCTATGTCGGTCAATGGGTGACGAAGGAACTCGACGCTAGCTTTCAATAGATCATAAAAGACGCCGCGGAGATGGAAGAGTGCTCCCTTCAGAATCGGAGTCTTGTATGGGCATTGAGACGATAGAATGGGAGCAAGGGTTGTGAATATGAAGACGACTATCCAAAGGAGTAATATTCCTGTGGTAACCCAACCGACGACAGGATTGAGTTCACGAAGGAATTCGCTGAGGCCAACAAGAAATAGGAGTAATGCGATCTGTAATAAAAGAGGGAGGGCAGCTGCGAGTTCAAAAACCCTCCAGTCAGCCAAGCCCTCATTCCGAAAGAACCGAATACGAAGCGCTGGTAATGGTGATTGCGTTTCCTGGGCCATATACTCGTGAAGCCATTGTTTCACAAATATACCAAACGATGCGGTGACGAGGCTTATCACGAGACTACAGGACCAAAGGGTGTTGATGCGGACGAAGGGGTGCGGAGGGGAGAATGGTGTTAATGTGTAGGATGGAACTGTAGAGTTGATGAAATTCCCCATCACTCCGAGGCTTGCTAGCTGGGCCGAGATCTGTATGAGAGCTCGTGAGGCCGTATCACCAGAATCATCTTGAAGTTTGTCATAAGTCTCAACAACAAAGGCAGTCAAGACAGCCGAAAATAGACCAGCCTGTGCGGCAGCAATAGTGAATATCGGTATTGCAAGGGAGGAAAGGACGCGTTCAATACTTACGAAAACAAGAAGCGTATCGATGTCCTCCTTGACATCTCGAATCTTAGCTTCATCATATTCACGGACCATGTTCGACAGCCGAGCCCATCCCTTATGTTCCGGCTCAATCTGTACTCTCTGTATTGTGTCAGAGATCTATATCGTATTTCACGTCAGTTCACATCTGAAGCTGCACATCTAACATAATGTTACCTTTGGAAATAATGTATCATGTTCATCCACTTGTACCTTCGTTTGAGGCTCAATGATCTTGTCATAAAGAGAGCCTTTATCAGTACCGCCTTCTCCTGGTTCACTTTCTGATGGCGGCCCATCTCCATAGGAATCACCTGCGCTGAATGCGCTGTTTCCTGTAGCACTTGAGTGGCCAGTTATAATGGATTCAGCATCCTGACGGTCTCTTCTATCATTGAGAGACGAAGGCGTTGACCGAGACGTTGCTACTTCGTTACCGAGGGGGCTAGCCACCGCCCCATTCAAACTATTAGAGGTCATGACGAAAGGAGGCCTAGGTTGAGGAAATTGGGGTCACAAAAATAGTTGGTTGATCTATTTCCATCGTGTTATATATGCCTGGAAACGCTATGTGCGTTTACCGCCTGCGTATCTGATGACAGCCGTGAGAGCACATTGAGGGCTTTCATTTCCTACCTCTCGTTCTTGCAGATACTAATCAATGAGTGGAAGAAACAGCATGTGCAAATGAGCAACTAGCTATACTAGCTAGTTCAGTGATAATCAGAAATGGTTGCGTACGTGTTGTTTTTGTTCGCGATGTTTTAGACTGAGGCAGGGCTCATCTAGGAAGTCGGATAGTAAGACTCACATTGAAATGTTTGCTGACTGCAGAACAATTCATGACATTAAAAAAGGTTACCATGTAGTAAGAAACTTAAAAACCAGGGAGAATTGAACGTAAGTACGCTGCTAAGTGTGAGCGCTAACGTTCGAACGCCACTGACCCGTGCAAATCACCGCTTAAATTAAAACATATACAAAATCAAGATAGAGAATACATTGGGATTGAATATTTGACACTACAAGAAATAGATATACAGTGATACAAGACACAGCACGATGATGATATACATTCTAATCGACACAATGTTCATTATTCACTCAAATTTCAGTCCAGCTGCCCTTGCGATCCTAGCTGTGGTCCTAACGAACCGGGTTAAGAAGCGGAGACAATCGCTTGCGTGTCCTCCTGCACTGCGAGGCGTTCGAAGACACTTTCAATAAATGCTGCATCATCTTTCGACTTCGACTCCATGGCTTTCGTCATGAGAACCTCCACGAGAAGACGAGCATTCCTCACAGACGTTTCCAAAAACAGGTGTTCAGCCCTCAAGGTCCTTCGACTCTATGAGACTCTCGATCCTCTCTGATGCGACACGTTTGAAAACGTCGGGCGGGATGGAATATGTCATTTCTGTAGTGGGCGTGTTGAGATATGATGAGTATGACGCTAGAATAATTCTAATTTGCATCGAATACTGAACGGAAGACTGAGATTACATACCATAGAGAGGAATGGATGTCTGGTTAGCGATAGGAGTAGTGGTAATATGAGTATGCTCCACGGCCACGCCAGGGCTCAACGGACCAACTGGGTGGTCGGAGGGCGCTGATGTGACCGTGGTAGTATCCACGCCATGAACGACCTCACTGATTGCTGGTACCGAAGGCGTCTGGAGTATGAGTGGAACTGATCGAGGTGAGGCTTTTGGTGTCGTTTCAAACATGTCTCGAAGTTTGGATAAAAGGTGTTCGCAAACAACATCAAGCCTAGCTCCTTTCAACATCACTGAAAGACTCCGCGCACTAGCCTGGGTGCAGGTCTGAGGGTCCAAGCTTCTCACGGTAGGGAGAAATCCTTCTTCAAATGTGTCCTGGGTGGCTAAGTTCTTATCCAGAACACGCTCGAACAACTCGCCTACCAATTCCGCATCCTCCTCTGTGAATTTCATAGCCTTGCTAACGAGATTGTGGATAAGGAAATGGCGGTACGCGATGGGTAATTTTGAGAGATTTGCTTCAATCTCATCGAAATCCCGTGAGTTGAAGAAACTATCCGCAGCTTCTTTCGCTTTGCGTTTGGCCTTAGTCTTAGACAATGATGGCCCCGATTCCGTGATGGGGACAGCTCTTTTCGCAGGAGTGTTGAATATTGCTTCATTCAGTACTTTGAACTCTTCAGCATCTTCCGGAGAAACTACTGGAAAGTTCGATTTAAACATATAATTGCACGAAAATCAGAATTAATCAAACATACTTGCGCTGGAACTAGCCGCGAGCTCATTCGTCCCGGCAGAAGCAGTAGATGAGCCTACATGGACGGCAGAAGTGTAAGAAGCATGAGGTGTGAGCCGTGCTTGCCACCAGACGGAATCTTCACCACGTTCAAGAGCCTCTACTTCTGTCAATGTCAGTTCTTCCCCTACCCCAAGCTTTCGCATTTCCTGCTTCTCTTCTTTACTAGCTTTCTTCGCTGCCTGAAGTGCCTTTCTTCTTCTTTTATCGTTCTGACAAGGATTTTGCTCCTGCCAGTGAGAGACGTCGAATTGAGGTTCACCCGACCGGAGGGCGGATTTAGTAGCTGGGATATCCAAAGTGCCTGCCTCTGAAAGAGAGGTTGGAGAGGCAGAAAACGAGGACACACTGCTTATATCGCTGGTGTGTACGTCGAATGATGTAGAAGTGTTACGCGAGACAATTGAAGGCGCAAGAAAGGGTTTCTTTGATATGATCGTCCTCGGTATACTGCTGTGCTTTGGGTATTTGGTGAGGAAGTGCTAGTGGGCATTCAGCTTCCATACATGCAATATTATTGTTGCATATACGTACATTATTTTCTTGGGGGCTGGGTGGTTTCGATGACAATGAGTCATTACTCGGAGAGCTAGGTATTTCCATAGGTGTTTCTGTCAAGGGCTGGGTTCTGGTTGGGAATTGGACGGAAAAAGGATTATGATACGTCTTGGAAGTTGATCTTGTGGAAATACTCCTAGACGATTTGTATCCACCTGCGGATGTTGAGAGGCTGGCGGGATAGAAAGGCGTCATTTTCTCTATAGCATAACAATGAACGAGATGAGATGATAATGAATGGTAGTATAAACTAACTATACCTACCTGAGAGTTCGACTGCACTCTGTGGACGCGTCGGCCTCGTGTTTTGACCGTATGTCGAGGTAGTATTGAGACTGGCCAAATAACGTCGAGCGTTATTTCCTGTGGTTTGAGAGTGAGACATATTAACGTTAATTCTAGATCTTGGCTGCGATATTGATACGACGAGTCAGCGAAGCGAACAACGATACGTGGTTCGACAAGACGAAGGGAAGGAAAGTGACCCAAGGTAGTGTATTGACGCACTTCTAGCTACCTAGAGTTCGATTCTAATAGTGCATTCGCCACCGATGAACACACTGTGGGAAGTGAAATGCTGCCTGCGTATGGCGTTGCGTATACCTCGTGTAAGTGGGTCGATATACGGTTCCGCAGCCAGTCCCCTTGCATTGGGGTCCAGTGTTGCCGCATCGGGATACTAGGAAGAAGCTAGCACTTCTATGAGCTGTTGTATTGCCTACATGTGTGATGTGCATTTCAAGAACATTCGCGAAAGAGGGTACATCATAGCCACAGTTCACCGAGCACCAAGCCTATCATAGCCAGATAATGACGTTCAAGCAGCGTTCCTAGAGTATTTGGACGTGCCGTCATCCATATCTTTAGCTAACCCGTAGCTTCAGCAGTGAATGAGTCTCAAAACATACTGGTAGTTTCGTTCTCGCTCAAAAGTGAGACAAAGTGGACTCTTTGCAAAATCCACGAAAAGCTTAGTCCTAGACAAAACGCAGTATATCGGTGTCGAGTTTGAGGTTATTGGGTTACACACCCGCTGATAAAAGGAGTAAGGATTGGAAGAGGTTAGTCGTTGGTAAACCAACAACGCTAACGTCAACATGGCCGTATTGATTGCTGGCATGAAGGTATTCAAATAGATTCAAATAGTAAGTGTTGAAGGCGTGGGAAATCACCATACTATAGTCACCCAATTGAATATCATGGACTCCGATGTCTTCCAAGTCCACCATGTGGTCTTCATCTATATTCTGAATTATACCCCCAGGTTTGCACCAATGGTGAAATGACGAGCCTGTACACTTTACGCAACTAGCGTGGTATCTTTGGCTGCCCACTTTTGAAGAGTTGCTCACACGATCCGGGGGACATTGTATTGACAGGGGACGGCTACAACGGCCGACCTGACAGCGAATACCAATTCTTCACAGACGGCTTTTAAGTTCTGTACGAACAAGACGCCTACAGCTTGCTACCTTGTTTCTCGTATTTGTGCCCGACATGAAAGTATACAGCTCTCCCTACCCTCCTGTCGAGGTCGCGAAGGAATCTATCTTCACGTTCTTGTTCCAGACTGAATTTAGCAGTCATCCTCGTGACAGGAAAGCTTTCGTGGATGGCTTGACTGGACTCTCTATTACACGGCAGCAACTGAAGGAGCTCTGCTTATCGTTTGCTCATGGTGTTCGAAATCACTTCCCTCAACTGGGGGGACTGCCTCTGAAACGGGGAGAGACTGTCTTGATCTACAGCCCGAACAGTTTATCTTGGCCAATCATGCTTTTCGGTAGCATTGCTGCAGGACTGCTTCCCACATTGGCGAACAGTATGTATACAGCCAGGGAACTGGCGTTTCAATGGAATGACAGCGGAGTCAGTATCATGCTGGTTCATCCCTTGATGCTGACTGTGGCTCTTAATGCACTCAAGACCTTGGGCTTCTCTGATGCAGAGTCTCGTCGACGTATCGTCATTGCGGACTATAGCTCTGTTAAAAGAGACGGCCCTCTGGGCAAATTCATCCATTTGGATGATTTGCTCAATTCTGGAAGCTTGCACGAGGAAGAGAAGTATTCCGGCTATCTAGCATATGAGACCGCTCTCCTCTGCTACTCCTCCGGAACTACCGGTAAACCCAAGGGCGTAGAGGTATGTACGTCAACCCGTGAAAAAGCGAACTATGATCATCAACACTGAATTCACGCGGCAGACGATGCATACCAACATCACTGGAATGATGAAAATGCTGGCACCGTTTCTTCTGAAGTCAGAAGCGGATGATGCCTGCCTTGCAGTTTTACCATTCTTCCATGTCTACGGTACATTTATCTCTGTTTATTATAACTTATCTCCATATGTTGTTGACAGACCTCCATTACTCACGCAGGCGCTGTGAATATTCTCATGAACCAATTCTACCAGGGCACGCCTGTGGTGATTATGCCGAAGTTTGATCCCATTGAGTTCTTGCAGACGATTGAGAAGTACAAGATCACAACGGTGCTTACAGTCCCGCCTATGTTACTGGTGTTCGCCCGCCATCCTGGTAAGAAATCCTGACTCGGGGAATAAATCATTTCTGATCTTTCCCAAAGCTGTTGCTACATGCAATCTCAAATCTCTCAGATGGATGACCTGCGGTGCAGCTCCAGTTCCCCCTTCACTGATTCATGAGGTACAGAAACGTCTAGCCTCTGTAGGATCAACCCCTTATATCACCCAAGGTATTTTTGACTGCGTCTCTCTAAACATTTGTAACGTTCGAAAGCATGTTTTATTGTTCTTCACGTGTAGGATTCGGAGCCACTGAAGCGTCACCTGGTGTTTCTCTCATTCACTGGGATGATTGCTTCCGAAAAACAGGCTCTGTGGGTAAACTTTTACCCAATCTTGAAGGTCGTGTTGTCCTCGAGAATGGAGAAGACGCACCTCAAGGCCAACCTGGCGAACTCTGGGTTCGCGGTCCCAATATCATGAAGGTAGTGCATTTTAGTTAATAGCACTTTTTTCAATTCTTATTCAATATTGATGTTTAGGGATATTGGAAAAATCCAGAGGCGACTAAAAATTCAATCACTTCCGACGGCTGGTATAAAATGGGCGATATTGTTATTATGGATAAGGAAGAGTTCATTTACGTCGTGGACCGGCTCAAAGAATTGATCAAATACAAGGTATATCTTCTTCACTTCTGGATACAGTAAGCTTGGTCAATAAGGCTATAATCTTCAGGGTTTCCAAGTTCCACCTGCGGAGCTCGAAGATGTCCTGATCCAGCATCCGGACATAGCCGATGCAGGTGTCGTAGGAGTTTATTCGGAGACAGAGGTTACGGAAGTACCTAGGTATGCGCAATCGTACGGGCACTGATTGCAATTAATCTGACCAAAATGTTATCTTAGAGCGTATGTCGTACGCAAAACGACGAGCAAGGCTGATCCTGCCAAGCTGGCGAAAGACGTACAAACTTGGATCGAGACTCGCGTCGCCAAGCACAAATACTTACGCGGAGGTACGTCTGAATTTGGAACTCAAGGTTTGTGACACTAATGAGATTCTTTTCTTTGAACCACAGGTGTTGTCGTGATTGATGCCATCCCGCGTAGTGCTTCCGGAAAGATTCTACGCCGGGAGCTGCGCGAGATGGCTAAGGTAGAGATGCGGACCACAAAGGCTAAACTTTGAATTTCCTTCAGTCCATATACCTCGATACTTAGGTTGCAAAGGTTGAATAGATTCGTCTCAGGGTTCATTGGATTATCGCTGCTGTCCGAACGTATGTATTTTGGTCATATGTTTCCCTATATACCACGCGCTGTACTTTTATAATAGCAGGGCGCAGAATACCAGAAGATGGGCCACAGAACGTCCCGGATAGTAAGTTGACATTCTTTCAATTTTCGATCGTCAATTAGCTTCACCCACAATGATCTCAACAAGTTTGGAAATGCTTGTACATATGCATGATCTGTTGCGCTACGCTGAATTCAGTACCTACAAAAGGGAGAACATTCCCTCAGCATGACACTCTCTAACTCAACTGTCAACAGTAGCTCGATCGCTAGGATTTGAAACGCTTGCGTTTTCTTCGGATCTTGTACAAGTAGCACTAGTGACGTCTTTCTCTACTTGAAGTAGTGTAATTCCTATCTCGTGAACAGCAGTCGTCTTGGTGAAAGACTTCTCAGACAGGGCTATTTTTGTGCGTACTACGTAGTGCCACTAGGTCAAGCGAAGAGAACTGGTAGAAGTGGCAAGTTCAGCTTCCTCAGAAGAGGGCTGAGGGCATTTTAGGTGTCAATTACTATCCTACAGAAAATGGGCTAAGCAAGAAATCATCGTAGTAACTATTGCAAGAAGAGTGCTGCTAGGGGCTATTGAGATATGGTATAACCTGAACTGCAATGGCAAATTCCAAACGTTAGACGGCGGCCGACGTCTGAGATCTGAAGTTATCTTATCTTATCTGACTACTGCAAAACATTCAGTTGAGCAGCGGCTTGAAAGCTTCGTAAGTTCTGCTTCCTATCAGAACGAGAAGACAGGAAGTTGCCCTGATTCTTGACTAGCATCATTTTCTATGCCTTGAATATGTCGTCGGGGCTTGTGATCGCTCCTGCTGTGTTGGTGGCTGACTGTACGACACTATTCAGATTGTCTGCTTCCGCAATCCACATAGACAGAAAGCTAACCAAGTGACCCGCCGGCGTCGATGTACCTGCATTTTCCGGTGCTGATGCGTCAGGATAATCCTTGCATCGACCATTCTCTCCGCGTGAGGAAGGTTCTATAGCTTGCTCTAGGTCACTTCTCTGCATTCAGCGTGGCGGAGTCGGGCTCCTTTCCCGACCGTATCCCCCTCCTTTCCGGGCTTTCTGTTCTCTAGCCAGGCCAAGTGAATCTTCTGAGTAATCACAGACGTGCGATGCACCGAAAAGGCCATTCTGAAATGCACATCTCTCGCCGTGACGCGCCCGACCAGTGACTTCACGAAGGTGTTCGATCTGGGTCACGAAGGATATAAACCTAGCTCGTAGGAAGTGGAGCCTGTCATGCAGGGCAAAGTTGAGCAGCCACTTTCGACGCCTTCCTCAACTTGTTCTCCTTCTGTCATACCACGTCTCGGTCATCTCGTTGAGAAACATAACAATCATGCTGCCTCCTACTGTACGTGCTACATACCGCGTCGAATCTGGACTAATTACATCTCGTTTCTAATAACTTCTGTTTATCATCTCTAGAAGACGCAAATCCTTGTGATCGGCGGTGGCCCCGCCGGTTCTTATTCTGCCTCTGCGTTAGCAAGGGAAGGCTTCGACGTTGTTATCCTTGAACTAGCTCATTTCCCTAGGAAAGTACTTTCTATCATAAGGTTCTGGATGTTCCGTGAGTCCAGATAACTAATTTATATGCAATCTCTAGGTATCATATCGGTGAATCCTTGATTCCGTCTGTAAGACATTACTTGCGTTTCATAGACGCGGAGTATAAGATTGCACAATATGGCTTCGTCCGTAAGGTAAATAGGTGGTGAATTGGTGCATAAACCATCTTCTCAAATTGGTTGCTTATAGCCTGGTTCTGCAATCAAATTCAATCAATATATGCAAGAAGGCTGTAAGTGCATCTTACATCGACCCGTTTCTAGATCTCAACATTTTCCCTAGATACCGATTTCGTAGCTCTCGGTGCTTCGAATGCGGCGTGGAATGTCACTCGTTCCACGTTTGATGAGATCTTACTCCGTCATGCTCAAGAGAACGGTGTGAAGGTGTTCGAAGGTGTTCGTGTCACGTCTATCGACTTTGTAGACTCTCCTTCCAAGACGGACGACATCTCAAATGAAGATTGGAAAGACGTTGGTAGACCCGTTCGCGCTAGCTATGTCACCGATCAAGGGGAGGCTGGCGAGATCGAGTTTGATTACTTGATTGATGCCAGCGGTAGGGCGGGTGTCATGAGTACAAAGTGAGATAACAGTCTGAAAGTCAACCACTCCTCGACTAATTGACGATATTGTTATTAGATATTTGAAGAATCGCCGCTATAACGATTCTTTGAAAAATGTTGCTATCTGGGGCTATTGGCAAGATACAGACATGTATGGTCGAGACACCCCTCGCGAGAACGCTCCCTTCTTCGAAGCTCTGAGTGGTAAGTTCGATTCGACTGTCGACTTAGCTTCTCTCGATCACCCGAATCGCTGATTACTCGTGTTCTAGACGAAAGTGGATGGGCGTGGTTTATTCCATTGCACAATGGCCTCACCTCCGTTGGAATTGTCATGGACCAGAAACAACTCGGTATACGTTCACGAGCATATGCTGCTGCCACTGGGCAATCTGTACCCTTCCCTGCCGCTTCGACATCTAATCCGATATTCGCGCCATCTACCCCAACATCGTCGACTCCCAGTTCGTCGAAGTCCGATGGTGCCGATTCTCCCAACAACGAAAACAAACAAGGGACATCAAACCTCGCTGAACGATATCTCTCTTTCATCCCCCTCGCTCCGGGTGTTTTGAAATTGATTGGCGAAAAGGGCAAGTTCGTAGGGATCGATGAGGATTATACTGTTATTTCCGAATACACTTCGCCCTTCTCAGATGATCACCCCGGACCCAAAGATAGCCAAAATGAGAAGGGAAAGGATGTGCCCATGGCCAGGACTGCTAGCGATTTCAGTTACTCTTGTGGTAGATACGCTGGAGACAGGTGGAGGATTATCGGGGATGCCGGAGGTAAGTACCTCGTCATTGTTGAATCGTCCTTGTATGCTTATATGCTGATGTATTTCTCGGGTAGCTTTCATAGACCCGTTCTTCTCATCAGGCGTACACTTGGCTTGTACAGGTGCCCTTTCTGCTGCTACGTCCATCGCTGCTTCTCTTAGAGGAGATTGCTCGGAGGCGGAAGCGGCTGAGTGGTGCCACCAAAGGATTACGATCAGTTATACTCGGTGAGTGATTTTATCCCTAATTGTTGTTATTAAGGACGCAATGAGCAGTTCTCTACACATTCGTGCCTCTTTCGTACGAGATACACGTACTGATTTTTGTTTTTGTAGATTCTTAGTAGTGGTCTTGAGCGCATACAAGCAGATTAGATCTCAAAGCGTTTCTGTTCTAGCTGATATCAAAGATGAGAACTTCGATAAAGCGTTCGCCTTTTTGCGACCAGGTAAAAATCTTCGTTTTTTGACGTCTACATAATGAATTTCTCACTCGATCCGCTTTCCTAGTTATCC
This sequence comes from Cerrena zonata, assembly GCA_038087015.1. Lineage (NCBI taxonomy): Eukaryota > Fungi > Basidiomycota > Agaricomycetes > Polyporales > Cerrenaceae > Cerrena > Cerrena zonata. Next base: position 1,021,178 of record JASBNA010000005.1, read on the forward strand.
AGGGTGGTGCAGAAATGGGAGCCAAATTATCCGAAGACGAGGTCCAACGCGCCCTAGACTTTTGCGTCAACCTATTTAGCCCTACAACGCCCGAACAACACGCTTCCGTCCGCGAAAAACTGCGATCTCTACAGTCTAGTCCCCAGGTTCCCCTTTCACCCAGTGGCGATGGAGCCCAAACACCTTGCACGCCACCTCGACCTCGTTTCATCAGACCCCCACCTCTCCAGCGGGCTAACACCAGTAGTCCTCATTCTCGTCAGTTATCTATGCAGATCCTTACGTCCATGACGGGGCTTGGTATCCGCGAGGAAGATGATGTTGTCGGGGATGAAGATGCTGAACGCCGTCTCATGGATGTCCATGCGCCCATTGTCAGCCCACGCACCCTGACCCAGTTTCTCAAAACCAAGTTCAACAGAACGAGATCTAACACGATGCCTGCGCCCAGAGTCTCGGGTTTTGTTTCCCCTCCTACCTCGCCTACCACATCCTCGTTTGGAGTTGACTTGGCAGGAAGAAACGTGAAGGGACGTCGTCGAAGTGGAACTGTATCCACTATGGGGTCTAGAAGCCGAATTGGACAGAGTATCGTATCGACTCCGGCCCTTTCGATGTCGTCTTCGCTTTCTGGATTATCTACTCCCAGGTCTCCTCTTTCGAGCGTACCTTCCGACGACGAATCGGGGTCTGAACGTGAAGAGTTTCATGATGCCGCTGAACATCCTATTCCTCCATCCGATATTGAAGACGGCAATAAACCAGAAGTGCCTGAAGAGGAAGAGGAAGGGGGAGAGACGGAGGACGATGAGGAAGAAGTGAGCGAGATGAAGATGGTGTTGGATAAAGTGAATGCGCGTAGGGTTATTCATGCTGAACATGGTGGGTTGAATGGGTTGGAGTCGGAAGCTGTCGCTGGGTTTGTGGTGAGGCTTGTTAGAGGGGATTTGGGATTGTCGAGGGCTGCTGCTCAGGAGGAGTGAGGATGTGTTGTGGAGGCCTTGTAAAATGATCTTGTAATGTTTTTGTGTGGCCGTGTTCGTCTCGGGATCGTGGTTTCTTAGGTTATTTGTATTTCTAAGGTGTCTTGGACTATAGTACTTTAATTCAAAAGTCATGATACTATTACAACATTATTGTGCACAAATACTCATACTAGTGTATTGTTTAGATAGTGATTGGTACAAGTTACGTTTCGAAAAGCTATCAAGGACATACATGTCTAATACTAAACAGCATGACACTTCCCCAACTAGCATGCAACTGGGATAAACGCATGGGCACCCGAGTATTCTATCGTCACAAAACATATATGTAGGTCTCCTGTGACGGTAAATCGGAAGTTTACGATAGACATAAGCTACTGGCCGATCGTGTAGGCTTCTGACCTCTTTCTATGGACGAGAATTTGAGTGTCACGTATGGGGTCAGATTGAAGGTTGTCCCTCAGTTTTTTACGGTTGGAGTATCGATTGAAGCAGTGATCTCACAGATACTGGGAGCCCCGGAACGGCCCTTGAGTACGTGTCTGGAACAGGCTGAGCCGTTGTCTGCACAAATTGGTACGGCCTTGGACTGGGAAGGCTTCTCTGACGTCTGTAAGTCAGTTCTTGTGTGAAACCTAGGGCCGGGATAATGGTCAGACGTTTGACAAGTGACAATGGAATGTCGACAATGGACCAACACTAGATACGGGAAGGAGTCAAAGGTCAATTAGGTGCCACTCATGGCCAATGGTTCGGCGTCTTTCGCAACCGAGAATTCAACCCTATAATTGCCCACCTTGCCACTCTCCCTCTGCCTATTCCAAACTCCCAACTCACCACAAAGACATCGTCTTAGACAACAACAGCCACTTCCCTTTTTTTGTTCACCGAAACCATGAGCACCCAAGATATGTACCAAGACATTAGGGATGGAACTTACATCGACAACTTCCTTGTCAACCCCAGGGACCAAGCCCCTTCCGCGGGAGAAACGCGTCAATCGGTTGGTTGTTCAACGCGTGATCAAAGGAATTACATACTGACAATAGACGTAGGGTCTCGTCGAGAAGAGAGTACAGCTTTTGCGAGCTCTCGTAGCTAGGATCGAAGGCTCATGCGATACTACAAAAAACCCAGCTCTCCCCCACTGCTCTCCCCCACTCTTCTTTTCTCCTCGGCCGCTCCGCCCAGAGGAGAAAAGGGCTCCCTTGCTCGACGCACAATGGGACCTGGAGGATCCCAAGCCCTGTCCCCCGGCGTTCCACTTCATGCCCATGCGACACCGCGTAGTCACGTTCAAACAGGCCAAAGACGCGAGTCTTGTACGGAAGCCTCAACCGCCCATTGGCACTGGTCGTCCGCGTCCTCGTGCTGCCGCTACCAATGGCACATCAAGGCAGGAGCTGTTCAGATTGCGACCACTGCCACCCTGTCCCCAACCGCCCATTGGTCCTACCCGAGACCTTCTGCCCCTATCCTACCACGCGATAGGTAGGAGGGTATTTTTCCCTCCCGCAAAAGAGGAGGACGTATCTGATCAGTCTGACGGAGACTGTCTCTCGATCCAAGGAGGTCAGATCCTCTTGCCACTGACCCGTGATGATATCGACCCCCGACTCAGCACCATCCCTCAAGTAAAGGGATACCGCGACTACTGAGGACCAGCTCAGTGTCCATAGAGCCGGAAGAACCCGCGCTGTAGAGACCGTCATAAGGACTCAACTGCAAAGGACCTTCCGCACGCTACAAACAAAGAGCAGGCACTAGACACCGGTCGTAAAGTCTGCGGTTAGGGGATAAGGAGAGAGGCGAGTTGTTTTATATCTAGAGTTGGCAAGCATCGCTCGGGGAGTCGTGCAGGAAGTGAATCGTACCCTTTGTCTCTTTTGTCCCATTTTCATTTGACTTGTACAATAATGTGATTTCCTATCAGATCATCATCATCGCATTTTCTCGTGGGATACATTGAAGCGTTGGGTTCCAGTTACTGCGATGGGTTACTCCTATCGGTATTGCAAGTTGCTGTCTTCCAAAAATCGAATCGATCGCTGAATGCACGAGTTTCTGGCATTGATTCGGATGGGCCCGTGGTCGTGCTGGAAAAGATCGACGCAGACCGTACCGTTGGTCACGTCAAGTACTTCGCAGCATGGAAAGCTACAGGATTGCCAATACAACCTAGGAGGAAACGGTAAACGACTTTTGAAAAGTTCAGCGTCGTGGCTCATTGCTGTCAATGCCACAGTGCTCATCCATGCAAAGTAGATCAACCCTGTCCGTATATGGCAAGCGTGGTAATGGAAATGGAAAACTCCGCGGAGAGAAGCATGATACTGGTATGAAAACATCTGGGTCAATATTACACAGAGAAGTGAGGAAGATAGAACAAATCATACGGGTCTGATTCTAAGCTGGTTGATGATACGAAATGACGTCATGAATCAACATCCTACTTATACGAAGCGGTTGCGTCAACTGCACCCAGCCTTGGATTACAAAGACAATGATCTATAACATCCGACCCAAGATTGAATTCCTCCTACTGCCACTGCTACACCTCACCTTAACATGACAAGATACATTCTTACAGGTACTACTGGTGCACTAGGCTCACGAATATTCCGGAACCTCATCCGTCTTGTACCTGGTGAGCTTTGCCATCGGCTAAACCAACCTTCAATCTCTTAAACAGATACAATACTCTAGCCAGTGACATTGTGGTATCCGTATACAACCCTTCTGGTGCTACAGAGGAAGTCAAATCCTCTGGGGTCGAGATCCGGAAAGGCGACTTTGAGGACCCTGCCTCTCTCGACAGCGCGTTTGCAGGAGCAGACAAGCTTCTCATCGTGTCTTATCCTTCTATCGCACACGAACTGAGGGTTAGGAACCATATTTCTGCAATCGATGCCGCAAAGCGCGTTGGGATCAAACATATTTACTACACTTCCCTAGCATTTGCAGATGACAGCGTCGCAGCCGTCATGCAGGCCCATCTTGACACGGAGAAATATTTGAAGGAGAGTGGTTTGACTTGCACAATTATTAGGGAAGGCATCTATAGTGAAAGCTGGCCGTTGTACTTTGGGTTCTTTGACCCTAAAGAAGGGAAGGATGAGGTTCTGATCCTTTACAGCGACGGAAAGATTGCTTGGGTGTGTCGAGATGATTTGGGCGAGGGTACTGCTAAAATCATAGCGGCGGTAAGCTCCCTTATCAACCTGGTACCAATCACATCGCTCTTAAGACTTGCGCTTTTCCTGTAGGATGTAGGATACGAAAACCAGACACTACTCCTTTCTGGAGACAAACCGATATCGTTTGTGGAGTTTGCTCGGATCGTTTCTCAGATCCTTCCAGGCGATCGTCACATCACCGTCAAAGTCGTATCCGAAGATGAGTACGTGAAGAATAACTTGGGAAAACAGTCGAAGGAGCTATTACGACCGTGGTCAACAACTTACAAGGCATTAGAGAGGGCTGAGTTGGAGAAAGTGGATCCCTTGTTGAAAACCTTGCTTGGAAGAGAATTACGACCAATTGAAGAGACACTAAAGGAGATGTTAGATGCTCAGTTGGGTGATGGTGGGAAAGGGGCTACGGCACGATATGCAAAATAATTTCATTGTACCAAACATATTTAAATTCTCGTTGAAGGCATCTTCTTGTGGTCTGATAGTACTAGACGGCGAGGCAAAAGAGCTTGCCACTTATTCATGGACATTCAGGGAATTGAACCCCAATGCGAAGCGTGCACGCTACCACTGCGCCAAATGCCCATGTCACAGCCACAGTCCGGACGTCTACGTTTGAGTGAGTGCAGCTGGTCTGAGGAAACAACCCATTTCATTCAGTTGCAATAAAAACAGGAGAAGTGCAATGTACGTGTTTAATTTTGTTGATGTTGTACTTTACTAGCCACAAAATTGCACCTCCCATTCTCCGCCGCAGTAATCGTTTCGGCATAGCTGTCGCTCGTAACAGTGGTCCCTTCTTGCAAAACTATGCGCTGAGGATGCGAGCTAGTGAAAGCTGGCCAGGTAGGCGACCGAGATAGTTTGAATTTGTTGGGGTCAAAGGACCGAACGAACGAAAGCCAGTAGGCGATCAGTTCTTCGGCGAACGCATCTTCGGTGGGTGTCATGGTTGTGAAGGTAGTTGTTCCGTTAAAGCTACAAATTATACGATAATGAAAATTGAGTACTAGCCATGAAACCGAGCCGTCAAAAACTTACCCGGTGTTAGTTCCTTGGAACATCATCCAGTTTTCTGCGGCGTGGTTCACGATAGTGGAACCTGATGTGGGGTTCGCCTGATTGTAACGATAGGCAAACGCTTTAGTTCTCTTCGAGAACTCAGTACCCATAATTTCTCTCTGTAGACCTCTATTCGTAACTATTTTTCTAATAGGGGCATGATGCACTTACTGCACAGCGAAGTTCTGACTCCCCAGTTGCTGACCTAAATTGCTCATCACTCGACGAGAAAGCCGAAAGAGGATACCGTTCAGAGAATTGGGACAAGTCCTCGTCTGTGAGCGCGGGGAAGAACGTTTTCAATGCACTCGATATGTCACCGCTAGACAACGTCTCATTTGAGGTAGCTCTATAGTGGCTTATTAGAGGGTGTCGAAACTTCAATGAAGACTATACGCACCCCACGATCAAAGGCAATTTTCTGAAACGTCCATTCAGTATTGACACCGTCGGGAGTTCTGTAATTGTGTTTGCATCAAGTACCGGATGGTAAGCGCGATAGGAGCCATTGCTAGATATTGAAAATGAAATAAGCGATAATCAAGAATCAAGGAATTCACATACAAACGATTGTCTTGTGCTCTTGCTAGAGCACTAACGCTCGCTTTACGAAGGCAATCCATTTTCTCAACGACTGAACCAGTGCCACACCCTGCTTGGCTAGCATAGTGCTCGAACAGTGGCTAAGAATAGACTGTATTAGCATATCTGTCTAAGATCGCTTCTGGGTACTCACTGCTTGTTGCTGAGGAGTGGGAACCGGCGTTCGATAGACGGATTGTGCAATAGCACCCTGGAACAGACCATCCTCACCACGAGCAACAAGATGCAGCTCTACGGATGCACCCCCAGCACTTTGCCCGTTAATGGTAACTCTTCCAGGATCTCCACCGAACGCGATGATATGTTTCTGGACCCAACGGAGAGCCTCGCGTTGATCCAGGAATCCAGCGTTCAAGTCACCCAGAGATTTATCAGAAGCGAAATCGGGGTGAGTGAGGAAACCAAACGAGTCGAGGCGGTAATAGACTGATACGATAACAACGTTGGGAGATTGGTTGATCCAGTGGTCAAATGGCCAGTTTCTTGGGTTGCCGTACACGAAACCTATACTTAATTGATTCTTTTGTAGCAATTGGCGGTTTTAATAACATACCTCCACCATGAATGTATACAAGGACTGGCACTGGTAAAAATGGCGGAATTGGTAAGATATTTTTCATACAATAAGTACAAACATCTGATAGATATCCTTACGTTTGTCACCAGGTTTTGCACCAGCAGGAGCGTAGACGTTCACTTTGAGGCAGTCCTCGCTGCCTGCGCCTCCCGCGTCCCCACCTGTTTCAAGCAAATCAATACTATCAGTCGAAATTCATTTCTGCGTTGGTACCGTGACGTACTGCCAGTGGTGCCTTGCACGCAGAAATCCGGATAGGATCTTGCATCGAAGGTTTTCCCACCAGACTCTCTGCGGACCCGATTAGTATCTAAAGACAGAGGTGCACGAAAACGCCGGTCTCCAAGAGGAGGTTCCGCATAAGGTACTCCTAGATACGCAACCGCATGCGGAGCGGTGAAGTTTCCTGCATATTTCGCATACCCGAGATCGACGACATTGGAAACGTCAGTAACGGAAGGAGCAGCTAGAGCTATTATACTGGCACAAATAGCGAGGCGAGAGAGGTTTTTAAAGGCCCAGAGCACCATCTCGACGGCTAATAAAAATGAACACCTTAGCGTGAAAGGCTGAAAGGTACCACAATCGAAACACGATGCTTATAAGTGTTCAAGGTACGGAAGGGTACGTACTGAAGAGTGCCATCGTGATGCTAAAGGAAGCCAGATTATTTCAAGATGATCTCTTGCCGGAAACAATATTTTGAACTTCAATCCGAAGGAGTAGCAGGTGACTGATCATCCGGCTGGCACAACATGGTCGTGGAGAGAAAGAGAGGAGGAACGGGCTGATGCGTTGAACAATTTGTGCATCGAAACAACTGTCATTGGTTCCGGCCAGCTCTAACTGCACGCAAAATCGGTCCGCCCCGCCTAAAATAAAGCGTCACATTCAATGAAGTAATCATCTTCACGTGTAAGACGTACATTTAGGGTACCAGTGTTGTATTGTAAGTGCACTGTATAATGGATTCTAGATCTGAGAATGTTTTGGATGTCGTAAGTCGACTATACTATTAAGACAGCTATATCTGTTGTATATACAATGGCGTTCAGTTGGAGTGTCCGTGTTGCTTCAACTCGTAGGCTGACAGTGCAGGTACGGTGAGAATATTGAACTTATCAAAAGGAAACTGGTGAGACTTCTCTCTGCGAATGTGCGCAATGCTGCATAAGAGTCACCCAGTAATAAAAATGGCAATCAGAGAGTAGTACTTGTACTGTAACGTGGAAAAAGCTTCTCGAATTTGAGCACATGAATCAGTATAATCGTATTGAATGCATACAATGTTTTGTTAATCATTCCGCTACTGCAGTTTTACAACGGCACTTCGAAGAGAGTTGAGCTACCACATCCCGCAGCCGCTTACGACCCTCCCCAGACACCTTTAGTTGGGTATGTGCTAATACCTCTAGGGTTATTAAGTTTGAGCCCCTCGCACTCCGATCTTCTAGACATCTACAAACCTCATCTACGCTAACCTGAAGGCTATCATTGATTTCCACTTCCTCCACAATCGCTATGTTGATCAGGATGAGGCCCTGTAAATTGGGGGTTATCATCGCACTGTCGGAGAAGTCGCTCAGAACTTTGAAAATAGCGGGCTCTACAACTTCGACATGTTCCACGCAGGGCATTGCCTTCAGAAGGGAAGACAAGAGAGCCTCTGGAATCTTGTAGTTGCCATATGGCCAGCGCATATCGTCGCTTATCGCGAACTGCTTGACATGTGAGAATAATGTGGGAGGAGTTGCATCGAATATACATTGCCAGACATCGAATCCTGCTAATTCGCCAATGGGTTCGACGCTGAGGTGAATACGGTGTGAATCGACGAAAAGCTGACAATCGCAGGCTTTAGTGCATAGATTGAGCTCTACCCGATGTTTTTCGTGGAATGTGATTGTCGCTAACGTCCATGGCTCATCTGGTGATGGAGGCAGGATCTTCGAAAAGAAATCGGAGCAAAATGCTGGGATAGCATCGGCATCCACCTTGACATCCAATTGTAAGCTGGTGAGAGCAGAGTAGGTGATATGTCCGAAAAGATCATCTATGTAGGGCTCCTCGATCCTCAATTCCTTCAGGTGAGGAAGATGGACGTTCAACGGAGAATCCTCCGGGACATCCTGGCTAACAGGAAGAGAAGCCTTGTTTCGAAATACCTCTAAATCAGGAAGTTTGTTCAAGACGGCAAGAATGTCGTTCATGTTCCCAAATTGAGATTCACAGAACGCGAAATCCAAGTGTGTGATTGTCGGAGGGAGGGAGATGAGTGCAGGCCAGTCAACAAGGACGTGGCGCAGCACGATACGACGTAATGAGTGTTGAACTTCATCGGGGTCAGCATCAAGCCGAATAATGTAAGGAAGGATGTCTAGGCTAAGCTCGCCATTCACCAAAACGCAAATATCCAGGGATTCGAGATGGGTGAAGGGGTAAACAGTGTCATCGCAGTGAAAAGCGTCGAATAGAATGTCGGGTGACAATTCTAGGTTCATAGACCTAATGCGGGATGACTGCTGTAGGATAAGATTCAAGTTCTCGAGTAGATGGTCGTATCCTATATCTTCGTATGTTATTTCACTCGAGAGAAATAGATCGAGTAGGGCACACTGGGACCGGGCGAGGTATAGCTGGAGTATGTCGACATGTTTGTAGACCTCTGTGTCCAATACGGTCCAAAGTGCCGGGAACGAAAGAGCTATCGTTCTCCACTTATAGCAAACATGGGTAAGGACGATCGGGAGTAGGGTGCGGACATGACAGCAGTGCTCTTTATCCTGCACATCATTCTCGGTATCTCCATTGTCTCCGTCTTCCTTTCTCTCTCTGTCTTTACTTGGTCGGGATGGCTGACCATAAAACCTCCTAGCACTGAGCCCTTTCACCAATGAATCAATGAGATGTACAAAGATTTCCCGTAGCATCTCTTCCGGAAGCCGAAAGACAGGTGATGTCGTGTTCAACTTCCTCGAAAGAGTGGTTATAGGCATTTGATGGTCCAGTATCTCCTGCTTGCTATCTTCTGCAAGTTCTCTGGAAGCTAGAGGAGCCAAGGCATCAGGTGAATCGTCCATACACCTATACAGATATATAATTTACGATCACGAATGTGCATATAGATGACATATCAAACAACGTACTATGATAATTGACTTGGGCAGATCGTGTATCCTGAAGCTCGGACTTGGTCCATCAAGACTTTTATATGATTCTCAGAGGATATACAATACGGTTAGAATCCCCTTCCAGGGTCAGATGATATCCCCTTTAGGAGCACATCCAGTATCATCATGATGTGGATTACCTGATGTGATCTTTTTGTGTAGTTGTCTATTGAAATATTCCTACGCGAGCCGCTCTCGCGTTTCGCGGTGATATGTCGCAGGTGACAGTCAGCGGGAGCACTTGGTCATAGGGGAGCTGTGTATAAAGCTCCAACCCCCCAGGCCGTGAGTATGCATAGTTGGACTGGTCGCAAATACATTGAACGTGGCGCTCACACAATCATCCAAGAAAGTGAATTTCCAGATTTGGTAGGCGTAGTAATCACTCAGAGGCGAAAGGACAGTCAAATTTTCTGTAACAACTATCTTAGAACAGAATCAAGGTCGTCATGTTAGCAGAGTCAGAGAATACATCATTAGTAAGTCATCGCAAGTCGTTAATTTTCGTAAACTAAAGGGAAAAACAAAATAAACCAAGATACAGAAGTCCCAAAGAAAGTCAAACACAACAGTCGGTCATACAACAGCATCATCACTCGACAATACTACCTATAAGTGTAAGGCTCAGAATTCGGAGGAGGTTTCCTCGCTAAATACGGATTAACAGACTCCCGATTGGATTCGGGAATACTGTCAATAGGTGCTGACACTCGTCGATCCTGTCGACCACGAGGAATTGAAGGAGGGCGGTGTTGCTCAGGGGTATAACTGTGTCGTTTGACGTTGTAAGTCGAACGACGGAGTTTCGGGGGTGCGGTGGATTGTGAGGGCTGTGGAGGGTGCGATGTTAGGACGTCAGCTGGACGACGATAATGAGAACGGGAATGAGAAGCGCGTGTAACTTCTGGTGATTGAGGGGAAGGGAAAGGCGGAGAGGACATTCTGGTACCAGGGGAATTCTCACTCGGTACGTACGTCGCGGGGGAGGTTGTCAGTTGAATCGGCGAGAGCAATGATGAACTTGCTGGTGGCCGAGAGGTGTAAGCACTTGGCTGCGGGTTGGCCAAAGGAGATGGCATAACGAGCCGATCTGGTCGATATTTCCCTGATCTCGGTGAAGGCATTTGAGGCTGACCATCTGGATAGCGTGAAGACGGTTCAGCTTCAGGAACCCGAGCCTGATAAAGAGCCGAATCTCGTAAGTGTCTTGATCGAGTCGACTTCGGTGGGGGAATAGACGCCGCCGTAGTGGGACCGGCAGGTGTTGTGGGAGGTGTAGTTCGGACACGACTAGTACGATCACATCCTGCCTCCTCAACAGGTCTCTCAGAAGGTATATCATCCCTCGGAACCTCCGCTATAACAGCCTCTTGACTCCTTACAGCTGGTCTTGTAGTCCATAAGGGCACAAAGAGACTGGGATTTCGTGGAACAACCGAACCATTCACCATCGCTTGTTTGTCTCCGGCTAACTTAACACGAGACTGATGGGATTGCGAAGAAGGTGGCGCTTGGGAGGAAACATGGGATAGTGCCTCACCGGAATGTGAGGCATCAGAGCTATAGGGAAATACTCGTGCGAGGACAGAGTCTGGATGTGAGATCTCTGTGACCGGAGGTGACACGAGAGAGGTGAAGGAAGCAGCTTGAATAGGTTGAAGGAGATTTGGAGTTAATGGTCCTGATATACCACTAGGTGGGTAGGACAACCTTGGAGGACTTCTAGGGGTTGCGTCAGAAGAAAGGTGAGCAACCGCAGGAGTGGACGTGGATGGGATATAGTGAGGATCGTATCCTACATCCGGTGCTGGTAAACCCGAGAGTAAACTACGCTGTCGATCTTGAGGTTTATTAGAATTCCCTCGGCTAGCTTTCTTGGCTTTGTAGGTACGAATAGCCGAAGGCGGAGGAGGGTCTTCAAAGTCGTAGTTGTAGTCATAAACGCGAGAAGGTTTGTGATAAGATGAACGATCCTTCTTCGAGGGAGCGTTATACTGGTTGTAAGAGGGATTGAGAAGGACAGGCTCCGGTTCAGATTGGGAGATACGGTTGTAGATATTCCTCCACCATGAAGTACGTTGTGAGCGACGTCGGTTTTGGTTCGAAGCACCCTGGTCATCTGGGTGAAGGAGACCGTACTTGGGACCACGACCGGATGGTTCTAAATCATCACGTTTAGTATACATGATATTTTGGGTTAAAGAAAGGAAGAAGACTGCAGCAAAACATACCTCGTCGGCCGTATCCCAATCCCCTCTTCTCCAACTCCTTCTCAATCTGTTCCTCCAATCCATCACTCTTCTCCTTCCTCGCAGCATACCCAAGACTGTACGCATATTTATCTCCAAGCCCCAACCACTGTCTCTCCTCTCCAACATGAATCACTTCATCCACACCCACCTCAACAGTCAACCCTCCCGTCCCACTCCTCTCCTTCCTCACCCTTCTATCCTTATCACCTTTCTCACTCTTCTCCCTCGCATGCACGCCCTTTCCTTCGATCTCCCATCTTGTCTTTCCAAATACATCCTCCAACATAGCCTCCCTCCTTGCTTCTCTGTCCGTCTCCCTGCCTCTCATGTGGTACCACATGTATACGGTCCCAGCCCATAGTTCCCTCAGCGTTTCTTTGAAGTTCATCGCATGAGCGAGAGAGCGCCATCGAGGAGTACGGTCAGGTGGAGTGCGGTAGGGTTTGTAGGTGAAGGCGCGAATGTGGAGGAAAGCGAAAATTCTAAGGTGGAAGTTAGATTACAGAGATATGCTTAGGAAATAGGTGAGACGTACGCCATTTCCAATGTTTCAAGGATAGCTCCGAGTCCGATATTAATGTTATCGGCGGTCATATACTGGGTCTGTAAACGAATAGTTAGAAATCGTTATTTATCAAGCCAATGATGATTACGAACATCTTTCACCAGACCAAGAGTCGTGAAGAACGAAAGTACAGTTGCCTGCCAGAAAGTCAAAAAAACTAAGAATCCGATAGAGGTGAGTTCAGGGCCCGCCGACAAAAGTGATGCCACACACCAACTGCTTTGATCGAGAACAGCTTGAGAAGCGGTTTCCGCGGCTTCAAATACGACGAAACTGGGAGGTAAAGTTGGACCAAGCAGTACATTGCGATGGTGACAGAAACAGATACGATAGCAGTGATCTATATTAAGGTGAGTAAATTGAAGAAAAGAATAAGGCGAGGGAGAAAAGCTAACATAGATATGACCCCACCCGGGGCTCCAAGAATCTTCGCAATACATACCAGCGTAGTCGAGGATTATCGCTGCGAGTGTTGTGCTATACACAACGCGTGAATTTTTGAAACGCACGAAAAGCTAATTTGGGGCTTACAGTGGGCGAACAACACAATATTGCAGGACTCCCCATTTCATGAGTTGGAGAAAGTAGAGTCCATCCTAGTATTTCAGCTTGGTTAGAACAACCTTTGTACTGCCAGGAACAGAGACATACAGCAGGCTTCCAGCGAACGAAGCCCAAAGGCAGCATCCATTTCCTTGGTTTCTTTCCTTTCTTTCGTGCATCCCGATCGTATTCACGGGAAAGTCCTTCCTGAAAAAAGAGGTCAAATTGTCAGATTCGTGAAGGTGGGTATGGTATCATAAATGTTAATCATTCAAATATCAAAATACGTACCTTCCTAAATATTTCCTTCTGTTCAGCCGGATCGGGTGAGATATAAGTGAGTAGTAAATAGAAGAAAGATGTCAACACAGTCGATTCGTAACAATCTCGGAGAAGGAGCAAGGGAGTAGAATGATTCTACGTGAGGTCGTCAGAACGGAGCTTTAGGGCAATATTTCCATGAAGAAAGGACATACCCAAAAGAGATACGATGCGAAACTGATTACTGCGTATATTGGCACCATAAACAGAATACGAACGATATCTATGGGGTAGCTATAGTTAAGGGCAATGTACAGGTGTTTTTGATCGACTCACATCGTTGTTCCCGTTTCTGAAGACATGGTCAATAAATGGCGAGGTGAGAATAACTCGGCTACTCACATTAGTGTACCACTGCAAATGTTTGTTGATGAGCCAAAACGAAGCAATCATAGCTACAATCGTGAAGAATCCTGTGACAATCCACCCAACCTGAGGGAGAGAGGTAAGGCTTATTTATGATCGGAGGCATGGTGGATTGGTACATACATGGTGTGCTGCAGAAGGCGAAGGTTGGAAACTGCCAATTTTAAATTCAGAAGCTTAAACGCACCTTGGAATGCTGATGTTCCCGTGTTGGAATAGCGGTGGTCCCTCCTGAGGAGCCTTCTTGGCATGGCAAGTACCATTTACAATGTCGGCCATCGAGAAAGAGATAAATTATATTCAGGAGCAGTAACAGTAGTCGTAAGTCGTAAATGTCGTTATAGGTCGTTACGGTAAGGCCGCTTTGGTAGAGACAAGATTCATACAGAGGGCACAGCGATAGTTATAGGTGTGTACTATGAAGACAGTAAAGCCGTATGTTGTGTCCCAAGCTGCCCTAGCAAGTCCTGCCTGTGTAGTGGCAGAGTCAAGTGTTTCCGCAGAGGCAAGATGGGAGGTAGAGGGAACAGTTCGTCCTGCTGTTCTTGATTAGCCTCCTGGCAACTCACAAGTCCTTGATGCTTGAGGAGAGACTTGGAGAAAGACTCGGATGAAGACAAGCTGCTAAGGAAATATAGCTAATTCCAGATAAGATCTTGAATTACATAATATTACACGTGAGAGGCGCGTAAATAGACGTCAATAATCAGGGACGCGTCCGAGCTGGGCAGGTGTGTTTACCGTTTCCCTTACTACCCCTACGGCTTGGAGGTGAAACATTCTTTCTCTATGCAGATTTGCAGAATCTGGCGATGAAAAAGTCCGGAGTGTTTGACAACACCAAGCGAACAACCAGGTCTCAACTTACACTTCCCGAACTCAACTTCAACCTTGGCCGATCACCTCTCAAGGATGCTAGAACTGCTCGCAAGCATAATGTCACCACGACGGATGAAGCTGCACTGCTGGATGGAGAAAACTCCGACGCCAAGTCGCCGACAGACAGGACACCGCCAAAGAGACCGATGTCACCGACGAGGGGAGTAACGGAGGAAGATGAGAGGGAGTCGAAGCGAGTCAAGCGTTCTGAAAATACATCACCAATAGCAGAGCGACATAGTGCTGAACCTATCTGGCACTCACCCTCGCGCAAGCCAGTATCGACCTATGTCACCCATGATGAAGTCCCGAGAACACCGAAGACCTGGAGACGGGCTCAATCGGTGCCTCCTCAAAGTTCGACTCCCAAAGCCGCTATACCACACATTAATTTCTCTAGGATGTCACCTTCACCTTGGAAGTCGCCATCAAAAGCAAAGCTGCGTATCGCTTCCGTTTCCCCGATGGAATCTATACCGGACACGAAGGAAAGCATGGCGGAGTCAGGCTCAAGCATCCCTCAAATTGAACCTTCTGTGACCGTGGACATCCCTGACCAGCAGGAACAACTGCAGCCTGAAATAGATGCTATTCGGATGGACTTAGACTCTTCTCCCTCTAATGAAACTACTCTGACAGAAATACCCGTTCTAGACGATCAAGTGACGAAGCGTTCTCCAGAGCTACCTAGTGCTGATGCTCTCACCCCGAGTACAGAACTCAAAGCAGTTGCAGACTTGGATGTACCAATGGCTTCGTCACCTATACCTTCTCCTCCACCTTCATCTCAACCACTTCCAGTTTCTCCTGAACTACCTCTTTCTGAACCTGACCCTACCACCCCGAAGACTCCTACACCCCAGGATGATGCATCAGATCCTTTCATGCGCCCATCCTCTCCCCTTTCCCCAGTTCCCCCAGAACATTCACTACCCCCATCAGACTCCGAAGGTCAGCAGGAACTCCGTAGATCGCGGCGGAAGAGCGATGCAGGCCAATTAGCTGAGTCTCTACGAGACTGCGCCGATGCATTGACTACTGGTGTTCGAAGGCCAGGATCGGTAGCGTCGTCAATAGCTTCATCCTCTTCCAGTCGACTACCGAGACCGTCCTCAGTCGCATCTTCGTACAAGAGTACAGGAACACAAGGCGGAGAAGAGCTCGTGGTGAAACCAGCTGCGAAGATACAGACTTCGAAGATTAGGAGTATGAAACCGAGGGGTGGTACTCCATCTGCCACCAAAACAGCGACGGACTCAACCCCTTCCACTTCAACATCTACACCTGCTCCTGAACCTGCACCTAAACCTGCACCTCCTGTGGTGGCGGCCAAAGTAACGACCAGTAACAACACAGCTACTAAGCCTACTGCGACTAAGTCAACTACTACAACCAAAGCCCGTGGTGCTGGTGTTCCAACGGGGACAACACCAATTCCTCTAGGTGGTCGCATGACACGTTCAACGGCCCTGCGACTTCAGAAACGAGAAGAAGCAAATGCTGGTGCTGTGAAGATAGGGCCACCCAAAACGCCTTCCAGGCCTGGGTCAAGAGCAAATTCGAGTATGTGTTATTTGCTACTCAAGAATTGTCTACAGTCTGTCTAAATGTAAGGAACGAAATTAGATACTTCTCGTCCAGGTTCGCGTCTGGCTTCGACATCGACCTGTCACTGAGATGCTCGTACCTCTTAAAGGTGACGATGACGACCCTCCTTCTACCTCTATACCCTCTACCTCTTCGTCTTCTACCAACCCCGTTCCTCCAACAACGCCAGGTCGAACACCAGGTCGTTCCCGCTCGAAATCCTTCTCTTACGCCCAACCAACCACAAGTTCCCACGCGAAGTCCAACCCTAACTCTCCCGTGAAGCCTCAACAACGACGTTAGCTACCACAGGAAGATTGCCTACATTCGACCGAAGTAGGGCCTCGCAACCTCCGCCGACATCGACTCTGAGCAATCTGTCGATGGCGCTAGAGAAGTTGAATATGCCTGCACCATCGAGGCCGAATACAAGTATGGGTTTCAACCGGGCGAAGAGTGCAGCTCCTGGCTCGATGGGGCATGATGAGAGTGGAAGTGACGACGAACGCGAATCGAGGATGAGAGATGCGATGAGAGGTCGGAGAGCTGCTAGTGTCTTCCCTGAAACCACTCCTGGGAAGAAGGGGAAGGCCAGGGACGAAAGCCATCTCACTGGGAGGAGCTTGAGACCGATGTCCTCTATTGCTCCGTTGGGCTCCACGACTTCGCGGAAAACCGATAGGCAGAGCTGCTACTATTGGATCTTTTGGTGGATCTAGTGCGTCCGAACGACACTCAGAACTCATGTTGCCTCCGCCCGTACCAAAAGGTTCGAAACCTGCCGCCGGAGGCAATACAGGCGATACTGCTCAATCTACGAAGAGGATCAATCTTTCGTCAGGAATAGTTGTTGGTAAACCGAAAGGGAAACTTGGGACTCTTGGTTCTACCTCACGGCAGACTGCAACTAAGCCCCAACCTCAAGCATCAACAAGCAAGTCTGGTACAGCAACATTTGCTCTTGCAAAGCCCCAGATATTTGGTGTCGGTTCATTCGCGGTGAATCACCGACCGGGAGGTCGCGTCGTACACAAAGTCAGCAAGCCGAGTAGTCTGCCAGTCGTGGAAGGAAGTCCTGTGAAAGGAGGTAGTAACCACCTTGAGGAAATTGATGCGATGGATGAAGACCCCAAAGAAGCTAATACTTCGCAAAGCAAGCTTCGTGGTCCATTCGATTTTAGTGACATCGCAGGAGATGACAAGATGGATATCGATATTCCTCTCACCCTGGACGACCTTCGAGCAGATGGTACAACTACTCCTACGAACGATCCAGATGGCTCATTTTCTAGCGCGAACGGTTCAGACTCTTCGGCAAAGGGTAAAGAGAAAGCTAGTTCATGGATGCACGGCGCTTCTCGTCGAGCATCAATGGCTTCTCAGTTGCTCTCTCAATCACTATCATCACTCCCGAAGACCCCTCCGAGATCTGCAGGGTCCGACGGGAGAGGCAAGACGAGGGCGGCGAGTAGTAATTTCCCCGCTGGTTCTGCTGGTGCGAAGACCGCTCCTGGGGCCCTGGGCAAGGCTGGTGGGAGTGGAGCACATGTCGCTGCTCATGGAAGGACTAGTGAAGGTTCTGGGTCGAGTCAGGCGAATGGTACGGCTGCCAATGGAACCAATGGTCCTACAGCGGGTTCGCTGAAGGTGTTGAAGGGATGTAAGATTTTCGTTGATGTTAGGACGGATGATGGAGATGATGCAGGGTCGTTGTTTGTGGATATGTTGGAAGGATTGGGTGCCAAGGTACGTTGCCTGTGTTGTTTCGCTCCGGAACCTGATTCTAAATGGCATGGAATGATAGCTTTTGGGACGCGTTGGGTCGACTTGTACGCATATTGTATACAAGAATGGTCTGATGAGTACCGTTACGAAATATAGGTGTGTTTTTTCAGCGATCTTCGATACTATGGAACTAATCCGAACAATATCGAAGACTTCATGAAGACCCTAAACCTCTTGTGGTTGGTATCGCATGGGTAGTCGAGTGCGTGGAAAAACGCGCTCGAGTAGACGAAACAAAGTTCTTGATCAACCTTGATCTTGTCAACGTTGCTGGAACTACCAAGGTAATGATCCTATTGTTTCGCACATTACAGTACATTGTTTAATCTCTTTTTACCTCAATCTAGCGTCGAAAGTCCATGCTACCGAAGCATCTCATGAAATCTCCTGTCCCTCCTGCTGTGAAATCCCCGGCTTTCCAGGAAGGAAACAGTCGAACAGAAGATCGCTCATCTTCACGTATGTCCCTTTCGGTTATAATGATGTACAACATGCTAACTATAACTACGATTACTACAGCCGGCCCTGAAGATAGTCCAGCGGCGGCAAATACCTCATCTGGCTCCTTGGATGACCTAACCCCTCTAGAACGAGCTCGAAGACGAAAGAGCACATTATTAAACCATGGTATTACGAGAAATTAATGATTATCGCAACGTCGTCCGGTTTGAATTACCTCTTGATGACTCTACTTTTGTATTATTTTTTCCCTCCCTGACATGCATTGTGCGTTTTTTTGTCTTTCGATTTCTGGTACGCTCAAGGCATTTCAATCATTCAACAAACACTTGTAACTCCATTTTTCATTCCAGCATTCTATACTCTTACATTCATAACGGCATATAATCTTATTCATTCTGGGCTACCATAAATCGACCAGGTGTCTACTTGTTACGTTCGTCAATATTTATGATCTCGTTGTAGGGGTCTCTTTGCGTGTCAGGGTCCTTTTACTGCATGATTCTCACTGAGGACTCAGGTGAGCTATAATGACAGTTGTTTCGTGATTTCTTTGGCAGATGCTTCGCCTTATGCGTAACACGAGGTACAGCGGGTGAGTGTTGTTTTCTTTATAATGACTGACTTGCACTCCAGCCACAGGTCTCTCAGACAACTAACTGAGCAATCACAACACTGTGTTGGTCGTGAATATTATTTGAATTGAGATATTCGAGGGTACATAATCAAATTTCAATTGCTTTGATGTGAACCGAATAACGTACGGGCAAGTACCCTACCTCGTCAAAACCACGCAGCTTCTCTGACCCATACACGAGGTATAGTACGTTGATCCACGACGAATCAATGACATGATGTAAAAATAGGCCACCCTTTCACATAACGTCCTCCACCACTGAAATGTCCAAAAACTTGTCTGTCCTTGTATTCAACTTGACCGGCATTGTGTAAGTTTACGAAAGCACAACCACAGGTATCCGGTTCTATGAATGGAGGTATATCCTAGTGTAGTTGTATAAGCTGTGACATATTGACAAGTGAGAAACGCCCCATTCCTTCTTACGGAAATAGAAGGAAACGCGAGGCACACAATGATAACGAGATGTGTGCTGCCATGTGTCAGATTGCAGCAATGGAACCTGGTCTTCTCGTCAATCGAAGTCCAAATACACTATCAACTTTACTTTGGGGCGTTTCCACAGCCTGGGATACATACAAATCAACCCGGGGTCTGATGGGGGTATCACCGGTCTCAGGGATCGAGGTAACTCATTTTGGGTTAGTTGCCAACTCGTATTCGCTGACTCGGAAGGCTATGAGGCGTTCCTTGTGCAGGTACGATGAAGTAGCTATGCTGTTCAGGTGGAATGCTTTCGTGATCTCGGGCTCATACTCACAGCCATTGCGGCATGAGGTCAGCATGCGACATCAGAGCTGTATTACAATAAATAGCCTGAAGGAAGCAGCGGAAAGCACAGAAACTAGAGCTAACCATTTAACGTTAGCAACGTGGTTTCCAGTATGTGAATTCACGAGATATCACAGCGTTGATGCGAATAGTAAGTGATGGTTTTTGTAAATCAGTGGAATGAAGAATGATATATGATAGGTGACACGCATAGTATCCATAGCCTTGATGTTTCGGACTATGGTAAGTACTATGATTGCTAGTATCTTACCGATTTACGAGATACGATAAGCTTCACTGAAGCCGTTGTTAACGGAAGTCATAATCAATGCTCGTACATGTTAGCCATTTTGATGCTAACAGATCATGTTCAAGGCCCAATGAGAGTAACCTGTCGTTATTTGACACGGCTACTACGACTCGGAGACTGCATATGCCTTATATGGTAATAAACCTAGCGGGAAGAACGATATATCAGATCGTAGTATGGCAGCCCAAACTGTCGAAAGATGCATGGTGTTTTAGGTATAATCGGCACGACATGGCACGAGAAATAGTGAATCAACTTTGAGCACAACGGAACATCATCTGAACGTGAGCATGTGCAGAACCTGTCGTTGTAGCATGTGGTCCTACGAAAAGAACAATCAGACTCCCAGATTCATGAAAACAGATGAAGCAAGATACCGAGCAGAACATATCCGTTCAATTGTAACACTTCTCGAAGTCACCGTCTCCATTCCTTTGAGCATATGCTTGACTCTCGATGAAGGCATCTAGGGTGCAAATACCATGCTTCCCAGCCCCGCAGAATTTCAAAGGCTGGACAGCATCGTTCACAAGTACCCGTACGTATTCCTTCATCTGTCGCCCGTCATCGCTATCCTCACTTCTCTCCACGTCTGTCCGTTCGGGCCGTATGATAAACCTAGAGGCTCTATCCACCTGACAAGCCAATCGTTCCACGACCATCCGACTAGAAAATGGCACCATTCTGCTCGCTACCCAAATGCGATCTTTATCCATTTTCTTCGTACTGAGAGGGTCGTCGGTGATATTGTAAAGTCCCATAGCGCTATAGACAGCCACCATAAGATTCTCGTGAGTGAAATCCGCATAGAGTGTTCGGCCCAATGGGAAGGGGAGTGAGTCGTTGTGCTGTGTATGATCCTCTACTGGGCGACCGGTAAGCCGCGCGATCAGTTCATTTACGTATCCAACACCTTGGACTGGCCCTAGAGACTCGCCGTATCTGTGGGGGTGTTGTCAGAAATTGTCAACAAAATATATCGGGAACATACCCTGTCTTGTAATACTTTTCGATGTCGCCATGATATTCAAACTCTTTGAATTCATCATCGGTGAATAAGGAGCAGAATTCGCTAGCTCGTTGTTTGGCCAAAGATTCGAACGGACACATTGCCATAAGATTGAAGACGTCCTCCTCAGCTATCGAGGCACCTGGAGCAGCTTTCTGCAGTCGCTTGATAATTGGAGGAGAAAAAACTTTCAGCCAGGCTTCTTTCTCCTTGCTGCCGTCTCCAGCATTTGGGCAGATATTATGAAGAGTGTTATTTTGGTCTTCTGGGATGATGACTGTAACCGTAGGATTGATTCGTTGGTGAGTCGCTGAGGCGAAGCCTAGACTCCGCAGTTCATACATTAGAAGGCTGTTTGTTAACACGTGGATATAATTTGGCGCACCTACTGTCCAGTTAGTAGCGCTATGAATGACTCGATTCTTCCCAGAAGCCCTCACGAAAGGTAAAATTTTCTCGGAAATTAAGTGAGCGTAACGTCTAAACACTGCTCCACCGGCTTCGAATGACCTATACACATGTCTCACGGTTAGAGGTATTACCTGAGTAGTGAAGAGTAATACTAACTGTGATGCACCGAATGGCAGTAACTCTTCCTCTTCTAAATCGTATTGGTACTCTCTCAGGAAGTCTAACTTGCTGTCGACGAATTTATTGGCACGCATCAGCCGCTGTACAGATTTGACATATTTGTCATCCGCGTTAGGGAATCGTGCCCCATGGCGTTGGAGCTACGAAACAAATACTATTGAGCCACAACAAAATCAAGAAGCCCTATGGTCACGTACAATGTTCACTTGTGTTATCTCACAGCCCTCTGGAGGGTATTCGTACTCTTTGTTGGGAAACCACGGCGAGTATTGTCCCCACTGCCTCTGAACTCGTTCGGGGATCCCTAGGGGAGGTGAAGTCAGAATGCCAGTGAACTCGTATTTGCTTCGACTGTAGTAGGTTCCTGTGAGAAACAGGAGGGCAAGTATCAAAGATATCTGCAGGAAGTATTTGTGACGAAGCTTCGAGTGATTCGATGACAATGTATTGTGTTCTGCTAGTGGGCGGTTCGTAAATGGTAAGGAAAGCTCCCGTTTGAACCACATAGCGTAAGAGGGGTTGAAAACGAACGTTCGTTGATGAAGCGATAGTACTGGCCACAAAGCGAGTAAAGTGTAGGAGACGATGACGTTGTGTGTTGCAGGGTGTCTGTGTCGTTACAAGTTTGGAACGCACCACAGACCGATGATGTCACCGTCTACCTATATAGTTAGATACTAGATAATGGGGTGGGTAATAGCTATATCATATATGATATCTACAGTACAGAGGTTAGATTAATAGTAATAGTAGAAACGTTATGTAGTAAAATTCGACATACTGAGAAGGCCATTGTGAATGAGTCATTCTCGCAGAGCTTGGAGGTAGTAGATGATATTCTTCATAGGGTTCCAAGAATAGAGAAAGTCTAAAATACTTGAAGTGGTTAGACACGCCGTCGCATGCGTACCTACCTACGCGTTGTAAAGATGCAATCGTCAGTATTTAATGTTTCGATATTGAATATCGAATATTCGGGTTAAAACGACAAGATAACTGCCAATGGTAGCGTTGATCGATGATCTATGTAGATTGATTGATAAGATAACCACCGTTGAGGCGGTGACTCAGACTCAGATCCACTGCGACGAAATCGTCAGATGTCTTCTCCGAGTCCTGCCAGTGGCTAGAGGCTGTAACACCCAGATTCGAATGTCAATTTTAAGGTCTAACCCTTCTGGAACATGGATTTTCTGCCGAGACGTCGAATGTGAACAACTTACACAGCTATACTTATCTGTATTAAAGGAGTCATGTCATTCAGCCATGTGAACAGTGGATTTGGTATCGCCTCCGGTCCCTAGAAGCAAAAATAGAGTGTACACAAGTACATACGCTACAGCGACCTATGTCACGGAGACTTAGGCGCGGATATTTTGAACTGCCAGTCGATACAGACCCAATGACCCATGAATATCTCCTGTACTCTTTACTAAGTAGAACAATTCCATTACGATACCTAATCATTTCCCAACTTAGGGCATATAACTTGAATGTACAATATGGTACCTAGTACTTCATGTTTATGGTTGAACAAATAAAGTTCCTTGTCAAGAGCGCTGAATTGAATACTTGAGGCTATACACTCTAACGTTAACCAATTTGTAAAAGCGGTATAGCTAAGTAGGAAACTACATATAATAAACCTATATCAAGAACTTAAGGTGCCTACGATCTAAATTTAGGTACTTACTCTTCTAAACTTAGCGGCCTCAGGCCTCAAGCTCAAGCTTCATGCTACATTCTTGTTGATTGACTCTCTCAGGCCTGGTCAAGAACTGTCAGCCTGCGAGCCACTTGAGTCAAAGACTTCAGAACTCGAGCACGGCATGATGATTTTGACTCGGAACTTCAAGATCAAGATCATCTGTAGTGATCCGACGGCCACAGCGCCTTTGGCAGGTCCCGTCACTTAACACCGCAATTCCACTTAGTCTAACTACCCCGGTAAGTATATTAATTCAAGTTTCAACGGTGGTACTCGGTTGGTGTATTCGGACTCATTCTTTCATAATCCCTGATACGGTCACACTAATCGCCGCGCAAAATCATGATCTGCCGATTGTACTAGGCTGCTCCTCGAGGCTACTAGTACTGGTACTTAGTATTCTTCGATTCGCCTTCCTCTAGTAAGGCACTGTGACAGTCTCGACACCTACTACTCCTCAGGGTTCTAGATTTCTCTGTTGATGCGACCTTCTTCCTCCTCGTCGTAATTATCGCGCTTGTCGGACTCTAGGATCTAGGCACCATCCCTTAGGCTATCGATCGCTTCTGCGACTTTGTCGGCCGTGGCTAGTTTTGTCAACTTTTGTGGTGTCCCTGCTTTCTGGTAAACCAGAATTCGACATAGCAATGCTATGACATTAGTCCCTATGGAGCGTAGATCTGGGATGTAGACAATAGTAATTTTGGCCCTCCCCTCTCTAACTAGAAGAAAAGAGCTTGATCGACAAGGTGTCGTCCTTCAAATTGACAATTACGCGATCAATGTAGCTCTCCAGCGTAGGATCCCGACGTAAGAACCACGTAGTGAGACTACAATGGCGCTTCGCGTGGAATATGACATGACGATAATATTAGTAGAATCATCGTGCTCTGTATTCGCAGGAGTAATCGCAAACACCTAGTCTCCGTTGCTGACTATAGAGCGACGACTTGATGACAGTCGATCAATGATGTGCTATATAGCAAACACCACAAAATTTCCGGATTAGGTACGATATTTCCTCATTTGGACCAGGTGTGGTAACCGATGTGAATTGAAGGAGGTCTTTGCAAGATATTATATAACACGGGTTCGAAGTCGTAGTACAACAAGGAATCAACGATAAAAGCACAAACGTAACAAGACAGTCAATAGTACAACTACGCATACAACAGCTACAGTTTCAAGATGAATTGAAAGATACATTTTACACCTTGACCAGAGTCAGTTCTGCATCATGGTGACGAAAGGCGTGGTGGGAGTCTTCCCATTAGGGCTGGCAACAACTTGAATTCCGACCTAAAACGCATTTTTTTCAGAATCATATGATTGAACACAAAAACTAATCAAGGGCATACCCCGATATGATTCAAAAATCTATTGATGTGTTCCTCTCTTGAGGGTTCGTTTACTGGACGAGACGTTGCGTTGGAATCTTTTGGGTTCGTCATGGATATTCCAGCATGATGAACGGGAACCAATCCGTAATCTTCCATGAGGGTACGCGTCTCATGAGGAGACAATCTCATCAAGCTCGTTAAGTCTTTCGGGAACAAGGGTGAGGGAGTCGGATCGGCGAAATCGGTGATGATAGTTGGTAGTATGGGTTTCCCGCTGCTTGTCTCTGTCGAATCCCGCTGGCCGCTAGCGTCGGTGTGAGGGCCCATGTTTACATTTTGCGTCCCTGTCTGAATCTGGCTCGGAGTTGTTGAAGGCTTGGACCCGACACCTTTTTGCTTGTCTAACCGAGTGTTAGCTAAGGTCGTTGGTTTTTTGTCCTTGGCATCTTTCCCTCCACTTGAAGCCGAGCCATCCACGGCTGTGTCGGATTGTGGACCACCGGCGGTTACAGGCCCGGCGGTGGGTGAACACGGAGTCCCGAAGGGCCTCAATAGAGGTTTCAGAGGTTCGTTCAGAGAACTAGAGCGCATTAGAGCATTGTGTCTTCTAGCTTCACTGAGAACAAACAGTATCAATTTCAGGAATGAGATCAAATAAGCGTGGAGCTCACGAATTATGCAGATTCGTCTGAACTTCTATCAGTTTTTTTTTGTACACAGAAACCTGGTTACGTTGTTCCTGTGTGATCTGGATTCGTAGCTATAAATGACGTGAGTAGATAAATGACAAAATGAAAAGGGCATAGGGTTAGCCTCATGTCGAAAAAATGTGATACTAGGGATTCATACCTCCTTACGAACGCGTTCGGCGATCTCTCGCTGAACGATTTCGCGAACGATGCCGGAAATGGAATTTTGAATCTTGAGTTTGACAGACTGGTCTGAAATCGTCTGTAGCATATTTTCCTTGACGTCTTGCATTCGATTTTCCTGAGCTTTGTAGTGATCATCTATTTCTTTCTGAGCGGCCGCAATCTAAACCCCCGCCAAGATTTAATACCGAGTGACCAGTCAAATCAGCCTACAAGACATGCGCAGCAAGACAACTCACTTGCTTCCTTGCATCGATTGCGGGACCAAGCTCGGCGATTTTCTTGGTCTGGGCACCCAGAACATCGAACGTAACATTCATGGTGCTGAACGCACGTTTCATTGCATCAAGCAGCTCATCCACTGCCGCTAAATCCCTTGCAGTAGAGGGATCAGGGGCTTTGGAAGAGACGGCTTGCGTATCATTTCGCTGCGTAGTCTGTTCAGGATTCAAGGAAACGTGCTCGGATTCACCACCACTACGTTGCGATGAAGGGTCGGGCTGTTTAGTCTGGACTATATCAGCTTCCAGCTCCCAATTATCCACATGATATTGCGTACCTCAGCCTGAGTCTTCTCAGTGTTGATATCTTCAACGTCTAGACGATCGGAAGGAGAAACAACATGATAGGCAGATTCTGGTGCCGGATGGATAGTAGAAAAGTTACCAGTTATCTCATTAGGTGTATCTAGCGTGGATGGTTCTTGATCCTTGAGGAGTTTCTTGTTTTGCCCCGTGGTCTGAGTTTTCTTGGGCCCTCCATTTTGGGGGTTGTTTCTTTTAGGACCCATAATCCTAAGATAAGGTGTTGAATATGAAGTAAAGTTAATGAAAGGAGCCCGCAGAAGAGTGGAGTTCTAGGAATGAAAACTGGCGAGATGGAGGACGATATCAACGAGACCCACAAGATATAGAGCGGCTGCCTGTGGGCTGGGGACATGTGCGAAACACGAGTCCGTACACATTATGATCCACCTGTTGGTCACTCCCTGCGTTTTTAGTCAAAAAACGCAACAATAGCTTCTATTTCAGGATTGGTTACCTAACAGCACCTCGGATATCTGCCTTTGCGTGGTACCAACCTTCCTGTTTCAGTAGTTGGATGTACAAGACGTGAAGACGACTCCGATGAGTCCGATCTATACTCCAGTCCATGTTCGATGACCTGGGCGTAAGTCCCTTCAATATCTGTTATCGGCATATGATTCCAGTTGAATCCCCCAGTACATCCTAGAACTTATCACTGGCACCCTGCGATGCTAGACGTAGCGAGCTCGCACCGCAATTACGAGTACGTTAGTACATGTCCATGTCAATCCTCGTATTCGTAGCAGAACAAAAGGGTTGTCCGTTGGTATCGGTATGTGTCATGTGAACGACCATCAACAGGTATTGAACAATGCGGAATCATGTAGTTAGTTATAAAAGGTCCATTATGAGATTTCTTTGTCCAACGGTCAAAGGAATGATTGTCAAGACAACGTCAATTAATGGGTGTGGCATTCTTCTGATATAGCACGCTGTGTCAAGGAGGCTCTTCTTGTTGAGGGTCAAAGGTTGAAAGGTTTGGCTGTGAAACAGCATGTGTCATTTCGGAGGCGCGTTTGTCCGAGTCTGAGTGCAGTGGCAATCCACTCAAAACTCTCCAACCTGTGCCAGTGCCACTATAGACGCTGGAAATTTCTGTATTTATACCGTCCACCCAATTGACCCAATGTTTTCCTCATTCACATTCTCATCTTCATTCACGTTCAAGTTTTACTATGGGACGCACCACCCTCTTCAAAACACCACACCCACCAATTGCCAGTTCATCACGCTCACCTAAACCTAAACCTAAATCCAATATGTCTCCCGACATTATAACCTTCCGCTGGAACGACAAGATGGTATACGTGCCACCTCCAGCCTCACATCAGGTTCGTCTAGCACAAGTCATTATTCTTCTTCTCTGTTCATGAACACCATTCTTCAGGAGGCGGTAGACCAGGCCAAGGAAGAGTTCGCTGAGGAGTTAGCAGGTTTCGACGACCAACAGTTCTGCTTCACTGTGGCAGTAACGATTGGGGAGGAGAAAGAGAAACAGACTGTTAACATCAGCCAGAGGGCATGGGAGACACTTATGCCTCGTCTGAAACAATACGAGATAGTCAACATCAGCATTCGCCCTCTGGTCGTAGTTCATCCCTCCGAGGACGCGCCCCCGCCACAGTACGCGTTTGGTGACGAGAAAGACGGACAGTCACTGTCTCGCCAGCCTTCCCCAGCACGTCTGGATACATCGTCTGCGTCTGGATCGCGGTCGCAAACATCTTCAAGACCAGGCTCGCCAAACATGCGATCTCGGGCTATGGGTTGGATCGAGAGGCGTATCGGTAACAATAACGACGCCTGAGGAGACAATGGATTTTGTAGACATACCCATCCACGTAATACCCTGCTGGGCACGTTGACAATTGACCCTGTAATATTGCATAATAATTGATACTCCATTTCATGGGATTTCTGGTACGGATTTGTGTGCCTGCGCACAATGAAAAAGTCGATGGCGCTAAATGGAGGAGTATGCGCAGGTATCTAGACCCACCGCTCCACAACATGAAGGAACTTAGTAAATGTGATTGGCCTGCCCCATACTAGTTTTTGTGATGATCAATGAATATCTTCATCGATCATATCAACGGTCGCGGAACATAATCATACACCTTTAAAAGTTTCAGCATAATCATTCAAATATAGTATGCCAAGTACGTTGAACTCACAAAGACAAAGACGCCTATGTACGACTATGTCGTAGTAATGCTTTACTTCGGAAAGTAGCGTTGTACTGCAACAGGTTATTGATGTCTCGTACCCAGTCGTCCTCTTTTCCGGGACCGACACCTTCTCGACTTTCATCTGGATCCGCGATAGACGAACGGTTAATACAAGGAATTGGGTACAGGGAAGCCTGCACTGTCACGGACTCCCCTGGACTCAGGACATGCGATACCTGTCCATCCATGGATAACGCAGCCGAGGCACGGCTCCTGTCTCCGATCTGACCGAGTCGATGAGCACGCATCATTATAAGATCCACAAGAATAATCCGTACCCTCAATGTAATTGATGATGATGACGGGAACACCAAGGGTCTAAAAGAGAGACTTCGAGGACAGATAGGTGTTAGGACAATAGCACTCAATCCAGGGTGAACAATAGGTCCACCGGCAGACAGGGAGTATGCCGTTGACCCTGTTGGAGTTGCGACAATCAGTCCGTCCGACTACAGAGTGATAAATAAGTGTTCTAAGGATGAAAGAAAAACAACGTATCACATACTACTGCTTCTGTCAGATGTTGGCCGTCTACAAATACATCGATAGTATTTAGATGGGGACTCGACCCACGATGTAGCGCGACTTCATTCATAACTTGCCATTCTATGAAGCGGAGCATTCAACCATGCTTCGTTACAATGTATTGAGGCGCAGAATTGGCATACGTTGACCGACCTTCGTTCTTCTTCCCGATAGTTTCACCGTCCTTGTCTTGGAACGTGCATGAAAGCCGCATTCGATGCAAGACCATAGCCTTGCCTTCGAAGGCACTATCGATAGCCTTGCCGAAATCGTCTATGTCTGTGACAATAGGAATAAACGTGGATGTGACATTAGGAAATATTTCCGATGCTTACGGAAGGGTAGTAGGAAACCCAAGGTACCCATAGAGAAGCTCAACACGGGTGGAACTGCCCCCACTTTGAACAATGACGAGGCATGCAGTATTGTTCCATCGCCACCCAGAGTCACGACGAGGTCAATTTTATCCGAGTCAGGACCTGTTGTTATGACTTAGAATGAGTAGTTTGATACGAATTAGACAAGACATACCAGGACGCCACACTTTCGTTCCTTCTGGAATGTCCGGTCTATCCTCGTGGTAAACTGTGACGTCTGGGTATCTTGAGCGAACATATCTAACAATAGAACATCAGAATGAGCACTAGTTCATTGATCCAAGAAAAGTAGACTTACTCAAGAAGCGCCTGGATAGCATCTACGACTGGTTTCGTCCGTAGTTTGTTGACGAGCAACAAAGACTGCGGTTTTCTTGGAAACTTGGCTTGTCTTTATGTTCATAAGATAACCAGAAGACAGGTGACACAAGAGTAGACATACGTGCTAAAACGATGATGTGATGATGCTGTTTTGTTTTGAGGAGTCTGAGGCGTAAACGATCGAGTATTCCGACATGCCGCTGAAAACCACGCAGACACGGCCGGGGTGGCAGAACTAAACTGTCTTATTGGTGCACGATATGTTCTTGTCTTGATACGAGATGCAGACTGCAGAAGAGACAACATTATTGAACAGAGATGTTCGGACGTTTTGGACGTCTGGCGTTTGGTTTGTGGTCCTTAACCGTAAATAACTTTGTCAGGTTGTACAAAGTTCGACGAGAATGTGATATTGGCTGCGTTCTGCCCTAAATAGGCTGCAGTTCAGCCAGAAGGTGGTAAGTTACCTCTGCAGCCCACGGCACGTAGTAGAATCATGAATGAGAGGCTCAGTTTGAGCCACGACGTAATTGTGATCGGTGGTCGTAAAAGGCAAGTATCCAAGTTCACACACCCTCAAATCAAATTCGGCGAATACTCATAAAAGTAATAACCACGGATACATTTCATCGTGCTTCTACGCTACATGATATAATAGATGTGTAAACACATAAATAGGCCTACAGCAATTCAACTTATGCATCCACATCTCCAAGTAAACCAAACATTCCACCGCTAACTGCTCCCTTGCGTTGTTTACCAACTGGCGTGGTAGGAGCACTAGCAACGGAATTCTTAGCAGCCCGTTTCTTCTTACCCATTTGTTCTGCAAACGCTTGCTCCAAGCCTTGCATGGAAGCTTCCCAAAGGGCGGGTTGGACACTCTTCGGAGGAACAGGTATCATCCCTGTAAGATATGAATGGAACCGTGTTCCTGAGAAACGCAATACTGGGGATGGGAATCGTTCCGAGAGTAAAAGTAGCTGACTGAATCGTTCGATGGCATCAAATGAGCTTGACAATTGGGCTACTAGTTGAACGCTGCGATTTTCGATAGGCGGACCTTCATCGTCGGTGTAGAATGGGGTATTAACGGAGAAAGATGCTAGGAAGGCCTGCGCCTCGGACTTGGTCCATCGTTCCTTGATTCGCTCTTTGCTTCCGCTGGCTTCCTGGGCGCGAGCATCTAATCGTGATACCACCCAGCGCAATGCTAGCCACAACCAGGGTATCCTCTGGAGATAGATTTCTGACTGCAGGGGACGTCTGATTGCAAAAATTGCAGGAATAACGTCACCCGATCTTCTTCGGAAGTGAGTTGAATAGGGAGATCGCCACGGCGATTGAGGCTATAGCTTGTAAGCAACTCTGTCAAGGAGGGCACTGGCACCTTTTCATTAGCCAACCGTACCCCTCGTCTGAGGTACTCTTCAACGACTTTGGGTTTAGAAGCGTGGGAACGCTGTGGAAGGGACGATACCGACGCTGGGGGCTCAGTAGCCATTTCGTCATCCGAATCTGCAGGTGTATCTAGTTCCTGCAAAGCACCACGCAAGGGTGCGAGGTAGTCTTCATCAGATTCCTCCACCACATCAATGAGTTCATCTTCGTCATCTTCGTCATCCTCTTCCTCTTCTGCGGGCTGCTCCGGCAAACCAAGCCCGTCATCCATCAAAGCATAACAAAATTCCTGTATCGGTCTAGCAAAACTCGCACTTGCGGTCTCGATATCGGGATTTTCCAATGTCTGGCGGTACCAGAAAGTTCCCGTGTTCATGACATCTAATAAACGAGGAGCCAGCCTCCCTGCGCGGTAGGCGGAGATATAGAGAGTGCGGACATCATCCTTGTACTTTTGCATTCGAGGGCTATCGTGGGAATGTGGAGATGAACCCGTCAGGATTGGCGGTGAGAGATAACGGAATAAAGGGCAGGTGTCATCGTCATGTAAGGCGCAAACCGATGACGCCCATAAACCCTGTATACCGGGCAGGGTACCTTCATGCCGTGGAATTGCATATTGGAGGGTTGCTTCCACAATGCGGTCCATGATGCGTTCTCGCTGGCCCGAAGCCATCGTGTCCGCAGAACGTACCAGTAGCACAGAGACAGCACGTTCAATTAATTGCATGACACTGCTAACTTGAAGTTTATGCTTCCCCTTCGCAGATGGAGTTAGAGCCTGTGTAAGAATATCATGAAGCGTGTTCGCAACACGAGTAATCCGCTGAGACAGTGTAAGTTGACGTTCGAAGAACAACCATTGGAGATTGCGTTCCTGAGAGGTAGTAGGAGACGAAGAATCCTTGCTGCCGGTAAAATCATTCCCCACTAGAGCGCCCATTAGAGGGAGCAGAGCAACAGGGATACGAAGATGAGAAGCAACAGCTTCTGGCGAGTATACCGAGACAGAGAGCCGGATGTCGTCGGTTTCTTCAGGTGGTATAATTCCAATGCCCAATGTCGGTTTCTGAGCAAGCGCTTTCTTCTTCGTCTTAGAATTGACTACCGTTTGAAATCCACCGTCATCGCCTGCAGGACCCTGCACCTCTTCGATCTGGTTAAGTGCCGTCCATACCATTTCACTCATCGGCACATAGCCTTTGTAGCCTTCCGCATTCAGCACGACAAAATCAGAGTCCTGGCCAACTGCGTATCCTCCGAGGCGACCTGCAAGCTCGACAGTGTATGGATCGCCTTCTTCATCTGCGAAATGAAGCTCTAGTCTCGATTTGTCTTCTAAAGACTCTATAATCGACTTTAAGGACTCCACACATGCGGCATATGCACGAGGAGGGAGAATCGCGATTTCATGTAGAAAACGAGGTCTTGAACGTGCCACTGCGGATGTGACGAAAAATAGCTTGGAGCCTTGAATGGAGTTCTTCGTGATACGGGATATCAATGTAGGGAACTTGATGGAGGGATAGGGTCCTAAAAGGCCGGGTTAACGAAAGTAAAGTATAAATCTTTGATCATTCGGGACGCACCATCGAAAACAAAATAGACTCGTAAGCCGACGCTAATCCAAGCTCGGACTGTGAGTTCTATCAAGCGAGAGAGCTCCCGATATTCGCCACCGTAAACCCAGGGAAGATTTGACAGTCCGTGAACCTCGTAAATGAATCTTTAGTTGAGATGTAAGCCTTCTAGAATGTGCCTGAACAATAAGACTCACGACCAACCATCGATCACAAAAGGTATGTTAGAGCTTGAAGATAATCCTTCATTTTGGAAGTAGAGAGATCTTGCAATCACTGCTCGATTTTCGCGGAGGTATGTTGTAAGACCATGAACACCCATTCGAAGTTAGACGATTTTATGTAAACTTTATTCGGAAGAACGGTGTGAAGAAAGTCGTAGTTCAGGTCTAATTCAGAGTGAAGGTAACAAACATGAGAGCAAAACAAAACAATTAAGAAATGACACGAGCGAGATTCGAACTCGCGCCCTTTCGGACTGGATATACTCGACTGAGCCTGATTCCAGCGCCTTAGACCACTCGGCCATCGTGCCAACAGTGTATATTTGGAGTATATGATCCAGTAGTGAGCTAGTTCTGAATCTACTAATGCGAGAGGGGCAATGCTTCCACGGACGAGCCATTGTAAGGTTTAATTTGGCTGTACAGTGTACAATCCTTTCGTCTTCGAATTACTATGTATACGCCTACATAATGCAGAAGTTCATGTCCTTGGACAGTGACTGCGTGCCAGTGAGCGCCACGGCGTTACGGTAGCGGTATGTTTTCAAGTTGGTTTGCGACCACATAGTCCAACTATTCATACTCATGGCCTGGGAATTGAATACTGAACGTTGAACGTTGCCAGTGAACGTCGGGGCTTCACAAGCAGTTATTTTATGAGTAAGTAATTACTTCCGTTGACTGTCACCTGTAAAGCATCACCGTGAAACGCGAGAGCGGCTCGCGTAGGGATCTCTCACTGGCAATAAACAACCATACAAAGGAGATCACAAAAGTAATCCACATCATGGCGGCTCCGTGTGTATGGGACTGGATGTGCTCCTAAAGGGGATATTATCTGGCCCTGGAACTGATTCTAATCGCACTGTATGCCCTTTTAGGATCATATAAAAGTCCTGATTGACCAAGCCCGAACTGAAGGGTCCACAATCTGCCCAAGTCAAGTTGTATAGTAGTGGATTGTGTTCCAATATCAACAACCGTACGTATCTGACTAATATGCACATTTATGACCTAAATTGTGTACGTGTATAGGCGTATGGACGATTCACTTGATGCCTTGGCTCTTCTATCTTCCAGAGAACTTGTGGCAGATAGCAAGCAGGAGACACTGGTCCATCAAATGCCCATAGACACTCCTTCAAATGGGGTGAATACAACATCCTCTGCCTTTCGGCTTCCGGGAGAGTTGCTACGAGAAATTTTCGTACATCTCATTGATTCGTTGGTAAAAGGGCTCGGTGCTAGGAGGTTTTATTGTCAGCCATTCCGACCAAGTAAGGAGAGACAGGAAGGAAGATGGAGACAATGGAGATACCGAGAATGATGTGCAGGATAAAGAGCACTGCTGTCATGTCCGCAGTCTACTCCCGATCGTCCTTACCCATGTTTGCTATAAGTGGAGAGCGACAGCTCTTTCGATCCCGGCACTTTGGACCGTATTGGACACAGAGGTTTACAAACATGTCGACATACTCCAGCTATACCTCGCCCGGTCTCAGGATTCCCTACTCGATCTATTCCTCTCGCATGAGGTAATATACGAAGATACAGGATACAACCGCCTTCTCGATAATTTGAAGATGATCCTGCAGGAGTCGTCCCGCATTAGGTCCATGAATCTAGAATTGTCACCCTCCATTCTATTCGACGCTTTTCACTGCGATGACATTGTTTACCCATTCACCCATCTCGAATCCCTAGATATTTATGTCCTGTTGAATGACGACCGTTGCCCGGATATCCTTCCTTACATTATTCGACTTGATGAAGATGACGACCCTGATGAAGTTCCACACTCATTACGTCATATCGTTCTGCGCCAAGTCTTTGTTGACTGGCCTGCACTCATCTCCCTCCCTCCGACAATCACACACTTGGATTTCGCGTTCTGTGAATCTCAATTTGGGAACATGAACGACATTCTTGCCGTCTTGAACAAACTTCCTGATTTAGAGGTATTTCGAAACAAGGCTTCTCTTCCCGTTAGCCAGGATGACCTCGAGGCTTCTCCGTTGAACGTTCATCTTCCTCGCCTGAAGGAATTGAGAATCGAGGAGCCCTACATAGATGATCTTTTCCAACATATCACCCACCCTGCTCTCACCAGGTTGCAATTGGATGTCAGGGTAGATGCCGATGCTGTCCCAGCACTTTGCTCCGAATTCTTTTCGAAGATCCTGCCTCCATCACCAGATGAGCCTTGGACGTTAGCGACAATCACATTCCACGAAAAACATCGGGTAGAGCTCAATCTATGCACTGAAGCCTGCGATTATCAGCTTTTCGTCGATTCACACCGTATTCACCTCAGCGTCGAACCCATTGGCGAATTAACAGGATTCGATGTTTGGCAATGTATCTTCGATGCGGCTCCTCCCACATCATTCTCACATGTCAAGAACCTTACGATAAGCGATTATGTGCGCTGGCAATACGGAAACTACACGATTCCAGAGGCTCTCTTGTCTTCCCTCCTGAAGGCAGTGCCCCGCGTAGAATATGTCGAAGTCGTAGGGCCCGCTATTTTCAAAGTTCTGAGCGACTCCTCCGACGGGACGATGATAGCCCCCAATTTACAAGTCCTCACTCTGATCAACATAGCGATTGTGGAGGAAGTGGAAATCAATGATAGCCTTCAGGTTAGCGTAGATGAGGTTTGTAGATGTCTAGAAGATCGGAGTGCGAGGGGCTCAAACTTAATAACACTGAAGCTATTGGGGCATACCCATTTAAAGGTGTCTGGGGAGGGTCGTAACCGGCTACGGGGTGTGGTAGCTCAACTCTCTTCGTGGTGCCGTTGTAAAACTGCAGTAGCGGAATGATTAGCAAAACATTATACACCTCACGCAATACATTTCATTCAATGTGATTGTACTGATTCATGTGCTCAAATCCGGGAGGTTTTCTCCACGTTACGATGTAAGTACTATCCTCTGGTTGCCACTTTTGTTACTGGGTGATTCCTATGCAGCCTTGGGTCGCCGAGAGAACTCTCATTAGTCTCCTCTTGATCTCAATATTTTCACAGTACTTACACCTTATAATGTGAAGATTAACCTGTCAGCCCGCGAGTTGAAGTGATACACAGACCTCTCCAACTGAACGCCATTGTGTACAAAACCATAGCCTGAGATATATCTGTCTTAATAATATAGCTAGTAAAATACAACATCAACAAAACTGAAGTATAGTAAGGCGACAATGCAAACCTGATCATGGAGGAATAGAACCTACCCGAATGATTCTTTTGCAGTGAACTCCATAGGGATGTCATTACGTTGAGCGAATCTCCTTATGTGGGTACCCTGAAAAACAAACGGGTATTTTCTCATAAGTAAACCAATATGATCATGCTTTCCAAGTCTTAAGGTGATCGACCTCGATGCATGAGGTTTCGTGCTAGTGTTATCTAGTTAGGAACTTACTGCATTTATGGGTAGTTCTACGTCAATATATGTAGTTATACTCACGAGTTTTATCACTCGTTAAGCATTACATGCATTACATTCAATGCAGAAGGGTATTATACACCAGTAAGCTCTTGCAGCCATTCTGGAAAAAGGGACAACGCACGCATTGATTATCCTGTGCTATATTTTAATCAATACCACTCACCTCTCGTCAGCTCAAATGCAGCAAACGTACTCGCTGCTGCGGGTATACTATGAGTAAAGAAAGTTAACACAACTGGGGAACGAGGAACACATAATAAACGAGGTACCTTCGAAGAACTGTGAAAATGTTCGTCAGAGTCAATGAGAGGGAGCTCTTATATTGAGTACTTACGAGACGGTGTTAGTCCTCTGAAAAGACCGACACTGAAAAGCAGCAAGATAATCAGTTTATTACCGGAATAGTAGATAGTCAACGCACAATCCGGATTCAGCTACAATAGTCTTCATTTCATGTGCGATATACTGTACGGGTGTGCCTTTTGGTGGTTCAGCTCGTAGTTGAATGCGAGATTTTACCACATCTGTATACAATATGAGATAATTGTATCAAATTAGTGCGGTGGGTTCGTTACCTAACGGGTAACACGATAACCAATAAGCAATCTTTGATATACCATCAGCTGCGGTCAATCGTAGAGATGCTGAGGAACTTACACCACCAGTGGCACCACTCGCTAGTAGAGCCCAGACAGGTAATTGTTGCCCATACACGGAAGCAAACTTTCGTTTTGAGAACTCGAAAGCTAGACAATATTCTTATCGCGAACGTATAAAGCACCACAGCGTGAGAGGCTTACCTGTATAAAATCTATGAGAGAAATGAGTCAGCTCCGTAGAAATATAATAAGGGAATGTAGCCCACCCAGCATAAGCAGGAATTTCTCTAGCTACAGTGACCTATATACTAATGTTCAGTACAACAGTAACAAGAGAAGTGAATTAGAAAGATGTACCCAGTACCCGCGCATGATCCCGTGTCTAAATCCATAATTGGACCACATTTCTTGAACCACTGCTCGCAGCCGTTTGTCGTCTTTGGATCCGTACTGACCTTGCATACGAACCTTGAACATTTCAACTAAACATGATATCGATATCTAGGTGACCTAAGAGACTGCGGTTGAAGAAGGACCACATACCAGGACTCGCAAGTATCGCATTGGCAGCTCCTGCCATAGCTCCAGCAGCTGCAATCTCCTTCAAGGAGAGCTGTGGGAACGGCGAGATGAGACGTTTCGATGCACCGTATGCCGCGAACAGCAGTGAGTTCACTCCGGCGATACCGATTAGAGGACTAGCCATGCCTGACACTGGGTTAGTCAATTTAGAAAGAAAAAAGGTTATCCAAACCTTTGTAAAGAGCAAAGAAGCCTTCGTTTCGGAGAGTCTGCTTGAGAATGTCCATGGGACCGTTCTACGTAGAGCATGATATTCAGAGTCAGTAGAGTACGTTTCCGTTTCAACTTACAAACATCCCATCTATGATTCACGACATAAACCATCAGTGTCCAATACCGAGTCAATTTGAATTGAACACACTTGGGGCAATTTGAGCACGCGTCTTGATGGTATCTAGAGGTTGGCCGACCAGAACTTGAGCTGCCCCTCCAACACTACCAGCCAAAAGCTCATTTACTGTTCTCAAGTCCATCTTGATGTATGTAAGGGAAGAAAGAAATGGTCAAGCTCAAGCTCGGAAATCATCTCAGACTTCGCTTGAACTTCAAGTTGATACGATTCCGTGTCAGACTCGCGCGATCCCATTGTCATCATAGCCACGTGCTAGAGACCCTAACCCCAGACTATCCTTTTTTAGGAACTCGATCACGGAAGTTAATGATCATGAAATATTGAAGGCTGCCACTCCCAAGTTGTTACTGACTTGCATCATCTGTTACGGTGAATGTTTAAAGGCACCCTATCTTTAGCTTATAACTCTTAATTCAGGTGCTATGTCTCCCTCTGCAAAGGCAGGACCGTCGAAAGCCTCATCAAATTGGCTTGCATTGCAAAAAGTCAGCACGAAACCCTGCACACTCGAACGCTTCTAATGTATTTATATTCATATCTATAGAAAATAGGAACCTCTACCAAGGCTGGTCATGTACGCAAAAGGCGAAAGGTTGAACATACGAATGCCTCACCTGAAGCTACAGTAACTCCAGCTGCATCTGCAGAGACTTCTTTTACGAGAGGTCATCAAGCAGTAGCTTCTACTTCTAGCACAACGTTGACAACATTGAATTCTCTGCCGGATACCATCAAGAATGGAGAATCACTTTCTTCCCTTAGGAGAATGATCTATGGCGAACTGGAATATACCCCGTATCAACAACAGTGCGTAGAAAATATACTTATGTGCTGCTTTTCTGTTGTATTAACACGCCACTTGGAATAGACCAGGAAAATATCTTGCGTTGGATTGCGAAATGGTTGGTGTAGGAATCGAGGGGAAGGAGTCGTCGTTGGCCCGTGTCAGTTTAGTCAACTATCACGGTGCTATAATTATGGACGAATTTGTACGACAACGAGAGCGGGTGGTCGACTACCGTACTGAGTTCAGCGGTATACGACCCAGTGATATGATAAACGGTCAGCAGGCCCCATTCATCCGTAACCCCAAGCTTTACTTAAATTTCATCCAGCGAAACCTTTTAACGAGGTACAAGAAAAGGTCGCCGAACTAATTAAAGACAGGATCTTAGTTGGCCACGCCATCCACAATGATATGAAGGTTTGTTATAAACATTCATTTGTCAATGGCCGTTCCGCTGATAATTATGTATCGTATGTCATAGGCTCTTCTACTGTCACAACCACGACATCAAACCCGCGATACCCAACTGGAAGCAAAGAAGCATAAGCTTACAAAATCCTCAAGGCCGGCTCTCCGACATCTAGTCCAACAAGAACTGAACATCGCCATTCAAACGGGCGAACATTCATCGGTATGTACCTAATATTGTTCGCCGTCTGCTTATCTTGCCAACCATTCATTCTTGCGTGACACAGGTTACTGATGCGCGGGCTACAATGGCAATCTATCGTATACATCGGAAAGTCTGGGATAAGGGACACCCACCCATCTCATCCATCGAGACCGGCAAGAAACGCAAACATAATGCTTCAACCGCCGATGATGCGGAGGATGAGTCAGGTAATGAGGATGATGTTGACCCATCATCATCAAGTAACAAGTCTACGAAACTAAAAAGTCAATCAAATTCGTCTAAAGAAAGGCCGCAAGGGTTCCCTGGAGGTGGTCGAAAAGGCGTTAGCTCTGGATTGTCCACGATCGTCAAACGCAGTGGATCGTCGGCGTCTTCGGGAGCGAATAGTAGTAAAAAATCGGCGTGGTGGAAAGAGCTTGGAAATGGTCCAGGGAGCTCCAAGGGCTCGATGAGGATGAAAGTCGGATGATCCTTGTGTGATGGGGGTTCTAATAATGTTGCACTGTAATGTTCTTCGGCTGCAGAGTGTCCATCATTGTTCTAAAACAATATACATCGGTCTTCGATGCATGCATTGAAAGGAACGGGAGTTGCAGTTGTGTCTGACTTGATGATGTCCAAACGTTCGAAAGTCAAGTCCAAGAATAGGTGGGAATGCAAACAATGTATGAAACGTGAATATTTGAATAACAGCATACTTTTAGTTCCAACAGTACAAAGAAAGCACGACGATAACACGACCCAAAATACAAAGTGACAGTTGGCGATATACAAATGGGAATGCAAAGAACGTCTAGGGTTACATCATATGGAAGATGTCTGATACATAAATTCCAAACACAAATACAATAAATGACCTTGACCAATAGATGGCACCAATAGTAAGTGTACAACCACACGTAAATGGGGAAAAATAAAATGAAATGATGCAGGAAGGGTATGGAAAAGGTACAATTTGAAACATTGCATGTGATGCCGGACTGGGTGGCGAATGGCAGGGTAGCGTAACAAAGACATCTATCTCCCTGGGGTGTACTGATCGAACTGCAATGGTGCCATCTGGGGAAGAGGTGGTAGAACCGCCCGAACCGACTTCCTGCTATCTGCATCAGAACCCTCCTCAGAAAGTTTCTCTCCCCGTTCCTCTCTAACAGCCTCAAACGGCGTTTCGCCCAATGTGATGACACTCCCAGCACGGCTGCGACTAGAGTAAGGAAGAGGGTTGATCGCAGACAAGCTACTGATGCTCCCACCACGGCTTCGGCTGTGATGATGCGTAGGGCGTAGTGGGGGGCTTGTCGGCGGAGAGGAAAGGAACGGTGATTGAGGCAGTGGACGAAGAGCGGGACTGTCTTTTCTTTTTACATAGGCAGGCTGACCTGACTTCGATATCTTCTTGTAGTTCTGAGAGTTTTCGGGCGGTAAAGGATAGAGTGAAGTCGATGAAGAGGGTTGGTTCGGTGGAGTGGGTAGTGGTCGAATATTTCGACTAGTCGTAGGAATATTGGGTAACGGATGTGAAGAGCTGGAAAGTCTTGGAGTAGCGGATGATGATTCTTTTCCTGTCGTAGGATCGAAGTATGACAAGGATCCACTTTGACCACCATGAGTCGAAGGTACTGTTTCATATTGCGATGTCGTATGATGTGACCCTGACATTCGAAGGTACGCTCTTGATGTTGATGGTTCAGGAGTATCCTCGCTCCCTCCGATGGGTAGACTCATCACGGAGCTTGCTGACGAGGCCAGTCGATTCCCCGGGAGGACGGGGGCATTAGTGGACAAACTTGCCCGTCTGAGCATGTCCGATGGCCTCAATCGGGATTCCAGCGGAGTACGATGGATGGTGGGAGGCATTTCAGAAACCGTCGATCCCGATCGTCGACGTGAAATAGAGGTAGGTAGGGTGTTGTCGACAGATGACACTGCAGGGTAGCGGGAAGGACTATCATTCGATGAAGCACTGGCAATGGATGATCCCTTGCGGAATGCGCCGGTCAGTGGCGGTGATTGAGTTGAAGATGAGCTGGGCGCTGTGGAAGTGGTCCATGAGGATGGAGGATTGCTCGACGATGTAGGTGGTCTGAACGGTAGAGCAGTCGGTGCTGAATGGTTGCTCGAAATAGGTGGACGGAATCTGTTCAACCGTATATCCGACTGAGGTAGGGCCGCGTTCGAATTGGATCGCACCGATCGGGATCGAGAGAGGGAGCCCGACTGCGACGACTGTGGGACTGGAGGAGAAGCAGGTGGGGAGGGAAGTTGGATAGAGTGTGGTCGAGATGACCTACTCTTTGCCTTGACAGGATGTTCCATTGAAAGTTCTATACTAGAAACGGACAAAGGATAAGTTCCTGGGTGGGACAAGGGTCCAGGAGAGAATACAAGGGTCGGATTGGGAATAGGAAAAGTACTTGGTGCGACTTGAGCGGATTTATTCTGGTCAGCAGGAGGAGAAGACTTGGACGGCAGTCCTGGGGGAGCAGGACTCCGTTGGGGAGATGGCAATCCCGATGCTGATACGTGTGCTGACCAGGCGCTGCTTTCAGAGCGCTCTCCGGTTTTCACGGAGCGACCTCCTGCTGCCCAGCCATCCTGGCCGTGGTGGGAGATGGTGGCATTGTCTGTTGGAAAGGAATACACCTCGACCTTCTCCATCCCATCTCTATCATCAATCGTGTCCGTGCTCTCATTATTGGACCCTTGCAGATCCGACCATGTGAAGGTTGAGAATGGCGTGAGGAGAGGAAGCAGAGTATCCGGACCGGCACCTGTCTTCTTGTGATGGAACGGAGACTGTCGTTGGTGAGAGAGGAAAGACAGTAAGCTCGGTCTGCGCTCGCTAGTGGAACTGTTCTCAACATCCCGCGCAACACGTATATTTCGCGCCTGCCTGCGTCTACTGAGCGGTACCACGATGACCACTATGAATGCGATTAATGCCAGTCCTCCCAGCACACCAAAGATCACCCCCAGATTCGGGGACGGGCTCGTGCCATTCGAAGACTGATTCTGCTGATTCTGACCGAAGGGTATATGATTAGCGCCTTGAGAAGAACGAGATCTTGAGCATAAAACATACGATTGGATCTCCTGCTGACTGATTGCAATTCGGACACTCTGCTGGTATAGCCATGAAGCAATCGAGATAGAGAAGAATTAGCGGGGAAGGTGTTGGATGGATTCATGAGTATTTCAAGTATTATGAATATATGCAGCCTGCACCACCGGTGGAGATGTTGGAGACGAGTCCAGTCCCCACCACGACGTACTACTGGAGTATACACATTCAAACTGGGCTCCGTTCGAGGACTCCAACTCCCAGAGGAGATAACACCTATGACCAGGGATGGGGGGCTGTCACTAGTCCCGTTGACCCAGGGCTCCCATGGGTAAGATTTAGAGAGCTATTCCGAAGCTATCCAGGGATCAAATGTTTTCTCACGGCGGGATACATACCGAGTAATCCTGGTCTTACAGAGCTGGGCAATACGCAGTTCAGAAAGGGGATACAGAACGGTGAGGTAAGAAGCAAAGATGACCGTCCGGAACAACGTATGTTTCGTTCTCTCTATCTCACTGAACAGTTGGAAATAAATATTGACGGTGTGGGAAATTATTCTAGCATAGTAATTTCAATTAATGAATTGCATTTCAATACATTTTTATCAATAAGAAATTATTTCTCACAACTTGACCCGGATTTACTTCTTCGCCAGCTTCAAGTTCAGATTCAATTCCTGAGTATCATGATACTGTACTACAAATTCTGTCCTGGCACAAGGCCATCCGCAGACGATGAGCTAATGTCCTTCCAGGAATCTTTCCATCTTACACGGCCAAGCACTGGTGACCGGTCAGCGTAGTATTTTGAATCGACCATTTATGGAGAATTGTGCTCACGTTCCGGCGGACAGCGTATTGACCAAATGACCATGACAGCGAATATCAATTTGCCCTGCCACAGAGCTTCTAAGTTCTGACCAAACAAGACGCCTACAGGTCTTGCTTCTCCTATCTGTATGCCAGACATGAAAGTATACAACTCTCCCTACCCTCCTGTCGAGGTTGCAAAGGAATCTGTCTTCACATTCTTATTTCAAAGCGAATTTAGCAGTCATCCTCGTGACAGGAAAGCTTTCGTGGACGGCTTGACTGGACTTTCTATTACACGGCAGCAACTGAAGGAGCTCTGCTTATCGTTCGCTCATGGTGTTCGGAATCACTTCCCTCAACTCGGGGGACTGCCTCTCAAACGGGGAGACGCTGTCTTGATTTACAGCCCGAACAGTTTGTCTTGGCCAATCATGCTTTTCGGTAGCATTGCTGCAGGACTGCTTCCCACATTGGCGAACAGTATGTATACGGCCAGGGAACTGGCGTTTCAATGGAATGACAGCGGAGCCAGTATCATGCTGGTTCATCCTTTAATACTGACTGTGGCTCTTGATGCACTCAAGACCTTGGGCTTCTCTGATGCAGAATCTCGTCGACGCATCGTCATCGCGGATTATGGCTATGTCAAGAGGGATGGCCCTCTAGGCAAATTTATCCATCTGGACGACCTACTCAATTCTGGAAGTTGGCACGAGGAAGAGAAGTTCGCCGGTGATCTATCGTATCAGACCGCTCTCCTCTGCTACTCCTCCGGAACTACCGGTAAACCTAAGGGTGTAGAGGTTCGTGCATCAACTCGTGAAAAAGTGGACCATCATCATCAACACTGAATTCATGCGGCAGACGATGCATAACAACATCACTGGGATGATGAAAATGCTGGAACCATTTCTTCCGAAGTCAGAAGCAGATGATTCCTGCCTCGCCGTTCTACTGTTCTTCCATGTCTATGGTACAGTTGTTTTTGAACACATATCTAATATGTTGACA
Source organism: Cerrena zonata (assembly GCA_038087015.1). Taxonomy (NCBI): domain Eukaryota; kingdom Fungi; phylum Basidiomycota; class Agaricomycetes; order Polyporales; family Cerrenaceae; genus Cerrena; species Cerrena zonata. The sequence goes on from JASBNA010000005.1 coordinate 1,065,304, forward strand.
AATCTTCATCGCTACTCTTCTTCACGTAGGCGCTGTGAACATCCTCATGAACCAATTTTACCAAGGCGTGCCTGTGGTGATCATGCTCAAATTTGATCCTATTGAATTCCTGCAGGCGATTGAGAAGTACAAGATCACAACGGTCCTCGCTGTCCCACCCATGCAATTGGTATTCGCTCGTCATCCCGGTAAGGGTTCTTCTGACTGTCAGCTTAATTATCACATGAAAATTTTCTAACTCGCCCTCGCCCTCAAGCTGTTGCAAAGTACGATCTGAAATCTTTGAAATGGATGACCTGCAGTGCAGCCCCGCTTCCTCCTTCACTGATCCACGAGGTCCGAAAAAGCCTGGCAGCTGTGGGGTCAACTCCTTATCTCACTCAAGGTAATTTGCAAAAAGCTGTCTCCGAAGGTTTTGCATCATTTCAAACCATAATCTGATCATTCTTTGATGTACAGGATTCGGATGCACCGAAGCGTCACCTGCTGTATCGCTCACTCATTACGACGATTGTTTCCGCAAAGCAGGTTCTGTAGGAAGGCTTCTGCCTAATCTTGAAGGTCGTGTCGTCCTGGAGAATGGGGAAGATGCGCCTCAAGGTCAACCTGGAGAGCTTTGGGTACGGGGACCATCTATCATGAAGGTAATGCAATCCATTTATTAATTTTATATCGCTTTTAACTTATGGCAACTTTTACGAACAGGGATACTGGAATAATCCAGAGTCCACTAAGAATTCGATCACTTCCGATGGCTGGTATAAAATGGGCGATATTGTCATTATGGACGAGGAAGGCTTTATCTATGTTGTGGATCGCCTGAAAGAACTCATCAAATACAAGGTATAACCCCTTTGCTCCTAACTCCAGCAGATATTTTTTCTAACTTTATGACTTCCAGGGTTTCCAAGTCCCACCAGCCGAGCTAGAGGATGTCTTGATTCAGCACCCAGAGATCGCTGATGCAGGAGTCGTAGGTATTTATTCGGAGCAGGAAGTGACAGAAGTACCTAGGTAATGCGCAATTGTACTGACACTCGTCGTAATTAAACTCACACAAATATCATATCAGAGCGTACATCGTACGAAAACCGACGAGCAAGTCTGATCCCGCCCAGGTCGCAAAAGAGATACAAAGTTGGATGGAAAGCCGTGTTGCCAAGCACAAGTATTTACGTGGCGGTATGTTTAGGTTTTGAGTTTCGATTTTTCTGCGACTAACAAGATCGTTTCGAACTCACAGGAGTTGTTGTGATCGATGCGATTCCACGCAGTGCTGCCGGGAAAATGCTACGACGGGAACTGCGCGAAATGGCGAAGACGGAGATGCAAAAGACAAAGGCTAAGCTCTGATGTCTGTAAGGGATGCCAGGGGCGGAAGGATTTTTCTTCTTTGGATCTTTTGGTCGTATTGTCATATATGTATTTCTTAGAGTTGTGTCCCTATCTATCTCACCCGGGCTGTGAAAGAATCAGAACATGGGTTGGCAGTGTCCACTACATCATATCAAACAAACTATTGTTGACGAGGCGCATCCCGTATTGCCTGAGTTGCGGATGGTCGGGGACGCAGGCAAGTGCCTTCCCAGAATTGGGGGAGCGGGGGAGGTATCAGGGGTGGGTGTATTAAATTTATAGTATCCCCACGGAACACGGTGTCATGCATTGCTACCACAAGAAACAAGGTGAATGACATATATGACGCTATTGCAAAGTAAGCTTGGACGACGGACTCAATCGAGCAGAAACGGAACAAGGACATGCTCTGATATGAACTAATTTATGACATTAAAGTAGACGATACGCGGGTCGATATGTACTTCCCTAAAAACTGGAGTAGAAAGGCGTGATCACATGCTTTTGTAATACTCCTGGAATCCTAGTGGCTCTGTTGGGTGCATATTCCAGTATTCTGTCTCCACAGAAATGTGTTGTAATTAGCTACAAAAAATTTAATCGCATAGTGGGTATGACTGGCTACACACCTATGGTTTTGATATCAGTGGATAAGACCGTAGGCCATTGGTTTATAATGCTGTTGATAGTGGCACCACCACAACGGTCTGAAGAAAGCTATGGTCTCCGTATGTGCCATAGGTACGTTTCCTATTACATATGATCGCCATCCCTCAAACTTAGACTAGAAGGCGGAATTGAACCATCGCTAGCAGACAACGTCGATTGGAATCTACTCCTAGTTCCATTACCGGATTGCAATCCACGCCCATGGAACGTAATATTATCTTCAGAGTACCTCGATGCAGAATTCGAATTCCTTGATGCAAACCGGATGAAGGTATGTGATTCCGATTTGATGGAGTTCGGGCCTTCCATAAACCCTAGCTTTAACAATCTGAACACCCGACAAGCCATGAGGTTGTGTAACGCGACTGAAGCTAGGGCAATCACAGCACGGTAGATGGGGCTGAGGGAAGGAAGCACGAGGGCTATGACGGTGAAAAAGTGGATCCAAATTGTACACCTAAGAAATTATGTCATCGAGACTTCTTGATAGAGATAAGTAGATTGAGCTTACAGATAATAGAGTTGCCCCGTTCGCAAGAGTAACCTTGAGACATATCCAAACGTGGTCGCATTGATGAACACCTTCAATTCTTCCTTCCATCCACTAGCCAAATTCACAGATAACACTTTCCAAGAGATGGCCAAGAATACACTCGTATCGTACACGAGTACAGTCAGGAAACCGGCGGCGCCGTATCCTTGAGCATGATTCCCAAGGCATACTCTGCGATACGTGCCAACGTCTTGTGCGTCCTGAAGAGAAATGGGAAGAGAATGGATGCGCAAGTCGAGAGCCACAGAAACCCGAAAACCCAAACGGCTTTGGGAGATTCCTTGAAGATAGCTCGGACTCGAAGAAGAATAGTAATGTGTTGCAGGGGGTGGCGAGTGCAGGCTAGCCAGGTGAGTGATAGTTCAAGAGCGTGGCAGTTGATAAATTCGACGGGTATGACTAATTTCGTAGGTGGTCTTTAGTAGAAATATAATATAGACGAAGATAGGACTAGGAACATACCGCAGAATACAATCAACAAGACCATGAAAGGGAAGGTTATTACTCTACATGTTTGTCAGCGGACAAGAGTGGATGAGAGGCCTGAAACCTTGACCGAGTGCGAGCCAGGACGAACCTCGACAGCAGGTATATAAAATCTGGAAACGCAAGTCGCCTTCCAACAAATAATTGGGCTTCTTCAGGAATTCCGTCGAGGAGGTCCCCAAACCCATGCCTAATTCAAGAGGGAATCTATCAATCAACATCTCGTACAATTGACATTGAAGACCCACCATCGCGATAGCCATCCCGCAATAAGCTGCATTCTGAGACTGCGAAGCGATAGTCACTTGGGACTGATCAGATAAAGGAGAAGACATGACTGCGTAAGGCTGGCGCTGCTCGGCCCTTGAACAGGGGTGGAAAGGAAATTTTAAACCAGGGAGCGGTGGAGTAGGCGAAGTACCCTTGATATTGATGACCTTGATAGAAGTACTGACGTCTTGGTCTATGTAGTGGCTATTCAATTCTTTTGATGTATTAGATACGAAGGGGAACCCCACTGCCTGTAACTCCGTTAGTCCCCTAGTAAGTCAAAGATCGAACTTCAGGATGGTTATTTCGGAATTCCGTATGAAAGCGACGACAGAAGGATCTTGGATGACGTCACAGTGAACGATATAGTATTGGAAATTACCTGTTCTTCCTCGGATTTAGAGACGACCTCTGCTGAAAAAGCATAGGCGTAGTGACAATGGGAGGCGACTTGAGAAAGCAGACAAAAGTCCATGCGTCGATTGTTCTACTCTACATCTTGCATCATTAGTAATTACAGACTCACAGAGATTAAGACAGATGAATAGACAAAGCAGTTGGAACACAATAGGGCAGCAGCTAGACATGTGACGATGAAGAAACCATAGTACAGAAAGAACGGTATCATGGGGTGTCTGAGACCAAAGCAACGATCATGCTACAAAGGAGAAGTGGTCAGCGAACAAATATAAAGTTTTCATTTGGATGGTTTACCTGTAGAGATAGAAGAAGAAACTTAGAAGGTAGAACCCAAGCTTGATGAAGATCTCCTTTTTGTGTGGTTCAAGAGTGCGGAAGATTTCTGTTGCGTCGTATACATGATTCTGTTTCATGATCCTGAAGTGTAGACCCGATTAGTCCATGAAACACATGCGATAATAGTCTCCTAAATTTGACGTACTTCCTGACATTGAAAGCAAGTAACGGTGCGTTTAGTAAGAACGCAATCCACTGGCCGGATAGGAGGAATAGAACAGTGAGGAACCCGTGCGCCGCATGTTCTGGTATAACAAACTGAAGTATACCATATCACAGGTTAGCTCTAATCCTTTCATGAAACAGACATATCACGCACTTGATTCAGTTTGTTACACAGATCTACCGGGTTAATGTAATCCGACTCCAAGTCCGAGAACATGATCATCTAGTAAGTCATTCGGTAGACAGATTCCATGGGTGCGATGACAATTCATGATGTCAGATGGGGTACGAACATCAAAGAACGAGTGTGCGTACAAAGAACACTGCTGCGAACAGCAGAGCAGCAGCCATAAGCACCGAGAACAAATATAACCATCCTAGTACGAATGAATTCAATTGTCCAATGTCAATGACCTGAACTCAATCAGCTCTTGCTTTATGAGCTCACCTACGTATGCCATGTTTAAATGTGGCGGTCAAACAGGTAAGGCCTACTGGGGGATGTATGTCTGGTGCAAAGCTCGTAACAGGGACTTGGAGGTGGGAGTTGGGTGGAAGCCAAGCTTGCTGGCTGAAGACGCCGGCGCAGCGCTTTCGCTTGATCATGATCGAGGAATCAACTGACAAACCTCCTGCGACTTGGAACTCTGGTCCGAATTCTCTTAACACACCCTAAGACGAACTTCAAAACAGACCATCATCTATCGTTGTGCTCTCATCGCCCACTACCCTTGCAAAATGCACTGGATTCAGCGGAATAGGAAATGCATTATCGTGTTCTGGATCCCCCCAAAGTCTCAACTCTGCCTAGCGGTGACTTGGATGCTGCTGGTCAATACCGCAAGTACGGAAGGAAATCATATTGCCTTCCGCTTCCGAGAGCCTCCGTCTCAAATTTTGCATCCGTCCATAAAATGGTCACTCCTCTAGATCGAATCTTTCATCATCCATCTCAACTCTCTCCTCATCAGCTGGCAGATATGAACGACGACGCATACAAGATACATCTTCCCTTAGAGACATTGAACAAATGTAGTTTCTGTAACAAAGATCCTGTGGAAAAGAAGTTGTGCTCCGCTTGCGGAGAGGTATGCTCTTTAACTTCCCAACGTTATAGATGATTCTGACCCAACCTATTTGTCACCTTAGCGTTTATATTGTTCACAGGAGTGTAATATAGCAGATTGGAAACAGCACAAAGTCAACTGTGGTTCGTCTCAGTGCTGTATAATGTTTCCAAAATCGACTCAATGTTTCCCACAATAGGCCAAACAGACAGGATAGACCTTGCGCAGTTCTATCCATTCTTGTCATGGATGTGCGCGTCTTCGTATATTAATCCTTCGAGACCTTTACACCCAGCCTTGACATGGAAAATAATGAACAACGTTAATCCCGATACACCTCCAGTCCAACTACCCGACGGCTCATACGCTAAACTAGTGATGCTTGACGATACACATGCCCCAGATCCCAAACTCGCAGCTGACCCAACCAACTGGTGCCCCCAAGCAGAAAGTCAAGACATCGCGAGAAAACTGTCTCGAAGGTTGTTATACAGCGGAAACTTGCTTCCTATCATAACTGCAGTTGCAACCTCCATCTTTGTCGAGATGTATACGACTACATCAGGATCAGATCCGTCTTTGGGATACAGAAAACGGCTTCAATACGGCTCATCGCCTATCAGTGACTTCGGTATCGCGATGGGATCCGTAAAAGTCACTCCTCAAGATCGTTTGGCTTTTCTTAGAAAGTCTAATGGGACCATCTCTTATGAACAAGATCAGATAATCACTACTGGATATACTTCACTACCGCTCGAGGGAAGAAATCACTCTTGACTGTGGCTTGTTCCATCACAACATGTGTGAGGTCGTCGACACTGATCCCTATGTGGATCATTCTATGCCTACTCATCCCGACTACGATGTACGAGTTGGATGGGCTCCGTCACACATCTCGGGACCATTCATCGCGAAGAGGACGCCTGCTCTATACAAAGAACGAAAACGGCTCTCTATGCTCCGAAATCCTGGTCTACAGAACGCTGCTGGGATCTTTGCAAGGGCGTACATTGACCCAAGTGACGATGGGTGGGACATCAGCGAAGCTGAGCTTAAACCTTTTCATGATTACATGGAAGCACTCGCTGGGAAACCATTGAGCCGGATCGACAAATTTATCTTCAAACGTTTCACCCCTATTCACTGCTTTTCCATGCACTACGTCCTCTCTCGTCAGGTGTGGAAGAATTTCCCGAAGGAGCCGCAGTTAGGTATTCAAGAGGATCCTGGTGATGATGCTAATGACCGGGACGAGAAGTATAAACGATGGAGGAAGGAACAGAGGGAGATAAAGAAGGGTTCCCTTTAAAAGCCGAGGGACTTCCAAGTATCTAATTGTACGACTTGACCCTTTTTACGTTTTCATTTCCAACTTGCAGGCTACAGTATAATAGTAGTGTAACCAGTTGTCTTTCGCGCCCAGAGCCCCTGTCTCAATTCGTGTATATGTGCGTCATACGTCTATAATAGAACCATTTCAACCTTTGTTTACAACGGCCATCTTCCCAAAGAGCTTGTTCCTACGCTTCCTACTGACAAACATGTGTCACGACGTAGACAAGGTTTACTTGCCCATGGAATCTTTGGGTAAATGTCATGTATGTAAGGAGAGGCCTGGAGACAAGTTGTGTTCGGCATGTGGAGAGGTATGTTCTCCTTATTATATGTATTATCCCTGCACTGAATCACGCGAAACTTATATCCGCTAGCGTTCATACTGCTCAGCAGAATGCCAGAAGGTAGACTGGAAACAGCATAAAGCTGAGTGTGGTACGTCTTTAACTAAATACTGCATACACGTTTCACTGAATCGCTGCATCCATATCTCAATAGGCCAGACTGATCGAATCAGTCTGGAACAATTCTATCCGTTCTTATCTTGGATGTACGCGTCCTCACACTATATGATGCCTATCAAACCTCCTCATCCAGCTTTTACGTCTACAATTGTGAACAACGCTAACCCTGATGTGCCCGCAATCGAGTTTCCAGATGGATGGTGCGCTCGATTGCTCATGCTTGACGACACACGACCTATGGACCCGATAACACAACCTGATCCTACGACATGGTTCCCGCTCGCTCAGAGTGCAAAGGTCGCGAGTAAACTATTTCGAAGGATCGTATACAGTGGCTACTTGCTTCCTATCCTCACTTCAGTTGCAACCGCCATTCTTACAGAGATGTACACGACGACGTCGGGTGTTGATGCACCAGACGATAGGCGAATAAGGCTCAGGTATCGATCGATGCCAATCAGCGACTTTGGGATCGCAGCTGGGTCCGTCAGAGTCACTTCTCAAGACCGTTTAGCATTTATGAAGAAGTCAGATGGAAGAATTACTCGAGGACAAGACCCGGACGACCACTATTGGCTGTACTTTACCACTGCTAAAGGAGAAGAAGTTATTCTCGAATGCGGCATGTTCCCTTTTAACATGTGCGAAGTTGTCGATACGGATCCCTATGTCCCTCTTTCTATGCCAACCTATCCCCAATCGGACGTGAGAATAGGATTTGCTCCCTCATTCCTGATCGAACGCGTCATACGGAAGAATACACCGACCTTGCACACCGAACGAAAACGACTCTCCATGCTTCGAAATCCCGGTTTGCAAAACGCCGTCAAGGCATTTGCACAAGCGTACCGTGACCAAGGTGATAGCGGAATCCCTCTCAGCGATGCCAATACCAAGCCTTTCTACGACTATATGGAAGCCATTTCTGGGAGATCATTGAATAGCGTCGAAAAGTCAGTATATAGAAGGCTGACTCCTGTGCATTGCTTTTCCATGCACTATATTCTCTGTCACCAGGAGTGGAGAAATTTTCCGAAGGAACCACAGCTGGGTATAGAAGGGGATCCAGGCGAACTGGACTATTTTGATGATGCCGAAGCGTGGAATAAACAGCATAAGAAATGGAAGAAGATACAGAAGGATGCAAAGAAAGATTCTGGTTAAATACTGATGATTCCCTTCAGTCACGTGTAATCGTCGATATCTCTGTAGCTTCGTAGTGTAAGACTATATCATTTGTACTTTAAGAAATAGTACTGTACTAATATTGACGGAGAAATCTTTTGGGGGTCCCACAAGCATCCGACCAGAAGTGGAAACGCTCTCAACGGCGATGCCAAATAATAGCAAATATGTCATAGGTCTTGGCAGACGCCGGCCTAGGCTCTATCATGTACTAGTAGTAAGTTCAACAACATGCTGCATGAGCATAAGTTTTCTAGCAGGTCGCAATCAAACTCATTACACAACATCTACTGCTCCTTTCACTAAACGAACTCCAGCAGAGGCACCTGTCTGACATCTCAAATCCCGAATAATGCTGCGTTTGATCTGTCAGGTTCCACTATCAGACCCAGAGAAAACCTGCATTACCAAGAGGTTTCAGGACCAGTAAGTCTCTAAAAATGATTTTACTATCGTTAACAAAGGTATATTACCTCCAGAGAATGTAGTAGGTTTCTCTCTTATCTGGGGCACACCTACTACTAATAGGCCGAACTTCGCGGGGCATTGACTCGGTCCGTACTGTGTATAGTTTGCCCTGCATCTTGCACAGTGATTGGTCTCAAAGAGGGGATACTAGCTTGCCTTTTCTTCTCTTTGTATACAGCGTCTTTCGACAGAGCTCTGGGTTTCATGAAAACAACGAGGATGGTCTGTCAACTATGGCTAGAGGCTGTGGGTTGCAGCGTCCGCCTCTCCTGCTACCTCTGCCCTACCCAGTATACTACCCAACACCTTTCACGCCCTACCCAATACTTGTACTCAACCTCGGAACCTATCGAATTAACATGGACGGACTTTCAGCGGCTGTCAATGTCGGCTCTGCAATAGACCTCTCCGTAAAGGGTCTCGCCTACCTGGCGAAATACTATTCCGACGTCAAGACGGCTGAAGCTAGCTTGCACGAGTTCAAAGAGTGTCTTCATCAGGAGCTCCAAGCTCTCAAACAACTGAAGACACTCTACGAACGTTTGAAGGGGCAGGAAGATTTAACGCCACATAGCGTAGAATGCTTGCACTCGTTGGAACATCTGTTCCAGGAGGACTCAAATCATCCTGAGTCTCAAGTGCTTCTACAAGGAGCTTCGAGAGTTGGTGGAGTGGTTGAACAAGCAGTCTTTGAAGAAGAAACGATACTCCGTCTTGGGACACATTAACTTCCTTCGAGGCCGGAAGGGCAGCGGACATGGCCTGAATACCACAGAGGGTGGTATGGGCTTGTCACAGAAGTTGAAGTGGCCGATGAAAGGGAAGAAAAAAATACAAAAGATCATGCCTCAGCTCAAATGGCATAAGGACCAGCTTATGTTTGCATTGCAGCTCACTCAGACGTAGGTCTTGATGTTGTTTTCAAAAGTGGAATAACATAGGCTCATCTGGTTCCATCTCTAGCCATATTGGCATCGATAGTGTCGAGAGAGATTCCAAACGACCGATCCTTGCCCCGAACCGTGTGCATCTTGTCTGGGGCGGTGCCAGCATTGCCATTCACCCTTTTTTTTTTTCGAAGCAGACCTTCCCAATTGGTTGAAACACGCAGTCTCAGAATCGAAAGTAGGTTCGTGATCGCAGGAAGTTATTCTCGCTGTACTGCCACTATACCAATACTGCCGAGAGAGTCGGAGGCCTCATAGATTACCGTACCCGCGCTTCCGAGTCTCTGTCTATTTTTCCTTACCCACCCATGCACAACCCCACGTCCATTTACGTCGTAGTTTCGTTTTCATCCAGTCTTAGCTTTGAATCAGTAGCAGCAAACATATTCTCTATGTAATCACTTTCAAATCAGTGTACCGTACATTAGAGCGCAATGCTAGTGACTTCTGTGCCGATGACTTCCACTACATAGAGGTACTGTAGTTGGAAAAGATATCACGAGTGAGAGTCGAGTCTGCTCGGCGGATCGCGACCGTTCCTTGCCCGTGTCCTCGGTTTCCGTTGAGGCAGTCCAAACAACCTTCCGCATAAACAGCCATAGGAGAAACCGAGAGGCGACACTGAGTCGTCTGAGTTCTTACGCTGATGTGAATCGAGATTGAGAGCAGTCGGGTTGGACACTCAAGGACTCACACATGTACCAAGAAATAACAAACTGACATTGTCGGATACTAACGTATAAAAGGACGGCAACACTTAAAACTAGGATCAGTCAAATGCTCACCTCTTACACTCACATACTTATGCCACAGACCTCGGATGTTTTTCAAAAATATTCTGAGAGAGCAAAGAAACGGGGTCGTAAAAATACGTGAAAGATCTTAAAACAAAAAAAAACATAAAAGGACGAAGGTTGTGCTAAAAACAAAAGTCACATGCCCAGATGAAAGAGAAAAACAGGAATAGAATCGAAAGAGGAGGATGTGTATGGAATTGAAATAGAACAACAAAATGTATATGACAATCCCTGTCCCCTCTTTCATGCCCGAGCCAGACTTTTTCTAGAATCTAACCTTCCCTGCTTCCAAAACGCTCCCAATGCACCCTCTGTTTCCAATCCGAATAAATCATCCAAACACCTCCTTGTTCCCTCCTCCCTTCTTTTCATCCCAGTACATGCCTCGCTGAGGCAAGATAGCGTGAGGGGGAGGATTTTCGGAGGGATAGATGGATAGTTGGAGGAATTGTTGGTTTACTCCGAGTCTGCGATGAGAGCGACGATCATTCTTACCGAGAATAAAACAAGTCAGTGGATGTGAATGTGATATAAGTGGGAAGAGAGAGACGTACCGGTATAGATAGTAAAAGAAACTAAGCAAATAGAATCCGAGCTTGATGAAACTCTCCTTCTTGTGGGCAGGTAACGTCCGGAAGATCTCTGTTGCGTCGTACATATGATTCCCACCTCGAATCCTGTACCAAATGTTCAGTCAGCATTCGAGTATCGGGTATTGAGAGCATCGAATTTGGATGGGATAGAATGAGGAGGCAAAGGGATGGTGTATAATGACAGAATAACAGAACGATGGGAGATGGGGGTGGCATATGAATAGACTCGGAAAGATGATGGAGATGGTGCGATCGAAGAAACGGTCATTAACGGAGGTTAGAAATTACGCACTTGTTGATATTGAACGCCAACAAGGGTGCATTCAGTATGAACGCTATCCACTGGCCAGATAATAGGAACAAGGTTGCGAGGAAGGCGTGGGCTGCGTGTTCTGGAAGGACAAACTACAGAAAAGGTAAGCAAAGGTCAGTATTCCTGCATCTCCATAATGTGTATCGTAATCATGCGACCATGGTACGACAGTAGTTTCGGAAAGAGGGTTGAGAGGAAGGAAGAGACTGACTTGGTTGAGTTTATTACACAGGTCTATCGGGTTGATATAGTCGCATTCCAAATCCGAGAACATGATGATCTAAACCCACATCCCAAACATTAATTTCACCTCCATCAGCACAACGCGCGGAAAAGGTACATACGAAGAACACCATCGTAAACAGCAAACCCGCAGCCATAAGTACCGAAAAGAGGAACAACCATCCTAGAAACACCAGTCAGCTTCTTTTCCCAAACCCAAACCAAACTCTCCGCATTGAAAGAGAAGCGAGAAAGCCACGTAGATGAGAACGAACCTGCACCACCCATCGTGAAACTATATAGTTTGAATTGAAATAGATAGGAGGAGAGTTATATTAGGCTGAGAGACTGAGGGGATGAGACCCTTGCTGATGAGGAGGAGAGAGATCGTTAAAACGTTTGGTCGTACGTAGACACCAGGCTCAACTCGAAGCACACGCTACCTCGAGCGTGACGGGATCGACGCATGTGTCACGGCACACGAGTTTTGGTGTGATATTCGGTCACAGTCTCGCCCCGTATGTTCCCAACACTCAAATTGAACGCGAACAGGAGAGGACGTATTTAGGATTGCGAGAGGAACGACTAGACCTGTGTTTATGATATTTTACAGACTAACAAACAACAAGGAGGAGACACCAAGAGAAAGCGAGCGAGAGGGGGTGGGAAAAAGCGATGATTGGAGCAAACTAATGAGTAATAACGACGCCTGGCGAGATATAGAGTAGCACACAAAAAAAGGGTGGTAGGAACAACAAACAAGAAAAGAAGATCAAGACTACGACTCTGCAGTTCTCGTCAACAAAAAAATCACAATCACAAAGCGTCCATGGAGGTATAGGAACAGAGTGGGGAGGGTAGGCTCAACGTAAGCAACGAACATCGACCTGGATAGTAATCTTGGTCCTGTGTCGAGTCGTCGTTCAGTCGATATCCATTCGCGAACTGTTATCGCCTCCTCCCCTTCGTCCCCGTCCACGCCCGCCACGACGACCACCCCTTCCACCCCTTCCCCGTCCACCCTGGGCTTTCTGCGTATATTCCTTCGGGTCCGTACCGGGTGGAGCAACAAGCACCGTTGCCCGGGTATCTTTCGCGAGGATTTCGTCTGACCGAAGTTTTCTGTAAACAATACATAATGACCACAGGGTCCAATCAACATGAGGTGTTTCACAAATGTTGAGCCAGAGACGTACGAGCCAGAATTTGACGAGCTATCAGCCATGAGGGCATCCACACTGTCGTCTGTCGACACGCCCAGTCGTCCAATCAACTGGGTGTTGATTCCACCGACGATTTTCACTTCCAGCGTTCGACCATCTGCTGGTTGGCCGTTGAACTTGGCTACGGCTGCCTGAGCATCCTTTTCGTGCTTGAATGTGACTCGAACAGCCACAGGTTCTTGAGTTTGTGTCACCTTGGAGTCCGTTATCGCACCACAACGTTGGAAAATGGCCTGTAGGGGCGAATAAATAGTAAATGAGTCAACTGAAATGAACTTTCGGTGCCGGAGAAAGCAGGGATTCACCACGGAAGTGATCCCGAATAGAAAAGGGGTACACAGATACATACCTTGACATCTTCAGCAGTTGTCCCCGCCGCCAATCCACCGACTTGGACGACGTTCCCCCTCGAGCTAGCGCCCTTGATCTGGAACCCCTTCTCGCCATTAGCTTCGCGCAAGGCCCTCTCGGCTGCGCCAAGGTTAACTTTCGGGATATTCGCTTTGTCGCTGATACGGTCACCGAGCGAGTTGCTACCACCAAACATGTCATGTTGCCATGTGCTGTTGATGTCGCCCCGGGGCGGACGAGAGTTTCGGTTCTGTTGATGGGGAACAAGCACCACCACAAGCCACGAAAGGGATGTTTGTGAGAGGCCGATAGTTTCAGGGTGTCAAGAAATCAAGCCAATTAAGCAATGAGGCGTTGAGGGGTGAGAGAGGTGAGTGAACAGTCAGGAAAAGAGAGGAGAGAGCGGTTGGTAAGGAGCAATGTCAAGAGACTTGAGAAGAGGGGAGACGTTGGCGCACGTAAGGTGAAGACTTGGGTTTGCCTTGGCTGCTGCTGCTGCGAACGGGGCCTACCGTGTTGGTGTTGGGCAGGTTCATGCGTTCGAGGAGAGATGCCATCTTGAGTCGTCTGGTTTCGTGAGTTTGTGGGATGGAGAGGGTCTGTTGACAGGTGGGAAAGAGAGAAGGAGGGAGAGGCGAAGAGGCGTAGGTGGGGGAGGAAGAGGGAGGCGAAACTTTGTGGAAGGGTGAAGGAGTTGGCGTTGAAGAAGGAGGCGAAGCGAGTGCTGTGCTCCCTATACATCCAGCAAAACGGTTATCCTTGTTGGCCCGTGTTTGGTCATCATGTAAGCATCCACATTTGGTAATCCTCCGTTTTAAACATCGACCGTGTACTCCCACAGACGACGCTACCCATTATATTGATACTATCAGAAGACATGTGCATACCCACTTCTATCCTGAGCAACGCCCTGGCTGTGCTGCCCGCTAAATATCGACCGACTCGTAAAATCAGAAAGCCCTCCAAAAGGCTGAAGCTCATCTTACTGCTCTTCTGATGATCAGAACGTCACAAGAAGATCGCATCTCTATAACAGTAACTGGGACTACATAGTGACCCCCTTGTTCGTGCCCTTACAGGACCCGCACTGAAATATATCTCGACAACGTCCACTGGTACCTGACCTCAACATGACGAGAGACGATTTTGCCGAATGTATCATGATTGCACCGTCGGAGGATTTATGGCTCAAAAACTGGCCAGGCTGTCGCTCCCAAAGATAGAGTCCCCCATAAAGCCGACAATAGTCTACTCAAATCGTTTTAGCATAGGATCGGCCGCTCAATGCTTGCATTATTAAATCCTTTCATGCCAGTAGACCATCAGATTCATTAACGAACAAGTACACAATTTAACACCAGCCCTCAGTGCTTTCCAGACCACCGTTCAAGACGGGAAGTTGTACTCCACACCCGCTACGTCTCAGCATGCTCAGGGGAACTGGGTGCTCCGATTTATATCTGATAATCGTTACAGGTAAATTTCAATGGATGTACTTATGGAAACGATTGGATTGATTCAAATATTTGTCAGAATCGTGAGTGAATCATGGGACAAGTGCTGGACCACTACTGGAGCCGCCGGCAACCAGGTCAGTTTTGAAACAATGCCATAGTGGTACTTATCGAACGACTTCACGCACACTGTACAGATCACAGTCGAGGCTCCTGTGCCCCCATTGCAGGAGTCATTCGATAGCAAGACTTTTACTATTAAACGGCCTGCTGAATTGAAGGTGTTATTCTGAGTGTTCAAGCGTCAAATGTGTCCGACATACTACATGACATGAGGGTTCTTTGATGGTTATACAGTATATTCCCACCTTTAAAAGCAGCTCCGGTTATGCAAGCTTCGTACCACATCGAAGCAGGTTCCGGTCTCTTGTCTCAGTGCTCCGAATATTCTATGTATACGTCAGAGGGTAGTTCTTGATGCGATAGTGACTGACGTCATAATATATTACGGTTCTTGATATGATTCAACCTGGCGGATGTAAACTCTTCGAACTAAGGCTATCGCTTACTTCGATCAGGAAAAGTAACTCTACTGCTACATCTACATTAACATACCCAGAAGATACGATGCAAAGTTAATCATTACGTATATTGGGGCCAGCAACAAACCCCCAATTGCTTCGATAAATGCAAAGACAGAACTACTACGCCAAAAACCAAGCGCCACAATAACCGTCAGTACCCAACCATAACCATAAATAGCTTCGTTCCATCCCCTCATCCGCCGTGGAACTATGCCCGTCAAGGTATTTTCACCATTTGATATGTCCATTTCGCTAGCATCGTATTCGATGCCCAGCTGCGGCTCTTTCGGGAAATTTCTCCACTCCTGGTTACACTGGCAAAGGATGTAGTGCATGGAAAAGCCATGGATGGAGGCAAGGTTTCTGAACATATGCTTTTCGGTGATGTTCAGTGGTCTCCTAGAAAGCGCTTCCATATAATTGTAGAAAGGTTTGAGCTCAGCGGCAGTGGGAGGCACCCCATCATCAAGATCTTCGATGTAAGTTTTCGCGAAGACTTTGACGGCTCGGTGTAGCTGGGGATTGCGGAGTATGGAGAGCCGTTTGCGTTCTGTGTGTAGGGTGGGTGTGCCCTTCCGTATGACGCGTTCTATCAGGAGCGATGGGGCATATCCTATCCTTACATCGGCTTCAGGATAAGTCGGCATATTAGGAGGTACGTAAGGATCGGTGTCAACGACCCCACACATGTTAAATGGGAACATGCCACATTCAAGAATAATCTCTTCTCCTTTAGCGGTAGTGAAGTATATCCAGTAGTGATCGTCCGGGTCTTGGCCTCGAATGATACTTCCGTCCGACTTCTTCCTAAACGCCAAACGGTCTTGGGGAGCGACTTTGACAGACCCAACCGCGATTCCAAAGTCACTGATTGGCACCGAGCGATACCTAAGCCTGATACGTCTATCGCCAGGGGCCTCTGCGCCTGATGTAGTTGTATACATCTCGGTGAAGATGGCGGTTGCAATCGCAGTGAGAATGGGAAGCTGATAACCACTATACGTGATCCTTCGGAACAGTTTCCTGGCGACCTTTGGACTCTGAGCGCGCGAGAACCATTTCATGGGATTGAGGAGGATCATCGGGCTCATAGGTTGTGTGTCGTCAAGCTCGAACAATCGAGCCCACGATCCATCTGGAAGCTGGGTTGCAGGTACACCAGGGTTGTTAACAATTCTGGCCATTAAAGCAGGATGGGGAGGTTTTATGGGCATCATGACATGTGAAGATGCATGCATCCAAGATAAGAATGGGTAGAATTCTTCCAGGTTGATCTGATCAGTCTGACCTGAGATCGTCGTACGTTTATGGTTCAGCAGAATTTGAAGGTAGGACTGACTTGAATACGTACCGCAATTGACCCTGTGTCGTCTCCAATCCAATTTCTGACACTTCGTTGAACAGTATGAACGTGTCAGAACCATGCTAGAACCCTATCACGTGACGTACCTAATCCCTACTAAACCCGATCCACACTAGTCGATTTCCGATTCGGCCCGATACTTCCGTATCCCACATGCTCTTTCCACAGTCATCTCATCTGTCCACATTTGTACACTCCCATCTTCCGTTTATTCTATTTACCCCCGACCCTCCGACTCGCCCTCCGCTTTATCTTTGATATCCTTTTACCCTTTTGCCTTTATCTGATCCATGGCCTCTTATCGTAGCTGATTCTTTTAGATAGTTCCTTACCACGCATCTTCCCTTCCCGACATCGCCGATAGGCCTCCGATCATCAGCCCCGTAATATCTTTCTCATTTATCTCTTGTTTAATTACCTCGTATTCTTTCCTCCCGTACCTTTCCACATGTCCTATGACTCCGACCCTATCCCTATCACACCATTCGCACATCACTCCCCTTCGTATTTTCTCTAAGTCCTCTATTCCTTGTAGGAGTCTCGTAGTATAAATACTCGCCTCACTCGCTGTATTTCCTTAGTACGAAACTCGACTTTGATTCGTCCTCATACCTCCGATCTCCGTGTGATTCCCTACTCCTCCGACTAGGACTTGACTTCGGTTTAGTCCACCGTCTTAACCTCTCTTTCTTTACTCGTCTTCTAGGACTTCCTAGTTGACACTCTGTAATCCGGCGAAACGTCCTAGTGACTATTCCGGTGTTCCTACTTACCTCCGTCTGCATCTTAGGTTTCCTACTTCCCCGACGTCTCCGACTTGCACTGTCTCTGAAATCCAGGGCTGTATCCTAGAAGGGCGCAACACATAAGTTGAAGCCAAGCCCATTCGTATTTGACTATCTACGTTACAGGTCCCGAGTCGCTGACCAGTCGCCGACTCATATCCCTACCCTTCCCTCGCTCTCTCTTCTAGCGACCTCCGCGTCGCTCCGAGACGGACCGTGACAGTAGTTTCGTACTCCCACTAGTACCTGACAGCTTTGTAATTACAGAACCCTCAATTGCCTCTAAGTTTCTGTGCATATTGAGGTCACCTGTGAATAATACACAAGTGAGTGGATATTAAATAACAATATACAACCACTCAGTTGTGAATAGCTGTCTTGTGATATGCAGACCCAGTTGTTAATATCTCTTTAGGAGATGTTGTCTATTTGAGATACACTTGTATCTAGAAACAATTGCAGTAGGTTAACAACTGTACCATAGATAATTCTATAATATACTGATATTATATTGACCAGTCAGCTGTCAATATAGATAGAATAACAAGGGGATTAGTTGTATACTATTGTGTATAAAGGTCATCTGTACAACTACAAAGAGTTTACAAGTGATGTACTTGTAACTTATATATGGTTGATAAGTGAATAAGTTGTGTAATGACAAGGTAGAATGTGAAATAAGTGGGTGGATTGTGGATGAATTTTGGTCAACAGATGACTTAGTTGTAGTATGCTAAGTCTCTTTAATATACAGAAGGCTGACCTGTTATTAGATTAGGATAAACAGGTCACACAATTGTATAATAGACCAGTTGAGCATAGTACATCTGGCTGATTTGTTAATAGAGAGATATTTACAAATGACTCTACTGTATATCTAGAAGAAAGTATGTTGTACAGAAGGGTGACTTGTGATAGTGAAGAAAACAAATTAATGACTGAGTTGTATAAAAGCAGAACTTCAGTTAAACAACAAGCACAATTGTAGCTGGATATACTGTGACAAAAGGGCCAGTTGTATAAAGGTAGAGTGGTCATTTATACAAAAGGCTCAATTGTAGCTCACCATTATATGACAAATGGACCTTCTGTTGAATAGATATTATGGAAGACTGGCCTGTAGTATTATCCTGAGTTAACAGAAGACTGAATTGTAAATATAGAAATATGAACATAGTACAATAGGCTGAATTGTGGTATAGTTGTCAGAGGACAGAAGGCTCAGTTGTAGAATGAGATACAACTATATATTACAACAGGCTGGGCTGTAGATCAATATCGAGGAACAAAAGGTTCAATTGTAAAATAGACAATGTACAAGTAATACAATAGGCTGGATTGTAATGCACCTATGAGAAGACAGAAGACCCAGTTGTAAAAACAGAAGTAAGTTAACAATACAACAGGCACAGTTGTAGATTAACATCTGGTAACAGAAGGCTGGATTGTAAATAGAGAGATATGAATATAGTACAATAGACTGAATTGTTATACAATATTCAATAACAGAAGACCCAAATGTAGAATGGAGTATATGCATGTAACACAGCAGGTGCAATTGTAAAACACTATCAAATCACAGAAGACCTAATTGTAAAATAGACAGTGTGCAAGTAATACAAGAGGCTGAATTGTAGTGCAGTTATGAGAAGACAGAAGGCCCAGCTGTAAAATGAGACATAGCTGTATATTAACATAGGCTGGATTGTAGATCAATACCCAGAAACAGAAGACCCAGTTGTAAATAAAGCACTATGAACATAGTACAGCAGGCTCAGCTGTAATACATCTAGGAGTAACAGAAGACCTAATTGTAGCAAAAGCAGTATGTCTATAGTACAGCAGGCTGGATTGTAGCTCAATATATAACAACAAATGGCTCAATTGTAGAAAGAGGAATATGAACATAGTACAGTAGGCCCAATTGTAGCTCAGTGTACAGTAACAGAAGACCCAATTGTAGAAAGAACAATCTGCATATAATACAATAGGCTGGATTGTGATTATATATTAAATGACAGAAGGCTCAATTGTGGAAAAAGTAATATGTATATAGTACAATAGGCTCAATTGTAGTCCAGTTGATTCATAACAGAAGGTCCAGCTGTATAATAGAGAATATATATATAGTACAATAGGCGCAATTGTGGTTAATTAATGGATAACAGAAGGCTGAACTGTACAATAGCAGATGGCAAGTTATACAAAACACTGGAATGTAAATGCCTATTAAATAACAGACCAGCCACTTGTACAATAAAGAACTTATCTGTCTAACAAAAGGCACTACTGTATATAGATACCCAATAACAAGTGACTCAGCTGTACATTTGTACAACTGATAGATCAGTTATGCATTTACACAAGATATAAGCCAAGGACAATCTCTTTTATCTTCAAGATACATTCCTCATCTATTGGCAACCCTTACAGATACACCACATTGAGCAGGAATACAAATTTATTGGTATTGTTACCAGTACACCCACTCTACATCACAAAAATAATACAACTGCATGTCCCAAATACTCAAACAGTATCAAGAATACCAAGAATAACAAAACAACAAAAATAACATCAAGACCACCAACAACATCATAAGCATCAAGAACATCAAGAACATCAAGAACATCAAGAATATAGCAAGAAATAATAAATCAGACCTCAGGTATAACTGGATCAGGATTACAAGAAAACATTTGTCCAAGAAGCAGTAAACATAGTCCATGCAACACGAAGAATACGATGTCTAAGTCATAGTGAAGAGAAGCTTATTTATTTGCATGCCCTCTTGGTTTGTGCCTGTTGGGTGGTATCATTGGCCTTGCGCTTTCCCGGAGAACGAGACCGAGTGGTGGACTGGACCAGGTTATCAAGCACCCAATCAACATCCTCTATTGCTTCCAAGACTTCCTTGCGTTGATGTGGCTGCTTGTCCAACACAGCGGTGAACCACCAGGCAAGCGAGACGATGACAAGATACAGTCCATTGGGACCACCTCGAAGAAGATCATTCCAGTCCATTCTTACAATGTTTCGCTCGCGAGCCCATGGCCACTGCTTAGTATCACGCCAAGCAGGTTGAAGTTCCGCCCACCACAGTTTCCAACTAGCCGTAAACGGCTTCAGCCTCAGTCCAGCCAATGACGGGATTTTGTCATAGCTACGAGCATTCTGCATGAATCGGCTGATCTCTTCCGGTCTGTGTTTGGTCGAGAACTTGGCCTATAAATGACCGTCAGAAGGGAGACCTACAAAACAAACCAAGAGTTGACATACCTGCTTGCCACTATGGCCTAGTACACCTTCAAGTTGAATCCACAGATTCACAAGATTGACCCATTTGCCATCGTCGGAAATCCCGAAAAGGTATTTCGCCGCCTTCTGGATGAATTCGCTAGCTCCGGAAGGAATAGCAACTTGAGATACAAGCAAAGAGGTAGGGGAGTGAGATCGAGATCGAGATGGTTGGGGGATGTCTACGACATCACTCAAATGATCCGGAGGTGTATTGTTGCATTGACGAGAGGCTTGACCTCTGGAAGAACGAGTAGCGGTACGGCTAGAAGTACGGTTTTGTGCCTCGGGACGTGAATCTGGTTTACTGGAGCTGCGGGCAGCAGGCTTTGTGGAGGCAGCTGTAGGAAGACGAGCAGGGGAATGAGTACTAGAGCGGGTAGGAGGGCGAGGACCGGAGCGGACGGGAACTGGCTCAACTTGTGTGGATTCAAGTTGACGTCGACGGGAGACATAGACCTTTGGGGCACGGTCGATGGTATCCCCATTAGAAGCTTGAGTTGAGTTGTTGATAGTCGTCATTGGGGGAGTGGGTTCCTGCCTCAGACCACCTCGAGGGGGAGCTGCAATATGACGAGGAGGACGGGGAGTTACATCCACATCCCCGTCTTCAATCATGCCTCTACTGGTGGCTTTCGTCCGGGAATTGGGAGTTGTGGTTGGTAAAGTGGAGTCCTGCTCCACGCCATTGTGCGAGGAGTCTATAGTAGTGCGACGACGAGGAGGTCGGGGTCGAGGAGTTACGTCCAGGCCATTGTCTTCATCGATTCTTGGTCCATCAATGCCTTCCTGTACGGCATTCTGGGAAGGATCTGTGGGAGTATGTTTATGAGGGCGGCGGCGAGGAGGATGTTTGTGCATAGCCTCTTGTGTGGTATCCTGATCGCCGTCTAAATCGTCTTGAGAGAGGCGTTGGGTTCGGGCTTGAGACCGAACCGGTGAGAGTTGCCGACGTGGGGGTCGCGAATGGAACCGAGATTGCGATCGAGATCGAGTCTTATCCTCCTCGTCTTCAGATTCTACAACCTCCTTCTCATACTCGTTCTGGTTCTGGTTCTGGTCTCCCTCCTCCTCCTCCTCCTGCTCCTGCTCCTGCTCCTGCTCCTGCTCCTGCTCCTCCTGCTCCTCCTGCTCCTCCTGCTCCTCGTCGCCCTCGATACTGCCTTTAGCATCCTTTCTGCCCCAGTCATCTTCATTCTCGCTATCCTGGTCCTCGTTATCTTCGTCCGTGTCATCCTCGTTAGCCTTGGCTTTCCCCTTGCCCTTGCGGTCCTTCTTCTTCTTTAGGTAACCATCCACCTTCAAACCGAGACCATGGAGGACACGCAGATTATCTTCAATACGGCGTTTTTTCTCTGCGGCTGTGGCTGGGTTGATCTTCCTGCTGGAGGGTCCCGGGCTTGTTCTTGAGGCAGCGATAGAAGGGGCACGAGAGCGGCTAGGCAAGATGTTTCGCTTGCCACGTCCACCGCTGTGGTTACTTGTCCCTCGATGGGAGCTTGGACCTGCCGCCGCTTTCCCCTTGCCGCTTTCCATCGACGCTTTCTCTTCTGACGCTACGAATCACTTTGTGAGTCTACAGTCTGGATACGAAAAGAAAACACTCACCAAAACATTCGTGGATAAACCCATACCATGACGAGTTGATTTGCTCAAAACAGCCGTCAAACTGATCCCACGACTGGCCATCAGGGGTCTTCCCATTGTGAAACCTAATAGTTCAAAGGTGAGAACTTGCCATTTCCCATATGATTTTGCTTACACATATGACTTGATCTCGTCAGTGTCAACATCCACGCCGCCAAGTAGCATCGAGCAATACCAACCCGTATCCCTCTCGATCGCATCGGCTGCGACTTGGATCGTCTTTGCCAGACGGTGGATTGCACTATTAGCCCATGTAAGAGTCCGTTTTCTCTCGCGGAGTGTTGAGAAACTCACTTGCTACGCTTTTTCTTCTGTGTGTCTTCGTCTTCGTCTATATCCCCTCCATTGAGACGGTATTGTTCCACATATGCCTTGACGTCCTCATCCTCGTCGCGGTAGAGGTCCTTAACGACTTCGTTTCTGAAGCCGAACTGGTCCGGCCTCGCAGCACCATCTGGTAATGTCTCCAACATTGCCTCCCAACGTGTCTGGATCTCTTTGCTTAACTCGTCTTTATATAGCTGGTGATAGGCCTGGTACGCCTGCATAGTCTTTTTCGCTCTCTTGGTGAGGTCGATGACGCGGCCTTGCAATTTCGACGACTTCTTGGCCTTCCCTTCGCGCTTGTTATAGTACCAGTTGTATATTTGCTGTACGGTACTATCAGCTGAGTACTCAACCCTGAGGTTTACCGAATGACTGACCTTTTCCCCTTCCTATATTATCGTCTTGGGCGGCCATCGCTTGAAATAATCTGCGTAGGTTTGGCTCAGGAATAGCTGTACCGTCACGTCTCCCTGGGCTACGCGGAATGCAGGCAAACGTTCTTGCAAGAACTCCTCCTGCTCCTCTTCAAATATGGATGGGCGACCCATGGTG
The DNA here is from genome assembly GCA_038087015.1 of Cerrena zonata. Classification (NCBI taxonomy): domain Eukaryota; kingdom Fungi; phylum Basidiomycota; class Agaricomycetes; order Polyporales; family Cerrenaceae; genus Cerrena; species Cerrena zonata. Next base: position 1,088,533 of record JASBNA010000005.1, read on the forward strand.
GAATCTGTTGGCTGAGGTATAGGGCAGTCTTGGTTGAAGTTGAACGCAATCGGGCCCGTTTGTCGCGTGTGAAACAGGTTTTCCCCCTCGGGCATCCAGATTACCTGGCTTAGGCTGGCCTTCTGGTCTTCTCTGCCATTCCATCCGCAATAAAAGTGAAGTAAATATATTTATTACTGGATATCCTTACACATTGTCTATCTACATGTCAATATGCTATTGCGAGCACTACAAACGGTTGCTAAAGAAATCATCCAACAGATCCAATCCACCATCCCCAGTCCATTTCCGACATTCATGTCTGAAGTTCAATTCCGCCAATGGTCGCCTCGCCACCCGCACAATCAATGTACCGTCATCTGTAATTCGGCACCGCGGTGGTTATGGTTTCCGGTTGAACTCGCGCCATATGGCAAAATGAAGGCGGTTGCTCGATACGCAGACGTCGTCTTCATGACCATGACGAGGCGAGTGAGTACAATTGCGGCTCAGGGCTGTCTGTAATGGTCTTAACGGACAGAGAGCGATGGTATGTAGCTCTTTGAGTGTCTGTAACCTACAGTAGAATTATGAATAAAGTTCCGAAGTCCCCCAAATGTTGAGCCCAGCCCACAAGTTACGAAGGGTAAGTCAGGATGGGTAATCGAAGCCACCTACCAGACAAAGAAGAACAAAGGTCGCCGATATCTGGTACCGAGTGGTGACTGCTTGTAAGCAAACAATGCCGGTGCCGTCGGGACGATCTGTAAGGAAGCAGATCAAATGGTGAGGGTGCGGTTATTGCACATTGCTACCATATAAGCTATGGGGATTACCATTTCGCTATGGCATAGATATAACCGCAGGCAACAGCACGATGGGGATGGTAGACCCCTTCGACAGAACGGAAGGTTTATTACTATTCCTGAAGCTCGTCAGAGGTTAACTAAGTGGGGAGAGTCACGAGATAGCACTGGATCTGCGAGCTTAGTTGCTATATGTTTTGGTAAGGTGGAAGCGAAGGGCGATCATAATCTAGAGCATGCTCGGTGCACCATGGTTAGAATCGACATCGGAGTAAGTGACTTATCCATGAATGGGTTTGGGTTTGAGGATGAAGTTGCGAAGACACCAAGTTCAACCATGATTTCGGCCGGTGGGGTGTAGCCGACAACAGTGGTGATTGGAAGTCCTTGAATTCAAACATAATAGTCATGGCTCAGAAAGTCGTATTCAGGTTGGTGGTGTGTAGGATAAGTCATCTGCATTTGGTTCTGATCTGTATTCGACGTCGATATGATAAACAAATAATACTTACTTAGATCAGAGCATACACCCACACCGAGCGATGGCATTTCTTCGCGACATACGGAAGCCTTTAACATTCAACAAGATACCACGTGGCACGAATATGTATAGCGGAGGCCGTGGGTGAAGGTCAATCATTTGAGTTGTGGTAATACCCTTCGACGTGAATCCTCAAGTAAATAGTCATGAAGGTATTGAACGCATGGTCCGTAATCGTTCATAGAGGGAGATCTGAGTATCATTCGAGTGGTCTAGTAGTCATGTCTATGAGACCGCCAGGTTAGAAGTAGCCCTTAATTATCATAGGCAGTATGAAGGTGTGAGATAACAGCAAAGGAGTCTTCAAGGTGTAAGTAGAATCTTGTTCGAGCTGGGAATCGTGTAAAATGATCCCTGTAGTCCAGCAATGAATGCCGTGACCAGCTTGGATCGTTGGCGTTCCGATAATACACACCTATAGACCAGACATTAGTCGACACATACACACACATACTGAGCAAGGAGTAACACCTCTATACAGACTAACAAACGAACATTTCGACAAACGATGCATCAACCATGCAAAACAGCATTTACCCAGTGAGTTAGCAGGCGACTCTTGTTTGTAGTTTGATAGTTGGATTAAATGGAGATTCAAACATACCTGAGGATTTATATCAGGCTCAACACGAGCCTTGAGCTTGAGAAATGTCGACAAAGTCAGTATGTATGTTCAATTTACGCCACTAACCCTAAGGTTAAGTACTCTAGCAGGAATAGGCAGTTCTTGTGGAAACGCCGAGTTGTCCAGTTGTTGTAACGCCTTCTGACTCTTACACCGAACTCCTTGAGTCGAGTTTCATTTCTCTCATGTCCTCAATTTGCTGCTTGAATCTCTCTCCCGTTCTTTCGTGCTGAACGTGACGAACAAAGGTGCCGGATAGATTTGGATAAGCATAGTCTCACATGAACTTTTACGAATGACTGTTGCGGTGAGCACTCCTGCAATCCACTCTGTGGGATATTTACCACCTTCTGCTATCGTAGGCTGCTATATACTTCTATCTCTCCTTCTCAACTAACCTAATCGACTAACGGTCGCACTCACCAACGATAATCCTGACGACGGCTGCAATATGTGTTGCCCGATACTTGTGCTTTCTCTCTACCCCACAATGAATGCCTACTGTACTATGGCTACCTCGGAATCCGATACATCAATCGATCACACACCGTTTGCATGTTGTGCGAGCACCTCTGAGTCAGCTAACCTGCCGTATTATCAATACCTGAAGTGCTACACAATGGATCGGTCGGGCTAACGAGTAGGTGAGTAGCTCATGACCAGCTAACGACCATCTCTAATCGTATGCACTAGGTCCGAGTCCATTACGGAGAAGGACTTCCACACAATACGATATGAATCCCGCGGTCACAATGGCTGTAGAATACCTCCCTCTTTACTAGACCTGACATGGAGGTCTCCTTACACCTCCAACGTGAACACACCCTTATGCCATGGTATAATTCGATCTCTCAAAGGTGCGCTACTATCAACGATACTATGAAGATCCTTATACTTACATGGACTATATCAGTTCCTCCAACACTTGTATGTCGTTCATAACCTAATGCTTAACTCTCGCCTTCACGAAGCACGCAGATCGTTATCCACCCCTTCTATATATGTTCATGCCCAATGTCAATTCCTCGTCGTGCCGCTTTCATGGGGGCTTATTACAATAATCTTTGCCCGATTCTCTTGCGGCTCTCGCACATGTTGTATGCCTTACATGTCAATACAGAATTCGTTCAGACTCTCAGTACCGATCTCAACGCTGTATGCGCCTGAGAGACCAAGATGGCAAATTTCTCGGCAATAGTGTTACATTCAGGCAAATCGGGAAGCATGTCCAGTACCGGGTAGTGCTTTATCGTATGCGTTTCGCTACATGGAGAGACGACAACTTGAAACCTTGAATTCATTTCGAGGCATTTATTGAGAACCGTACGCGCTCAGCTGTCACAAACTGATGTGCGCGTGCAATGAGACCTCGCAGGCACTCTCACCACCGTTGAAACGACAGCGTACGTTGCTACCATTCCCTTTTCTCTTTCTTTTAGTTCCACGCAATCGCTCATATCCCAGGCTCTTAGTACTCAAGCTCGATATTGCTTTGTATGTACAAGCTTCTCGTGGAATGTACTGTTCCTGCTCTCATCGAAACCACGTTCACAGGGAGTCGTCGAACATTTCTACCTCTATCGAGCAGTTGTATCGATACCTGACTTTAGGTATGTGTTCTCGTCTTGTTTTGCTTTCATGTTCATGCGATCTCACGCGTATCCCCCCTCTCACTTTTCAGTCGAGCCTATATCTCTGCGAGTGCCTCTCACAGATTGATCTGAGACGTATCATATATCTGCGAGCTTGTACGTGATCTTACGACGAGAGCAATTTGCTACGGTTTATGACTCGGGTACTATGATAGGTTCCGTGTTGTGAGATGGAGCCAGAGCCAGATCCGATCCATCACCAGCTACCAGACCTGTCAAAACGCAAACGGAGACCAAAAAATACGGGGAAATTCACCAAGATAGCGGGTCCCAAGAAAGCAAACACTTCTAACTATCAAATTCGAAAGCTGGATGGGGGACATTTAGGACAGACTCGTACCCGCCGTATGGATCAAAACACTCAAGCCGCGCGGGAAGAAGTCAACGATGATCAGGTTCAGGTGGGCGTTGAGCAGGATGATCTAGGTGACGATGGTGCTGGTCCTAGCTGCGAGGGGGTGGGTGATTCTGAAGAGACCACAGGCAAAGCTACGCCTCGACGTCCCCCACGACCAGGACGGCGGAATACATGGTCGGTGAGTAGCTTGCGATCAGGAGTATGAGTTTTTAGTTAACGTTCTCTTAGGATCGAGTGGAGCAGTTTCTGCCATATCGTGACCTCTATCTAGCAGAGCTTCTACGCCACGATGGTATGGGAGATGCCTCGGATGATTATATCTGCACTAGTTGTGGCGAAGCAGGAACTGCCACGTACCGCTGTTGTGACTGTGCGTACTCACCATTGTGTTGTCGCAACTGTCTTCTGGAGGCACATGACTCATTACCATTGCATCGCATTGAGGTATGCCCAATGCTATTTGTCTTGTTCGGTGCTTACTTGGATGTAGGAATGGACCGGGAAATACTTTATGAAGGCGTCCCTTAAGAAGCTTGGGCTCCGTGTTCAACTTGGTCATAGCGGCGGTCCATGCCCATGTCCGGGACGTCATAACCATAAGTTTATAGTTGGCAACCTCAACGGATTTCATGAAGTTGATGTCCGGTTTTGCGCCTGCTATGACAACAACGGTGAATTTCTCTTTTATTGGCAGCAACTTCTTCAAATTGGGTGGTTCCCGGCTACCCAAGAGCGTCCGACAACTGCTTTCACATTCGACCTCCTCAACTTTCTGCACCAATTGAACCAGCAAGGGAAAACAAGCTTGTATGATTTTCACAAGACCCTTTTGCGGATAACCGACAACTCAATACCCTTGACTGTTGTAAGCTCCTCATATTCAACTATTAGTTTGTAATACTGCTGATACCCTCATTGTAGAATCGATATGATCAGCTGTCAACTGTTCTCAGATTTTGGCGCCATCTGATGATGCTTAAACGTGCTGGTCGTGGTCATGACCCTGATGGTATTGATAATACTGCTGCTGGTGAATTAGCAGTTGAGTGCCCTGCTTGTCCTCATCCAGGCAAGAACCTTCCAGTAGGTTGGGAGAATGCTCCTCCTGGTATCTTGTAAGTTCTGGATTAACTTTCAGAAGTTCTTTTAATTAAATCTATATAGATGGCTATATACCCTCTTCTTGATGGTTGATGCCAATTTCAAGCTCAAGTTAAAGGACAAAGGGATTATTGATACTTATCTATCTCCTGGGTGGGCCTACTTTGTAAATGAAGAGAAGTTTCAGAAATATCTTTCAAAGCATGCTGGGAAAGACCAAGCAGAGGTAATGCAGTCTATTTAGATTGAGATTGATTTCTGATTAAATTGTTTGTCAGACCAACACTTGCTCAGCAGAACATCGAGCTATTGCAAATGCAAATTTACACAAAGAGGGATATCTAGCATCTGGTGTTGCTGCTATTCTTTGTGGAAGACATGCTCTTGTGAGACCTAATGGTGTAGGAGATCTTCAAAAGGGTGAAAGGTAATATTCTAATCTGGTTTAAGATACTACCACATGCTAATCAGAATACTCTAGATATGTCAATATTGACTATTTGATCATGTCTACTCTTTGGGGGATTTGGTATATTTTGCTTCTAATTTCCTATGACATTGCTTGCCAATTTTACAAGAACTTCTTCAAACGCATGATGAAGAACTTCCCTCCCACAATGCAGCTAGATACTGATCCTAGCAATATCAGTTGGGCAGTCCCCAAAAAGCATATTGCTGTTCATGGTCCAAACCACTCACAGTTTTCACTCAACTTTCTTCCTGGTGTTGGAAAAACATATGGGGAGGGAATTGAATCTGGATGGTCTCATATGAATCCTATCTCTATGTCCACCAAGGAGATGGGGCCTGCTGTGAGGCATGAGACACTGGATGATCATTGGGGTTCCTGGAATTGGATGAAGATTCTAGCCCTTGGTAATAATGATTTATCTTATCTTATATTATCTTTGCTAATTTTTATGTCAGGATGGCTATTGGCCAAGTCTTTGCTCCATGCATATTTGATGCAAGAAAAGCATAGGAAGATCTTTGAAGAGTATAATGTGACATTTCCTACTGATCTCACATATGCTTGGAGAAAACATATTGAGAAATGGAACAAGGACCATAGTGTTAAACCTGATCCTTATGAGGACATTGAAACATGTAAGTGTTGATAAACTTTCAACTATAAAGATTAGCTTAATAGATATTATTAGATGTAACATTGCAGGAAGTTAGGCTCAAATTAGCTCAAGAAGAAGCTCAAGATATTGCCTTATCTGATGATGCTTGTAAAATGCCTCCAAGTGCTTTTCTTCATTTAGGTCTAGAACTTGAAGAGCAGCAGTAAGTCCTTCAACATCAATTAAATTATCTTAACTAATCTTAACTTATACTTTAGACGTTCACTTCTTGCTCGAAGTCTTACCTCCAAAACTGCTACAGAGCTTGCTAGCTTGCAAGATAAGCGTAATCTTTTGATGCGGCGCATTTATAACTGGCAACAGATGCAAGATATCTATATGCCATTTGTTGTTTCTTTGCGACAGTCTTCTGATTCTCTTGAAGCAGAGGAATCTTCTCCAGAGCTTGCAGAAAAGGTCAACCTTTGGCTACCATCTGCTTCTCCACCTACCTTTAGGCCATCTATCAGCACCCTTATCAACAAAGAGAAGAAACTCCGCTTAGCTCAAGCTCAAGATGCTTTATCTCATATATGACGACTTCGTCGCATTCTTACCAATGTCTCTCAGTTCAAACACACCAATATCTCTGGCACAGGCAACCGCTCTAACACTCGCATGAGAACTCTGTTCAACAAGTTCCAAACAAGAATCAAGCTAGCAGCATCAAGATATCGTGCTGCATATGCTGCATTACTTGTTATTGAGCCTGAGGGGCTGTGTTTAGGCAACTTGAAGAAGCTAAAGGATGAGGATATTAGGGGTCCTGGAAGAGAAGAGGAAGATGGATTTACAGAAGGGACATTTGAGCCCTCTTGGATTTGGTTAGTTCACACAGAAACTGACACTTCACAGGAATTCTCAAATGCAATGAGAGTGGAGTGGGCCAAAACCAAGGCAAGAGCAGAAAGATGGGCAGAGGAGGTGAGATTGTTGCAAGAAGAGATGAGAAGAGTACTGGAGTACTTTGAATGGAAGGCAAGGTGGTGGAGGATGAAGAAAACTGATAGAGCAGATGTTGATATAGGTGTTCAAAGAGGACTTCTAGCATATGCTGAGAAGCAAGCTACCATCTTTGACAAATTGGGGAAAAAGTTTGCCCTTCAGTGGTCAGCAGTCCTCACCAAACATGGGTTGAGGGCAGATTGGCAAACAAGATATAGCAAGATGTCTAATTTGTTGTCATCATGGGAGATGTTAGAGGAAGCTGAACAAGAAAAGGAGAATGAGTCTGATTCAGATGATAATGAAGGGGATGATATCATGGACATAGATTAGATTTGATAGTATATATTCCTTTGCTCCAGTTGTAAATGATCATTATTTATCTAGCCTGGTTGTAAGTCAAATCTAATTACAAGTTGAATTATTGACAACCCAGCCTTTTGTATAAGATATTTTATAGAAATTGTACAGCTGAGTCACCTGTTACTGGGTATATATATACAATGGGGCCTTTTGTTATATATAGAATTTCTCTATTATACAGGTGGCTGGCTTGTGACTTCAAATATATCTATAACCCAGTGTTCTGTACAACCTACTATTATTTATTGTACAGCTCAACCTCCTGTTATTAAATAGGTAATCACAATCCAGCCTATTGTAGTATATTGCTATGTCTCATTTTACAACTGGGTCTTCTGTTTCTGGGTATTGATCTACAATCCAGCCTGCTGTATTACTTGCATATTGTCTATTTTACAATTGAGTCTTCTGTATTTAGGTATCAATCTACAATCCAGCCTATTGTAGTATATTGCTATGTCTCATTTTACAACTGGGTCTTCTGTGTCTGGGTATTGATATACAATCCAGCCTATTGTGATATATGGCTATGTCTCATTTTACAACTGGGTCTTCTGTCTTCTCATAACTGCACTACAATTCAGCCTCTTGTATTACTTGCACATTGTCTAGTTTACAGTTGGATCTTCTGTTATTGAATATCATATAACAGTTCAGTCTATTGTACTATATTCATATCTCTCTATTTACAATCCAGCCTTCTGTTACCAGATGTTAATCTACAACTGTGCCTGTTGTATTGTTAACTTACTTCTGTTTTTACAACTGGGTCTTCTGTCTTCTCATAGGTGCATTACAATCCAGCCTATTGTATTACTTGTACATTGTCTATTTTACAATTGAACCTTTTGTTCCTCGATATTGATCTACAGCCCAGCCTGTTGTAATATATAGTTGTATCTCATTCTACAACTGAGCCTTCTGTCCTCTGACAACTATACCACAATTCAGCCTATTGTACTATGTTCATATTTCTATATTTACAATTCAGTCTTCTGTTAACTCAGGATAATACTACAGGCCAGTCTTCCATAATATCTATTCAACAGAAGGTCCATTTGTCATATAATGGTGAGCTACAATTGAGCCTTTTGTATAAATGACCACTCTACCTTTATACAACTGGCCCTTTTGTCACAGTATATCCAGCTACAATTGTGCTTGTTGTTTAACTGAAGTTCTGCTTTTATACAACTCAGTCATTAATTTGTTTTCTTCACTATCACAAGTCACCCTTCTGTACAACATACTTTCTTCTAGATATACAGTAGAGTCATTTGTAAATATCTCTCTATTAACAAATCAGCCAGATGTACTATGCTCAACTGGTCTATTATACAATTGTGTGACCTGTTTATCCTAATCTAATAACAGGTCAGCCTTCTGTATATTAAAGAGACTTAGCATACTACAACTAAGTCATCTGTTGACCAAAATTCATCCACAATCCACCCACTTATTTCACATTCTACCTTGTCATTACACAACTTATTCACTTATCAACCATATATAAGTTACAAGTACATCACTTGTAAACTCTTTGTAGTTGTACAGATGACCTTTATACACAATAGTATACAACTAATCCCCTTGTTATTCTATCTATATTGACAGCTGACTGGTCAATATAATATCAGTATATTATAGAATTATCTATGGTACAGTTGTTAACCTACTGCAATTGTTTCTAGATACAAGTGTATCTCAAATAGACAACATCTCCTAAAGAGATATTAACAACTGGGTCTGCATATCACAAGACAGCTATTCACAACTGAGTGGTTGTATATTGTTATTTAATATCCACTCACTTGTGTATTATTCACAGGTGACCTCAATATGCACAGAAACTTAGAGGCAATTGAGGGTTCTGTAATTACAAAGCTGTCAGGTACTAGTGGTACTCCTACTTCTGGGATACTCACTGTTTTATGCCCCAGACCCGCTCTGCATCTCACGCCCCAGACGCATCACCCCTATTCACACCCCTACCTCCTACCACTCGTCCACGTAGGATTATGGATGCTACTAATCCCCCTGCTGAGCATCCTGGTATGGATGCACGTAACCCTCCTCCTGATCCTCCTCCCGAAGAACCACCCCGTCGCGCTTCTACCCCTCCCCGGAGAGCAACCACCCCTCCTCGTCGCACTATCAGCCCAGAGCTTCGAGACATCATGGGTGCTGTTCGCTCCTCCAATGTCCGATCCCCCGATACCTTCGATGGCTCTGACGCTAAGAAGCTGGCCTCATTCCTCCTCATGCTCTCCATCTACTTCCAATCCCACCCTGGTCGTTTCAAAAACGATCGTGACAAGGTGCTCTTTGCCGTTTCCTACTTGAAAAGTACTCCCCTGGAGTATTTTGGTCCTGGTGTACAGGCCTCCGACCTCGGCGAAGAGGAGCCCGACTGGCTCTGGGACTACCCTCAGTTCGTTCGTGAACTCAGGGAAAACTTCGGAGAACAGGATCCGATCGGAACCGCTCAGTCCAAGATTTCCACTCTTCGTATGAAGAATGACCAGAAATTCGCTGAATACTTGGTCAAGTTCAACAACTATGCTAACAAGAGTGGTTGGGACGAAGCTGCGCTCCGATATCGGCTTTACGACGGACTTCCTGATAGGATCAAGGACGAACTCTCCCGTTACCCCAAAATCGACGACCTCAGTGAACTCAAAAGCTTTGTACGTTCTGTTGACTCCCGCTACTGGGAACGTCAGGAAGAGAAACGTTGGACCAATCCCTCCTCTAATTGGGATCGGACCTCCGACACAGCCAAGAATTCTGGCAACAACAACCAGTCCTCTAACTCTTCCAAGAACAAGGGCAAGTCGTCGTCCTCCTCCTCCTCCTCTGCCAAACCCAACAAGTCCTCCAATTTCGCTACTTCCTCCGCTAAGCCTGCTGCCAACACTAACATGGACGGCAAGCTCAACAAGGAAGGCAAGCTCACCGATGCAGAGCGACAGCGCCGCATCGACAACAAGCTCTGCCTCTTCTGCGGACAGTCAGGACATATGGCTAGGGAATGCCCCAAGTCTACTTCCCGCGCTGCTAAGGCTCGTGGTGCCAAGGCTGGTGAAACATCAAGCCAGGCCACCCCTGCTCAGGGAAAAGCCTAAGCAACTCCCAGGATTCCGTGCAGTCTGGGAGTTGCGTTGATTCCCGCTGTGCACCTACGGAACTCCGACTCAACGCTTCCGCTCTTTCCTCTGGCTCCGATGCCCTCTACGTCCCCCTTTCCTATAACAACCTCACTTTCAACACCCTCATCGACAGTGGCTCCTCCCACTGTTTCCTTGACTCAACATATGCAAAAAATCATTCAATACCCCTTCGTCCGATCTCCCCGATCCCCCTCCGACTTTTCGATGGTTCTGCTGGTCTCTATATCACTTCAGTAGCAGACCTTCATGTAACTTTCAGTTCTGGTGAATCTATGTCTCTTCCATTTTACATCACCAAGCTCGATAATCCGGCTGAAGCAGTTCTGGGATATGAGTGGAATATCCGCCACAATCCGTTGATTGATTGGATATCTGGCCACATCGATTTTTCCCGATCTCCTACAGCACCCTCCGCGTCGACACCCCCTGCTCCTCCGACTTCGGACCCTACGGTTCCTACGTCGCTACCAGATGATGCCCCTAAACCATCTGTCTCACTTGTAAATGCTGTGGCCTTTGCCCGTGCTTGCAAGCTCCCTGGATCCACCCAATTCTGTCTACATCTTTGAGCGTCCACCTTACCCTCTGACACCTCCGATACCCCCGATCTCTCTGGTGTTCCTCCTGAATACCATGAATTTGCTGATGTGTTTAGCGATGTCAAAGCTAACACCCTGGCTCCCCACCGTCCCTACGATCTTAGTCTTGACTTGGAAGGCAACAGTCCCCCACCTCCAGGTCCGATCTATTCCCTATCTCCTCTCGAACTCCGCGCTCTGCGTGAGTTCATCGACGAGCACCTTAATGCTGGATTTATTCGTCAGTCCGCTTCTCCTCATGGTGCTCCGGTTCTCTTCGTCAAGAAGAAAGACGGTTCTCTTCGTCAAGAAGAAAGACGGTTCTCTTCGCCTCTGCGTTGATTACCGTGGCCTCAACAAAGTCACTAAAAAGGACCGCTACCCACTTCCGCTCGTTTCCGACCTACTTTCCTCACCAGGTCATGCCTCGGTCTTCACCAAGATCAACCTTCGTCACGCTTACCACTTGGTCCGAATTTCCGAAGGAGACGAATGGAAAACCACTTTCCGAACGCGCTACGGTTCCTTTGAATGGCTTGTTATGCCCTTCGGCCTCACCAATGCCCCCGCTGCTTTTCAGCGTTTCATGAACGACATCTTCCAGGATCTCTTAGATGTTTCTGTCATTGTCTACCTTGACGATATCCTCATCTTCTCCGCCGACATGAATGACCATCGTAAACACGTCAAGGAAGTCCTCCGACAGCATGGACTCTATGCTCGTCCCGACAAGTGCAAATTTCACACTGAGTCCGTTGAATACCTTGGCTACATCCTATCCCCCGACGGTCTCCGAATGGCGGAAGACAAAATCAAAATCATCCTGGATTGGCCCACTCCTCGGAAAGTCAAAGACGTCCAGTCGTTCCTTGGATTTGCCAACTTCTATCGTCGCTTCATCCCCTCCTACTCCGACATCACGGTTCCTCTTACCCGCTTAACACGCAAGAACGTTGAGTGGGCTTGGACCACCGACTGCCAGAACGCTTTCGATTCCTTGAAGAAATCGTTCACCACTGCTCCGATTCTGTCACAGTGGCGTCCCAACGCTCCGCTGATCGTGGAAACCGATGCCTCCGACTACGCTCTCGCAGCGATTCTCTCTATCGTCGTTGACGATGAGATTCACCCTGTCGCTTTCCACTCCCACACATTTTCCGAAACGGAGCTAAATTACGACGTTCACGACAAGGAACTTTTGGCCATCTTCGAAGCATTCAAAAGTTGGCGTCACTTCCTAGAAGGTTCCGCTTCGCCGATCGATGTCGTGACGGATCACAAAAACCTCACATATTTTTCCACTACCAAACTCCTCACTCGCCGACAAGCTCGTTGGTCGGAATACCTGTCCCAGTTCAATCTTGTCATTCGCTTCCGTCCCGGAAAGCTCGGTGCAAAACCAGACTCTTTGACTCGACGATGGGACGTCTATCTTAAAGAGGGAGGTAGTGGCTATGCCTCCGTCAACCCTCAGAACTTCAAACCCATCTTTACGTCTGAACAACTCTCTGCTTCCCTCCGCGCATCCTCACTTTACAAACCCGTCCTTCGAGGTGTTCATACCCTTGACATCTCTACCCTACATTCCGACATTCGCTCCGCTTTACCCTCCGATCCAGTTGCCTTGGCTCACATGTCCAAAACCCCCCTAGACCCTCGCTGGTCTCTCGACGATTCCGGTCTCCTCCGCCTAGACAACCGTATCTATGTCCCTGACGTTGGTGACCTCCGACTCCGAGTTCTCCGATTCAAACATGACCACTTCCTATCAGGTCACTTTGGTATCAACAAAACCCTAGAACTCGTACGTCGTGAATATACTTGGCCTGGGATCCGGTCATTCGTGCAAGACTATGTCAAGTCTTGTACCACCTGTCGACGTTCTAAAGCGCCCCGACATCGGCCCTATGGAACCCTACAGCAACTTCCGATCCCGGACAAACCATGGAACTCGATCTCAATGGACTTCATCGAACAACTTCCACCCTCCTCCGGTTTCACGGCAATCCTTGTCGTCGTTGATCGTTTATCCAAGCAAGGTATCTTCATCCCCACCTTTGACACTATCACTTCTCCGCAACTCGCACAACTCTTCATCCTGCACATCTTCTCCAAGCATGGGGTTCCTTCCCACGTTACCTCCGATCGCGGCTCCGAATTCGTCTCACATTTCTTCCGTTCCCTTGCCAAAGCCCTCGACATGACCCTTCACTTCACCTCAGGATACCACCCTGAAGGTGATGGTCAGATGGAACGCACGAACCAGACGTTGGAACAGTACCTCCGCTCCTACTGCAACTATCAGCAGGACAACTGGTCCGACCTACTTCCTATCGCGGAGTTTGCTTATAACAATGCCCCCTCTGCTACTACTGGGATTTCCCCCTTCTTCTCCAACAAAGGCTATCACCCCAACCTCACTATCCATCCGGAACGCGACCTCGCTTCTGCCAAAGCACAAGAATACGCTGTCGATCTCGAGCAGCTTCACATTGCCTTACGCTCCGAAATCGCAGAATCGCAGAAGCGTTACCAAGGTCCCGCCGATTCCCGACGAACCCCTCCACCGGAGTTCAAGATTGGTAGTTTTGCCTATGTCAAGGCCAGATTCTTCAGGACAACTCGTCCCTCCAAGAAACTCTCTGAAAAGTATCTTGGTCCCTACGAAGTCATTGCTCAAGTTGGACCACAGTCCTACACCCTCCGACTTCCCGACTCAATGCGCGCTGTTCACCCTGTCTTCCACGTCTCCATGCTCGAACCTTCATCCCCCAGCTCTATCCCCGATCGCATTCCGACTCCTCCGCCACCTGTCGAGGTCGACGGTGAACTCGAATTCGAGATCAGCGAAATCCTCGATTCCAAGGTCGACAAACGTCGCAAGTGCAAGATCCTTTACCTTGTACGCTGGACTGGCTATGAAGGTACCGACGAAGAAACCTCCTGGCTTCCGGCCACGGAACTCGAACACGCCCCTGACTTACTTCAGGCCTTCCACACTTCATACCCTGATAAGCCTGGCCCCTCCTAAATCCCTACTCTCCGCGTTTTCCTCCGACTTCTCTTCATTTCAGTTCCAGTCTCATTACTCAAGTTTTTCCCCTCTTACGATTCCCTCCGACGAATTTCCTACCAAGAAGATTTTTATATCAAGAAAAGAAGAAACAACAAGCAAGATCCATGACACTACTCTAGTCGAGCACCATCACCTCATCGTCCTCCTCCTCTTCGTCCTCCTCTTCATCCTCCTCTTTCTCCTTGTCCTCTTCCTTTTCTTCCTCCTCTTCTTCCCCCGACTCCTCTTCTTCCTCCGACTCCTTCTCTTGTCTCATCACCCCTCGACTCTGTCTCTTCCTCTCTGCCCTCTCCCTATCTGCTGCCTCCCACATCTCTCGAAACGTCACCCGACCCACCTCCTCCTGTTCCCGACGAAGGTCCTCCAGTTCTTCGTCCTCCACCTCCTCCTCCTCCGACGAGGACTGCATGCCCCACAAGTCCTCCAGAAGCTCGTTGGTATGACGCTTCTCCCATAAGACTTGCTCTTGAAGGACATTGGCCTCCTTCTGGACCTCGACCAACTTCTGAAGAAGCCGTGCGGTGTCCAACGCGACCTCTTTCTGTGCCTTGGTCCTTCCTGGGACCTCCGCATCGGACCCGTCGGACTCCTCCTCATCCCAGCTGCACCCCTTATGTGCCACCACACAGGGGCCACAGCTCTTCTTCTTCGTCTTCTTCTCCTCGCCATTCTTCGTCGTTTGTGGTTTGGCCTTGACGCAGGCCTTCTGAAGCTGCCTACATTGGAGGCAGGGCTCCGGGTAGGGGTCCCCCACGTTCATTTTCTCAGCCAGCCGGTGCATCTGGGCTGACTTGTCCTCAGCACGCACTAGTACCTGGCAACGTTGTAATTACAATTACCTTAACTGTGGTAGAATCCTTGTGAAGATTAAGGGGCCTTGTACTTGTAGTTGAATGTAGGAGTTGTAAATGAATTAAGAGCTTGTACAAGAGATGCAGTGGTTTAGGCTTCTTATTGATTATTGAAACAATTGTAGAAGATATGGGGAATAAATAAAGGCCTATTTGTCAATACTTCAGTATTGAATACTGTTAGACTAGTTAATATATGTGCTATACTATTGGAGCTATTATCAATGAACTTGATGTACTAAATAGACCACTTGTATCTGAAAATTCAGAGTGTATAGTACAAGTGCTAGATGTTGTAATTAAGAAGATAATACAAGTGGCTCTCTTGTAGCCTATAGCAATATTGACTAATGATAAATGTGCCAGTAATAAATGAAAAATAAATATCACTGGTCCACTTGTGAATATTAGGTGATGTATATGCTGGGTAATTGTATATCAAATGAGCAATATATTGTACAAATGGCTAAGTTGTCAATCTATCTATCTATACAAGTGGGTAACATGTAGATATAGTCTATAAGTCTGATGAACAAGTGGTCCAATTATCAAAAGGTCATCATTGACAACTGACTTAATTGTAAAATAGCAATATTGTGTGATATACAAAAGGTTCAATTGTAAGTAACTTCCATATTGACAAATGCTCCTTTTGTTGAATATTGATATACAACTAATCAACAACTCATTCATTTGTTAAACAGTATATATATATCTGATGTACAATAGCACTGATTGTCAATGATAATCAATTAACTACTGATCTATTTGTAAGATGCTAAAAATATCTGATGTACAAGAGGCTGAGTTGTACATTCCAACAATGAAATGATATACAAAAGGCCCACTTGTTGTTATAATATCCACTAACAAATGAACCAGTTGTCAAAGACTATAGAATCTGATTGACAAAAGGTCCCCTTGTTTTTGAATTTTCAATAACAAATGAGCCAATTGTATATTGCTGAGGACAGTGGATGTACAAATAGTCCAGTTGTCCATAATAACTTATGTACCACTGGGCCATTTGTATCTTTTCACATATACATGATCTACTACAGCTTCAATTGTTGTTAAAATATTTACTGACAATTGATCCAATTGCTGGATATTTGAAAATCAGATCTACAATAGGCCCATTTGTTCATTATTATTTATGAACAATTGGGCTACTTGTAAAAAGGTTCAAGTATTGTATTAACATGAGAGCCAATTGTAGATAAATACTCATTGACAATTGGCACAGTTGTAATATGCACAAATTTTATATCAACAAGAGGGCCAATTGTCAATAGATATTAACTGACAACTGGCACAGTTGTAAAATATGATATACAAAGGGCCAGTTGTTGTTCAATTGGGTATTGACAATTGACAGGCTTGTAGATAATTATAGATAGATGATATACAATAGGGCCACTTGTTAATGACATCTCATTGACAACTGGGAACATTGTAGAAGATCATAGATGTGTGATAAACAAGGCACCCATTTGTAATTGAGAAGAAATGGACAATTGATCTAGTTGTACAAACCAGCCTAAAAGAATATACAATAGCCACAGTTGTTGTTGCATCTTGACTGACAACTGCACCAGTTGTAGAAGTAGATAATATTTGATATACAACAGGTCCTCTAGTCAATTACAAATTATAAAACAATTCCCAATACTGCTTTATGATAGAGTCAATATTGGATGATAAATAGTGGGAGAGGAGGCAGGATATAGGTCATTTACAGGACATGTTAGAGCATGTTCCTACATGCTTTGATTGCTCCTAGATGTGTCAAATAGCTAGGGAAGTATGTATACCAACTAGCTTATTTATAGCATGCACAATGGTAAGGAAAAAGTGAAGATACTCCTAAAAAGAGTGTAGAGAAGCAGGTACTCAGATCTCACCAACCCCTACACCAGCTGGGCTGTGCTTTTGAGTACTTAGTACTATAATATATACTAGATAATATCCAGAGTTGCAGGACCTGCAGTGCAGAGTTACTCCTATAAATCACCTCCCAATATACACTATTTCTGCACAAAAACATATATATACCCACCTAGAGATAGATAGAGTAACATTCAGATGGAAAAAAGACTACTTTTGGTGGGTTTTAAGTACCCCCCACAATCCTATCCAGCTGCCCTGACCATAGGACATACTTTTTTTCAACACTAGGGTTAGTATGCCTAGTTGCAAGTTTCACTCAAACAGCAATTCTCTAAGACACCTCTTTCACTATACCATAGACCATGCTGGAAGTTCTGTCATGGTAGCTGGGGATTCAGAGACTAATTTCTGTTCCTCATCTAGGCTACCCCTCCATATGTTATCTGGTGCAATAGTAAGACCTATAGGTCTACAAAGAGGTGTGATTTGAGGTTTCTAGGTCAAGGGGAGAGGAGGGATGGGTCGCATTTTTGAGGGCTATCCCTAAGCTGAGGAGTAAAGGGGAGAACCAAATTGGGCTTCTTTAAAAGGGTAATAAGCACAAAGATACCATTTATCCAAAGGATAGATACAGCCCTTGCAATAGTGATCACAAAAATACCTTTTTTTTGCCCATCTGTCCAAAGTAATAGGATTCTGGAGGGCCAACCATTGGGATTAATGTTAATTTGCTGTACACATATCTTGAGGTATACTACATATATATCTATATCAAGTGAACTGTCCATAGTTCCTTCCATTCCTAAGTTATTTGAATATATGTACAGAAGATAGTGTATATTTCGCATTTTGGGCACTATATACAAGGTCCATACATGGTAAATCAAGATATAGCTCTGTGGAGTGGAATATATTACTCCCCAATGTCCATCTCGACTTTACTATCACCAATAGTGAAGAGAATGACTGGTGCCTCATAGGAAGCCCTGAGTATCCCCCCAATTTCGCTTTTCTATGGTATTACCAAGTACAGAATCTGCAGGTCTTGTTCAAATGACTTGTGGGTTGGAATATACCTTTCCCTAGCATAGCTACACAATATATAACCACCTCTTTATGATTGAACCATTTCATCCAATCCCATTTCAATTAGAACCCCCTTTTTTGATTTTCCCTCACTATTTCTATTATTACTCAGTCATTTCTTATCCTATTGATATGGGGGTTTCAGATATGGATTCAGCAAAGAGGTGCCATTCTTTTGGTACCTAGAACATGTTCTAAATGTAGGTATAGGGTCCTGCAGCATCCCCTATCTAAATGCAATCTATATTCTCAAATAGGCAGGTGCTGACATAAGTGGGAGCCTAAAAGGGAAGGTGGCAGAAGCTATTGAGACACTGCCACAACTCCTCCCATTCCCATCAGAGATACTTACTATATATAGAATACCTGTGGAAGCAAAAAATGTGGCAGTGAAGCCACAAGAAAGCTATTTGGGTCCACCATCAATTTTTAGCACCTGTGGGAAACCACATTCTATATAGGGATATGTCTTTTTCCATCCCCAACTACCATATGTTGCTTTATATTATATCTTACAACTGTACCAGTTTTCAGTATATATTTATCTACAATTGGCCTAATTGTCAATAACTGATAATAAACCAATAAGCCTATTGTATATTATATTCTCAAATATCTAACAATTGATTCAGTTGTCAATAAACATATGAATAACAACTGAGACTTTAGTAGAAATGTACAAATGATACAATTGTACATAAGCTATTATAAACAACTGGCATATTTATTATTGAAAATTCAAAAACAAGTAGACCTTTTGTTAATTAGGTTTTATAGTCTTTGACAATTGGCTCATTTGTCAGCGAATATTTTAATAACAATTGAACCTTTTATATATCAATATTCAACAAAAGGAGCATTTGTCAATATGGAAGTTACTTACAATTGAACCTTTTGTATATCACACAATATTGCTATTTTACAATTAAGTCAGTTGTCAATGATGACCTTTTGATAATTGGACCACTTGTTCATCAGACTTATAGACTATATCTACATGTTACCCACTTGTATAGATAGATAGATTGACAACTTAGCCATTTGTACAATATATTGCTCATTTGATATACAATTACCCAGCATATACATCACCTAATATTCACAAGTGGACCAGTGATATTTATTTTTCATTTATTACTGGCACATTTATCATTAGTCAATATTGCTATAGGCTACAAGAGAGCCACTTGTATTATCTTCTTAATTACAACATCTAGCACTTGTACTATACACTCTGAATTTTCAGATACAAGTGGTCTATTTAGTACATCAAGTTCATTGATAATAGCTCCAATAGTATAGCACATATATTAACTAGTCTAACAGTATTCAATACTGAAGTATTGACAAATAGGCCTTTATTTATTCCCCATATCTTCTACAATTGTTTCAATAATCAATAAGAAGCCTAAACCACTGCATCTCTTGTACAAGCTCTTAATTCATTTACAACTCCTACATTCAACTACAAGTACAAGGCCCCTTAATCTTCACAAGGATTCTACCACAGTTAAGGTAATTGTAATTACAACGTTGCCAGGTACTAGTGCAGCATGAGCCCGCTTCCTCGACCCCTCTGCGTCCTCCGGTGCTGGTCGCTTCTCAGGTTGCTTCCCCCTCACCATCGTTTTCTTCCTCTCCTCCTCCGCTTTCCTCCTCGCTTCCTCCTTCCTCGCCTCCTCAGCCTTCTTCTTCGCGACTTCCTCCTCCCTCCACTTCTGCTCTGCTGCCTTCCTAACCTCCTCTGCCTTCCGACGTTCCTCCTCCACCTTCCAAGCCTTGACAGCCGCACGATGCTGGCTTAACAACGCCAGCTGTTCATCCTGTAAGGCAGTCAAGATCAGCCTAGCGTTGCGAAAGTGCTCCGACGTCGGACTTACGGTGCAATCCTCGAGATCCAACCCTTGCAGCTCCACTGGGAGCACAGGCTTTGAGATTGGGCGAGCGGGCATGATTTTTTCAGAAAAGAGAGAACTGATGTAGAGAGGTAGGAGCGACGAGGAACCCGCCAACCACTCTTCCTTTTTGAAGAACGACGCGCTACGCACGGACCACCTCCGCTTAGGATTTCCAGCCTAGGCCTCCGGGGTCGGCCTAAAGAGGGAGGTACTGTCAGAACCATGCTAGAACCCTATCACGTGACGTACCTAATCCCTACTAAACCTGATCCACACTAGTCGATTTTCGATTCGGCCCGATACTTCCGTATCCCACATGCTCTTTCCACAGTCATCTCATCTGTCCACATTCGTACACTCCCATCTTCCGTTTATTCTATTTACCCCCGACTCTCCGACTCGCCCTCCGCTTTATCTTTGATATCCTTTTACCCTTTTGCCTTTATCTGATCCATGGCCTCTTATCGTAGCTGATTCTTTTAGATAGTTCCTTACCACGCATCTTCCCTTCCCGACATCGCCGATAGGCCTCCGATCATCAGCCCCGTAATATCTTTCTCATTTATCTCTTGTTTAATTACCTCGTATTCTTTCCTCCCGTACCTTTCCACATGTCCTATGACTCCGACCCTATCCCTATCACACCATTCGCACATCACTCCCCTTCGTATTTTCTCTAAGTCCTCTATTCCTTGTAGGAGTCTCGTAGTATAAATACTCGCCTCACTCGCTGTATTTCCTTAGTACGAAACTCGACTTTGATTCGTCCTCATACCTCCGATCTCCGTGTGATTCCCTACTCCTCCGACTAGGACTTGACTTCGGTTTAGTCCACCGTCTTAACCTCTCTTTCTTTACTCGTCTTCTAGGACTTCCTAGTTGACACTCTGTAATCCGGCGAAACGTCCTAGTGACTATTCCGGTGTTCCTACTTACCTCCGTCTGCATCTTAGGTTTCCTACTTCCCCGACGTCTCCGACTTGCACTGTCTCTGAAATCCAGGGCTGTATCCTAGAAGGGCGCAACACATAAGTTGAAGCCAAGCCCATTCGTATTTGACTATCTACGTTACAGGTCCCGAGTCGCCGACTCATATCCCTACCCTTCCCTCGCTCTCTCTTCTAGCGACCTCCGCGTCGCTCCGAGACGGACCGTGACAGAACGCTAGCAGCCGGAAGATTGATAAGTTTCACCGTGAGATAAGTAACAAGGTCAAGGGAGTGTAGGGACATACTTCTCCGCAAGCTGAACATAGTTTACTTCCAGGCTTCTCTCGACAAACCTGACATTTCACCAACTTTTCCAGGGGAAGATAGACTCTGTCTATGTGGTGACACATGTCTTTTGGTTGTTGGTAAACGCGTTGGAAGTGAAAAGGCTGGGTATTATACAGGCAAACAGAACGTTTTCGTTATGAATGCATGCAAAAAAGTGAGAAAGGAGCGTGAGGTCGAAACATCTTTATCAGACAGTTTATGAGCCGAGTCAAGTGGCATCTCTTACGAGGCTATTTATCCGGCTAAACACAAATGACAGGATGCCACCCATATTGCATCCCTAATATAGAGTGAAAATATGATGTAGGAGCATCATGATAACGCTGTTGAAAATCATGTTGACCGTAACTTACGCGTGTCGAGGGATAAGGCTAGTCTTCCCTAAGCAGACTCGAGTAAGATGAGACGTGCTTAGGATAGTAAGACTATATAGAAGCCTGCGAGAAGATTTGGGCCGGGAAACAAGGGAAGTAAGACATTGTCAACATACAATGTTCCATCTCGAAACAACGAGTCGGACATAATGCGAGTTGTGAAACCAAGAAATTCTTACCGTGATAGCATATAAAATCCTCGCTGGTCTGTGTATCGCCCTCTGCTTCTTCGCTGTGACCATTGGCCTACCAGCAAATCTCTTCAACCCCATCCTATACTCTACCCCCCGTTGACTGCTGGTTTTGCGGCATAGTATTATTTTTGAGACCAACGCTCCGCGAGCACCTCCGCCGTCCCTCGGGTAGTTTGAGGTATGTTATCGATCCGTAAGTCAGGGACTCCGACCCGATGTTCGTTGACACTAAACAGTGGTGCATGGGGTCGAGTTGATAGAAATAGCCTGCCAACTCCCCAGCAACGGGAAGATCCGTTTCTAGATCGATTTAGGAATAGATCCTTGGCGTCGTCGACTTTCTCTAAGTCCTGCTGCACCATCTGGTCAAGGTCTCCCCTAAATCATGACTCACCCTGTCTTGGAGCTTCATGCAAAGTTTGAAGAAAATCAACGTGCCCATTTCAATGTATGTATTTGTATTTGAATTGAATAGACTTGGAAGATCCGCAAAATTGAAATCCCACATAGTCGGCGACTCACTCACCCGATGCCCGGACTTGACAAACCATTCCTACTAGTAGTCTAGTACAGTAGGTCGTCAAATTCCGTTATTCTTATCCCTACCCTCTCCATCTCCTCCATCTCTCAAGTCGTATTCGTCTAAAGTCCACATAATGAGAATCTACAAGTCTACTTTTCCCTCAGTCCCTACACCAGAAGAGTCCATCTTCACGCACCTCTTCACCACCACATTCTCTCAACACTCTCCTTCTTTGCCTGCTTACACAGATGCTGCTTCAGGTTTCACTATCACCCGAGCAGAACTCAAGCAACTTGCTTTCTCCTTGGGCCACGGTCTTCGTCATGAGTTTGCCAAGCTTGGCGGTGTGTCCTTCACCAGGAACGAAACGATCATGATCTTCAGCCCAAACTCCATTGCATGGCCCGTCATGCTCTTTGGATCCCTTGCAGGTGGTCTGAAGACTACACTCGCGAACAGTGGGTATACGGCACGCGAGTTGGAACATCAGTGGAAGGATAGTGGTGCGAAAGCGTTGTTCGTGCATCCGAGTCTGTTGCCAGTGGTTTTGGAGATGTTTAAGGGTTTGAACGTGCAAGAGGAGGAAGTGAAAAAGAGGGTGATTATTGCGGACTTTGGGATGACAAAGGAGGAGAGAGGACAAGTGCCTGCGGGATATTTGACCATTTCGGACTTGATTGGGAAGGGAAGTCTGAACGAGGAAGAGAAGTTCCCCGGCAAGTTAGCAGGCGAGACAGCATATTTATGTTACTCGTCAGGGACGACTGGTAAACCGAAGGGTGTTGAGGTATGTTGCAAACAATGTTATACGCTCTTTTCGTACTGATTCTATGTGCGCGCATCTGACAGACAACCCATTCTAACATCGTTGCCGTAATCAACATCGTACGCCCAGCATACCCCAAAGTCGAAGCAGGGAAAGACGTCGTACTCGGTGTCCTCCCATTCTACCACATCTACGGTGCAGTCAAACTGCTCCTCTTCCAATTCCTCCTCGGCGTCCAGGTAATCATCATGCCCAAATTCGACCCAGTCGAATGTTGCAGAAATATCGAACGGTACAAGATCACTGGATTCCTCATCGTCCCTCCTATTTGTCTTGCATTGGTTCACCATCCCGCGACGACGAAGTTTAATATGACTTCGTTGAGGTTCTTGACGAGTGGTGCTGCTCCGCTCAGTGGGGAACTTGCTCAGGCTGCGAGGGAGAAGTTGAAGAGTGTTGGTGCGATTGTACACATTAACCAAGGTCAGTCTGGATTAAGCACCAAATCTCCGGAATATGTTTTATTTACTGAAAGTTATCACATAGGCTACGGTCTGACCGAAACTTCACCAACCACACATCTCTGTTCCCTCGAAGAATCCACCAAACGGCCCAAAAGCGTCGGCCGACTTCTACCCAACCTAGAAGCCCGACTCGTAAACGACGACGTCAACGAAGCCGCAGAAGGTGAAAGTGGAGAACTGTGGATTCGGGGTCCTACTATCATGAAAGGATACTTGAACAATACGGAAGCTACTGTTAACTCGATCACCCCGGATGGTTGGTTCAAGACTGGGGATATTGCTGTGAGGGACAAAGATGGGTATTGGTATATTGTGGATAGGAGGAAGGAGCTTATTAAATATAAGGTCAGGAGATTCATTTGTCTTGTTGTTTGTTTTGTTTCTGACCTATGGGCGGTGTAGGGATTCCAAGTCCCACCAGCGGAGCTCGAGGCCGTTCTGTTGACACATCCCGCTATCGTGGATGTTGCAGTTATCGGTGTGGATTCTGAAAAGGAAGCGACTGAACTACCTCGGTGAGCGAAACTTAGTTTCAAATTCTACCCTCCGCTTCTGACATTTTATGTTTACAGAGCCTACGTCGTCCATGGGAAAGGCATTAAAGGCGACGAAGCTCGTCGTTTCACAAAAGAAGTCCAGAAATGGATCCAACCCAAAGTCGCAAAACATAAGTATTTGCGAGGAGGTGTGGTCGTAGTCGACAGCATTCCTAAGAGGTGAGTCGTCGTTTATGTACTACTTCCTGGAATATAACGACGACAGACATTAATATCTCGATGCTATAGTGCTGCTGGAAAGATCCTCCGACGCGAGTTACGAGAACGGGCAAAGATTGAGATACTCTCCGAGCCCGAGTTCCAGGCTAAGGCCAAAGCTAAGCTTTAGGTCTTCCAGATTTATAATTGAAGTTAAGTGCATATAATTAAGATCTACATATATACCGGCAATTGGTTGGATGTGCTTTATTTGTACTTTAGGAGTTCATGTTTAAAAACTCGACTATTTGAACCTCACCTTTTGCAGTACTGATAGCTGTGATCTCAAGAGAACGCATATATACAAATTGTATAACGGGGTATATTCAAGACCAACCCAAAGCTGGGCCACTACTATAATGTCTACGGTTCATCCGAGTCGTCGGTATCTCAAAAGTCAAACTCCATTTCCTCCGCTCTCCGCGTAACTAACCCACTCCGCGAAGACAGTTCAAAGTCTGGCTGGTATAGACGTATCCGTATCCGAATGAAACAATGTCCCTTGGTCTCTCGAGTTGGTATCTTCACTCACTGGTGTGCGTAGAATATGCATCTGGAGCATCCGTGATGGTCTAGCATATGCTCGACCTTATCGGTAAGTCGCTCCATCCCTTCTAAAATATCTACCTCCCTATGACTGCGTCAATTTTTTTTAGTTAGTACCGCCGACGTAAACACTAAGAATAACCTTACCTTTGCGTGATTGTCAAAGCAAACATGAGGTGATCCCTGCGTTGGACGAATTTAG
This sequence comes from Cerrena zonata, assembly GCA_038087015.1. Classification (NCBI taxonomy): domain Eukaryota; kingdom Fungi; phylum Basidiomycota; class Agaricomycetes; order Polyporales; family Cerrenaceae; genus Cerrena; species Cerrena zonata. The sequence continues at coordinate 1,113,740 of JASBNA010000005.1, forward strand.
GAATAAACTGTTGGATCTTTTTCTTGCCCAGGATAGGCCATTTCAGCCTCTGCAATAAACTCATCCCTTCACCCTCTCCTAGCCCATGCTGCTCCTGGAGAACAATTTTGCAAAGAAACCGATCCAACCTATTTCTCCCTCTCGTCGTGGTCTGGTTATCCAACCACCCAATCAATTCCTTCAGCTCCTTGTGTAGATTTCCGGGCCGACCAGGTAGAGAGCCTTCTTTGAAGAACTTCTCTAGCTCGCGGAGCGATTCCGTACTATGAGACGGAGGGTGTTCTATTAACCGTCTGTAAAGGACTTCCATGCGGTTAAGGGACTCTAGCTCCAGTGCGAGATACTCTCTGAGCTGATGAGCTTCGGTCTCGGCTCCCGTGACATCTGAGCAGTATTGAATGATTCGTCGAAGTACCGTGTTAGTAAAGTCGAACGCAGTGACGGCGGTTCCAAAGGGATCCATGATATGGTGGGGAGGAATTGGGACGATTGTCGATCCTGAGAGCAAGGTGCGTGGTGGTGACATTAAATAGCCGGACAAAACCCACATATCTGCTCGTCTGTTCGATGTTCAAGACGGCTCCGTCTTCAGAAGATGCCTTGACGGTGGGGCGGTTGGCTGTACAAAGACAAAGACTTTCGTATGAGGCTTTTCCAAGATCGCGAAAGAGAGCCCGGGAAGGCTGCTAACCAGGCTTTGGGCGGCCCACCCAGTCGAAAGTTAAATGTGGAAAAGTTAGAAGCCCACCGAGACGTCAAACATTGATTATATCATGGGTATGCGAAAAGTAAGTTCAATACTTGGTTCAATACATACTACAATCCGAGTCATTGCAGGAACTAGCGTGGTACCTTACCAAATTGGGTCGTGCAAATTGGATCATGCAGGCACGTTGTGACATCATCGACTCAAGACGTTCAAAATTCCAACATTGTACAGCGGCCCCGAGTGAATCGGTACCTTTATAACACACTCGGGGTTTGAAGGAACACCCTCTAGCCTCAGGCTGTTGTAAGGACGATCGACCGTACTCGACCGTACTTGATCGTCTCTCGGGTTTTGTACGGTCCCCTCAGCCCTACTGGTTTCATCGAGTAAGTACTTATCAGGCTTGAAATGAGCTTCAAGATCTTGACACCCTATTTGATCGATACAAAGACTAAGAGATCTCAAGCCCGAGTTTCAATTTGACTTGGTGAGCAAAAACACGAGGGATGTTGCGTTATCGGCTTGAGGGCGCCGCAACTTACCTCTCTCCGACGGTAACGTCTTCGACAAAGTTATCGTCCATACGCATATGTGGCAGTCCCCTTTTGGCGTTTAGCAAGAGTCGCCATATACACTTAGGTGTACGGTTCATAGAGCTCGGCAGCACAGCATGTCTAGGATAGGATGTTGAGCAATGCGAAGGTTATGAAAGACAGAAGATCTTTTCGCTCAGGGTCAAGCACTTCCACTGCTATTTCTGAGCTTGAGCCTTTGCACTCACCTGACAAGGCACGTTTTTGGGAAGCTCTCACTTAGGACAATTAACCATACCCACAACGTACGTAGGATGCGCTCATGACGACCACAAAGTGGAAAGACAGTACACTATAGTTCGATCTGTTGCATGTAAGTGTCGTCATCAAGATTGTGTAGGGACAATTACCGACGATAACATTGATATATAGTATCATGTTTGCGTAGTCCTGGTCGGAAATTCAATAATTATTGTTCTGGCAAGTACAACGGACTGACTACTGAACGGAATTACCGACAAAAATATTTGGAGAAGTCCATAGATTCAGTGGGGATCAAGTCATGTTTAAGAACCGGGAAGAGTGAAGTTGAGGGATGGGGGCCATTCACCAAGACGTCCGGGATCTCCGCCGATGCGCACGAAGGTAGAGTGCGATGGAGTTGGCCCATCAAGAATGAAAAGCTGATGCCAACCAGGAGGAGAAACAAAGGCATTGGGTGGAGCCACAATAGTGCAAGTATTTCCCGCACAGTTGAATTCGGGGAAGATAGTGCGACCGCCCATGACGTTACCGTGGGTGCTAGACGTAGCTACATGTGATATCACAGTCAGCATCTGCAATGTCTGATGGTAATGGTATACTGACCGGCAATAAGAGAGACTCGCATAGTAGAGGTGTCTCCGTGATGGAGGGTAACAGTAATAGTATGAGTACTACCATACGCCCAATCCGTTTCAGTAATGGTGTAACTTGGCTGTGTTCTGCCATCACTGAGATAGGGTGGGATGTAGACTTCTAAACGGAACTCTTCTGGGAACTTCGGCGTGCCGTCAGGATTATTCGTCTGAGGGTCGCTTCCTGAGATGAGGACTCTTCCGTCAGGTAGAAGCTACGCAAGGCTTTGCTCAGTATAAGATGCATAAACAAACCTTCCAGGCTACTCACTGTAGCTTCCGAGTGATAGAGTCGAGCAACGATAGTCGTGCCGAGAATGGAGATGCGATGATGAACGGGTTGGCTAGGGTCGTAGAGAAGAGCCTGCAAGTTGGGCAAGTCGGCGAGATCGAATCCGGCTACACCTTGTTGCGCACCGTTGACGATGAGGTAAGTTCCATCGGGGAGTGCTAAGAAAAATTGTGTCAGCAGACTGGGAAGAATAGTAACCGGAAGGACGAACCAGCCATGCATGGCATGACACGCTTAGATGGCTATCAAATTACAATTAGGAGGTCAAGAAGATGAATGACGCATCAAACACCTTAACACATACCATACGCTCAAGAGTCCAAGTTGGGTTGGGAGCCTCTGGGGCGATAGTAACACAGTTGTCGAGCGCCTCATGCGTAGGTTCTGTTGAGCCTCCACAGATCAATATCTCAAGAGGGTCAGTGTATGGTGCATGCTGAGGAAGCAATACAGCAGTTCCTTCCATGGGGTATGTACGGCCAGCTATAAGATCCGTCACGGAACCAGGCATAGTAGGGAGGACTGAGATGGTGTCAAAAGTTCTAGGGTTGAGAATACGGGCTTCGTTAAAGTAGCCTACGGCAAATATATGAACGTATAAGTAACAAGATAGGATTATGTTGCATCGACTGACCAACAAAAATGTTTCCACTAGGAAGAACATGTAAAAATGGGTATAGGTTGTTGGGATCTGTGCGTTGTAACCAGTCCATGAACAGCCAAGTATCCCCTCCCTCAGGAGTGGGCAGGATTTCTAGAGAAGGAACCGGAGCACCGTTACTTCCTTCCTCCCCGCCAACAACCAGAACGGAGCCATTCGGCATGACCAAAGAGCTAGGGTACCATCGTCCTTTCTACAAACCGTAAAATGATATCAATACATTAAGAGGTAACTGTAGAGGAAAGATGCATGCCTGAAGGCGGAGTTCCTTGGGGTTTTCTTCCCAATCATTAGTCCCATTAACACCAGGAGTTCCATCGGGAGCATACAAGGCGCACACCATATGTACTGTCGAGACTCCAGCCGCCAACATTTAGTTGCCGAGCACCTTTATCCGGAAGGATAAGGCTGGCAGAGCAGAATACGTCCGAATGGACATGGAGTTCACGCCAAGCATGCTCAAAGTCATTTACAAGACTGAGATCGAGTTCATAAGCACCCGTCGAGTTAGGGAAACCGGTACCAAGCTTCTCGAGGAAGTTAACCTTGCCGTTGATACCAACTGTTGCTACTAACGGTACGACCAGGCCTCCGATGAGAAACTATATTCACATCAAAATTGGGACCTAGGTATACCAAAGAGATAACTTACTTCGTAGCGTCCAGTATTCGAAGGTGTGTGCCAGACGTCAAGGCTTCCATTGAATGCATAGTACTACGTTCAAGTTTATTAGGATGACAGGTCGTATGTTGAGGTACAATACTCACACTAAGAAGGTCCGGACCACCACAAAGATGAGCAGGATCCCCAGAGCAGGGTATCGAACAATCGATCTCAGGAGCTAATCCAGGGCTATTGTTTTGGGCATCTGAGACGTCACCGCAAAAACATTGAGAACCGAACTCGAGGCCTGCAGCGGGAAAACCGAAGGTTTGACATTGATTGATACAGTCTACAACTGTGTTGTTGGTCACCCAGTCCAATTGGTTCGGAAAGACTCGCGCATTGGTATCTCTATATCCATCAACGATCAGTTATATCGGAGAGAATGAGAATGAGATACATGTACTCACTGTAAACATCCTTGATACGCCCAGCCATTTGGAAGACTCGTATTTTGAGGCGTAGGAACGGGAAATACAACAACATTACCCGTAGAAGTGTATACGGAGAGCCTATTCGGGCCACCACACGTCTCACTACAGGTGATATTGTCAGTGAGAAGCGTGCAGCACACAGTAGTGAGGATCAAAAAATTACTTTGGGTTGCCAATACAATTCATATTGCAGTCAGCTGCTTGACCGACGGTAGCCCCGTTAACGAGTGTATTTCCGCAGAAACATTGAACGCTAGTACGGGGTTAGTATTTCCTCCGTCGGATCCTATGCATCTGTAAATTGATAAATACCCGAATTCCGCCCCAGCAAGAGTGAAGCCTTGGGAACTACAACTGGCAATGCAATCTTCGATAGTCAAATTTGGGTTATCGGGCAGCATTGTTGAGAAGACACGCCCGTGAAGCCATCTCTAATAGGGATAAGTCAGTCAATCAACACTGAAGAAATGGTGATAGAGGGATTCGACGAACACATAGCACGCCGCGAACTCCCATGGGGCCGGAATATCTCTAGCCGTGAAGGCAACCGGACCACCACTATCCTCCCCACTAAGGGAGCCGGTGTGAAATGCATGGATAATCTGTAGAAAATATGAGCAATTTCCACGTTAGGGGCGCAGGAGTAAGAGTCACATCAGGTGCAAATGATGCAAGAACTAGCAGTATAATCAGGAAGGATGCCATCGTGTGCTGCAAGTGTTGCAGGGCGATGGAGGCTGAGGTTCAGGTGTTGAGTTGGGGGAGGCTTATGTACCCTACAGAAAGATCAGCTTTCGCGAAAACTACCGTAAACGGAAGAAAAGTGCAAGCATTGTTAGACAGAATATACCTCCGAAAGGACTTATTCAAGCGCCATCTCGACCTCTACAATCAGTTCTCGAATATGAACAGAGGAGCTTCTATATGTTCGACCTGAGCCGGCAACGACGGAGAGACAACTCGAACAGCACACGCCAGTCATCATGAGTAAACGCCACCAGGTTGACGCTGTCAAACATCAGCAAGGTGCATATGCTGAGGACGTCACTTGGGTCATTTGGCCTGAAAGGACATACAGACATAAGGTGGCGAACTCTTCTGTGGCTGGGTCTATTCTGATATCTTGATATGTTAGAATGTACCTGGCGAAGAGGTGATAGGTTGGCGCAGATACCTTAGGCAGCTGCGTATATCTTTGTCGTGTAACGTATTGTGCCGCACTTCCCAGTCCGGCATAGAGTCAGGTCCTCGGGGACTATAGTCCCAGATTTCCCCTTGATAAAAAATTGGGTAATATGAGATTCTACACCAAGGATTGGTATGGGCTGCCAAGCACAAGTTCAGTGGACCTAAGAAGCACTATCTAGAGGGGAAAGCACGATACCTCCTGGTCCGACTTTGTCAGAAGAATTCATTAGTGAAGGTGCGATGGTGCACGCTATAGCCAACAGAGAATCAACACGGCGCTGTTCCTCGTAAAATAAAACCTTACGTCCACACCTTCCATGTTAATGTCAGCGACGTGTGATGACTTGAGGTACGGGGGAATCTTCATTAAAAATAGAAGACTATTTCCGCCGTTGAATGTATCGGATGACTCTTTACCTGTCATGGAAAGGCGTTCAGGGAGAGGCTTCGCCTGAGAATATATAGGCCAGGGGTGTCCGGAGCAGTTGTATGGAAGAAGTACGATTAGTAAATAGGTGAGTAACACCAACGTGAACAACCCAGGGAGAACTTGAAGTTGTTCGGATGCATCTACATCCTCATTCTAACGGACTCAACTTGCATTCGGGGAGAGGGCGTGAAAACTTGTCGCGATCGGATTGGGCCGTACATATATCACTATGGCCGCCCGAAGTTTTATCGACTTGAGCGAGAATCGTTGGATCTGTAAAAGAAAGCTTAGTTGTTTGCTGGTATCAGCACCTAGTTCGACGTAAGCTGGAGTGGATCTTACATTCTAGAAGGTGTACCGTATTCCCGAACATGCTTAAGTACATCTCGGTTCACTGAGACCCCACTGCCCCATACATCTGAATCTGCTTTAAGACCACGACACGGAGACGGTCAAAGGGAATAGGATGTCCGTAAATTATAGTCTATCAAGGGACTCGAGCCATCTAAGATAAGTCAACTAGAATACATTTCAGCACACACTCGAGGTCCGAATATCAAACTCATCCACTTATACCACACACGTCTGAGCGCATATACGCATAACAAATCCTTCACTTTTCCTCTTCGTTCCCTCCGCTACTCTGCGTCCACAGCTCCCACACTTTCTTACATACATTCTGCGCGAGTATGAATGGTTCTTGTGTGATCGACTTCTCGGCTATCCGGCCGATCAGTCTGGCTTGGTGTCCGTCTTCGATGGATTTCCATGTTTTGGATAGGACTCTTTGGGCGGGGCCGAGAGCTTTCTCGAATGGAGGCTCGAACGGAGGGGGTAGGTGGATGAGGAGGGAGTCGGCCCTGTATAAATGCATGGGTAAATGAACGCAGAGGGACGAGATCGGGAGCACTTACACATGGTCTGGAGGCGGGAGAATCATCTCAGCATCTACATGTTGTTGGGCCAGTTCTGTAGCATTGGGTTGGTTTCTCGAGTCTTGTCGGCTGATACCACTCTGAGAGCCAGGTGGCGGTGGAGAGGGTAGGGACGGCGAGGACCCGGACGAGGGACTACGCCCGGAATGAGGCGGCGGTGGAGCTTGTTCTTGTCTCTTGTTCCACGCAGCCTGTGCTCTTGATTTGTATTCATACCACTCGGTCTGAGCCTCCAAATCCTGCAGCATAAGATCCAACTTCTCTTGAGCACCCCATCGACTCTTACTCATCCACATGTACCATCCTTCCTCCCAGTACCTAGTCGGCCGATTTGACGAGCCTGAGTCTTGTACTTGGTTGTTGACGGTACCATCAGTGTTTGAATGTGGGGGATGGTCTGCAATGGATACCCAAGGGAAGAATCGGAGTGATTTCTGACCTTCGGGCGGTAATGGGTACTTCATATCGACAACTTTAACACCATCGGTGTCGCTTGGATCGTAAGACATGTAATGTCTTTTCATTTCATGTTCGAAGACCTTGCGAAGGCAGATTGTGCGACACCACGGTTCGGCTCCGTTGATTCGACCGCCGACACTTTGTGAGCAGTACGTGAAGCAGCGTTCATCTACTCGTGGCGAACCTTTGCCTATGACCAAATCCAAATGAGCCAACGTGGAGATTATAATACTAAACATAAAAGTACGCACTGGGCGGTGGCCTCAGTATTCTGATCGAGGGTAGCTTGTTAGCAAGTAATGTCCCAACGCCAGATTCGGGGTTGGAGGGACCAGCTTCCGAAGAGGATCTGGATGCCATCGTATGAGAGGTGGCTAGGTCGTATGTTTAAAAAAGAGCGTGGTCGCAGTTAGTGGTATGTACTGAGACTGGTCCAGAAGAAAGTTGCAGGTCAAGGCAAGGTGTAAACAGTCACCAACTCGGCATGCGTATCAACTCGGAGATAAGATTACACATCTCCGCCCCAATGCCTACGGATTGATCTAGGCGCCTGGAATTCACTATCCAGGTTCAAAACATTCAACTTGTGCTTTAGTTATTTATTGTGTCTGGAGTATATCGATGTGGTTACTTGGTGGATTCTGAGGATAGAATATCCACCTTGGCTTGTCATCTCTTGCCATGCACCATGATCCACTAACAAAACTCAATTGTGTTTGGACTCAGTATATCTTAGAAGAATTTGACCTAACAACAGGCTCTTACTTACGACGAAGTCCGATCCCTTGCACCAGCAGTATCACCTCGACGTAACCACTGTCGCAATGTAACCAATATCCTTCCTTTCGCATTTACTGTAATCGCCCTCGTCACCTTCGTCACGTCAAGGTCTGCAAACCATCTTCCCCTTATACACGTGGAAAACGGTATCATCAACTCTCTCACCACCATAACCACTCATAGCCATCTTTTCAACCCTCTGATCATGCCGCTTATTTCTTAGAACGATTATGCAGGATCATGCTTTGATTTGAGGTGATTTCTTACACCTTTATCCTCACCACGCTCCGGTGCCGACTGTTGCCCAATTGATCGACTGTGGACATGATATCATGGCTTTCTGATCACCGCGCCACGGACCCAGGCACATCCTTCCTGCTCGGTATTCAACACGCTCCGCTATGGACACGACACTACCTCTGGCAGAGGTTATATCTACGACAGGCTTGTCTAAAGTAAAAGGGCACAACATCCCAGTGTACTTTAATCAACTTCGTACTTTGGGGTTCCATTTTTCTACGTAATTATCACCACTTCGCATCGAGGGCAACGCAGATACCAACAGGGCTGCTTCTGCAAAGTCGAAACCTGATATGGCGGCTATTTAGCTCATCCTGGGCTCACTATCCGCAGATTCCGTACTCTCGTACACATATCTTTGACGGAATGAGTGGACATACGGGAGACATATGGAGCCTCCCGTTGTACAAATACCACGATCAATCAATGTTGCTCCCAACCACGCCTCGTCGCGGTCCATTGGGGATCCTCTTTGGTAAGGAGGAGGCTTGAACAAAGATCTGTCGCTTCAATTCTGTCCCCCCCTTCAACCCTAGCCATGATGGACGGCGATTTTCCTTCCCACCCTCCTTTTAGTGCACCTAGAGGAAAGTCGTTTCCGGAGATTTTGAGGGAAGTACAAGCAGCTAACTACTTGGTCACGGCTATTGCAACGGTCAGTTACCAACTACCGACCCTGAACGGTTAGTATATGCTAATAGTGCCAACCTTTTATAGGCGTGGTACTACGATTTAATCATCACCATACCTGAGGATGTAAGCCTGTTCCATGGAAGACGCTTTACCATCCCCGATCTCACCTATACTGCGTCAAAGTACGTCATATTGTGTTTCCAGACTCTGATATAATCTGACTCATTAAACTTGTATGAATTTTAGGGTTTTAACACTTACCTGGACGACTTTGGCAGTTGCATTTATAGGTATTGTCAACACTCAAACATGAGTTTTCTTCTCCATCCGCTCATACGCATTTTAGCTATGCCCGCCTCCAACTTGGATTGTCATATCGTATTGCAGGCAACAGCCTGGCTCGTGGCGGTAGCGACTCCCCTCAATGCCTTTCTCTTCTTGATCCGAGTCGTCGGAATATTCAGAGGAAATCGAGCCATGGTCTATATCTTCTGTGGGTTGTGGTTGAGCACTTGGTCGTCCTTTGTCATCCCTGTTAGCTTCAACGTCAATGAGAACCCTCGCAACGCAATCTGTCTGGCAACCGAAACCAAGCCCTATGGTGCTGCAGGCTTTTGCGTCGTTCTCCTTTTCGACACGGCCGTTTTTGTCGCGATATCGTTAAAAGTGACATCTTTCGGCATGAATCACTCGTGGAGGGAGAGGTTCAGGATATTCTTCACGGGACAAGAGACGGGGTATATCTCAAGAACCTTACTGCGCTCCGGACAACTATACTATCTGTGAGTTCGCTATCTAAGTGCTGCAACAAACAACTGATCGATGGTTTTTCTATTATTGGTAGTTCCGTCATTGGGCTACATGTCGTAATCGTCATTGCATTGGTCGACAACACCACTCCCACAACCGTTCCGCGCAGTGCTCATTGTCGCTACAGTCGCTCTTCACAACTTGATGGCATGCAAAGTGTACCGACTGCTGAAGTTCGACTTGATAGATATCGTCTCTTCTCCTTTATTGGAAGCGAAGAATATGACCATAACGTCATGCCCGATTTCGCAGTGCGAGAGGACTCCAATGATGCCTCGGTCATTTATCTGCATACGGTTCCTCGTAACGGTGGCTCCGAAGACCTACATTCTCCTATGGAGTTCTACACAGATCGGCACAAGTGATATACTAGTAGGACTAGTTGAAGTGGACTCCTGGGCCACGACTAAACAAAACAGCTAGGTCAGTCTATCGTATCCCGCTCGCACCAAGGAGACCGATTCTGATTGTGTGCAGTTTCTAGGAATTCTCCCGAGCAATATCCTGCTTCGAAGCTCTACGTCATGGACCCATACAACCGTATGACATCAGTACATCCTCCACACATCGTGTGCAGATCATCGATCAATGGGGGTTTCCAGACTTTCTTCGTTTTCGTTCAAGCCTCCAGTCTAATGGTCGGTCGGTCTGGGCCACCCTTGCAGGGTGCGCGAGGACTACGTAGGGAGACTAGCCAAGATGATAGATTAAGGTTCACGATGGGTTAGTGCCATATGGATACAGACACCAATTTTCTGATCTTGTCTCGGGCGGTCAGGACCCAGACTGTCAGAGATGGTTACGTGGTACCTCGATCGCACACATGTACAACCAATACACAAATGTATTTGTATTACTCATCTCTTTGCTCAACGTGATCCATTGTACAAAGAAATCTGTGTTTGACTTGGAAGACAAGCAATAGTAGCTGTGGTACTAGTTAGTAGGTGGTGAGTGGAAGTGATATCCGATGCCTATGACAAGTTTGTTGAGTAAACATTACGACAGGTCCCTCCGTTTCCCTGACTTTCGCTTCCATTCGAACACCCTGAATACTCAGTTGCAATCGCAACCGGTCTGTAGTCGCTCTAGACCAATTGGAGCTTTTAGCGGCGCGCTTGCGGAGGCAAATCAATACTTCAATTTTCTCGGTTAGCATGGCTTCTTCTGACTATACTTATTATAAACTCAAACCACAACAAAGCCAAGCACAGAGTCTGAGTTTGATAATCTCCGCCATGAGAGAAGGCTACGATTGCGGTTGTTCAAGTTGAACCCTTACCACTGTGAAGTGCTCTACCACTCCGACAGACGTTACGAGCGTCCATGCTTCGGCAGCTCTTGCTGCATGACTTCGTCTTCCGATGTTGCTACTTTTCTTGGGTCAAGATCCGAAACTAGAGTTGAACTTGCTTTCCAGTCTCAACATGCGCAGTTCGCGATGGTAGCTGTTATATCGGTATGTAACAATTAGATTGTTATCATCGGGAATGATCAGAGCTGATACCAGCGACTGTTTTTCAGGCATGGGTTTGGGACGTTCTAATTTCAATGCCCGAGGAATTTCTTATAGTTAGCTTCACCATTCCTGACCTCACATACATGGTCGCTAGGTGAGTGAAAACACGACTCAGGTCTATAATGCGACTTATCAATACAACAACCCGTTAGGACCGTCACACTCCTTTTTCTGATCGTAGCTGTTATATTTTCAGGTATTGCCGTTCTAACCCGTAATTCAGGCCGCTTGTCTAACATGATCGACAGTAATTCCTGCCACTAATGTCAACTGTCACTCTCTCATGAGCATGGCTGGCTGGCTCTTGGCAGTAGCCACTCCTTGCAACGCTTTACTTTTCCTCATCCGAATCCTAGGAATTTTTCGGGGATGTTACCGTGTTACCATCCCATTCACCCTCCTATGGATGTCCACTTTCACGTGCATTCTAACTCCTCTCACCTTCAAGGGAGAAAACTTACTTCTGGTCAATCGAGGCTGCCTTATGACTGAGGGCGGGTCACTTGCTGCTGTCGGGTTCATGAGCGTGTTGCTTTTCGACAGCATGGTCTTCGCTGCCATTTCGTGGAAAGTGTTGGACATCAACCTAGCTAGGGGCTGGCGAGACCGAATTAGGCTATTCTTCGGCGGGGAAACAGACACTCTTGGTTATATTTCAAAAATCTTACTGCAAAGCGGCCAAATCTACTACCTGTACGTCAGTAAGAATGATGCTGAGACAACAATAGCTCACGGCTGGCTGAACATTATAGGGCTATAATCGGAGTTCATATCCTCATCATTGTCGTCTTACTTATAACTACTGTGCCGCCGGTCTATCGCGGTATCCTCGCTGTTCCTACGGTGGCACTGCACAACATGATGGCCTGCCGTGTTTTTAGGCTTCTAAAATTTGGCGTCATCCATAATCTCCCGTCCTTTACAGATAATACCCGAAGTCAAATCCCAGAGTTCATAGTCATGAACACGTTCTCTAGCTCCGATCAGGACATGGACCATACACGGCCCGCTCCAATACCTTTGCATGATGTACCATAATTTTCTCTCGGCATGCACTGTCATGGAATCCGTGCATAATACTAATACAGACTAATATTTGCAAGACTTAAACGTGAGTAGGGTGCCTACATTTCTGAAACATCGGATCGACTTTGGTCGCCGATATGACCTGCCACCCGTTGTGTATTGGTTTGCCGTTAAACAATTCGTTGCCATACAGTACTGAAACTTTCTATCAGGAGTCCTTCGCAACAGGAGGAAGCCCCAATGTGACTATGCATCACCATCAATGAATTTAAACATTCGGTTTCTTCGTCAGTATGGCGGATCTGACGACGTCAGTCCAGTATTAGGCCGATCCTTGGTGACACGGAGGTTACACTAAATTGTGCGATTAATTTTGTTATGTGCGGCACCGGTCTTGCACGCATACCAGCATCTACTATTGCCGAGGAAGGTCTTCAATTGGACGCTCAAAATTGCGTGTGACGAAGTTTTAAATGGATCTCTAACATGATTAGCTTTATGGGGAACGAACTCTCCGCTCCTGTCACCAAAGCTATATCTGCTATGCGCTGTTCCTCAAGATGAACTTTGAGATGCGTGATTCCTATATAACGCCGGTACCTCGACAACTTGCCGTCCCACTCCCTTTGGTACCAGTCAATGTCTTCACCTTTCGAGCCAGGCTCCAAATCGGTAGAGCTTGAGCTGACTTTGCAGGCGCAGCGTGCGGAATATGCTACAGTTGCCCTTGCTGTGGTTCGCGTCCCCTACCTTCCATAACTAAGTTCAAAGCTAACGATGATTTCTAATATGATTTTAGCTATGGTTGTGGGATCTTCTGATTTCCGCTCCAGAAGAACTTTTCATGATAAGCGGTGTTTTCCTTGCCATCCCGAACTTTGGCGTACGCTCTAGCCAGGTAGGTTAAGACAATATGTCCTAGTTTTGTCCTAACTAATACATAAATCTAGGATAGTGACGTTTAGCTTTCTGGCTGTAACCGTGGTATTCACAGGTACCAATTCGGTCTTCTCATCTATTTTTCCCTCCCTAACGTAGCCTACAGTTGCCCCAGCAAATAGGGTGGACTGTCATTCTCTATTGCAGGCAGCTGCCTGGCTCCTAGCATTTTCGACACCTTGTAACGCCCTCTTGTTCCTCATCAGGATCCGGGGCATCTTCCTTCATTCACCCAAGATCACATGGATATTTGCATTATTATGGTCGACAACCTTTGCTTCAATCCTCACTCCCTTGAATTTCATCGGAGGCCAATTTGTACTCGCCAATCGAATCTGCCTCGTCGAAGAAACAAGAGTATGGGCCGCAATAGGCTTCATCACCGTTCTCATATTTGACACCGCGGTCTTTGTGACTATTTCTATCAAGGTGTTGTCAACGAACATGGCGGAAACTTGGGGAGAACGCGCCAGAATATTCTTTGGCAGGAAACATCTCGGTCGTCTCTCAAAAGTGCTTCTGCACTCTGGCCAACAGTTTTACCTGTGAGTCGATACAGCCCTCATCTAGACCATCTAACTTACGCCATGATTGTCTGATTCAAGTGTTACAATAGGGGTTCACTTGTTAATCATCGCGACTCTGCTAATACCGGGCATCCCATCACCATATCGTGGAACATTGGCTGTAGTCACAGGGACGTTTCACAACATAATGGCTTGCAGGGTATTCAAGCTTCTGAAGTTCGGTCTGATGGATGATGTGCCATATTGTGTTGTTCAAACTCAGAGTCAACTAAGCCTACCCCAGTTCATGAGTTTAGACTCTAGCTTCACACGGACAAACTTGGACCGCGCATAGTGTAAAATAGTACTAGTATATTCGTATAATTATTTGGAATCGCGTCTTGTGTATGTACCGTACAAGGCATAATCCCGGGTCAGAGACCTACTTGAGGCTGACCGGTATTGGCCGTGCAGTGGTGGCACAACAGACTCGTAAACGTAGACTTGCTTTTACGTGGACCTAGGAATAGGACATAAATCGGAGCTACTTATTCTACACGACCATCTAAGTAAGGGATCATATTCGTAACCAACCCTCAAAAACATCCATAATGCAGTCCGGGAAAACCGAATGATATAAGGAATTGTGTAGATCAAAGCCTTGAGATCCATGCCTTCATAGAACAATCGATGAAGCCAAGAAATCACCCGGAGGGGCACTGACTGAACCTGGACGATTTTAGTTTACGCTTCCAGAGTAACGAAGAGCAGGGGGAAGCACCGCGAAGAAATCTTGGACGTCCATGCGAATGGTCTTCTGGAAAAAGAAGAGTTTCAGCTCAATTCTTCGTAGTGTATTCCAAAGAACTCACAGGTGTCAAGGACCATCTCACCACTATTTCTTGTACCCGCTGCGTGACACATTGCTGGCAATCTGTACAAGGCAGGTCGGTTTTCGCTGCATCTAATGTCTTGTAAAGAAGTACGACAGAAACGTCTAGATCGATAGTGCAATTGTGAAATTTGTCCTAGGAGGTTGGAGTATAATAAAAAGACGAACCTGGCTTCCCATCAAGGACGAAGTTAACACTAGCCGACGACCAGGCCGACTTCAGCCGTCCATACTCTCCCGCTCCACATGTAGTTGTAGGTGCGTGTGCCGTCGGAGGATTTGCTACAAGTCGTCTCAACACAAACAAACGTTCTGTTTGCAGGGTGAAAATCATGCGCAAATATATAGAACCCATTCTCTGGACATCTTCATCGGTAAGAATAGTCAACAGAAAGGACAAGAGCTGCTTGGATGCCTCGCACGCCAGTTCAAATAAGTCATTTTCGGCTGCGACAAGGTATACTTCGAGTGGCATAGCTGGCAATTTGTTGATGAGACCATCGAAGAGTGGAGTTCCTGGATTTAGGAATGACTTCAAGGGTATTTCGTATTTCTTCAATGCTTTAACGACCTGTAGAAGGATGTCGAGGGTTGGGGTATATTGAATGAAGGGTATGTTGTAGATGACATGAACAACCACGTTGAGCGTATTCGCGTCTTCGGGAAGACGAAGCATGTCTAAGTCCGGGGCAAGTAGAGGACCAAAAGATTTGGACGCTTTCAACAAACGAGATCGATGGACAAGGAAATGAACTGCATCATTTGAGACCAGTGTCACGTCTGAGGGTCCGTCGCCGTACTCTGAAGAGGAGTTGAATGCGGTAGATACGGAAATTCCTGAGTTGCTGGGTGATTCAGAGACTGGGATGGTAACCTGATAAGTGAACCATATGAAACGAAACCCTCAAATGATAAGAGATGTTTGCTCACAACTACGTCATTCTTGGATTTGCCAGGTGGGCCCTGTTCCTCGAGCTTTATTAAGTCATGGAAGAGTTGTTCATAGTCAACAGTCGATTGTTTAGATTCGCCAAAGGAGTCCATAGATGAATAGGGTGGAAGCAAAGCAGAGTAGAGTGACCGAGAACTTGACGCAGCCTTGTGCTACTTAAAGGCCGAGGCGGCTGTACCACTACAAACAGTGGTAAACTTACGTTGTCCTATAGCTCGACGCAAGGCCATGTTGGGTGACAAGGGTAATGAACAATTGGACGAGGAATGCTATAATAAACAAGTGCGGTCATCTAGTGACGAGCCTGCGGTTTCTTACGCAGCACATTCATTGCAAACACTTCTCGAAGAGTACAGAAGCTAAGACAGCTTGATATTGACCTTCGACAACATAGTGGGCACGACGGCAGGACCTCAAGAAAGGCAGTTGTGGTAAGATATATGGGCGTCTTACTGTAGAATTCTTCTAGTAGATTTGTTCATCGCGTCACAGATGACGTCCGGTAAAAACCTCGACCAGATTGAAGTGTTCAGTTGTATTTCAGATCGGCCCCAACGATACAACACAGGTAGCATTTAGTTTTGACCCTCTTGGGTGAGCTGCGACTGACAATACAGTTCGTTCTCCATTTTATCTATGAGTAGTATCATTAGAGACGACAAACATATGACTTTATGTAATCATGGGTATTGAATGATAGGAAGAATAGCAGTAAAAATGACATTGCTTACGAGTCTCGCCTGTTGGGGCCACGCCTTCTGAGGTCATAAACCTTGATAGTCAATATAATGATTGTAGTATTTTGTTTGACGGGTATTCTGCGGCCTCCTGCCGTCACCTAGAATCTGGGCAAGAACATATGTATGACGTTGTACCCTACAACGTGGCACCTATATTAATATATTAAACTCTTACATTGTGTAAGACTGCAATACAACCTCATACCTCGATGTCTCTTCTATTACCTCCGGTCGTTGAAAGTCTCCCGCTATCAGATCCCCAAACACGGTCTCATTCCAAACACATCCATCCAGCAGAAGCCTTTACTCATTTACCACCAGGCATTCGACCCAATCCAGTTGACTGCATCTAAAATTGAATCACACATCTAGTCGATCGGGGTGTGTGAACCACAATGGCGTTATTCGATGTACAGAACCACCCATTTCCATTCGACAACACATGAACTGCTAGTCGTATGCAAAGGGCGAGCGACACTCTGCTTTGGGGGTGAAGAGAACCCAGGAAGGATTGAGACGGAGGTTGCAAAGGGTGATGCCATTTTGGTACCTGCTGGTGTAGGGCATCGGATGACGAAGGAAGGCGATGAAGGGTTTGAGATGGTAGGATCGTATCCTGTTGGAGCAAACAAGTGGGACATGTGCTATGGGAAGGAAGAGGAAGGTGCAGATCAGAGAATCGAGAAGTTGGAGTGGTTCGAAGTGGATCCGCTGTACGGTGAAAGAGGACCTGCTGTGCAAGGATTGTAGAAGCAAATTTTATACTGTATTTTCAACTCAACCACCACTAGACTCCCGTTTGCCGTAATTGTGTCCAAAAAGTATATTGCACAAGATTGGATTTCTATACAAAAAGATACACACCAAAAAGAATGTTGGGAACCACCGACCCGTCACCTCATTCAATTGTTTTGAAGAGACGACAACGGGTACTAAGACGTCCACATTCGTCTTGACGCAGCCTGACACTCGAACGACCGCTTGGAAATATGCAAAGCAAAAGCAGTCATGAGCAACATTGGGGAAAATTTTGGCTGCGTCGCCGCACGAAGGAACGAAAAATGGATAGAGAAAACTTATATAGCTTAGCGTTTAGGGCAGGTCCCACGATCAGTCATGGTTCAGGGCAGGCTAAGCAGCAGCACCTTTCCTATATCACAGCCCTCATTAGAATGCTCAAAGCGGAGAGTATGAAGTATAACGATATCGTGGCAAGAACATGATAGATATAAATGAGCTATAATAAATAGTGGAACAATAATATATGATAGTGCTTAATCACAACTTCTGTCCCCCCAGGGTCACGAAGTAACATCTTTATTTCCCAAAGCTAGCACTAAACCTTTGGCACCTACTGCAGCCGCATCAGCCACAAATTCGACATGTTTGAAGACATGTCCCTTCTCCTTTAACTGGTCAAGGACCAATTGCCTATATTTTTCAATCCCCACCAGAGAACCGCCAAAACAAATGACGGAGTCATCGGCACTCACTCCGCGAGGTGTATTAGGTCGAAGGAGGATGCTTAACTGGTCGACTACCGTCCCCGCTGTCGTTCGTAAAACATTCAGGGCGAGGGGATCACCGTCTTCGAAAGCTGAGGAGAATACGAGAGGCGCGAGTTGGGAGAGCCGTTTCTCGCGGGCTAAGAGCAAGTAAGCTGGGGTCTCCTTGTCGGCAATGGGATGAGATGGTGTAGGGTCGGGGAAGTGAATGACCGTGAGGAGATCATAGACGTGGGTGACACCAAAGAACTCCAAGACCCGATCTCGAAGTGTTGGCCTCCCATTGTTAAGCGGCGGTGGTGCTCCTTCAATTGAGGCAACATCAACCTCTGTAAGCATTTGGCGAATTGCTTCACGTCCAACATGGAAACCTCCTCCCTCATCACCCAGGATCCATCCCCAGCCACCGACTGTTCCTAACTCCTTCAAGCCGCCTGCTTCACCCTCGGAGAAGCTGACCATCTTGCTGCCAGTACCAGCAATACACGTTACTGCGTAGTGCACATCGTCGTGCATGCGAAGGGGTGCCGCAAGGAGATGTGTATCATTGCACACGATCAATCGTGGGCCAACAGGGATACCCAATGCTTCGGACACAGCGGGTGTCAGCGTGTCAATGGCGGACTGACTGTCGACGCCTGAAATTCCAAGCCATGCGGCTGCAAATAGAGGTGAGGATGGTGGCAGCGGCACTAGGTCAATAGACGGAGGAGTGAGGCATGTTCTGAGAGCATCGCTGGCGGTGAGCTTCACCACATCGATGAAGCTCTCCAGTCCGAGATACGCATAGTTGGAAGGTCCGCCCAGGGCGCGTCCTAGGATCTCCCCTTGGGCATTGCAGATGACTGCTGAAGTTTTCGAACCACCGCAGTCAACACAAAGGTAGAGAGACATCCTGGATAGCGAGATGATAGTGTAGATAAGGTCAACGTTGGAATTGTATCGCCTTCGCGAATACAGGCGCACCTATTACAGATAGGTTATCCGCGAAGGATGTGTGTCAGTGTATGGTACAACTAGTAGTCGCATGATGGGTTCGTTTCATCAGATAACTAGTCTCCGAGCCCCCTTTAGGTCTGGACCGAAGTGACAGTTGCTTGTATATGATAAGTATGGAGATAAACAGCTGGAGTGAATGCAACTTGTCCAAGTCTACACACGGGAAAGTGAGCCGGCGTCATGGTAGAGAAATAGTCGTGAAAAACATCATTGAGCATTGTGTACGACATACAACAAACAGTTGTGACAATTCTGACAACGTAGGTACATAAACTACACAAGCGGTGGTCTGTGGAACAAATTTCGACTCTGCATTTCGAGCTGAATATGCGGGGAGCAAGGGGAAATTTTCAAGATTCCTTCTCAGGCTTTTGGCACCTCGGTGCTTACTTTCTGAGCTCGGCGAATCCAGGTGACCTCACGATGCCCTTGATGGGCTCTTTGCTCGTGCTGACCGTGGCAGTTGTAACAAGTTCCAGATCTGCAACTCTAGCTCCGGTCCCATCTGATCCCGTCCAACATGAGCAAAAAGGTACATTGAATGGAAGTGGTCTTGGACAACTTACCGAGCGACCAGATGGTAAGGAGGAGTTCATTCTTGCCATTGTGGTTCAAGATGCCCTCAGGAAGCTAGGGAAAGAGCCGTAAGCTCATTGAAGCAGATGCGTCATAAGGTTCGGTAACGTACTGGGAAGAGGGTCTGCGGTCCGTCTCGAGAGTTGAATCTTCCATATTGCCATCCGTTGATATACAGCATGCTACGGTAACTGCTGGTGGGCGTCCTCTCAAATTTGAGGGCGATAGGAATGTCGTTGTCGGCGGGAATGTTCAAATCGAAAGTAGTACGATATGCTTTGATGCCAGCACTAGTAAGGCCGGTGTATGGCGTGCAAGTAGAGTTAAGGGTAGACTTGTGCCAACCAATGAAAGGAGCACCAGGAAGGTGGTCACCTAGAATATGATAGATAATAAGAAATAAATTCGGCAGCCGATCCCTCCGGTTCACTTATACCTTGGCGTTCGACGAACAAACCACCTTCATTGAGTGGACCACGGACCTTGTCTGGGAAGTCTTCACCACCAAGGTTACCTTGAACCTTCCAGTGGTCGAAGTCAACTTCGCCAAGCAATTGGTAACCTCGGACACCTCGAGGATTCTGATTTGAATGGTGAGCGATAGAGCAAAGGCAAGAAGGAAAATGAGCGACAAACCTTGAAAGTGTCTTGACTGTCGAAATCTTCGTCGATGCCTAAGTAGTATTTAAATATCCCTAGACATTATTTATAAAGAAACATGATCTCGTACCGGTAGGATCGAGTACTACGGTGACAACGTTATCACCGTCGTTAAGATCGTCTGGATTGAATGTCCACGTATCGTTGGTCAGATCTCCACCTGGAGTGAACCCATTATGGCCTTGATTAGAACCGAGGAATCTCGAGTTAATCCATGCACTGTAGCCGAAGTTGGAGCCTCTGGATAAGTCCTCAGTTAAACAATCCAGAAATAAAAGTCAATTTATACCTACCCTTGAACGATAAGTTGTACTCCGGTGGCACTCTTGCCAGTAAAGTGACCACGACTGATAGTGTTGCCTTGATGGAAACCGTATTCGTCAGTGTACAACACGAACTAATGAAAAATTACGTTTAGCACTAGTTGACACAGAACGACGAAGTCTTTACCTTTCCACCGAGTGGTTGAAATGGACGCGGAGTGCTGGTCTTGTTCATGCTCACCCACTGGCTATCATCGAATCCAGGTTGAAGCTCGGGAAGCGAGTCTATGCAGAACCAACTGGCTTCCTTCAATTTAGGCAAGGTTGGAGTCTGGACACTGAACGGAAGTGTTCCTCTAAGGGTTCCAATGTCCGTTCTCTTTACCTTGACAGGGGCATCGTTCCATGTTATATGGTTGACGGAGGAAGGCGCAATGACATCGAGAGTGGTAGTAGCGTTTAAATCCCCGCGCAAGGCAAGTTGAGACTTTTCGAGAGTAGCAGCACGAACGAGGTATGGGCCAATAACAAGGACAGATGGGACATCAGGAGCACGATCGTATAGGGTATGACCACTCCCTGGAATACGGATATTCCAGAAGGACAGTGCAGAATGTTTGTCGGCAACGACCACGATGGTCTTTCCGATAGTGACAGTGGAGATACCAGAGGGACTACCAGTAATAACAGCCGTGTCATTGACACCGGCCATCGCAGAGATGGTAGTGGAGCCGGAGACACTTGGGACGGAAGATCCAACACCGGAGATAACCACTTCAATTCCGTGACCTCTTTCAGCATAGAGGACCAAATAGTCAATGTTGTCAATGGTTGTCCAAGTGAAGATCTCGGCGGTGGAATACTTCAGTTTATGCGACCCGTATGGATATTCGGAGACGATAATTTGACTTTCACGGCCATCCAACGTAGCGCTACTACCAAATTGGGGAACCGTAATTTGACCTTCGGTCGTGTTCACTCGAAGTGTGAACTGGGTAGGGGTGAGGTTGCTTCGGATATGAATTTTAGCAAGAGGTATACAAAAAGGAGAGATATGGTAAGGTACTCACTTTACACTGGTCTGCCTAACGATGTAGAAATGGGCGCCATTGGGTGAAGCCAAGGCAGTGGTGTAGACTTTGTCGTTGTCTGAGAATGGAGTTCCGTCACCAATAGTACCATTTCCTATACGAGTAGCAATAAGGAACTCCGTTGAGGCGTGAAGGAATCCAGCCTGCAGTTTGACTTCGAAATATTTAGACGAGAGACTGCGATCTTCACGGATAGAGGCACCATAGTCGTATCTGGTTTCTAGTCAGCCAAGCACGAAATGGCTCCAAAAATGGACATACGACGTGTAAATAGAGGGCTCGCCAAGATTACCCCAATTAGTGCCACCATAGGCCATGTAGAAGTTTTGATAGGTGACCTGGGAAGCATAGTTGTTCTGAATGAGGTTGGGTTAGTTTGTTAGGTACTCTCTTGGGATTCCTGATACCAATACCTTGTAATGGACCTGTTGTTGACTGATTAGCCTTTCGAGTGGACTAAACGTCAAGATCTAATACTTACATTTGCAAATTGTTCGTTAGTCATTATGAAGCAAGCATCATATCCAGGCTAAAATCTATACTCAGAGGTTATACACACTAGATGAGATGTGAACATACACCACCCCACACATCGGAAACACCTCCTTGGAATTCGCTAGCAGCCCAAAGTTCATCAGGATTGAATCGCTGTAGATGGAGTTAGAGATAGGGAGGATGATGGATGTGTATACAAATCATTTACCTGATGATCAGAGGTTTGATCAGTAGTGTTGACCTCAGGCCAGGCCGTTGGATTCGAACAATCGAATCCTTGTGGATAAGAGTCGAACGTGTACAAATCAACAGCACCAGGCCCAGTGGCATATGCTCCGGTGTGGAATGGGTCATTGGAAGTTCTTGAACACAACAATTAATCGAGGTGAATAAATCTCAGGCAATGGATTACCCACAGAGGTACTTTGTTAACACCATTAAGACGCAAGGTATCTTCGAGCTCTTGCATATATTCAGTTCGGCCCGGGTCGCCAGGAGTGGACGTGGGGAGTTCGTTCTCTGATTGTACTACAATAATCGGTCCGTCAGGGTACTGTCCGGCGAGAAAATGAGTTATGTACACTACATTTTGTGAGAAAGGGGGGAAGAACGAACCTGATGTGGCTCAATAAACTTGGCTACTGCTTTAATGTAAGGTGTCCACGCAGTGGTATAACCAGTCTGATTCGTACGCGCCTTGGCAGGGATATTTGTGAGCCACCCGGGGAAACCCCCACCATCTAGCGAAGATATTGAGTTTTCGTGAACAACAAACATAAGTTATGACCTACTCACAAGTTTCTGCCTGATAACGTGATGTTTTTAATACGCAACTGACGGAAATCTTGTGGGCAAGCTTACATTGATGTAAGGCTACAGAAAAATGAGAGACGTGTAGTGAATGAATATGCGTGCAACTTACGCCAGGTCGCGCTATAACAAACAGGCCGACTTCACTCGCAACATCATATAAGTCGGTTTGTGATCTATGATATTCAAAGTCCAATTGGCCCTGCTTCCCCTCAGAAATAGCCCAGTGATGGTAGACAGAAACCGCGTTGAAGCCTGCGGCCTGTTGATGTATGGAACTGATTGGGTCAACGGCAAGAAGGGAGGGTAGTAAAATCTACCTTCAGCTTCTCAAACACATCACGCCACATGGGTTTACCACTCGGGATACGCCACCCGTGCACTTCGCCACTGAAAACAAAAGCCCTCTTGTCATTGAAGAAGAACGAATGCGAATCCATCGTCACCGCGGCAGTTGAGTTGCCATGGTAGAATCCTGCAGACCCTGGCGGCACAGTGTACGAAAGTGCAAGGTTGGAGTAAATCGATAATGAGACGAATAGCTTGAACAAGGCCTTCATGCTGATGCGTGGTTTTGAGTTGAGCTGCCTAGAGCTCCTTATATCCACAAGAGACTGTCGTAAATTCTCAAAGGCATATGGTACGAAGTTCACATTGACGTAGATTCGACTAAAGAGTCATGACAGAAAGGCCCGAGCACGGGCACGTCAAAGCCTATTTGATTCTGTAGGGATCTACCGACGCGCAGCGAGACCTACAAAGGAAACAAACTCCAACGAACTTGCGAAGTTGTCCATACATGTAAGGCCATACGCCCAGAAGGTTGCTGCCGCATGTGATGTCAGGTCTACTATAGGATCCATAAAGACACCAGATTTGTAAGAGGTTATGACAAAACGGTCCGAGGCACAGTCGCACCTAAGATCTTATACAATTGTTAGCGACATACAGATGAACTTGAACGCGATCAAGTGGAAATGCAAAGTCGTTCCTACGGCATTTAGGGCCACAGCTCCGCCAGTTTTCAAATGAACAGATACAACGGCAAGTGCGGTGATTTCCAGAAGCCCAGGTCCTGTCCAAACCACGGCGAGATCTCAATCTCAAGCTATGGAGCAGGCGAGCTGCATTATGGCTAACTAGTTATTCCAACCAAAACTAACAGGATAGGCTGTAAGCGCATGAGTATCACATTATAGTTGATGTCGATCGTACAAGACGTACAACTAGCAGACCACTCTGGCGGGTAAATCCTCGAATGCAACGCACCTACCGCCTCGATTTTAGTCGCCAATATACACATGAGCTTAGTAGCCTGGGCAATAAGTGCTTCACTGAAAATAATGAGCCTGTGGCAGGTCACGAAGGTTGCAAGCACTGGTAACCCATATTCACACACCGCTTAGAAAACGCTTGGTTAATATTCGCGGCTCTATGGGTTCCGAGGTCCGTACCTCTTCCGGCATCCAGCGTTGAAGGCTGAACTCTCCATTCATCCATTCCATTGCTTATATGAAGCGGAGTTGTACGTATAACACAATCACAACGCCAGAACTGTCACTGGGGAGTCGGGGACCACCGTGACCGATTTCTTGCAACACGGTCCGTCGGGAAAAGTGGAGAATCGTTCTAAAGGGTCACGATGGTGTATTGACCTACCTAGACTATGAAGGTTTGTGTCACCGGACTAGAAAAGAGACAGGTAGAATTGCAACATGGTTGTTGGTTCTGAATAGGGTTTCGTCAGGTGAAATTAGAACGATTAACAACTTATTGTTCCCACGCTTCCAGCTTGTTGTTTCAAACCATTCGGGACTCTAACCCATTTATAGTCAAGTCAACAATTTCCTAGGCCTGTTCACTCACAAAAATCTTCAGACCGAGTCTAACTTCATATCACAATACCAAGGAACATGAAAAACACCATAGAAGTAATCGTGATCATAGTATGTCCAATGAC
Organism: Cerrena zonata; assembly: GCA_038087015.1. Taxonomy (NCBI): domain Eukaryota; kingdom Fungi; phylum Basidiomycota; class Agaricomycetes; order Polyporales; family Cerrenaceae; genus Cerrena; species Cerrena zonata. Next base: position 1,138,397 of record JASBNA010000005.1, read on the forward strand.
AGTAGCTGTCATCACTATCATAACTTGAAGTATAACAGGTGGTGGGCTTACGATTTTACAGGTTTGTATCATCCTGACGGCGGCGGTACATCTTCATGCTTTGTAGAAGGATGATACTCCCGCCTTCGTTCCTTCCAGATAGCCGAACGTCAGGCGTGTACTACCCAAACAATGCGATCTCCTTCACGAGGGTCACGCGGGTGGCCCGTGTCCATTTCCTGAACCTTCCTGACCTCATAGACCGAGTTTGTCTGAGCCACTGCATCAGACTGCACTCCATGGTTATGTTGACGCATACATTCCGGTGGCTGTGGGTGTCCCGTGTTGGTCTGAAGATAAGTTTAAGCACCTTGAGAAGTTTATAGAGTCGAAGACTCGGAAGAAGTGTCCTGTCTTTGTTGACCCTGTCCACTTCCCTGTCACCTCCTGTTCAACTTGTCTCCTGCCATCAAGATCACTATGGCGGCCAATTTCAAAGAAGACGATAGCAGAGAGAACGATAAACTTGGTGTCGATGTCGAACACATTGAACACGACTCGAAAATCGATGACCCCGATGGCGAACTTCTTACACCAGACCGCCGCGCAGAGGCAGAGAAACGCCTCATCAGGCTTTTGGATATGCGCCTGTTACCCACTATCGTCTTGATCTTCATCATGAACTACATTGACGTGAGCGTTGTTTCCTATCAAATTGGAGTATAGACCACCTAAACAGCGACAAGCGAACTGCCGTTACTGCTGCACGATTGAAAGGCATCCAAAGTGACTTAGGACTCGATGGTGAGGGATACTGGATGGCAATACGTTTCTTTTCTGACCCAAATACAGATATCCAATATTCGACTGTCCTCGCGATCCTTTATGCCTCATACGTACCGGCTCAAATTCCTTCCAACATGATTCTGAATCGGATATCTCGGTATGTAATGACACTATACATCTCATCGATCACCATTAGCTTCATGAATTTAGGCCCTCGTACTATATCCCTATTTGCGTCGTACTTTGGGGCTTGACGAGTGCCCTCACAGGAGTAGGTTGATTACTCATTTTTGCACGTCCATTCTCACCCAAGCTATCACTCCCAGGTAGCCCATAATTATGCCGGCATCCTTACGGCTCGCGTGTTTGTCGGCTTACCGGAGGTGCGTCTCGATACACTTCTGAAGACGAGAGAACTAGAACTTATAACCATGTTTAGGCTGCATTTTATCCTGGTGCCATTTACCTGCTCTCTCGCTGGTATACCCGAAAAGTAAGCAAAGTTCAATATGACCAATTACTGATAGAAAGTTCACGGCCTAAATGTTGTTCAGGAACTGGCTTTCCGGTCTGCCTATTCTGTATGGTGGTTTACTCATATCGAACGCATTCGGAAGTGTAAGTCACATTCAAGCCGAGCCGTCTATGAATAGCCAATTCACGCGGGAAATAGCTTATGGCGGCCGGGATCCTCTCGGGAATGGAGGGCTGCGAGAGGAATCCGTGCATGGAGGTGGTATGTAACATCCAGATCGCTATCCATAGTAGATTGTTCTCACTGGCAGTAATTGAAAAAATAGGCTTGTTCTATATTGAGGTATTTCTCGAGTCGTCGTTCCTGGCTTCCTTCATCTCATGCGAAAACAGGGTTCAATCACGATTTGCATTGGTTTCCTGGCCATGTAAGTCATATTCACGCTTTTATGACGATTGGCCGCTGAAACAGCATCTTTCAAAGATATCTCTTGCCAGACTACGTAGGCACCACTTATTTCATCTCTCGCTAATGTCGTCTGATAAGTCATACAGCCGCATAATACTCGTTGGTTAACTCCCGCGCAAAGGCGTCTAGCTCAAGTCCGTCTTGCTGAAGATGCAGGAGAAGCAGATGAGGATGCCGCCCAGGATTCGTGAGTACATGATGCTTTGAACCTTTGCTAGAGGTAACCAAACTATCTCCGCGATTAACAGGGCATTCACTGGTTTGGTTCAAGCCATCAAGGATCCGAAGGTTCCTATCTTCGCAGTCATGGCTTGCTCACAGCTATTGGGTCTCAGTTTCGTCAACTTCTTCCCTACGTACGTTCTCGTTTCATTATCTCCGTCTTTTACTGTATATCTGACATGTCAAATGTCATATACAGCTTGACCGCTACGCTGGGCTTCAATACCACAATCAGTCTGCTCCTCGCTGCCCCCCCATGGATCTTTGCCACTATCGTATGTTTGGCAAATGCCTGGAACGCAGGTCAGTATCCCCTCCTTACTTTAACGTACTTCTAATCAAGTACCTTCTATAACAGATCGCACCGGTGAACGTTTCTTACATCTCAACGTTTGGTGGTGGGGTGTAATCCTCGCGTACATCATCGGCACCACGACTATGTCTGTCGGTGGCCGATACGTAGCTATGTTCCTGATGGCCTCAGGATACGCTGGTAAGCCCTATCTTTCGAATTCGAGGCTCTGAATATATATATGATATATTTGGTTTCTTCTCTCTATCTAGGCTTTGCTCTCACCTTGGTATGGGTGTCCAATGCGATTCCTCGTCCTCCTGCCAAGCGATCAGCCGCAATCGGTATCGTGAATGGCTTCGGAAATCTTGGAAACTTGTAAGTCGCTGACCTTTCTCTCGACATTTACGTTATCTCATTGTATGCGTGATCATTATTGTAGAATTGGATCCTATGCATGGAAGGCACAATGGGGCCCTGACTACCACCAATCCATGTTCATCGGTATAGGCTCCTTGGCTTTCGCATCTTTCCTTGCATTCGGTACGTATCGTCATTGCTTTAATCTCGTCTTGCGCCATGGAATCTGATACAATCATCCTTATTGTCAGTCATCCGTTGTATGCTTGTAAAACAGAATAAGCAATTTGAACAGGACGAGCTCGCAAATATGACCGGCGCAAGAAGGGAGCGTATCGAGGAAGCTGCTCGACTTGAGGGTCTCACATTCGAAGAAGCTTTGGAGAGGAAGAAGGGATTCCGGTACCTTATCTGATTAACAGTTTCCCGCAATTCGTTTGCTTGTATTATAACGGTGTATTATAGCTGAAGGAGTTGAGGATTGAACGTTTGAACACTTGTATCTCAATATCATGTCTGTAGTCGCATAACAACATACTTGAATGTGTTGGGTGCAATTCGAATTGATTCTAGCAAAGGAAAATAGGTACATAAAAGAAACGTTCTGCGAGAAAGGTAGAAGGGTATACTAAGGCTACAATCCTATAGACACAACTTGGAGTTATAAGTTACGAAGATTGCAATAAGAATGATTGATAGCATAGAGCATAAAGAGCCATAAGTTTGGGATTGAATACGTTACTTGTCGTCACTTGATACGGCAAGATCGACTTCTTCCTCGAAAACGCGCATCTCGAAAGCTTTACGGAACGAAGCAAAGAGTTTCCCGGGAACAGCGAAAATAACCCGTTTGAAAACGTCTTTGAAGCGAGCAGGAGAATTCGAAGAACCATCACGATCGCCACATACCAGTAACTCCGCCCAGATGCTTGCGATAACATCTACATTGTTCTGACTTGACCCACATCCAAAGGCACCCAAGACCAGAACCTCGTCTCCTTTCTCCTCGAAGACTCGTAGCGCGCGCGCCATACGTTCCTTCATGGCACTACGGATACCATCTTCGAAAAATTGTCGTTCAGCGGGTAGAATGATATGCTTGGCACGGACGGCGGCGGCGTTGACGGGGACGGCTGAAACGACGTCGACCTGATAGGGTGCAATGAACGCACCACCAGCGGGATCTCCTAGATTAACGTCTGTATCGTTACCGTCTGCTCGGAAAACAACAACACCAGGGGAATAAACCATAGAATGGTCATGAAGACCGCTACCGTCCTCCGTCCAGTATTTCCTATGTTCTCTGTAGAACTCTTGGCCAGCGGGAGTATTGAGACTTGCAACAAGAGACGAATGTCGTGCTAGCGTCTCTTCTTGCTCGTCACCCCCGTGGAGGCATCCACCTCCTGGTTTCTTGCGAGATGCATGCGAAAGGATGCCGATCTTGGGGGAATCGGAATCGGATAGTTGTGCTTGTTGCCGGGCGGCGGTTAGAGTAGATTGGTGAACGAAATCGAGAGTAGTTTGTGAGGGTGGATGTGACACTCGTTTCCGAGCGGTAGCCCATTGAGCGAGTGCGTCGGAATAATGGTTGTGGAAAATGGTGCCTTGACGGCTAAGTTGGACCTGTGCAGAAATATCGTGCGTTTTCTGCGCTTTACGAACCTGCAAACCCTGCATACGATTAATCAAAGAGTCAACCGAAGCAGACCCTTCAACATATGATTGAGCAACAGCAGAAGAAGCAGCCGGGAAGATGCGCTCTTCAACGTACTTGCCATCTCCGAGCACAATCCGCTGTGTTTCCTCTGCTATCGCAGCCCATCTCTCCCTCATCGCCTTTACTTGTCGGATACGTGCGGCACTACTTCTGGAAGGTGACTTGTCTCTCGGACACGACTCGGACAGGCGGTCATGTAGGTTGTATGCGCGTTGTGCATGTTGTTTGATCTGAAATTTCTTTGCATGCAGACGTTTGGAGTCTGTTCGTGGATTCTGCTTGATTTGTTTGGTGCTAGATAGTGGAACACCCAGGCGTCGTACAGGACGAGCTCTGCGTTGTTTGGGGAGTTGCATTGGGGTGTCGGAATTTGGGTGTCGAAGGTGGTGGTGGTTTGGAATGAAGAATAGAATAGGCGCCCATAAGCGATGAGCTCCAAGACCGGGCCTTGCCGCGGAGATTGAAATCACTCCCAATGACGTGACTCGGAGAGGGCAAGTTGTTATGTTTGAATTTCCGTTTCTGAAACACCATTTCGCCCGTCCCTCTGAACTCGAGAGTCAGTCAAAATATTTCATATGTACGAGTAAAACTCCAGTGCCCCCAGTATTCTATCTTCACATGGAGGCTGTCGATTAACGATCAGAAATGAAAGACGGTATCACAGGAGTGCCATTTGGACCTCCAGGCTGCAGCCAATTCCATCCACTAGGTCATGCACAACATTACATTGCGGAATCACTACCCGATCATCCGATATGTTCTGGGAAATTTACCGTGAAGGATTTCTTGCAGCGTAGAGAGTGTCGGCTGAATGAATACAATGTCCATGTCCCGGACCGAGGATCCGCTCCCCCGACTTTCTATTAAAGTGATCCATTGAAGCCTGCATGAGCTGAAAGTACTCTTCTACAGTTCAACTACACCAATAACGCCAATATGACTCGAGTAATGATATGCGGTAAGCTAAAAGGTCAATTGATGCTGTTAGCGTTCACCGATTCTCTCGTGATGTAGGAGATCTTGTGTGGGCTCACAGGGAATGCAGTGATATGTTCCGGGGAGTCGCCGATGTGGTTGTAAGAAACCCATAAACTACTTCAATAATTCTCAACACAACATTGATATGGCAGATTTCAACTATAGGTCATGGATTCCCCCAACCGAGAACACTTTCTCGCAAACTTGAAGCCCGGAGGAAAGTACGAAGGCATCGTCGGACTCTACCGTCACAATGTTTCGGCAGACTACATCGGGGTCTTCGACCAAGAGATCATTAATGCTCTCGCACCAAGCGTCAAATGGATAGCTCACAACGGTGCAGGGTATGATCAGATCGACGTCGCTGCATGCAAAGAGAAAGGTCAGGATTCGAACGCTGATCGCAATTATTTCCGTTAATTCCGTAACTTTGCTTCCTCCTAATAGGCATCACTGTGTCAAACACACCCGGTGCCGTCGATGATGCAACTGCTACCACAGCGCTCTATCTCATGATATCAGCTCTCCGACAATACGCCAAGGCTGAACGCGATGTGCGCTCAGGTCTTTGGAAATCGCAGCTCAAGTCTGGAAACGCACATGATGCTACTGGACGAACGCTTGCTATCTTAGGTCTTGGGGGTATTGGATTCCGTTTGGCCGAACTTGCACATGCGTTCCCTATGCGGATCATTTACCATAACCGACGAAAGGTAGAGGGTGCTCCGGATTGGTGCGAATACTTCCCCACAGAGAAATTGGACGAATTCCTTGCCCAAGCGGATGTCCTCAGTGTTCACGTACCATTGAGGAAAGAGACCGAGGGGTTCGTTAGCGAGTCGATGATTCGGAAGCTGAAGAAGGGATCAATCATCGTCAACACGGCGAGGGGAAAGGTGATTGACGAAGACGCTATGATTCGAGCCTTGGAAGATGGACATGTACGTCTACCCATCCAAAAATAAGTCTTCTTCTCGTTCCTGATCTCCGCTACTTTAGTTGGGTGCTGTAGGTCTCGACGTCTACCCCAACGAACCAGAGGTCAACCCTAAATTCTTCGAATTCCCTAACGCAACTCTTCTCCCGCATATGGGTACCGAGACATGCGACTCGCAGAAGAAGATGGAGATTCGTGCTCTTGCAAACCTGCTAGATTACCTTAAGAAGGGCAAGGGTAGTGATATCATACCAGAGCACGCTCTGTTGGCCAAGATATAACGGGGAACTAGGATTAGAAATCATGTAGCATTAGATCTAACGTTGAAATGTATCGAATCTCCGACATATGTTGTTATTTTCAATTCCCGGCTATCCAAGGATCAAGTTTCCAACAATGGAATCACGCCCGGTGTCTCAGTTTGGAGCCCGTACAGAAACTCACTCATATCATCATCTCTATCTCTTCAACTGCTTGGTCTGACTACTACGACTACGATAATGGCCAAGCCTCAGATTATGTTTTGGGGTAGTCATCGAAATCTTTGTTCAGCGATTGTCGTGTCTGAACTCTCGTATTATCCAGGCGATATCGAATATGCAGTTGACGAAAGCGAAGAAATGTTTCGCGATATAGCGGAGATAATCGTAAGGCACTCAACTCTGCGTAACGATAGGGATCTTATCCAACTTACCTTCTAATGCTAGCACTCTCCGGCTGGCCTATCTAGGGCTGACTTTTTCGATGCGTGTAAACCTGGCGGAAAGTACGATGGGATTCAAGCTATCTACAGACGAGACCACACCACACTAGGATTATGTGATAGAGACCTCATCGAAGGGCTACCTACCAGTGTCAAATGGATCGCCCAGATGAGTGCAGGATATGACCAAATAGATATCTCCGCATGCAAGAAGAAAGGTACGATAAAGTCTCCAACACAAATATGTCTACCCAGAACAAAGTCACCCCAGCTAGTGTTTAGGAGTCTATGTTTCAAATACACCAGGAGCAGTAGACGAAGCTACTGCAACGACGGCACTCTATCTCATGATCTCTGCTTTACGTCGCTTTCCTCAAGCGGAGCGACATGCTCGTGACGGGCAATGGAGAGTAGGGCACGATGTTAATACATCTCATGACCTTTCTGGATGCACGATTGGTATCCTCGGACTTGGCGGTATCGGGATGAAATTGGCTGAATATGCTCATGTCTTTCCGATGAGAGTCCTCTATCACAGTCGTCGGAAAGTTGAGGATGCACCCGAGTGGTGTGAATATTTCGAGAAGGAGCGATTGGAGGAGATGTTGGGGATGGCAGATGTTTTGAGCATTCATATTCCGCTGACGAAAGGGAACGAGAACTACGTTGACGAGAAGATGATTAGAGCATTGAAGAAAGGTGCGATTATCGTCAACACCGCTCGAGGTGGTGTTATGGACGATGAAGCATTGATTGGGGCTCTAACCGATGGCCATGTAAGTGCCAACTCCCTCTGTTCGCCGACCAACGTAATGGAATTTGCTCATACCATTTGTAGCTCAATGGTGCAGGTCTAGACGTATTCCCCGAAGAGCCTCGCATCAATCCACGTCTCATAGAGCTTCCAAACGTTGCGATATTACCTCACATTGGGACAGGGACGTACGACACGTTGAAGAAGATGGAAATTGTGGCTCTAGAGAACATTCGTGACTTTTTGCTGACTGGCATAGGCAAGACCGTCGTTCCGGAAATGCGGGACTGGTCTCCAAGTCAAAGAGATAGTTATGGTGTAGACATACCAACTAGATAGGTAGACATACATGGCCACCAAGAATATCTGTTGGTTTAGAGCAAAAACGCCAGTGCCGCCCGGTGGGAATGAAGGTCACGGACTGCTAGATGGAGATGGTTCGCCTAACCAGAACACGCACACACCACGTTGTAGAACACTATTATATAGATATATATCATTCGAGGGGTTCAATAGCACTCGTCGACTTTGAGTTCTAACACTTCATCTACGTGAAAGTATGTCTCGTGCTACCCCTACCAAAACCGCGCCCAATGGGCAGTCCGACAACTCGAACGCACCAGAGTTGAAAGACCTCCTTGGACCTCTCAACAAGACACTGGGTACCTTGTGAGTTATACCATCTTGAGCGAACAGTATGTAATAAGAGGTCATCGAAAATACAGGGACAAAAGCTTTGAAGCAATAAACAAGCAGTCGGAAAAACTGTCCTCTGTAGGACCAAACATCGTATGTATATCCCGTCAAACTAAGTACCCCCAACATCTTACGTAGACGGTGTTGAGAATGACGCCGAGAAATCTCTGAACGAGCTGACAGAAAAAGTGAAGAAGCAAGAGAAAAAGCAGGAGGTCCAAGTTCAGAAGGTTAAGAGTATGATTCAAGTGGATCTTATGGACAAGATGGGAACGGAGATGCAGTGAGATGACGATACATTCGTCCATGCCATAGCGTTTGCGCTGACTCCGTATTTTAGGGCGTTCATTGAGGAAGAAATCAAGAAACAGATCGCATTACAAGTGCGTGAACAAGTGCGCGATCAATTGAAGGAGCACATTCCGCTCTCTCTAGAAGAGAGAGTTCATGGCAGTCACGAGCAAGTGGTTAGAGTGCGGCATGCCCTGCAGAATTCGTTAGTATATCCCAAGAAACTATGATATTTTTGCTCATCGGAATCGTCTTCGGTAGTGAGGCTCGTCGACATAACGCATCACTTGAGACAGACAACCTGTATGATGAGCTCAAAGTCGTTCTCAAACCCGATGGTACGAAAAGTACGAAGTGGCCTATAGACCTTCAAACAATGTTTTCGTACACCAGTAAGTACTCTGAGTCAGCTTTACATGCCAATGCAGGGTGGCTGACAGGCTGGCTTACAAGCGGCAATGCTGCGAGATCTTATGAGGGATTACGAGCTGAGCGATTACGGGTCGAGAGAAAAGAATTTGAATCGTTTCATGTCGCACATTGGTGAGTCAGCATGACCATATCTAGATTTGGTGCTCAAACCTGGTTGTTTTGAAGGAATCCGATTCCAGCTTGTGCAACTTCCCGAAGAAGGACAATGAGCGTGATCATGTTTTAGTGTTTCAATTGTTAATCGCCGCAAACCATTTTGTATCTTTGTTATCTTGTATACATATTTTGGGCTTCATGAGAAGTCAACGGAAACAACACCTATTCAGAGATTTAGTTTATCACTCTGCTAGAAGATGGTGGAGGATACCCACATTTATCAAAGGCCCCAGTGCGCGCAGCAAACGTTACGCCTTTTGTCCAATAAAAGTCGACATCGTCTTCAATACCGCTCTCGCCACTGGCCAAGTAATTTGCATAATCTCGAAACTGTCTCAACATCAGGTCGCGAATACGAAGAATTTCGGGATTGAACGTCGCGTAAAGCTTGTTGGCTGTCATTTGGAGACATGAAACCTCATCGAGGAAACGGATATCGAAGAAAGGCATGATTTGACACCCAATTAAATTTGGAAATGGTGTATCTCGCAGGCTTGGGCTGAGATTCACACTAGCAATACGTTCTCCGTCCGGATGAAGTAGTTCATGTTCAGTAGAATCGACAGTGAACACAAATACGCCGGACGTCTAGCAGTTGAATCGGATGAGTCTGGGTGTATGAACACTAGAAGATGCTCACCATAACAACGCCAATACGTCCGTATTCGAAGGCGAGGTACCGAGATGATGCAAAGCCTCCTGGATCGACTATTCCGAATTGCAGTGCTAGGTCGCTGAGAGATTGGGGATTTGTAATGATACTTTCGTAGTCACGGATGACGACAAGTCGTTCATCGCTCAATATGACGGCCAAGTTAGATCCACAAACGTGAACTTGGTAAATGAATCAGGCTAAATATCGAAGTGGAACCAAAGTGCGTACCAGCAGTGAATTCGAAAACAGGGTCCGTAGGAGTGAAGACGGGATCAAGTTCAAAATCGACCAGTGCTGCAAGGTGCTTTTGCCGGAGACGACCATCTAGCTCGAGTCTACTTTCCTTTACATCAAAGTAACGAATTGAAGATATAGTAGTCGACTTGATGCAGAGGACATTCTCCCCGTTTGAACGAGAGTATATTCGCAGGTAATCAGGACAACAGACAAACACATATTTGTCATTCACTTCAACATAATTGATGCCCACTACCCAATCATCTGCGTTTGGAGTAAATTCAATGGTCTGAATCAGCTTCCCCTCCATCACGTTGTAAAGGTAGGCTGTGGACATGGAAGCGACGACTAAGGTGGGGTACACGAAGCGATAGGCTCCCCCTAATTGAGACATCTCCAGCAAGGCCCAAGGTTTAAAACAGCCGCGTTTGTCGTCAGAGGTAATGCTTTCCATAGAACGTGCCCCGGTGCCTCGTTGGTCATCGTCTGGTCGTTGCACGACTAGGCGAGCAGCGCTATCGTCATAGTCAGGATAGTGACGCCAGACTTCTTTAGCAGCTCCAAAACGATCAAATATGAGGAAGCCATTCTGGTATTCGCAGTGAGCGTGGGTGCGAACGTATGTCTGTAAAGGCAGATTTTCAGACGTGAGACCAGACTCGGTCAAATACTGCACGTACAGGCGGTAGCTCCCATAAGGTAGCCTCGGTTGTCGAATCTATGACCTTCAGTCCGCCCATGTCGTGAGTGGTGATAACAAACCCATTCCGTTCATCGACTTTGAGGCGATGAACATGCATACTCGAACCTGGTGAATTGAACACCTTGATATTGATCTTGGACGTGTCACCACACCAGTTTTTGTGCAGTGTGAATAGGTGGTTGCCTGTGGGTCGTATTAGTCCGAAGGATACCTATGCTAGCATGACATCTCACAGAACGTATACCAATCATCTATATTGTTCGAGAGCACAGAATCATGCGCCTCTCTCGCATCTCCGAGCGATACATTATAGTGAGAGACAAAACGATGAAAGATGGCTGCATTTTTGTAAATGACGGACTTGTGTTGTGCGAAGAAGTTCCGCCAGCCTCGAGAAAGGAGTGTCATCGCTCGCAAGGATTGTAGCGGAAGATATTGCAATATAGTCAAGAGTAGCTCTGGAGGGAAATCATTTAGTTCGAACATGTTGAAGAACGATAGTGGTATGTACAAGGATGAAACTCATTGTCATGGCCCGGGTGCAACATTTTGAGGCGTGAGCGCTTTTCTGTCAAACCCTCCTTCCAAATCGGGTAGCTTGCACGTTCTGGAAATGATCTGGATTCTGGACAAAACTACAAACAGTAGTAATTGCAGCTGAGGGATCCCTATATCAACCTTATTGACACAAAGATCATCCCACGAAGGATTTATGAAATCTATGAACCTGAGTCGTTGTGTTAAAGTCGTGAAATGGGCACAAGAAGTCAAAGCGCAAAACCCGAAGCAAGACAATTATGAGGTCCAGAGATTCGAAGGGGACTACTAGTACAGTACACCACTGCCGGAGGGTCATCGCAGAACGCTTCCTTCAACAAGAGGCACACATAGGTAGCAATATATCATACGGCAATTACACTTTCTATGGCGAGTGACGAACCGAGTCCACGTGCGTTTTTTTGGATTGTCCCGGTTCGGACAACAGGCGTAAACAGCACCTCTTGCTTTGTTTCTAAGTTTACCTAGCCACCATCTTCATGCAGGTGCTTTCTACAGATCAATTGTTGAAGCAGCGGAGCATGGAGGTAAGTACATTCTCTTACTGTCTTGTCAATACGACTCATGGGGTCACAGATTAACGACAACGCTCTTGCAGAACTCCGCGATGCATACTCCAGGCTCACTTATAGTCAACTCGTCCTCTTCTGTACTGTCAGATCCTTACCCACCTCTGGTTCTCAAGACGACCTTGTCGCAGAACTTGCTCACCATGACATGAAGATCTACCCTTTCCCAATGGAAACTAAATGCCCTGTCTTAAATGGCGTCAATGGCTCATCACATACATCCAAACAACGACCGCGACACGCAAAAGCCCCTGATCTACCTGTTGAAATCCTTGCTGAAATCATGGACCACATAGGGGACTGGGAACTTGCAAAAGCTGTGGGTGTTCCTACTTCAACGCCACAGCCTCTCACTTGGACTCGAGCCACTCAAGCCGATCATGCCATCTTGACTGGATACTTACCTGTCCTCCGCGCAGCCGATCCAACATTACACCCTCCTACGAAAGTGGGCGCGAAAGTAGCAGTACGATTTGGCTATGTCAACGTGCTTGATTATCTTCTAAACCAATATCCATCCCTTTTTCGATCCCTGTTCGGTGATGGTTCGTTACCTCTAACAGCTTCGCACCACGGTCGAACCTCTGTTCTCTCATGGTGGAAAAATGCACTTGAGCATTATCCGACTGTCGTCTTGCCCTTATCATCGGATCAGGTTGCAGAAGCCATTAATAGGGCATCTCGGAACGGTCAGGTTGTGTCATTGGATTGGTGGGCTCACTCTGGGATCCCTTTCCATTGTACAGAAGTCGCTTTAGAGATGGCTAGCGCAAACAAGCGATTAGAAGTCTTACAATGGTGGAAAGAACATTGTCTGGCTAAGCATGTTCCGTTGAAGACTGGACGTGCAATGGACATGGCGAGTATTGCCGGTCATGTCGAGGTTCTGGAGTGGTGGGCAAGGTCGTCAAAGGTAGAGTTGACGTATGATCGACAAGCTATGTATCATGCAAGCTGTCATGGGAAGGTACGTATTCACCGACCTTTCTTATCTCTCGTCTCTTACATTCCCCCGACTTCTTTTTTAGGTCGACGTTCTCCAGTGGTGGTTACAGAGTAACCTTCAACTAATCTTCGAGCACGAGTGCCTTGTTGGGGCAACGCGCCATAATAAACCGGATGTTCTCGAATGGTGGGATAAAAGTCAACTCCTTATACAATATCGTATGTGCGATATCGAAGAAGCCCTGGAGGATGCTATTGGTGGGGGAGAAGCTGCTAGGGAGTGGTGGAAAAAGAAAGGCGTGGATTTTAACGCCAATGACACCGAGTGGATGAAATATCGCAATTTAAACTGATCTTTTTTGGTGGGCTCCCTATTATTTCCGTTCTATCACCTCTTCATTCCGTATTCTTCCATATCCCTTTCGCAATGATGATATCCCCCTTCCCCTAGCCACAGCTCGATTTATAGAGTTTTCCTTTTATTTACTTGACACAATGCTTTCTTTTGCTTCATATCTATCTGTACCTGCATACCAACCTCATTCGCATTGTACATTACACTCAATTGCCGTAAATGCTTTGTACATCGTAATATCGGACATATAAATCACTATATTCAGTTCCCGAAACGGTCCCGTTATCACTCAAATGAACCAATAAACATTCAGATTGCTAGCGATACAAATCGAGGGTAAATAACACACAATGAATGAATAACATACAAAACAACAAAACGAGATAGGGATGAGGAACGAAAGTTCATCGACGTGACCTTCTTGGATCACTTGTGCGGTATGCTTGATCCCAATAAACATCATGTCCGCGAGGGATCGGGGTATCCTTCCTACCGGAACCCGAGCTTGAAGAGGTCGGGCTTGGAAGAAAGAGGGGTTGAGCTGGACCCGACCTTATTACTCGGACACTAGGAGTAGATCGCGGCTTGTTGGGTAGTTTATGCGTAGGAGGTAGTAGTGATGATTTAATTCGCAGTGATTCTACAGGGGGTTGGACCGGGGAAAGTGGTGTACGCTTTAACGAAGTAAGAAATTAAAATATATGCCGATTAAGGTAATCAAAATACTTACGAGTTGATCATTGTGACCCGAGATCTCTTCGGAACGCAAAGTAGCAGGCCAATTGCTCATCCGTTGTCGTACACTACGGTCTTCTGGTTCATCTATATCTGTGCTAGAAATTTTGCGCTTCAAGGGGGACAGAGAGGCTCGTTCTGGAGGTATTCCTCCGCGATTGGGTGTGCCTAACCGACTCAGAAGCTGTTGCCGCTCCTCTATGATACTGCCATACCTATATGTCACTCGGTGTATCAGGTACAGAGTAAGACAGGGTACTTACTTATTGAAGAGTCCGTCCAAAGATGTGAGCTTTGTAGACATAGCTTGCATCTCTTCGTTTTTAGCACGTAATATCTTTGCCTCCGCTTCCCTTCACGAAGAATTAATACACCTGAAACAAGTGTAAGGGAGTGAAATACATACAAACGCTGAACTTCCTTCTTCAGAGGTGCTGTCATCTCCGTCATACGAGTCGTGACAGACTCTAACTTCACCTTTGTTTGATTCAACTGTCCCTCAGCACCCGCGCGTTGTTTCTCAGAAGCCTCGAGGTCATTCTGTAACTTGATGCGAGTTTCCTTCTCCTTCTTCAATTCTCTGCGAAGACCTTTTTCTATAGTTTGTGATGCTAGCCATTTAGTTGTCATTTGTTTGAGAGCCGTCTCCGTGCCTCCAAGTTTGTCCTGAAGTATATCTATTTCTGTAGGGGTGCCTAAAAGATATGTGTTCACGTCAGCGAGCCTCGGATGCCACCCAAATCGTTACACTGACGTAGAAACTTGATGTTGACACTGAGTGAGTAGAGCGGTCTTGTAGGACTGGAGCAATATGCGACAGAAACATCTGAAGGTACTGCGAAATAGGATGACCACGCAGGCTTGGGGTCAAGGAGGCTTATAGCAGCATTAATTGACGTGTCCTTTTCAGTAACTGTATGACTTACTCATCTGCGTGCATTCGTCGAGAACCGAACGCCGTAATATCCTCATGGGGTACTTCTGCACCTTCTTGCATCTTCCAGCATTTCAGCGGGAAGATGTCGAAGTTGATCTTCTCTGTCTCTACGTCCGCTATAGAATATCATGAAATATAGCCTTGTGTAACGAGAGTGGACTTACATGTCTGACGCTTTAACCAATTCGACAGTTTAGGGATTGGACAAGTAATATCTTCCCCTGGTCCAATCACCAGTACGTCCAAGACCATCACATTGAGACGCGAGTGCAGAACAAAGGGCGAGTTATGTGGAAATTTGTTGTTGATCTTGAGAGAGTATATCTGCGAAATCACAAACCGTTTCAAAGATCAAGGAACAGTATGGCTAAATTTCAGGTTTTATATGTGAAGCAAGGTCACTCACCTCTTCTGCCTTTAATGTGACTTTGTTTCGTCGACCCTCCGTTTTGACAGAGACTGCGTCTCTGCCATCAGACAGGATGCTAATATCACAATAGGTATTTGAGATCATATTCGTCAAGCTGAAGAGAAGTTAAGGTATCGCGGGCTGGTGTATGGGGGTAGGGGGGGTTTCCTAAAAGACGGTCTGAGAGAAGGAAAGAAAGAATACTCCTGGTCTATGGATGCATTCGTTCAAGTTTCAATTTCGACTGAGCAACTCCCGATCTGTCCACTCTGAGATTTGTGCATGGAGCTTAGCTACAGACATGGGGAGACGCTGTAATATTGAGTGTAAGAATTTCGTCAAGTTACTGCGCGGTGTCAGCTTGAAGTGAACAGAGAATGAGCAAGAGCACGGTGATGATTCCAATTCTGTGATCTGAGTGGTGATGCAGCAATATGTGCGAGATAAGATTAGATCCTCAGTACGTGGCATGACGCACATGAACATGGTTCGGACTTGACCCAAGTTCCCCAGCTGCTGGTTAATATACGGATAATGGTGAAATAAATAACTGTTGAATTAGAATGCTATTGAGGACAGCAGTTGAGAGAAAAGCTCGTCAAATTACGATCCAGAAAGTTGAGATTCAAGATGTAACGCCCGCTTCTTCAATGACCTCAGCCACAACGTGTCTTTCCCTCATTCTCTCGCTTGGCTTGGACAACACATTGTCTTCTCATACCCTACGTTGTAGGCGAAGTCAGCTACCATCTCCGTTGGCTATCGTTGCTACTCTAGAAAACATTACACGACATTCTTTACGCTAGGCAGTATGTCCCAGAGACGGAAACATAAATCTAAGAAGGCTAGTTTGATAGCTTTTGGACTCATTGCTCTAGCTGCAGTGTCATCTGGAGCAGGCATAGAGGTATGTAGCTGGGCCGTACATCCCTGAACTTAACCCGACACATATTGTAGAATGCTGCACTAGCCAACGACCCGGACCAGGTCGTCGACCACACTGCCGAAGGTGCGTCAATGAACTGCTTCACCCCATGAATATGAATACTGAGAACACCTTAGCTGCTCGTGCATACAAGCAAGCCATGTCGACCCTTACTGTGTTAAGTAACTTGCCGTCAGCTCAAGCACACGAACGACAGGGAGGAGCCTTCTCCAGTATTACCTCGCCGAACTCCCTTCTTTCCTCGTTTCTGCCAAACATACAAGGGCAAGGACCACTAGCCAGCGCAATGCGGATAGCGTTGAGACTTAAGAATCAACAATGGCTACCGAATATTTTGAATAACTACATCAACAAAGAAAGTGTGTTCTCGAGGCGGAGAGACGAAGAGCTGAAGGGTAGAGCGGTGAAGGTGTTGGACTTGTTGCAACATGCTTCTGACCTTGGGCACACTGATGCATTGTACACACTTGCTCATATTTCGTTGGTACGTGCATTTTTGATAACCGTGTTGCTCCAAACTGACGTCTTACAGTTTCCACCAAATTCATACTTCCCTCACGACCCCTCACTCAGTTTCTCCCTCTTTGACAAACACGCATCAATAACCGGCAACGCAACGTCTCAAGCCGTTCTCGGGTTCCTCTACGCCACGGGTTACCACGATGTGGTGCGCATTGATCAAGCAAAAGCACAGTTGTACCTAACCTTCGCTGGCCATGGTGGTCATAGAGGTGCACAAATGGCACTTGGATACAGATACTGGAGTGGTATTGGCGTTGCTGAGGACTGTATGACTGCTCTGAGCTGGTACGAGGATGCAGCTGAACAGGGTAAGTGCTAGCAATTTGTTATAGCTCCACGTTTGTCCTCAATGCGTTGGCTAGCCATGGCGAAATTCATGACCGGACCGCCTGGAGGTAGGACACTACCATTGGTCTCACCAAGACTTTCGGACCTCGACGGTGGGGTGTACGGTCCCGGTGCGAGTGTAGCTTCAACAGGTCCCAACGCAGCCCGGGCAGTCATCAAGACGGCGAATGCTCGGGCCGCCGGTGAGACGTGGGAAGACCTCCTAGAATATTACCTGGTGAGAAAGCCATCTTTGTCGGACAAAATCCAATCACATATTGAATATTGGACCTTTGTATGACGTAGTTCAACGCCGACAGAGGTGAGGTCGATTTTGCCTACCGTCTCGGCAAGGTTTTCTATCATGGGAGCGTACACGCCTCCCCCGGTGGGATCGCATCTGGTGGAGATGGCGCAAGCCCCGTTCCTAGAGACTTCCATAGGGCAAGACACTACTTCCTTCGTATAGCCCGACAAGTATGGACATCGGATCCTGCTAACCCTCGACACGTTCAACATGCTGGTAAGGAAGATCTTCCTCCGACAGCGGGCTTTGCGGCCTTGGCAGCTGGGTATCTCGGGCGCATGTACCTAAGAGGCGAAGGTGTCAAGCAAGACCCTATTCTAGCAAAAATGTGGTTCGAGCGAGGTGCCGATTACGGTGACAAGGAATGTCAAAATGGACTTGGTATCATTTGGCGCGATGGTCTGGTAGACGGCAAAGTGGACATCAAAAAAGCTCTAGCACATTTCGGAGCGGCCGCCAACCAGGAACTTGCTGAAGCTCATGTCCAACTTGGGAAGTATCACTGGTGTAAGTATTTGTATTCATCTTTCAAATTCTCACATGCCGAAACCTAACATCGTCATCATGTTTTGAAATCTTTCCAGCTGTCGGCGAAACAAAGTTGGCGACGGTGTATTTTGAGCAGGCCGTTCGATTAGGCTCACCATTCGAACCCTATTATTATCTAGCGGAGCTCCAGTCCAAACAAGCTAAGAATACGTTGATCCCACGTAATATCGCCGGGAGTTCCTGTGCGATTGCTGTATCGTTCTACAAACTTGTGGCTGAGCGCGGCTCCTGGGACGAAGATCTCGTTAGAGATGGAGAGGGGCACTGGCGGATTGGAACGGACCGTGGACGGGAGATGGCCATGCTCCGCTGGTGGCTTGCCTCAGAGAGAGGGTATGAAGTTGCTCAAAACAACCTGGCATTTGTCTTAGATCAAGGCACGACATCTCCATTTTTAACGATATATAATCACTGAAATGATGACTTCACAGACAAGAGCATCCTACGGTTTACAAGGTTTTCGCCCATCTCTCCGTCGAATGATACGGCACGTCTAGCCCTGACTCAATGGATACGTTCCGCCGCTCAACGCAACGTCGACTCCCTAGTCAAAGTGGGAGACTACTACTATTACGGATTTGGCGTGGCGGATGAGTCTGAGAGTGGTCGATTCGAGAAGGCTGTCGGATACTACCAGTCGGCTGCGGACACTCAACTGAGCGCGTTGGCGATGTGGAATTTGGGTTACATGTACGAGAATGGGATCGGTGTCCCGCAGGATTTCCATCTGGCCAAACGGCATTATGATTTGGCATTGGAAACGAACCAGGAGGCGTATCTGCCTATAGCTCTCTCTCTCATCAAATTATATGCTCGTAGTATATGGCATACGATACTGGGCGGTACTGGAGGGTTGGACATTTGGGCTGACGACGCGGAAAGTGGTATGTTTGAAATTGATTACTAGATTATTTGTCATGTTTTTCATATTCTCATGTTTAGGTCAATCATACTATGCTGACCATGAGAATCGTGGGATTGAAGATGGGCGTCGAAGCGACGGTAGGCAAACATCTGAGAAAGATAGTTCACTTGATGAGGATAGCGATGGTCCGTGGTACATAGGGAAAGCCCGTGATGACTTCAACCGTCGTCAGCGTGGTCCGGACCAAGGTGCACCCATTGACGACAACGATGACGATCCTATTCAGGTGGGTTTTTCATATGTTCGTATGGGAACCGGACCTAACTAAGATGTTTTAGTGGGCAAGAGATAGACGACAGGCAGAAAATGACCGGGATAGCGATTTTGGACCCGAAGATTACTTCGATGGTGCCATGAGAGGCGGTCATCGTGGGGAAGAGGATGTTGACGACTTTGCAGAGACCATGCTTCTGCTTGTTCTTTGTATAGCTGTTTCGACGCTGTTGTTCATCCGTGGAAGATGGGTAGAGCGGATGCGGAGAGAACAAGAGGAGCAACAGCGGCAGCAACCGGGAGCTGCACCAGCTCAACCTGCTCCAGGAGGTCTGTACCCTCCCCCAGGAGATCCCGCTCGTAACGATTGGGCAGTTCTACGATGAAAGCATTTATGCATGGAAGTCGGATGATACCTTGCTTGGAATATTTAATGCATATGTATGATTTCGACGAGGAGTGTGGCATGATAATATCTCTTGCATATACGGCTCTAAGACTGTCATATCATCTGGCTATGGTGGTCAAGCATACGGTAATGTCCAACTATAAATATTTTGTTTACGACATTAGTCGGAGATGATCTGCGCGGATCCGAGGCGGGCGGCGTAGCGTGGCATGTTAGACGCCCATTGTCCGCATCAGCTTGAGTGGATTTTGACCAAGTTCGAACTTAGAAACCCCTATACTGCATTATTTCTTTACTCATTCTGCTGCAATGTCTTTTGACTTACAGTCTCTCGCACCACATATCAGGTCTATTCTGACTGCTCCAGGCGTTGATCTCGAGACCATTAGCGCAAAACGCGTGCGGAAACGTCTTATTGAAGAGATACCTTCATTGACTTCCGACATTGTACGAGACAGAAAGGATGAAATTGATCCCATTATCTCATCGGTCTTCCATGAAGTATTTGGTCCTCAAGGACAAGATGGCGATGAAGAGGAAGAGGAACACTCGACCAAGAGGAAGCACGAGGATGACGACGGAGATGCTCCACGTCCCAAAAATTCCAAACGGTCTAAGAAGGAGGCACCTACAACGGACGAAGAAATTGCGAGAAAACTTGATCAGGAACTTAACAGCCGTCAGCGTAGCTCGAGATCCGGGGCCAAACCCAAGAAAACCACTACCAAACGCGGGAAGAAAGTCAAGAGTGCAGAAACTGTAGACTCGGACGGGGAACAAGACAAACCTAAGAAGAGGGGTGGGGGTTTGAATAAAGAGTATGCTCTTAGGTGGGCCAGACATACGTGTATATCGATTCTTGTAGAGTCTGACATAGTATCTAGTGAACCGCTGGCCATCTTGCTCGGGATAGAGAAACTCTCTCGACCACAGGTTGTAAAACAGATCTGGGTCTATATCAAGGCCAACGATCTTCAAAACCCAGAAGATAAACGCGAGATTATGTGCGACGAGAAACTTAAGGATCTCTTTCACGCAGACAAGATCAACATGTTCAAAATGAACCAACTGCTCGGCCAGTAAGCATAGTTTGTCAGTATTGTTTTTACCATGTGGTTGATTAGAGTTCTACCCCCTCTTCAGGCACTTGCTAGAACCTCATGAAACATCATAGTAATAGCTTAATCTCCTCTGGGTTTCTAGTCCAATGGTTTGTTACATCAGTCATCGTTGCATCTCATTACACTTGCTCAGAACCTCATCACCTTCCATCGCTATATTATTTTTCTCAGGGATTTTCGCTCATTTTGACTCAACTGCATTGTGTATACTGTACGCCGCTACTGTGATATTGTTTAAATCGTACCTCTGTTACTATTCTATCCGTGGAATTTTTGCATCACACTCCGTTTGACGGCGGGGAAACCACATGTGCCATTGAATCATCATCCACCTCAGTCAGCTGTCGAAAGAGTACGAAGTAAAGAGTCCGCCAAAATGCCCACATCGACACTACAATTAATAGCCCTACCATTCCCCTCGAGCGCCCCAACGGTCGCATTGAGCTGCCAAGAAGACATTAACATGCACATACCATAGCCAATATGAACTAGAGGCAGGGCTTACCCGACGTGCGAGCCAGGACAGGAACCGGCATGCATGTAGGTTGATTAT
Source organism: Cerrena zonata (assembly GCA_038087015.1). Lineage (NCBI taxonomy): Eukaryota > Fungi > Basidiomycota > Agaricomycetes > Polyporales > Cerrenaceae > Cerrena > Cerrena zonata. Next base: position 1,159,624 of record JASBNA010000005.1, read on the forward strand.
CCCGCATTTGTCCTCCAATGATGTGTCCTGTCCCGAACCCTTGGGTGCGGTATTTGATAAGTCTCGAACGAATAGAATGAGACCCCTGACAATGCTTCCGTCCTCGACACGCTCTATGGATGTGCCAGAATATTGGAAAGTAGAGCGTAAATATAGCCAGAGCGACTCATGGTCCGGATAGGCACGTAGAAGGGATTCGGCATGAGTTCGAAGTGTTTGGAAATTGAATGAGTGGAGTACGTTCTCGGAGGGTGATTGAGTTAGATGAGAGGAGACATCGTTATGGGACGTTTCTTGTAGGAGTTGTGAGAGTTGGCAGGCATACTGCATAGCAGTGTAGTCTGAAATATGCCGCTCGATCCAGGAGGTAATCCAACTGCATTCCTCGTCCAGAACTTCAACCAGGTTAGAATGGCTGGAGTTAGAGCGGAGTCGATTTATTGAAGATACCAATGACCGGACACAGGTGTACCTATGATTCCACGCGAAATAATTGCGCGGGTATCTCTCGCAAGCACGAGAAACAATTGAGAGCTCTGAGCGGTAGTCCCCGACACTAAGTGCGATACCGCTCAGAGTATCATCACCTTCGTCTATATTTTCAGAGTAATTTCTGCGCGACCGTCTAAGCAACCATCGTCTATGATGCCAGAGGGTTGAATGCTTAGAGGCTTCGTGTGATGATAAGAGTGCAGCCGTAAAATCGAGCTCAACATTGGCATCGATAAAGCCAGAATCCACTAGTATTTTTCGGGTGTTGAGTGCAGTCTGGTGAGCCGGATTTGCTAGAAGCAGAACGGATGTGGAATTCGCGAGACTAACGTCCCCCGTTTCCACAGAGGACAGCCCTGCCTTGCGGGCATTGGAAAATATGTGGGAGGCCTCCAGGTATGCACGACATACGGCCTTGAGCGGGATTCCTAGGTTTCGTTCCTCAAAGAGGAACGGCCTATTGTTTGAACATTCTGGGAGCCAGGCACTAGGATCTCCTGGAAGAATTTCGATACCTACGCTATGATCAATGAGGTTTGTGAGTCCATATGGCTATGGAGGAGGAAGAACTGACGGTGGGATCGGGCTGTTTAATATCGCGCCCAGTGCAGCCACCAATGCCATTATGTGGAGGGAGAATTTGCGACCCTCAAGGTCTGAGTTTGACACGAAGCTTGCGAATAAACTACGTTCTATCGTAAGTTGTGGTGCGAGGACGGGCGGCTATCAAGGACATGTCTCAAAAAGGAGGACAAGTTCGACCATGAATCTCAGGATGGCGCAAGTCGTCGCGAGAGATCGTAGGAATGCTTGTGATAACCTATGAGAATCTCTCATGGCAACATTTAGGGGAAGCACTACGTAGATAGGAGATACAGTAGACGATGCTGGCAGATCTTGCATGAACACGGCTATCACACTCAAAAATACAGAAAACTCGATTTCATTATTTGGCTATGCTTCTGCATCAAGCAAGCCTAAGTACAAGGGCACCCATTGCCTACAATACATCGGGGCTTAAATGAAACGTCCGGAAGCCATGTGTGAATAAGATATGTATGATAGTAGTAGTAATAATTGCTAAGGGTAGACGATAACGGACCAGTGTTGACAACCAACTCTATCAATGACACCTCCTTCCAATGAGACATGCTCAGAAATCCCACAGAGTACCCTACAGAAGTCGCATTAGCCAATGAATCCCAAGGATAAGCAGGGAAAGAAGAGACGTACGAATGCAGGGATACCCAATTCTTTGCATCCTTCCATAATCTCCTTGTTTCCGTGGTAATTCGATGTGATGAAAACCACCTCAGCACCCCATGAAGCGTAAGCTTCTCGTACAAGCTTCATAACGTCTGGACGACCACCTATCACACGCGAACATGAGTGAGCATGAAAATCTAATCGTCCTGTGAGAAAAGATTACTTACCGCGCGCTTTGGAATCCCATAGGCATACACGTTCAGGCTCTAGATGGCGGTGAATGAGACCCGAGATGGTTGGGCCGAAAGTCTTTTCTTGATCTGAGCCAATCCAGATGAGGTACCTGATGAGAGGGAGTGAAATGTTTAGCAAACCCATTTATTACACCAGCAAACATGCATGCCGCGACGGAGGACGGCGCGGGATTATGTCCACCCAGAACCGAATCCACGGGCATGATGGCGAACCAATGAACATTACTCACCAATCAGGACTTTGTAGACATGTCGAGAGGGCAGCACCCAAGCCCGTTCCCGTACAAACACGAATACCCCTCTTGTACAATGTTGAAGTATTCGAGACACCAGCAAACTGAAGGGACGCCAATAAGAATAAGCTTTGTTAAATGAAGCATTTCGTATTTCAACTGACCTTCAGCTGTCGTGTCCAAAGGTGGGTAGGCGGATCATTGACAAGACTACGTGTGAAATCCCCTTGCACACCACAAATCAAGTAATGATATTTCGCATGGGTTCCTTCACTGTTCAGATAATCTCTCCGTTAGAAGGGCTAGATGGAACACAAGGGGTATCAGATTACTCACGAGATAATACCGAAGGCATGATATTCCATGATCGACGACCGTGAAATACGGGCTAAGAGACCTTGTTGCATTCCCCGCTCGAAACGGAGGATAGCGACCTTCGGTGATGGCTAGAGTTTTGAGCATGTCAATATCGCAGTCATCGCGAAGGCTGTAGGCGGATACGTACAACTTCAATATCCACTCTGACTTCACGAACAGTGAACCACGGAATGAGAATGCTGTCATCGGCAGGACATCAGTAATCCGTGCCGCGTGAGAGTGAATATTCAATCCGCAGTAAAACTCACAAGACGGTCATTCCAAAAGCGAACCAAAAGTCTTGCTGACGAATGACTCTAATGCCATTGGGGTTCCAAGTGTGTGTGTCGAGATCGTAACTGTCACCGAGGACCACGAACACCCATGCTAGTGGGGGAGAAGAATATCAGTACGCATCCAGAACAGTGGTGACCAGTGGTGAAAGGCCCTCGGGAACAATGATAGCTGCGCCATACAGCGTGCGAGGAGGATATCGACTCCGTGTGTGAAGCCGCAATTTGCAGACAACAGCCCTACTGAGGAAGGAAATACTCACTTGAGAGGAGGCCAAGCCTGAAGGACGAATCGGCTATAAGCAACCGGAGCGCTACCGAGATCTAAATTTAGAATTGTACTCACCAACCAATGAAACGATGATGCCGTTCAAAGACACTTTAAACTGGCGTGAGACGAGTATAGCTTTGTAGGAAGCTGCTACACGTACTTGTGATGTGTGTTGCGTACCCAAGGGAATGCACTGAGGATACTAATGGCCACAGCGAGGTTCGTGATAACGCCCATAATCAAGACAGCATCGTGGTTGTCCTTATGGTCGATAAAGATTAATGTAACACGAAAGATCAGCCAGGCAAACCCTGAGGTCGCGCAGCCGGAATGGATGCCACCCAGATGCTGCAAGGCGGATGTGCATCCCAGACGGAACCAAAGGGGTGTCCACTGTGCATGAAACCTCATGTTAACGATTAAACTTTATGCCTCATGCTTTATCACGTACCTTAGCAAAGCATGTGTTCACGATTAGATATAGTACTCGTCCAAATAGTTCGTTACGCATGAGGATGGCGAATAATAGGTTTCCCAGAACAAAGGCACCAGTATAGTGCCGCGGGTAAGTCCAGATGTTTAGTGCAGCAAGGAGGAGGCCGACACCGTTTATCGACGCTACAACGAGGTAGAATTTTCTGCGATAATCATTTATTATGAAAGTAGCATGGTCGACATGCCGTGAAGCTTACCTGTAGGTATTGAACCAAAGCTGGAAACGGATCCATCTGCTGACCTTCCGAAGCTTCTTAGGTGCGGCAGGTTTGTTCGCCTCTACTAGTGGTACGAGCGGAAGTTCCGTCGGCTTCTTCTCTGGGTCTGTTGCTGCGCTATGTGTGAGGTCCACAATACGGGCATCTCGTGACACATTTGTTCTTGGTGTAGGTTGCATTGGTATCGTTGTAGTCTGTTCTACTTGTTCCATGGTCCCCTTCTCGGGGTCGTCAACGATGATTGGTGAAGGCATGGCGTGAGGAGCGTTGAATAGAGGGGCGTGAAGGAAAAAGGCGTCGGTGATCGCAGAAGGTAGTGAAGACCGTGTGGTTGTTGAAACCAAATGAGGCGGGGATGCTCAAGCCTCTGTTGTGGGGATAAGAGAGGCAAAATAAGCGGGAGGAACCTCTGTGCTCGGTTGAGCTCGACAGGGCTGGAATGAATGAGCAAGTGCGAAGATTCCTAGGTAACCCCGAGGTCTTTTAACAGCGGGGTGAATCCGAAGAGATTGCGAATACATTATCCGGGAATCCGGTTCGTCTGGGAATCCGCGCTTCTGGCCCCAAGGAGGAGGTGGAGGAAATGACATGCAGGAAGACAGGTTTCGGAAATGTTTCACACAGCTTATCGCACACTTAGCGGGCGTATCCAGCATGGGAGAATCGAACATACCGTGTCCGTCCCTGGCCCACTCGGGCGTGCTATGATCAAAGTATCGATCCAAGATCATTCTACTTCCCTTTTCAGATAGCGCCATCCCCTTATTGGGGCGATACACACCGACGTCCACAGTCGGGATCGGAGTTGCCGACTGAAAACTTTGTCCGTATCACTGTCTTCGAGCGAGCATTCCTCGACGCCATGCAAGTTTTCGTGTAAGCCTGGAATGAAGGCAAGTACCTGTACATGTGTACAGTCGGCAGATGTCCTCACCTCACCTCTTCTTGACTAACCGCCAACACGTTCCGCTACACTCAATCAGCCCTGGGAATCCCACGGAGCCGGTTATGCATCTGATTCGATGTTACGAAGCCATCCTTCCCAAGGACTGGATTCCTGCATAAACTTCCTGTACTCCGGCTCTTTGGGTTTGATGCGCCAGCTGGCAGTGTCATTCTGACCAGCACAATACCTGCGCAAACTAATTTGTCGCCGGGACTCCTCGTAATTTCTGTCATGGTTTGTTAGCCCCGCATTCGACAGATTGCCGCGACGCTTACTAGTGCCTTGTTCGAGTTCTTGATCATCCACATCTATTCCTCGTCATACATCTCTATCCCAACCCGATGCAACGGTTAACGTCCATGTTTTCCAACAAAGGCACCCATGCCACTGTTCGGGATCGGTGGCGTGTATTCCAACACTCTTTGCCGTCCTCGAGCCGTGCGCCTTACCATGGATTTGTACCCACCCAAAGTACCGTATAGCGCCATTACTCACGCCAATAGCCCCGATTTTCAGTTTCAAGTGTCGTTTTATGTAGAGGTGTGTGGTTCCCAGTCTAACAAAACTCTAGAATCGACATCTAGCAACCTCTCGTTCATTCTGGAGCTGGTTTTGTCTCTGATGGAGATTTCCCCTCATAATGTTGTTCAGATTTCCCTTCAAGTAACAAGTGATGCTTCGCACCGTAAGCGACATGCATTCACAAGCCTCTCCAGCTCTGCAAAGCCGAAGGACCCTCGAGTTCAAAGCACTCATCTTCTTCATTCCCCCTCAAGATTGCTTGCCTTTCCGTAGGATTTGAATGCGAGAGCGAGTTCGTGGTAGATAACCAATGCCTGCTAGGTTTACACCTAGAGATAGAAATTATATTCCCACGCTGCACAAACTTCGAGAGGCTTTTTCAGTGAATGTTCAACCCTCGTCACCAGAAAACATATATATTCTCTCTTCATCGTCTTCAATAGAAGAGGAGGGCTATCTACAACATCCCGTCCAACTCCAACCTAACAGTACCGCTCAGCGACACAGTGGCCGACACGCGTCTCGAGGTGTTTTCAGCCACATCAACATTTCAGAACTGTGAACGCCTACGGAGAGGTATCCATTATCGTTCGGATTTGCCTCCAACCAACCAGTGATGTTTCGCATCGTAAGCGACATACGTTCACAAGCCTGTGGATCTATCTGTCCAACTCTTCGAAGCCGGCAGACCCTCGAATTCAAATTATTCGCCGTCTTCATTTCTCCACAAAAGTACCTTGTATTTCTTTTTGAGCTGTTGATGGTACCTAAGGTTATCCTTCTTGACTCGTAGCTAAGGTTCATTATTTGGGTAAACATTCTACTGACTTTATTCGGTCTATCCAGCCCGGTACTCCTTCTGAATGACTATCTCTTGCTCTCACCGTTGACATCCAGGCCCGTCTACCCCTCGAATGAACATCTCAGAGATTCTCATCCCAAGAAATGAGCGTCATGCGAACGCAGCTCAAACTCTTGATTGTGATCGAAAACCACTAATGGCACTGCCAAGATGATATCCTTCAACATCTAGCCTGCTCTTGACCGGACTAGGACTTCGTTATTCTGTGAATCCCCACTTTACCGTCGCAGTCAGCTATCGGGCGGCGTTGGGCGTAGTGCGAAGGCGACAATTGGTGCTTAACGCTTTCGAGCTTCCGTGTCTATCGAAGCGCCTTCTCGGATGGTTCTTTCATCTCGGCATATCATGCAGAAAGACCGACTTCGATGAAGAGTGTTGTTAAGCGTTCCTCCTGTCGTACAGCTTGTCTTATGAAACGCATGCCCGGCTGCGTTCGTTTATGTATGAAGGTAGGCAGCTTGCTGCTACCGACATGGCCCCCGTTTCTGCGCTACTAGTACCTTCGTGTGAATCACATCTTAATCAGCGGTATTCATGTCCATGGTAAGTTCAAACGCACCATGCTGCAGGTATCAAGAGGTACATTTGACTCGAGCTATTCTTAAACTCTGTTCATTCTACAGAGCTAAAAGCAGAACCGGAAGATCACGTCCCAAATCTGGCCGGAGGACCGATCGAAGAAAGATAGGCTTCCTTCGATCATCCGTCGGGAACTTTAAGGGGACCTGAATTGATTACGTACATAAGGGCATAGAGCAATTCAAAACAGCTTTGGCTACCTTTCGGTTTTACCACGGCTAATAATCTGATAGTTATCTCATGCAGTGCCTTGATAGAGGTCAGTACACCTGACTGCTTCAGGCAAGTTAGTAGACTACGACCTCGTCATTCACAACGATAATCATGCTCATCTCCGCAGGGGTAAATGTGGGGGTGACATGACCTCACTTCCCCAGTACCAGTCCTCGACTGGGCTAATCCTCGGATAGTATGGGGTAGATTTGGCTTCAGAGAGTCGTAATATGATGTCGACATGTCCGATGAAGCGGACATCGTCGAGCACCATAGTTGGAGAAATTATGGAGAACTCGTTATCGGTTGATGTGGTATCTGAGGTGTTGGGATAATATTGGGTGGTTTAGGATAATATTGGGTGGTTTAGGAATAGTCGACTTGTGGGGTACTGATCAAGAATGTTGTGAATTGTGCATAACGTCGCGAATTTGCAAGCTGAGACGACGCCCGCTGCCAAACGAGAAAAAATAGTGTTAAAGCAGCCGAATTGAGAAGGACGTACAGAGTTCTCAGTAGAATCGACTTCTTCCAGTAGGACACCGATGCGCCCAATGATAACCGCATCAAACGAAGCCGAGGTTCATCCTCACAGTCAGAAAAGAAGACCGCTAATAGGCTGAATGCTGGGATGACGTTTGAACTTCTTGAAGTCTGGATGGACCCGAGACATTCTCCAGACGAACGCCACAGAGAAAGGTGAGAACGTGAGACATGCCAGCTGATAGGGAACGGAGATAATGAATATTGCACGGTAGTGATGCAGGTACACGGCTTGCGCAGTTGCAAATACCTCCAATTTCCATCAGCGCATAAAGGAAATTGGTTGGTGAATTTTTGGATCGCCGGGAAAAGGGGTGGATGAACTATGGGCTTTTAGCAATTGCAAGAAGTTGCTGGAATCTAATCTTTCGGTAGCGAACGCAGGGAGCGCGATGATCAGCATTTTGGAAGTAGGCTTTAGGAAGAGTGGTGCGGGGTGATCACAGCCGACGGTAGAAGACCTATGTTCTAGATACATCCGCAGTTGTTCGATGTTTTTCTTTGCTAATGGTAGTTTGTCGTGGGGGCAATTGTTTATCGTTGGCCTACATCAGGCGGTGCAAAATTGGGGGTTGGCGTCAAGAAATCTGTTATATAAAAGACGGTTTTGAGCAGGAACAAAGGTCGTATCATGTAAGGGATGTTGGAAAGCAACAGACAATGGCGCTGACGAGCTGATTCATCAACCCCTTGCAGCGGAACGTTGAACGCTAACCAACAGCATCCAATGATGCCGATAGCGGCGAGACGACAGTATGGAGGCTCGAAAGATATCTAGGATTGGGTTGTTTGTGGCGGGGGAATAAAGATGTTACGGCGGTACCATTGAAGTTCTAAGAAGCAAGGAATTAAGTTCATGAGAATCCGTCATGTCACTTCACCGAATAACCGACAACCATGCAACATACCTCGTATTGAACCTCGAATATCATCCAACGCACTGGTAATACAAAGGAAATGAGTCTTCTTCCGGGCCGCGCCCAAATGGCTGGAGAACGGTCATACCGATGTGTACTCTCACCAGCTTGTTCCTTCGGCCTGGTGATGGAAGGGTACCATCTACGTGCGAGCTCCTGCGCGATAGGGAGAAGTTAGCATGGGCTCCAGTTTTAGACGCATGACCCGGTGATCGCAGTGTTGCATTTTTTGCTACTCACCTTGATAGAAGAGACGTCTGTTAAGAGAAGAATGTTCTCAGATTAACAGTCCACCAACGTGTAAAGAAGCGAGCGTTACATACCAACGATTCTATTTATAGGACGAGTCAAGAGACCACAAGCATTTTAAGGATGCATTAGACAAATACGCAAAGATGGAAGGAAAGTAACACCACAAACCGATAATGAAGCCAATCCGTCACTTCGGGCATCTCTTCTACAAGGAATGCTCGATCCGCGTGAACAGAGCTTCCAGCAAGAATACCGACGCGTTGCTGGGGGATCCACTTCTTGATATAATTAAGGACTTGTTGGGTAACAAATTCCTTCGTGTGCGGAGAATCTATACACGCTTGTGTTAGGCCAGACTGTATCAGGTCAAGTCACATTGTCAGCCTCGGTGCTCCGTCCTTTGTTCAATGAAGCGCAGCAGCTTACGGATCCGTGTTGGTTCGTACACCATTCGTCCATCCTGGAAACATGTTCACAACAGATGTGCTTCGTCAAAAGGGAATGTGACTTACAGATCCAGAGCAGCCCTTTCAGTCTTGATGACATAGTTGATACCTTCGTCAACTAGTTCCAAGTTTCCATTGGTAATGAGAACCTGTTCTTGCCAAGACATTCAAATGAACCTGAATATTGCACAGTGCATCCGAGTAAAACATACTGCGATTTCGATGATCTGGTTTTGTTTGGGATCGAGGCCGGTCATTTCACAGTCAATCCAAACGAGGGGCCCAGAGTCCCAGTGGAGTGAAGTTGTTGATCCTGCCATTTTTCTTTGGTATGGTCGGGTAGTTCGTGATACGTTTCTTGAGAAGCTATGAGTGTATAGAATAGTACACTTGGGACGTTGCAGATGTACCACGCGTCTTCCCAGACCACCGCAAGCTCGCCACATAGAATTATTGCTGGTGCAAGCTTGATTGTCAATCCCTTCTATGCGCACCGGTAGAAACTCAAACTCACCCCCACACTTGAGGTACAAGTTGATGGTCAATGGAAAGCAGATGATACTATTTACTCAACACCTATCAAATGCTGACTAATCATCCATAAATGGTTTCTTCGGCTTGGCAATTCTGAGGGACGAGCTACAAATTCAAGACGCTACTCTAACTTCTGCGGAACATGCGCGTAGTTTCGGTGCTTAAAAGTCAATATTTAGCAAGGTCGTATCTTATCATACCGCCAAAATTTTCTATGATGACATGAAGCGATTCGGATGCAATCATGTCTACGACGTGGTGAACATGATGGGAATTAGGCTACACGCCGTGAGGTACAATTGTATAGAACACACACCGCAGGGAATGTGATAAAGATAATTCAAGCTCGCCCTTTTTGACAGTCATAGGAACATCTAAATATTTTTCTTTTCTTTTTTCATACCGAATTTTACTTTGTATTGCTAATCAATGGAGACTTAGCTGAACAACATATACTGTACACGTAGGGGTCGTGTATGTGCGCCCGACGCCGCTTCTAGTGACTCTCTACCCCTCTAGAAGTGTAGGTATGAGAGTATATGACGATAAAAATAGTGAAACGACAACGGTGTCCGAATATGGCAATGTCTCCTCAGAGTCCTCAAAGGTAATACCTGAGTACATTATAGGCACCAAGAGATCCCTTGCGTCTAGAATATTATCGCCCTCCTCAACAAAAAGTTGCCATGATAAATATCAAAGGCTGAGTGTTTAACAGCAACTCCTATACTACAACCTCGACGCGTGAAAGGAGCACCATCCGCACCGAACCCGCATTGGAAAAATGAAGTCGGGGTGAAAGTCATAGAATCCCGCAGATGCTCTAATGTTCTAATATCATCCTACCATCTCTCCGTCGCGGAGAAAACAAGAATGAGGGAGAACCGACATTGTATATATCCTGAACTGAACTATTTCAAATCATACCTCCAAGTAGTCGCTCAAAACGTAAATCTTTTCAACCCGCATTTCAGCCGTGGAGTCTCTTGAACGTCCTGATGATACCTTCCGGGCCATCTTTACCAACACTGGTCAGACATGTCGTAAAATTGCGACCCGTTGCGCTTCGCTGTACGATGAATAACTCGTAAGATTGAGCATCTTACATAGTAACTGTGTCTATGCAGACGCCAACTACTTAGTAATATGCCAGAAAGTAGCACGGAGATTTGTATGTTGCCTTCCTCAGACCCGATACTGAGCGGTGTGTAAGTGGCGTCCCCCGCGTACCCGCTTCCAGTCTGCTTCCAGCACTACCACACCTTGTTTCTTGACTCTCACGATCTTCGGCTAAGTCGAACTCCCTATAGAGCATAGATATACCCCTCGTCAGTTCATCAAATCATCGCCAGAAACACAGCTAGACACAAGCTAGACATAGAAACGACATAGAAATGGCCACCGAGGAAGCACCCCACAGTACTCTTCCGTACCCACCTATTCACCAGGACAAGAAATTTGTTGTCCTCTCCGATTGGTTGGTACTTGGTTCGTCTTTATGTGCCCATTATTTTTGTATCTTTTGACGACACTTGAGTGGAAAGCTGAAACTTTGTGATAGGGATGGTACAATCACCAACCATGATTCGAATGATTGTGAGTTGCTCCAAGGGTCTGTGCAAGATGATCATGTTGACATCCTCTTCTAGATCTGACAGATCATTTGGGTTACGGGACTGAAAAACGTAGACAAGGCAACCGTGATATTCTGACAGGCAAAGTAACATTTAGGTGAGCAATCTGGATCGATCAGATTTGAAATGCTCTGGAGATTGATCTCCTGCGTATCTAGAGATGCGTTTAGAGAGATGCTCGAGAGTGTTACCGCAAACGGACACAAGTTCAATGAGTGCGCGGAGGTCCTGAGACAGAGTATGCTTTTATGATTTTTGTATGGGATTGAACTGATATGGTTATAGGCATCAATTTGGATGTTGGTTTCAAGGATTTCTACAGTTATTGCAAACAGGCCGACGTCCCCGTCGTGATTATTTCTAGGTAAGAAGCTTGTAACTCTTTGATTTTTAAATAATTAGTTCTAATAATGTCTTCGTAGTGGAATGGCACCACTGATCCGTGTTGTCCTCTCGAAATTGATCGGAGACGAACAAGCAAAAGAAATTGAAGTCGTCGCCAACGATGCAGATGTCAAGGAGGACGGGAGCTGGTCAATTAAATACCGCCACCCTACAAGGTACGGAACCAGTTGTTATCGAATCTGACATCCTTCTCATATTTTCCCTTCCAATAGTGGTTTTGGGCACGACAAGAGCCAAGCTATCCTCCCCTATCGTCGTCTCCCCAGCCCACCTACCATTTTCTTCTTTGGTGATGGTGTCTCCGGTTAGTCATGATAGTGACCCAGTCCAATATATCCACTCAAATCTTCATTTTTGTAGACATGTCAGCTGCTCGTCACGCCGACCTTCTTTTCGTCAAGAAGGTCCCAGGTGAGGATAACGACCTGTCAACTTTCTGCGAGCGCGAAGGGATCCCTCACCTTCTCTTCGAGAACTTCGGCGGTGCACTCAAGGTCGTTAGTCAGGTCGTCGAAGGGAAGCTCACTGTACACGATGCGTTGAAACTCGGCTCTGTATAATGTTGTCAACGGTGAGGGGAGTTGTAATGTTGCTGTATGAGGACCATGGCTATGTAAGATATCTTGGACATTCGAAAACAAATGATAGATACAATAGAACACGGTCGTTGCCGAAGGCGATATCAGCAGCATGCTAGATGGGTACACAAGGCGTTGGAATAATCCTCTCACCGTGTGGGAATGCTTCCCTGCTCTCCTCTGGCTGAACGCCGATGTTCACGGCTGTTTTGTAAATAGGCGTTGTGAGTAACAGTCATCATTTTGCTCGGTTGTTGACATTATTCCCATCCTAGTGGCATGACATAGCAGTAAGGACGCGTACTGGATACTCCTACACACTTCGCAGCATGCTTCCACTGAAGAACTATTGACCACATCGTCTCCGAGGTACCCAAGGTATCTCTATCCAAGCTAAAAATGCACGACAGTGCATACCGTCACCATTGAATATCGCGTCTCGGATATTGGCTAGCTGCCCTTCGGCATATTACTCATCCATTTACAATGCCATACGGCTAACCCGGAGGTCGAAGGCAAGGCTGATCTGCATCCCGCAAACACTGCATTGTATTGCTTGCTCGACTTGCACTGCCACATTGATCTGGGACCTCAGAGTCGTGAAGGTATGAAAGCTGACAATATCATGGCCTTCAGGAATGCCGACCACTAGTGGTCCGTGAAATAGAGTTCTGTCTATCTTCATAGAAACAAGACGTATTCGCCTGTTTGTTGGTACGACGACCGAGAGAAAGTCAAGTATGTTCGTGATTGATTCCACGTATCACAGGTAATATGTCAAATGCCGCCCTCGAATTTGCCAACATGATGGCGCCAGATTCCCAAGCGTGTTGGTCTTTAATACAAAGATGAGCTTGAACGTCAGATTCTTTTCTCTTCTCCGTCTGTTTTATTTCTCTTGCCCAGCTAACATGGGTATTGGTACTTTCTTGATCGCATTTGCCACACTCGTCTCTATTGCATTTGGTAACGTTACTCCCCGGAAGGTTTACAATGTCGCTGTGAGTAATCGGGTCGGGGCTCTGGAGTTCGTCCCAAAACAGATAATGGCAAACCCAGGAGACCAAATCCACTTCCAATTGTAACTGTGTTTCTTTCATTATTCGTTCCTAGAGTGCTAATCAATACGGCATTTCAGTTGGCCAAAGGTAAATTCCCCTAAGGTATCCCTTACTTCGCCCATTCTAACACACGCAATCAGTGCCATTATGTCACCCAGTCGTCTTTCGCAAATCCTTGCACGAAGCTCACAAATGGGTTTGATACGGGGTTGTATGTCGGCTCAACCAGTGTCCTCCTAGCTTGCTGACTCCTATCACATAGTGTCCCTGTACTCGCAAGTCAACGAGTTCCCACCAAAATTCCCTATAAAGTATTCGAAGTCACCGACACAAAACCTAGATGGTTCTACTGTCGCCAAGCAAATTACTGTAGCAAAGGTGTGGATCTCTATAGCTTTCTAGTTAGCTTCTAGCTGAAATCAAGTCCAGGAATGGTATTTGCAGTAAACCCCACGAACGCGTACTTCGATAAGTTCCAATCCAAAGCGATCGATCAAGCCGGGATTTCAGCAAAGAACGTCTCCAGTAATATTTCAGTCAGACCCAAAGTCTGTTCACCAAGGGACATAGCGAAATCAGCGCTTCTTGATGAGGAAGGTCCCGTTAACGGAATCTTCACTTGTAAATATTCATATGCGGGAACCTGTCAATATCAGGTAAGTATTTATTCCCTATAATGCGAAACTGACTAGTAACCTTGCCCCAGGATGGCAGACTACATTCTGGTTCGAAATACTGCCCGCCCCAGACCAGTGGTCCCAGCGACGTGACCGGTGAACTTGGCGACGATGACGACGATATCCAACCGATAGACTTCTCGACGTTACTCAGGAATAGCTGGATCATCATCGGTCTCCTTGCAAGCGTTTTCTTGCTGTCAGTTAGCTTCGTAACGGCTATCTTGGTACGCCGGAGACGACAGCGCCGTGATTTTGCATATTCAAAGGTGTCTATGCCGAAGGTGATCCAGGATGAAGAAAAGCCAATGACAAGTAAGCAATACAGCGATATCTAATCATTGGGTAGTAATTATAGTTTGCTGTAACATATCACTTTTCTTTTTTGCGCATTATACATGATCGTAGAGAATAGTTGATCGCTTTCAAGTGTACTATTGGTGCCTGGTTGTTTGGACGCAATTTCCATTTTCAATCTTTCAAATTTCGTGTCACAGCATTCAACTCGGTATTATCTCTGATGTTGAACATAACTCTCGAACATCTATATTGCAACGACACATCCTAGAGCCTAAGGCCTGAGTAAGTGAGCGCATGATGCATGAACGTTTGAACCACGGACCGGGTTTCGAATTTTTGTCACCTTGTCAATATTGACGCCGATGCCTTATTGGTCCAGGAAACAAAATCACCCTCTACTCACACCTACACCATCGCCTTTTCGGGCCCAGTATCTTCTTCTTGAACACACATGGGAACTGTGTAGATTTGCTGCATAACGATTGGTTCATGCGGATCTGAATCTTGTTCGGTGGAAAGGGGTTAACACAGCCCCCATTTAAGTTTGGAACAACAACAACGCAAGTTACCGGCAAGGTAGTACTAAATTGGTCGTAACTCTTGATAAAGACGGGGTATGGCCCTTCATGAACAATACATCCCACCAGTGCTTCTACGAAATAGAGTTCTGTTCGTCTTGAAGGCTATGAAACAGATTCTTTTGTGCAGGGTATAGGGTCATGCAGCCTCAGGCTGAGCGGAGTACCACTACTCACTGGAACTGGATAATTTCCCCCATTATCACCGACAGGTACGTTCTGAAACATTGGTTAGTTCTAATCGCCACGCAATGTCTCATTTGAAATTTGTCACTCAACTCTCGAACTAGCACTGGCTTCCTGAAGTTTGGGCTCGTTGACTGGCATGATGGCATCGGATTCGGGAACTCCGGACGGCCCTCTTGTTCGTTCCAAATACAAAAGGCGAGTTTCAGACGTCTGATGACTTGTCCATCTTTCCTTTTTACTTCATTTCCGTCTCTCTCCCTATCTTATCCCCTCTGCCTTTACGACTTCTTGCTTATCCAGTATGGGCCTTGTTAGCTTGTTAGTTGCGCTTGCACCCCTCGTCTCCACTGCACTTGGTATCTCTGTGAATGTGCATGTCAGTGATCATGACGGGAATCTAGTTTTCCATCCCAACTACGTATGGGCGAACCCTGGAGACCAAGTCCGTTTTCGATTGTAAGTGTCCGCTATCGGTGTAACGTCCCCCAACCTAACTGATGGGTAATCGTTGTTTTAGTTGGCCAAAGGTTGCTTATAATTGCTTTGGAGATCCCGGTCCTACTCTGACGTATGACATAAAATATTAGAACCACACTGTTACACAGTCATCATTTGCCTCACCATGTGTGAAGCTTGCAGATGGGTTCGACACAGGCTTGTACGTCTACACCTCAGTCGAGTATCCCACGCACGTCCTAAAAGCTTCTCTTTATCTCTTTAGCGTGCCTGTTTCCCAAGCCCAATCTGACAGTCACAATCGCCCATCGAGGACATTCAATGTGACCGATACCAGTCCCAAATGGTTCTATTGTCAGCAGAAAGGACACTGTGGATCAGGTGTGTATACGTCTGTATTTCATCTCCTGACTTTCGACTGACAGCGACGTGCCAAGGCATGGTTTTCGCAATTAATCCCAAAGATGGCCAATTCGATACCTTTAAAGCTAGCGCCATTCAGCAAAATGGTACTTCAGCCACGAATAGCAGCAGTTCGGCCACTCCACAAGCTTGCGCACCGGCAGACGACTCAAATTCGCCTCTACTCAACGAAAGTGGTCTCGTTGGCGGATTCTTTACCTGTCTTTACCAATCCGCCGGAACTTGCCAGTACTTTGTTGTAAGCATGGAATCGAAGCAAGTACGGATGTAACTTGAATAACCGATATCTTTCTCAGGATGGCTCGTTCTCTTCTGGTGCAAGCACGTGTCCTGATAAGATTCCCGGTCAACAAGGCCTAGCTAGCAACTCTACTTCTACAAGCACAGGTAGCCAGTGCCCTAGTACGGATCAGCAACAATCATCCTTGACTAGCGAGACGGACGTCAGCGGAGGATTTGTCGCCTGCACCTACCCTACCGCAAGAATTTGCACGTACTTTAAAGCTGTCAGCACTATTATATTTCCCTCTGGTTTTAATAATTATAATGACAACATCTACAGGACGGATCATTCTCTTCTGGAAGCAGCGACTGTCCAGCTAAGATCACTGGCTCGTCCTTGAGTACCAGTAACACGTCCGGTGCCCTTGCAGACAGCGATACTTCTAGCTCTACGAACCTCTCTACCCTCGTCAGGAATAGTTGGATAATCCTCGGTCTCACCGCAGGTATCCTAGTCCTTTTGGTCGTGTTCGCGGTTATCACCATTGTCGGCCGAAAGGGCCTCCGCGGTCGTGAGGCCAAATACTCGAAGGTGTCTGTACCAAAGGGATTCCAAGACGAAGAGGAATCGATGACACACAAGCGATACGACGAGTCGGATATCTGATTGACTCGGTGATGATATTTCTTCCTTTCGGTTTTCTTTGTTGTGTTTCTCTATTTCTCTTTGTATTTTATGTGTACCACTCACGGACTTCTAATTATTCAATATACTATGGGATAAACTAACACAACGGGCTCCAAAACAGCTTGGACACAATGGTTGATTACTCGCCCGGCGTATTATTAAGGGTATGTGCTAGTGACCAGTGACTTTATAAGGTCAATCATTTTCGTATTAGAAGCAGAGTAGTCACTCATGCCGACCTCTATCTCACCAAGCTCCTTCCATCATGGTGCAGGAAGAGTGTAATTTGCATGATATAAATAGTATTAGACAATGTAGCCCCATAAATTCCAAATCGATATGGTGTCAAGCACGTTAGATACCTTGATAATTTCCAACCTGTATTTTCTAGAGGGATCATTCTTCGCACACAGGTAATATATCGTTCAAGCAAATATATATTCTTTCCGTCTTTGACTTGCCCAAAAGAACAATGGAAATGCAGACAATAGTATTAGTACGCGCATGTGACGCCCTCATTTACGCGTGGCACGTGGAAGTGGCGCATCGCTACTCAGTCTTGAAAGTGTTTGAGTCTTTATTAGCTACTACATAACTTACTACGACAGCAGCTATATCTCGCCGTCATCGTCTTCAACGATGGCAATGTCGCGTGCGACATCGGGGTACCCTAGAGTACCACATACTACACCCGCCTCTCTCAGACCTCCAATCCAGAATCCATTTGAGAAGCTCACAGCACCAGAGTTCGACGCGTTCATAGGTGATATCACAGGAAGACTTAGGCGTGCTTTAGGAAGAGAGGAACCTCTTTCATCTATATCTCACCCTTCTGAAGTCCGAAAACTTCCGGCCCCTGGCGATCTGTCCGTTGACGACGACGAAGCGGCAAACGATTCATTTGCTGAAGTCAAAGCAAGACGTGCTGCCAAAGGAAAGGAAAGGGCTATTGACTACGAAGAAGATGATGAGGAGGAAGAATCTAGTGTCGAGTTTGGCTCGGGGGAGGAATACGCAGAGGAAGAAGGAGAAGACGAGCAAGAGGCGGAATCATCTATGGCTCAATGGAATCGCTTGAACGAATACGACGATGATGAGGCTGACTCGGACGAAGACTCAGATGACATCGAACAGCCTGTTAATGGTCACGACGAGGTGATCGAGATATTGTCAGACTCAGACGAAGAGGAGGCTGCTGCCCCTGTCCGGATTGGTCCACCGAATGCCTCACAACGTCAAGTCTACCGGGGCGAGGCAGAAGAAGAGGAGGATTACGAAGAAGATGAGCTGCGGAGTAGTCCTCCTGCTCCTGGAATTAGTGAACATGACATCGGTTATCGAATCCAGCGTGCTGAAGCGGATGAGGAAGAGTTTGACGAGGAGAAAATAGATGAAGGTATGTCTATGTAAGACGGAGCCCCCTCTCAAACCAACTAATATCTCTACAGATACCACTCAGGAAGCGGATGTACCAGACGTAGATATCCCTAACCCATGGAAGGGTCCTGAAACATACGCCGAAGACTATTATTCCGGTGGGGACGTACTCCCAAACCCTTCCCAGGTTAACAATGCCCATATATTGCAAGGCGAATACGACGAGGGTAAACCTTGCTATCAATTGCGTCCTAACGTATACTGACTACAATCTTCTTATAGAAGAATTTCCTCCCCGCAACCAAGACACAAGAGATGACGATGTAGATATTTCCGATCCATGGGAGGGTCCTCGTACATTCGCAGAAGATTTCTATTCAGGTGGCGAATTACGCGACGACCCATCGATACTTACACCCTCACATATCACCCCTCGACTTACGCCACAATCTCAAGGCCAGAAATCTCAAGAGCCAGAAATCATCAGCATCGACGACTCAGATGATGAGGAAGTTGAGGAGAGACGTTCTGGAACTCGTTCTCCTGTGCGGGAGGAAGACTTTGATGAATCAAGCATAAATGACCTCTACGCCGAACTTGACGAGGACGATGGTAATGTCAAAGCTGCAACTTCTTCTGTTAGAAACGCCTCTCCACCTCATATGCCTCACGAGCGAGCAGCTGAGCCACCCGTCGCTGCACCGACTGGTCATGTTGATTGGAATTACCCTCCTGCATTCCCTGGAAAGGTAGCTTCGAAGTCTGGACACATCAAGACTCCTGAGGAACCTGTTGCTAACTCAGATCTAATCGAGCCTGGGCACGAACTAGAACTAGAACACCAACACCAAGAGGTGGAGGAAGACGACGAGGACGAGCTCAAGCAGCAAGAGCCTGAGATATTGGAGATCAGCGATGATGAGGAGGACGATGTTGGTCCTGCACCGCTGAGTACTAGCGATCTCGTTATCCCCGACGACCATGATGAGGGAGAAGCTGCTGAGGACGACGGGAACGACCAGCTGGGTAATGATGACCTCTATGTCGATCCCACTGATGTGGTTACCACTGCCGCCAGTGAGAATGCACTTCCGGAAGTTGAGACCACTCAAGCCGATGGTATGCTCTCGCTACGTTATTTCATGATTGTGTCTTGATATCTGACAAAAATATGGATTACCTTCTATTTACCCAGACGAGTCGATTTACGCCGAACTCGAGATGCTGTTTCCTCTGGATGTCGATTACAGTCACTCTCAAGTCGATTACGACGTGATTCATTTCCTAGATGGAATGGTGGCTAGACACAATGCTCTTCAAGAGAATGACAAGTCATTTGAGGAACAAGTGATTTCTACAACTCAGGACATGTTACAAGTTCAGTCCCAACATGTTGACGGCATTGGTAACCAAGCAGAAGCTGGTGCCCAAAATCTTCTTACCGAGTCTACTGCTACAACTGAAGTCCTCGGAGAAGATATCTCCAATGTTGCAGAAAGGTCTGACGCACCAGCGATGACTCTCGTAGAGGTTAGTTTATTCTACGGTTGCCCCGGTTTTATTCCGAATCTTAATCATTCACCTTATAGGAATCAGACGTCCCTTCTCTTGAGAAGTCGGTGCCTGTCGAGCCCGCAGTCGAATATGCTGATGCCTCAATGGATCCAGAGGCATCTGTCTCTGAAGAGCATGGTACTTTCACTATGCCGGAGGACCTACCTAAAGAAGACGATGCGGTATACTTCGTTACCGAGATTGGAGAAACCATCATTATAGACCCGACACTTGGTGCTGACGACGCTGTCACCGTTGGTAGCGAGTTTGTAGCTTCGCCAGCCGACTTCTCAGTCGAAGAACCTATCACAGAAGGACGAAGAACAGAGGTGAGATTCACGATGTGATCTTACTCCCCCCATTGTTTAAGCATTCATTGTATTATAGGAGCCAGACTTCATTGTAACTTCTATCACTGCGACACCTGCTCCGGAGTCTGCCCCCAGTACGGAATCGGCCGACGCTATCTCAGCGATTCAAGAAATTGCTTCAGAGGATTCGGGTCTGAGGTATGTCCTCGCTGATGCAGAAAGCGAAGACGAACGTCCTCGCCGTCATCGGCCGCACCTCGTTCATACTCCTCGTTCGTCTAGAACAAATGTCGCCGGACCCAGCACTCGTACTACAGATCATTCAGAAGCCCAGCCTGTAGAAACCACCGCAGTGGTAAGAACGACCTTGTTTTATTCATCTATGCCTTCACTGAACTGCGATGTTGTAGGTTACAGAGGGGGCAAATACTAGTGTCCCTGTTGTCACAGTCTCAACAGAAGATGATGTTCCATCCGAGACTCATACAGAACTTCCTCAGTCCTCACCTCGTGGCACTTTAGCCTCAGGGATACCACTACCTGTATTCGCAGACCCCACTGTTCGGGATCCTACTAGCATAGGAGGATCGCCTGGTACAACTAGCCCTTCGTTTATTGAAGCGGGAAGCGGTGAATTAGACAATGTGGCCTCGTTACGCGACCGTCTTACTGCCACTCTGATCAAGAAGCGCACAGGACATAGTCCCAGTGGACTGTTTACTCCTCTCACAGACGGCGATAATTCGTCTTCGGTGTCTAATTCACAGCCAGAATCGCGAGAGGATAACCAAATCAAGGATATAGATACCAAATCAACTCGGGTGGAAACCGAGCAAGGTGATGCTGCACCTAGTACAGATGACGCGAAGGTACCTACAACAGATACAGAGGATATTACTCCGAAATCTCCCAAGAAAAAGGCCCAGGAGTTACACATCGACACTGGCATTGTCACTCCTGCTCATGAACACGCGCATCACGACGATGAAGACGCTGATGGAGATGTTGACCCCGACTATGTGGAATATTTAGTTTCACTGTCCGATTCTGAGTCTGATGCGTCGCCCGTCCAAGATGCATCTGAAGTTGAAGCCACTTTGGCCACTCAAGTGGACGATAATACTTCCGAGAGCAGCGCGCTGACTCCTGTTGATGCCACAGTCGATTACTCTTTGTAAGGTTATTTTGCTCTCATTATTGCCCCAAAGCTGACAATCTCCCAGACAACCCTCTTCTCCCTTGCCTAGCTCACCTGCTCATGAAGATGATAAGCAAGTTTCAAGTTCCGAGCAAGGATCGAGATCCCCAGTTGATACTACTGCGAGTCCTGAGCAGACTCGACCATTAAAACGCAAACGTCGCTCTCCTCCTTCTGGTCCTCCTCGAGTAACTCGCTCAATGAGGTCGAAGAATTCACACGAGCCCGAACCCGAGCGTGAGCCAGTACCTTCGAAATCGAAAGGCAAGGAGAGAGCACAGGATATAGCCGACGACAAGTCCATCGCATCCAGTGCAGAAGACAACCTCGGATCGCCAATTGAACTCACGAGAGGAGAGCCAGCGATGAGTCGAGCTACTTCTCGTGCATCATCTGTTGTCTCCAATATCCTCGATAGTTCATCAGTGATTAGCCAACCATCTCCAACGGTTGATCGCTCCAGATGGGCAACCCTGATACGACCTTTCATCCAAGCTAATGGCTTCCTTCATCACACTCATGGTCGTGTAGCAGCCACACTGACCCAGCAACAACGCCCACGACCACCATCTTCTCGCGCCTCATCTTCACACTCAGGTCCAGCTGAGGCAGCACGCGAAGAACCGTCAACATCTTCTGCCCCTGCCCCCACTACTGCCTCCGATCCTACCACCGCTGCCCATGTCCCCAGCCCCTGCCCCTGCCCCCGTCCCAACTCTAAGCATTCAGACATCATCATCAACGCCTGTTACTCGGTCGAATTGCAAATATCGCAAGATTAGTCTACCTCTGGCTGAGGGACGCCCTCATGTGTATTTCATCGTTCCGGGATGTTCTCTGAGCAATGCATCGTTGATGCAGGAAGAAAACATCCAAGACCATGGCGATGCCCTTGCTGAAACCAGTGAACAAGCCGTCGGTCCAGTGGAGACACTGGGATTTAGTTCAAATCTCATTGCAATCTTGCGACGCCTGGTTGGTGTGGACCTTCTGAGGATGAACGAAATCTTCTACCTCCCTACCCCAAACGATGGTTTCAAAAGACGAAGGCATAGAAATCGCTTTTCCATTGATGGCCGCGCCATGCCCAACCTGTCTGCTTCCGCTGTAAAGCGACTAGGAGGGAGTAGTCAGCACTCCCCAGCAACGAAGGCTCCGGTGTCTCAGGCAGAATCAATTTCTACCGTGGCGAGCTCCAGAAAACAAGGCAGTCAGGCCAGTAAACGTAGCACCTCACTCTCCTTGTCTGCTTCAATCTCGGATAACGAGGAAACGGATTTGGAAGAGCCTCGCCCGAAGAAACGCCCCCGTGCGCAGCGATCAAAGAAAAAGGTTAAGGATGCACCTGCCGAAACCGAGAACGGACAACCTTCTACCTCTACGGCGGTGAATGACGAAGAAAAAGCCAAGCCTCGACGTAGCACTAGGCGCCTACATACCGATGCTGCTGCCTACAAACCTACAGAAGAGGAACACGAAAGCTCTGAGGACGAAGGCACAACCAAGCGAGGCAAGGGCAAGGGGAAAATAACTGGGAGAAAGAAACGTGGTAGACCTGCTGAACAAGGCGAAGATGCTGAGCGACCGGCTGCCACAGCAAAACGACGCAAGGTTGCAGGGAAGAGTACCCCAGCCCCCTCAGGACCCTCATGAGTTCCGGCACATTTTTTCATTGTATATTTCGTAATCTACTCTAATTACTGCTGTGGTGTAAACTTTTGATACATAATCAGAGGATACGGTGAATGAGATAGGGCCCGAGAAACTAAATAGTACAGTCACCTATCATTATTGTTAGCTGGATGATGTGCGGGAATATGCCTCGAGAAACCTCTCGTAGGTATCAGTACTACCGACGAAAGCTGCAATGTCTGTTACAGTGGAAGTACTAAGGCCGGTAGCCTGAAGCATAAGTGCCATCATGCTGTATGCCTCGAGAACATCAATGGAGGTATCCTCGAGAACTGTTATCTCCGGTTTAAATCCCTCTACAAAAGCATCGCAGCTATAACAGAGATTTCGAACCATATCACTTGAAAACATCGCGGCTATGAATGTGGCATCGTCCTCGTCCCCAAACTGAAAGACTGTTGAGAGTAAGCTAGAGACAAAAATATGGCGGTGATGTGGTTTCAATATTTCGAAAAATCGTTGGATCCGGATCGAGCTTCGTCGAAGAATATCTTCACGGGCCTCAGTTCGGCATGTACGGCGAAGTCTTTCTTCATCCACAGACATTTCCTCCTCCACCGCCTCCTCCACTGTTTCTTCCGTTGACTCCGCAAAGTCCTCTCTTTCAGAGAGAGACTCTACATCACTTCCATCATCGAGACCATAAACTTCTATTCGTTGCCGAGTAGAAGAGAATGCATCCAACGGCTGAGGGTACACCATCTCGTCGTGGAGATTCTAATGATACCAGTTCTTAAATTGCATGAACTCATATCATAAAACCTGATTACGCACTAGCATAAGATATCGTGTCTTAGGAGACACTTTTTCCTGACGTAGGATATGTTCGACGTGACCGAACACGCCGAGTAGATCCAGAAACTGTGACGCACTGAAGGCGTCCAATACGGGTCCCAAGAAGCGACAAATGGCCACCGTGTGGTCATCGTTAACCAATGTTCGTTGGAAGAGGTCGTCCAAGATGCCTTGGACGTCGTTTGGAAGGAGAACTCCCCCTACTAGGAGACCTCCAACTAATGTAGCGTATGTTTTCAACGATCGGAAGTCACCACTATCCACAATACGATCAAACTCGTATTGGACTAGAAGTTTGAGGGACGTGTCAAAGGAGACCATGGGATTTCCAATATGGAACACGTCGACTTTGCGCCATCGGCTCCGTTCCCCTTCTAATTCATCAACGACTTTTTGACAGAGTTCGACATAGACGTCAGTGAGTGATGGTTGAGAAAGGCCACATCGAAAGATTTTTCGAACAAATGCGTCCAGAAGATCAGAGTCTTCTGTCTTTTCTACCAAAATGGCTAACTGTACGAGGCGGTTTGACTGCGCCTCGAAGTTGGACGGTGTGAGTCTATTGAGGATGCCGCATAGCTTGCGATGCATCCTTACAGTGTCGAGAGGAACTCTCCAAGGTCTCCATGGTTGTTGGGCACCGGAAGATCGAGACTGTGAAGACATGACGGATGGCGTTGACAAGGGACCGGGCGGTACAGAGCTATAAAAGCTTTTACGAACAAAGGAAATTTTCGTTTCTCCGTTAATCTCATATTCCAGGATTATCGCAACGGCCGATGGAACATACCGTGTTCACCGCCAATACCATAAGTAGGGAAGATGAAGAGCCAGAGCTGAGCTGAACATAATAAGTGAGTTATGAAAGGCAGGGATGATGGACCAGTGTACGGTGACCGGTATACGCGTCAATGACGGTCCTGTCAGGTTCCTGTATAACAAATTCCGGCATCGGTGATGAAAGTAGAAAGGACACGGCCAAACCTTATGTGTTACTTGTATGAATTGCGCGTTACCATTGTGAGACCATTGTGAGAAGATGGTTGCGGAGACGCTCCCCATTGCCGGGGATAGGTTTAATACAGTACCATGAAGACGATAAAACAGAAAGCCATGTTTGCAATGCTAAAGGTCGATTTTCTCAGGCGAGGGTCACGAAGGTAAGGATGGGGATGAACATGAGAGTTTCTCCGAAAACAGTTTGAATAATTATTCATCTATACCGGCGGAAATCAGCACAGACCGATGATATGACTGATATCAACACTTACAATAGACTAGCATGATTAAAAGGATGACAGGACAATATGATCAAAGACAAAAATGAAGCAACATGGGGAATACGTTACCAAGAGATGTTACTTCCTTCCGCCTCCCTTCTTCTTTGGGGGTTCATCATCCTCATCTTCATCATCCTTACTCTTGCGCTTCTTGGTAACTTTAGCCGTCCCCTTCTTGCTCTTCAGTTCCTTCACGCGTTCTTTGAGTTCAGGATCGTCGTTGTCCTCATTATCCGATTCGAAACCATCTCCCTCGTTTGTTTTCTTTGGAACTAGCTTCTTGCCCTTGCCTTTAGGGAGTGGTTTCTTCTTTTCCTCAGATTCCGGCGAGTCAGCTTCCATATCCTCATTATCGGATGCAAAAGGATCTTCGTTATCAGCCTTTTTCTTCGGTTTTGTTTTTGTTTTGGAAGGAGCAGCACTAGTACTGGCAACGGCAGTAGCAATAGGGTTATCGGCCTCGGTGGCTTTAGACGCGTTCAGTTCGGCAAAGAACGCATCCTTCAACGCCTGATTATCAAATAATTTAATCTTAACATGTTTAACGGAAAATAACGGAAGATTACTGACTTTTATTTCGGTCTCTTTCATCAATGCGCTATTGCGCCATATCTTCTCGCAGTAATGTAAATTCATGGTACACGCGGGGGTCAGTCAACTCACCGTAGATTGGATACCACTCGGATGTTTACTACCGATACCTGGAACGTAGTTGTTAATATCAAGGGTGTCTTTTACAAAGCGGTACAACTGACCGATCTCGGTGTAGAGGTTAGATTTCACTCCGCTCAGGCTGAGGCCATGGTTACGCAGCAGAATCTTCATGACCTACGATAGGGTTTGTAAGAGGCTTGAGCTATGACTGATGGTGCAGGAACATGAAGCCTGAGTCTTACCTCTGTAACATTATCCTTGTCATAGACATCAGGAAGGTACAGGCATAAAAGATGCTGATGATGCGGCTCTTCATTCTTAGGCGAAGTGGCCACTTTAGTGAGGTACGCGTTTGTTTTGGATAGCGGCCCTTCAATGAGGGAAGCTAGGGCATAAGCGCATGGTTTAGTTATGAATTCGTGATGTATGAAACGCTACCCCTTCACTTACTGGCGATGGTTGACCAAATGAAATCAACCTTGTCAGATTGTGCAAATATTAACCTGTAGATGAACAGATGGGTCAGTACCCTCGGGACCGCCGTATGGAGCAAGTAAAAAACAAAAACCATTTCCCAGAGACGAAGCCGTGCCGAACCGATACTTCTTTCAACTTTTCGCTCGCTTCATGCTGAGCCTATAGCAAGGGAATCTCGGTCAGTGACGGAAAGTGAATAGTAAGATACAATGTATATTACCTCTTCTCGCAGCTCCTTCTTACTCTTGAGGCCCTTCTTTTTATTGGCACGAGTAGGAATGGAGGCATCATTCTAGAGTTGTGTGTCGTATGGTAAGATTATGTCTATAAACATGTCATATAGAGAATGAAGGCCTACCTGGATGCTTTCGACTTTTTCTGTGGTGTCTTGCACTACAAATATATAATATAAAAGCTGTTACAAGCACAATGAGCCCTTGAGCTTACGAATTTTCTCGGCCGCTTCTAAGGCTGCTACTCTATCTGCTTTCTCTCCAGATTCAGATTTTCGTACCCAAAGCCACTTGGACCAGTCAGAGCTAGCTGATCATGAAACACAAAGAACGTACTGGTTTTGTTCCATCATCCTGTACCAGTGACGGCTTGTACTATATTATTTAGACACCTGTAAGGACTACAAGTTATGGAGAAAGAGTGCATCATGATGTCACTTGCCTTGGTCAAGAATTCGTTAATTGTGACAGTGGAATTAGAGTTCCATTCGTAAGCATATTCCTCCGGTACGGAGTCATCATGCGATGCCATTTCTACTGCTTATGGTCGGTAGAGAAACTGAGATTGCTAGTGAGTGTTTTAATAAAAGCCGGTTTGCAATAAAGCTCTGAAAGAGGCTTGGAGTCGCGTCATGACGCGTTCGAGTCACGTGCGCGTTGTTGGTCCATGTTTACATTGTGGCTGCATTCTTTCAAGCAAGGTATGAAGGTAACTCCAATCGTAGTCAAGAATGCCATAAGGAAAGCAACCGCACAATTTTAGTCTTGGCCCCGACAGATTAAGAAAACAAGCCAATCGATGCGACACTCAAAACCTAAATAGACATAAATCATATTTTCGTCATGAGAGCCTCGAACCACTACCCCAACAGTTCCGTTCGGCGCATCATCGCTCCTTTCGACCTATCTCCTCATAGTCATACCTGACAAGATCCGACCCACCTTGTGAGGTCAACCACTCGAATGGACCCTCGAATGGGAACGGAGCATATCCGTGTTGGAAACCGCATACTGCATAATTTTGATAGCGATATGATAATGGTGATATGGGGCCATGGATCCATGGGCCCTGAGTGAGAGTGAGAGTCGAGAAGTCAAGAACGGAGGAAATGTAGACGATCTGTTCTGATCCTAGAATGTTCGGAAATGAGGGTCGCTGTCATCATAATGTGCCAAAATAGCTTTAATAGTCATAATGCCCACTACCGTTGCTGGATGTCGCATGTGGAAAGGGGGATAGGTGGATAATATCTACAGCGAAGGACACGGTCGGAATGCGTATCTGGGGTTCTGGTGTGGGTCACGACTTCGGGCACATTACGGCAACATTATGGCGATTGAATAGAGAGAGAAGCCGACAGAGAATACAAGGATTTGAATTGCGTCGGTGAACAGAGGGCCATGAATGGCTCACAAAGGACAGTATTGAAAATAGACTATGCACGTCGTTTGATAACCGCGCGAAGGTGTGAAGGCTGCTCTGATGATCATTGAGGTGGTGTGCGGATCTATCTGGTTACGGTGCTAGACTCCCAGAATTCAGTATCGTGGCAGCCTCTGGTAGGTTCGGACCCTGAGCATAAGCAGATATTTCATGCTGAGACGCAAGATACGCAATGTATGCCAAGTATGTAGTAGCGCAGCAACATTAATGTGTCGATGTCAACTTGGGCTGATGGATCGGACGACAGGACCGCCGGACGGTAGGTATTATTGAATTGTGGAAAATAGAAGACAGCACGTCAGTTGGGCTTGGTAAAAAATACGCACCTATCTCGATACTCGATCAAGGATCAAGATCAGGTCAATTCAGAAGTGTTACGGCACTCGACAACACTCGTGGCATGATATAGTGAATATGCAGGT
Source organism: Cerrena zonata (assembly GCA_038087015.1). NCBI lineage: Eukaryota > Fungi > Basidiomycota > Agaricomycetes > Polyporales > Cerrenaceae > Cerrena > Cerrena zonata. Next base: position 1,187,905 of record JASBNA010000005.1, read on the forward strand.
CAGACAGGCACGCGTCGGCAATTGTTCCATTTGGTGTTGACATGTGCGACACTGCGCAAGGACACGGATTCGAGGGTAGTGATAGGAGTAAGGGGATGATATTAAATCGCAAAAAAATCCTATTAGGTACCTGTAGATAAAGGGACGTAAATCACAATAAGCGGGCTGTTCCATTGACAGAAAATGTTGGGAACAAAAAACTCACTGATAAAGCTACAAATGCGATGATGGATCCACAGCGACATATAAATAAAGAGCATGACATAACTAAAAATACGACGAAACGCTAAAAATGTCCAACGGTTGGGACATGTTTAGTGACAGCAGTAACATGACCAAATCCATAATGCATCTACGTCACATATCATGCATTCAGATTTAGACGGGGGCACCCTGGTCAGGCAACCTTTCGATGGCATAACGCCTTTTGACGATGTACATTAATGGTACACCGGGAACTTTGCGTATCCGTCTTCGGAGCTCGCGATCACAAGTTGCTACAATATAGCATCGGTGTGAAGTAACCCTCTGGACTAAGCAATCATCTGCATAAGTGCCGGAGTGCGAACAGGGGAGCCGTTCGAAGCGGGGATCACGAGCAACTCTAGATAGAAAGAGATAAATGGTGTTAGTGAGTAAGCGTGTGTTAAGACGTGCAAGAATGCACGATCGGACGGTGGAAAATGGACGGATAAATGAGTGGAATGGGTTCAAAGTTAACGTAAATTGGTGGTGTGGTTCTAGACGGTGCGTTTTTGGTGATTCGGCGATATCGTAAGATAGCGTAAAGGGTGGACAGGGGTGGAACATGATAGACGGAATATGGCAAAGAAGACAGAGAAGGCAAGACGTACCGTAATGCTACACGATAACGATGGCCCAATTTTTCTAATTCGGCCATGACGCAGTCAGTTACGCATGGAATACCTAGAAAGAATGTATGAATCAGCGAACCAGAACACACCGCAGAACACCACCACATCATCGAATGAGCATTCAGAACGCCGCAGCGTGAGTGATATAATGGTCACTGGCTAGATGTCAACGGACGGATCTTGCGGGGGTTCGATAAAGCCAAAAGCCATTTGAGGCAGGACCGATATTCTACGTTCCATCGAAAGCGGAGGTAGAAGACGTCAAAGACGTAAAGGGCGCAAAATACCGAAAGGGTAGGAGACGCAAAAAGACAGAAAATACAGCAAGGGGGTTGAAAATCTTAACGGGTTTATGAAGACGTACATTTGGCGTAAAGACAGTCCATCATTCCACTCACGAGTTCCAATTTGTTTTGTAGACTGAAATTGATAAAATTGGTATCGATGAGGACTCGGTATGGCGGTACGAGAGCATCGTTGTGTTGCAGGAAAAGAGATGAAGCAACTTGAGTCCTGTGTTGGAAACGCATGTGTCAGAAATGATTGGTTAATGAAATTATGATGCACGAGTACATCAACACAGTTGGTGCCGATCTAGGTTAGGTATCATTGAAAGAACAAGACACTTACACTCTCTTCTCTGCCTTTTGTTTAGCCTCCGCCTCCTTCTTCTGTTGCTTTACCTGATTCTCTTTTCTATATGAAAGTAAATAGCATAGCATATAAGCGTTACAAGGAGCGTATAATGATATTAGGGGGGTGTACGAACAGCCTAGCGTCGTTGGGGCTTAAGATCCGCTTGACCTGCGCGAACTTGCGAGTCTTTTTCGCCTTTCCCTGTGCAGAAGACTGTTAGTAATTGTAGCAGTATTTAATGAAAGCCGAATACCAACCATATCGGATTATCCTTTATAATGAAACTAGAACAAACGGTGGCTGAAACTACGAGGCTTCGACGACTTGGATGTTCTGCAATGCTTTTCAGCGCCTGTTTGAATGATCGGCGGCTTACTAGATTAGGAAGGTGTTGATGTTCAGCTGTTCGACGCACACTGCATATGGTCCAAGATTGCAAATGTTCATCAAGGATTCTTGATTGCTACGCTTCAGTACGCAGCCTATCCAGCTGGAGAAAAGATCTTCCGGTCAAATTCCTGCTTCGTCTATGATCTCAGAATTATGCCGCCGGCTGACACGTTCGCCACAGCTCGCAAACACGTCTCCCATGTCAACGATTGACCGTTGCTGAGAGGTATTGATACTCTTGATCATCCTGACAAACAAATAGCCGTGGCCGCAGACACAGCTGATAGACATAGCGTGGCAGAATGCGGCAGGGACGATAAAGTACGTTGGAAAGGCCGACAGTGACCGGCCGCGGTAGATTACTAGAGAAGTGTCTTATGGAGTTGGCACTGACTTTAAGTGAGACGATAACGGGGTCCCTGATGATCAACTTACCTCACAGCTCACTAAGGGTGATCGTCAATATGATATTATACGGCTTACCTCCAGAAGAAACATCGTCGTGCTCATCTCAGGTACTTCTCATGCAGAATTGACGTTGGGGAGAAGTAGGCCGTAGCACATAAGCACTGCGGGGTGTGCAGGGACAGGGCTCTTGCATTTGATGTTTCTCGAACTTCTTGTATCGAACATACACTTAGCTAATACAACCATATCGTGATACAGAACGTCCTAGATATCCGAACCATTGAGGTAATGATGAACTTACATGTTCCCGCTCTATGAGGGCACTAGGCAGTGTGAAATAGGTTGGCGATTACATGGATGCGGGAACGGGAACCTGAACAGAAAAAACAAGGATCGACCCATGTAGCGGGGGCGTAGGTCACTGTGTTTTCATACACATCGTTGGACTATTGTTTTGTTTGCCGGTTAGTTGTCAGAAGAGGAATGTTTGAAGTTCAAAACATAAATGGAGGGAATTGCTGTGGATGGATGCGAGCTGCTTGTTCGTTGTGGCTGTGCAATTCCTCCATTCTTCCAGAGGTATGTATAATGAATGAACGAATGCGAGTCGGAGCCGATGTATTGTCGAGTTACCACCGAGGTCAAACACGGTATCGGAAACGGGAACGGATTTGATAGGGAAACATAACTACAAATTACAGTAGTCATCGGGTTCATGTTTATTATTCTTGAATTCTGCGAAATTGAAAGAGAAACAAATACAGACTATTGCGGCACATAACGCCACCGCGAGTGATGTTGGCACAGAGTACCGCAATCGTTGTAATGGAAGATCGGATTGTCGATTGCCCGTCTACGTGAAAAGGCGTAGTCTTGACTGGGAATTTGTAAATGTAATGATCAGCTTTTACTTTCACGACATCCATCTGCTCACATATACCACGGTTATCCGGGGATTAGAAATAAGGGTGCAAAGAAAGCGGTACCGCTAAATTGACAGCAACAGACAAGACAGTCACTGCATCGAGGAACAGTGGCAACAGTGATCAACGAGTTACGACGGGTGAGCGCAGTTCGGGTATGTCTTCAGTTTGTTAGATGAACGGTAATGCCCAAGCTCAAACGATACAACAGGAAACTCCGTGCCGACCAACGAAAGATGGGATGGGGGACAGACCGGAACAGCAATCGCTGCAAAATCGCGATCCGAAGAACTGCGTCTTACTAGCCAACTGATAGGCCAACATTGATTGTATCAGTTTTCCTAGGACGAGGACAAGGGGTGTGAGTCACCCGGTTGCAAAAGAAAGAAAGAAGCGTGGAAGCAGTGTCCTGTATTCGAAACTCTGAGGAAGGCATTGACTCGACGAGGGGATGGGAGCAGCTGTGCGCTCTGGCAGACAGCTCAGACAGCCTGAGGATACCTGTCCCTGGGAATGAGAAAAACGTAAAAACGAATGAAAGTAGCCGTGAGTGTGGTGTCTATGATCGAATATGCGCGCATTGCGCGGCCAGTTAGACGGTCGACCCGGCCGGGCGGATCTTCGTTCTCAGGAGTTTTCGATACGAAGATTCGTGTGCGTTCCATGCATATCATCATGATAACCACAAGCTTGGCTTGTGTGTATGTCTTTGCTTTTTGGAATGACGGATGGGGTTGGAATTGAGGTTTGTACCAGTTGGAACAACATTAAATCGGCCTCGCGTACGGAGGAACCGGCGACATCTGTCGGTTGCTGGGGTGCAAGATACCTAATCGGATCATCGGCAGGCGGTCGAAAATTAGTTGATTCCTCGAGACGGAAAGCGAAAATGGACTAGGTATGATAGCATACCCGCACTGGAACCTCCCCTTCAAAGAGTAAACCTGTTGTCATACCCATTCCACTTAAAAAGACTCTCCAACATGTCTCTGGCTCCCCATCTCCTCTCCCACTTCAATGACACCTCCTGCCCCTTCTTACGACATGCCTACTCACACAGATAGTCTCCCAACCGTCGGTGCTGCTACCCGCAAAGCCACCCTCCTCTCCGCGAATGATATTCATGTCGCCAATAGTCATGTTCATCATGTTCCCAAGCCTGCTGAACCCACTTTACTTTCGAAGTTCGTTCAAGCACATCATGAGCTCCAGGCTTACCGGTACGTCACACCCATCACCTGTTTCATATGTGTCTCATCCTTTTTCCCGTTTTTCCAGATCTGGAAAGCCAGTTGTCGTAGATGGAACCAGTCTTTCGATACCCGCCGTCGCGGCAGCGGCGCGTTTTGGTGCTTCAGTCAAGCTCGACGACTCACCACGGCTACGCGAACAAGTTCGCAAGAGTCGTCAAGCACTCGTTGCTAAAGTCAATGCGGAGACCAGTGTCTATGGTGTCAGCACTGGCTTCGGTGGTAGTGGTAAGTTGTTAAAAATATCTATTTCGATCTTGACTGTGTAGACGGCATTCCTATTTTTGGAGTGGCCATTTGTGCCATTTCTCAATGCCGAAATCATTCGGGGTCGTTAGTGTATGCACTCCCTGTTCATGACCATGACCAATTATAATTTCTTTGAAATAATGTCCACATTAACGCTAACACCTTTTTCCATTTTTTTCAGCTGATACTCGTACTAGCGACACAACGAGCCTCGGTAATGCATTGATACAACATCAACAAGCTGGTGTGCTCCCATACGATACTTCATCCATCCCCGGTCCCCTTCCTCTCTCCGACCCTCTCACTTCTACTTCAATGCCAGAGTCATGGGTTCGCGGCGCCATTTTGGTCCGCATGAACTCCTTGATCCGAGGCCATTCAGGCATTCGATGGGAGCTCATCGAAAAGATAGGTAGTCTCCTAGAGGAAGACATTATTCCTCTCGTCCCCCTTCGTGGAAGTATCTCGGCCTCAGGAGGTAGGTTACTATTCAATACTCTTCTCATCTCCACCGCTGACTCTTCTGTATTATTTCTCTCTTCTTTATTCAGACCTTTCTCCGCTATCATACATTGCAGGAACTGTCGAAGGTCTACCTTCTGTTCGCGTCTTCGACGGTCCTCGCCAATTCGGAGCCCGCAAGATTGTTTCATCGACAGAGGCTCTCGAAGCACATGGTCTGACACCTCTACCACTCTCCTCCAAAGAACATCTCGGTATCCTCAATGGCACAGCCTTCTCAACGTCGGTTGCCTCTCTGGCCTTGCACGATGCCGTTCATCTCGCCTTACTTTCGCAAGTCTGCACGGCGATGGGTACCGAAGCGATGCTCGGCGCTCAAGGCTCTTTCCATCCGTTCATTCATGCTGTTGCTCGTCCTCACCCCGGACAGGTGGAGGTAGCGAAGAACATTCATGATTTACTGACAGACACTCAGTTTGCTGTCACTGCCGAGGAAGAAAAACACATTTCGGAGGATCAGGGCGAGCTGAGGCAGGACAGGTACCCTTTGAGGACATCCGCCCAATTTTTGGGTCCTCAAGTGGAGGATATTCTTGCCGCTCTCACTTCTGTCACTCAGGAGTGCAATTCCAGTACGTTGGGATGTTTATCTCTTCTCCGGAAGTTTTGTCCTGACAGATCTTCGCTATCTTATAGCCACCGATAATCCACTTGTCGATGGTGAGACTGGCGAAATCCATCACGGCGGCAACTTCCAAGCCATGGCAGTCACGAACGCTATGGAGAAGACACGTCTAGCTTTGCACCACATCGGTAAATTACTCTTCGCACAATCAACAGAGCTAATGAACCCGGCGATGAACCGAGGTCTCCCACCTAACCTCGCTGCCACCGACCCCTCAATCAACTATCACACGAAAGGGATCGACATTCACACTGCGGCCTATGTAGGTGAATTGGGCTTCCTCGCGAACCCGGTGTCCACGCACGTACAATCTGCCGAGATGCATAATCAAGCTGTCAAGTAAGTCTTCTCAACTTACTTCTTTGGTAATGGTCATTGACTAAGTTCGACAGCTCGCTAGCCCTGATTTCCGCCCGTGCGACTATCCAGGCTATTGAGGTTCTCTCCCTCCTCGTGGCTTCTTACATCTACACTCTCTGCCAAGCCCTTGACCTTCGCGCCCTCCAAGCCGAGCTGCAATCAGGTATTGACTCTATCACCCGTTCACAGCTCTCACAATTCTTCGACTCCTACCTCTCATCCGACCAACTTGATCAACTATTCACCCTCGTTTCCCGCGCCATGGACCGCACCCTCGAAACCTCGAGCACCATGGACGCCGCTCCTCGTATGCAAAAAGTAGCTGGTGCGGCTATCACACCCATCGTGGAATTTGCCGCCGAGCATCTCGAGTTGGCTCCTGGTCTGACCAAGGTTGCGGAGTTCAGAACAAAAGTGGCCGGTGAGTGCCAGGCGTTGATTGAGGAACTGAGGAGGGCGTATTTGAATGGAGAGAGGGGGGATGCACCCGCTGCGCTGTTCCTTGGGAGGACAAGGCCGGTGTATGAGTTTGTGCGAGTGACACTGGGAGTAAAGATGCACGGGAAGGAGAACGCAGAGAAGTTCAGTAAGGGACTTGGTGTAGAGGATGGCTCGATTGGGGGAAACATTTCACTGATCTACGAGGTGCGTTTTGTTTCATCTCACGTTCACCCCAGGCTGTGTATACTGATTATGATATTCTATCACAGGCCATCCGAGATGGAAAGATGCAAGATGTTATCGTCGGTCTCTTTGACTCGAGGGTTGCATACGGATCGACTGCAAGCAACGGCACGCGGTCGATCTCTCATCTCTTCTACTGCAGCTACGACTGATCGATGATACCTGTGCATCCTGTATGATAATCCATTATTTGAACATTGTCTTCTATTCTCGGTGCATTCAGATTTGTGGGCATAGAGTTCTCGTGTAGCCAATACAATTATTTATGTATCTCTTTCATAAACAATACAATAACACTCTCAATTCAGTACTCATATTGCTTCCATGTGTTCAGTGGTTCTCACATTGCATGACCTCGGGGCTGTTATGAATGCTTTACTTCGTCTTGTGCACGCCGAGGTTTGGATGGAACTATTTGGAACTATGTAGAGTAATACATTTCGGTACCGCAGTGCGAAGGAACAACATTTGGACAATCTTGGGGATCTCGGGAAAGTATTTAAAGATGATTGGTGGACATTTTGCATCAGTCCGCTAGGCCAAAGACTCCCGGCTGTTGATATGATACTCCTACTTACACGCTATAACTGGTCTCAACTTGAATGCGTAAATTTGCTCCCTAACCACGTCCAAGATAATTCCGAGTCCGCCATTCTCACGGAAGATCACACTTAATAGGGAAAACCATATCGTTTCTGTACTCAATGAACGGCACCTATCCCGTTATCCTACTCAACATCTCGAATCATCTCTGTTTTTCCGTTCTATGTACTACCTCTACCCCACAAAGGACTTGCCATATCGGGCATGCCACTTTCCTAATTCGTTAAATTCAATTTTCATGACTTTGGCACCGATGTTTCCTGGGCCCACCCGTCGCAAACTATATGATTTGTATTACAGCTCTTCTGAGTGAGTATTTTCTCATCTATCGAACGCAGACTCCTAAAGAATGAATGAGACGTTTTCATGATATACCAGGAATTCCTCCAACTATAGGCAAGTCGACTCCGTTGAGCAGCGGATGTTCTTATACTTATTTGCAAATTCATGGCGCTCAGCACATGCACGAATGATTTGCCTTGATAAGGCCGAATTTTTCTCTCAGCCTGTCTATGGGTTGAACCCCTTCTTATCTCACCACCTCCCCGATGTTCCTCCTTTCTCCACTGCGAATCTTCGCAGACAACCCAACTAAGGACGTTCCGCCTTGTCAGATAAAATGACTCGGCCGACCCCATCCCCACCGTCCCCAACACTAGACTTGCCAAATGAGGGAGGGCACAAATTTATGGGCGCTATAGAAGTCATAGTCATAGTTCGAGTTGGAGTCAGACAACTATTTTGCAGATTGCCAGTGCACTACCACCATTTCCTAGAGCTCGTTGGCTCGTTACAGGAATGGGTCTCCTGCGACTGCAGTCGTCAATAGCTCTTCGACAATGTCTCGAAGCAGCTCGATTACCTCGGGGATTTTCTCGTAAATTCCACATCTCGCGCCCCACTAGGTTTGCACTTGCACCTACGAAACCGGTGCATGCTATTGCTCGTGCTGCCGTCGGAAACTATGGCGGTGATGGCGAAGGAGAAGACGAAGAGCATGTGCTCAACTCCCCCTCTGAGTTGGCACGCAAGATCTCTTCGAAAGTCCTCCCCAAGATTCCTCGACCGGACGTGAAAAAGGTTCTCATCGTCGGAAGTGGTGGTCTCAGTATCGGTCAAGCGGGAGAGTTCGATTACTCTGGCTCCCAGGCTTTGAAGGCTCTTCGTGAGGAAGGCGTCGACGCTGTCCTCATTAACCCCAACATTGCGACTTGGCAGACGTCTCATGAATTGGCTTCGGAAGTGTACTTCTTGCCCATTACCCCGGATTATGTGGCCTATGTTCTGGAGAAGGAAAGGCCTGACGGTATCTTGCTTACTTTCGGTGGTCAGAGTGCTCTGAACGTTGGTATCGAATTGGACCGTATGGGTGTATTGGAACGTCTCGGAGTTCAAGTACTGGGTACACCTATCAGGACTTTGGAGGTTTCAGAGGATCGTGATTTATTCGTTCAGGCTCTCAAGGGTGAGCTGGCGTTCTGAGTACCATATCCATACTAGTGCTCACCAAAATCGGTTTTAGAAATCGATATCCCCGCGGCTCAATCTACTGCCGTGTCATCAGTTAATGATGCTCTCGCGGCGGCAGAGAAAGATTGGCTACCCTGTCATTCTGCGTTCCGCTTTCACTCTCGGTGGTCTTGGTTCAGGTTTCGCAAACGACGCTGATGAACTTCGTGATCTTTCGGCTAAGAGTTTGTCTCTCAGTCCTCAGGTTCTCATTGAGAAGAGTATGAAAGGTTGGAAGGAATTGGAATATGAGGTCGTTCGTGATGCTGCTGATGTATGTGTGCTTTCACGTTTCCCTTGTTTTCTGTCGATTGACTCCTCGTGCAGAACACTATTATTTGCTGCAACATGGAGAACTTCGACCCTCTCGGTACACACACTGGTGACTCGATCGTTGTTGCTCCCTCGCAAACTCTCCCTGATGATGAATACCACATGCTGCGATCGGCTGCTCTCAAGGTTATCAGGCATCTCGGTGTCATTGGTGAATGTAATATTCAATACGCACTTAACCCAACGTCTCGCGAATATTGCGTTATCGAAGTCAACGCTCGTCTCTCTCGGTCTAGGTAAGCCCTTTCCATTTATGTTGTTATTTACATCATTGAACTCTTGAATCCAAAGTGCTCTCGCTTCAAAGGCTACCGGTTACCCTCTTGCGTACACAGCTGCCAAGATTGCTCTCGGACACACTCTCCCTGAACTCCCCAATGCTGTCACCAAGACTACGACTGCTTGCTTCGAACCTTCTCTCGATTATATCGTTACGAAGATTCCCAAGTGGGATTTGGCCAAGTTCTCGTCTCAGGTTAACCGCGAGGTTGGCTCTGCTATGAAATCCGTCGGTGAGGTTATGGCTATCGGACGCACTTTCGAGGAAAGTTTGCAAAAGGCTATTCGTCAAGTTGACCCTAGGTGGAAAGGCTTTGAGGCTTACATTCAACCGGAAGATTTGGATAAGGCTTTGAGCCAACCTACGGATATGAGGTTGTTTGCTATTGCTTATGCGATGTTCAACAAGAACTATACCGTCGATCAGTTGCACGACTTGACCAAGATTGACAAGGTATCGCTTATTCATACGTTGTCTGAGGATAACGGACGCTGACACATCTCTCTAGTGGTTCTTGTACAAGATTGACAACATCGTCCAAACCGTCTACGCTCTCAAGGAAGCCGGCTCCGTTTCTAACGTCGACCATCAGCTCATGAAGCACGCCAAATGCATGGGTTTCTCGGATTCACACATCGCTGATCTCGTTTCCTCCAAGGAAGATACCGTCCGTGCTCACCGTAAATCTCTCGGCATTACTCCCTTCGTCAAGCGTATTGATACTCTCGCGGCTGAATACCCTGCACACACCAACTACCTTTACACTACTTACAACGCTTCTGAACACGATGTCAAGTTCGATGACAACGGTACTATGGTCTTGGGAAGTGGTGTATACCGTATTGGAAGCAGTGTCGAATTCGATTGGTGTGCTGTTACCTGCGCTAGGAAGCTCAGGGAGATGGGCAAGAGGACTGTCATGATCAACTACAACCCTGAAACGGTCTCGACTGATTTCGATGAGGCTGATCGTCTTTACTTTGAGGAGTTGGGCTATGAGCGTGTCATGGATATCTATGAACTCGAACAGGCTCATGGTGTCATTGTCAGTGTTGGTGGTAAGTCAATTTCCGTGATGTCTTTCTACAGGATGAAACTTAATCCGGATCTGTAGGTCAATTGCCCCAAAACATCGCTCTTCGTCTCAAGGATAACGGTGTCAATGTCCTTGGTACTGACCCTGCCAAGATTGACAATGCCGAGGATCGTCACAAGTTCTCCCAGATTATGGATAGTATTGGTGTTGATCAGCCGCAGTGGACCGAAGTTACCTCTGTGGATGCGGCCAAGCAGTTTGCTGACCGTGTTGGGTGAGTTCTTCACATCTCGCAGGCAATAGTCTATTTGCTGAACTATGTTTAGCTACCCTGTTCTCATCCGTCCTTCCTACGTACTCTCTGGTGCGGCCATGAATGTTGTTTACGCCGAGGCTGACTTGGAACACAACTTGACTGCTGCTGCGGACGTTTCCCCTCTTCACCCCGTCGTCATTACCAAGTTCATCGACAACGCACAAGAAATCGATGTCGATGCCGTTGCATACCAGGGCAAACTACTCCTCCACGCTATCTCCGAACACGTCGAAAACGCCGGTGTTCACTCAGGTGATGCCACCCTGGTTCTCCCACCTTTCTCTCTCGACGAAGACGATATGCTGCGCCTAAAGCAAATTGCTGAGAAGGTTGCGGCTGCTTTCGAGATCTCAGGACCTTTCAACATGCAAGTCATTCGTAAGCCAGCTGACAACCCCAGTGAGGAACCGGAATTGAAGGTCATTGAATGTAACCTTCGTGCCTCTCGATCCTTCCCATTCGTTTCTAAAGTGCTCGGACACAATTTCATCGATGCGGCTACATCTGCTATTGTTGGACAGGACGTTCCCGAGCCTGTCGACGCCATGGCTGAAAAACGAGACTACACGGCGATCAAAGTATCTCAGTTCTCATGGACCCGTTTGGCAGGAGCTGACCCCTTCCTTGGTGTTGGTGCGTATCTCTATCTCTAAAGTGCAACCGTACTGTGGTGTAATTCTCCGGTCACTAATGACGTCATCCTTTTTCACAGAGATGGCCAGTACCGGAGAAGTCGCAAGCTTTGGCAAAGATATTCATGAGGCATACTGGGCGTCCCTCCTCAGTACCACTGGATTCAAGATTCCCAAAGCCAACAGCGGTGTGCTTATCGGCGGCGATATCACCAAGCCGGAGATGAAGAGCATCTCGAAGACGCTGACTAACTTGGGCTTCAAACTCTACTGCTCCTCCCCCGAGGTGGAAGAGTTCATCAACGATATTCCCTACGTCAGCGCGAAGCGTATCTTCTTCCCCACTAGGGATAAACGAAAGCTCCGTGAGGTGTTCGATGAGTATGATATCCAGTGTGTCATCAACTTGGCTAAGGCCCGAGGCAAGTCTGCTGTCGATGAGGATTACGTTGCTCGCCGGTAGGT